>JAGQEM010000001.1:0-594361 GCA_019202945.1 Corynespora olivacea
TGTGACGACGTCGAATGTGTTTTTGATTACCCGTACAACAACTCCATTATTTATCTCTCACGCACTTTCACCTAGAAGAATGTCTCACAAACCCATACACATACACATACACACAGACATCTGTGCGTATCGCGACACCGGAAGGCAAGCCTCGCCTTTGCTGCGACTTGGGTCAAACACACTAGATAAAGTTTTTGTTATCTCATCACATTGCAATCACACCGCCGACCGTTGGGTGACATGAATCAAGCCGTCCTGCAAGGTATGCGGGAGTCGACAACCCCCATGTCGTCGCACGCAAACATGCTCGACGACGATCCGCCACCACCTTCGGCTCAACGCGCACCAGGAGACGGTGCACGAGTTCACATGTCGGGCCGCCATCCGGTTATTGGTCGGATGAGGCATCATGTGATCAGGGTGAGATGCGGCGCTTTGATAGATGATGTGAGGAAAGAAGGAGAAGACGAAAAAGAGGAAGAGAAAGAAGAGGAAGAGAATCGCGACCCCGCTGCTGTTGATATGTTGACAGAGAAGAGGATGCAAGAGGCGCAGGAACGTGCCCCTCCGCCATTATCGGAGGATTTCGCCACCGTTACTGCCAGCGCCACGCAAAAGCAAAAGCAACAGCAATCTCACAACCGAAACAAGCCTGCTCGTATTTTCTTCAATCCCTGGAACTCGTCGTCTACAGGGCACCAGCGCGCCGAGAACCGTCTCTGCGGCTCGACGTCATGGCGACAAAGTCGAAATCTGAAATTGGGCGAGCAATACAAAGGGGGATTGATTGGGGGCACGAGGGTTGCTGACACTGTCGGTGCGGGGAGCGAAGGCTTCGGCAAGGATGGGAGGAAGGTGAATGGAGGCTGGGAGAGGGGTGCCAAAGGCCTGAGGAAGGGGGGTCAGACGAGCTTGATGGAGGTGTGGAGTGTTAAGAAGGAGGGGGTCGCGGGGTGTTCACAGCAGAAGAGCGCGATCGAGGAGGCAGATGAGAAGGTAAATGTGGATGTGGAAGAAAGTATGTTGTTCTGCGCGCCCAGTGGGTTGCTCTTCGAGTTCTTGGAGCAGGCGTACAGATATTAACACCCCCATGAAGGCACCACCCCGGACCCATCGGAGAAGCAAATCTTCAAGGGTCTCTGTTTCTACCTCAACGGCTCAACAATGCCTTTCATTTCAGACCACAAACTCAAGCACCTGCTCTCCCTCCACGGCGCATCCCACTCTATCGCCCCAGGTCGACGAACCGTAACGCATATCATCTTGGCAAGCTCAGGCGGCGGTCTCGCAGCTAGCAAAATCCAAAAAGAAACCGCGAGGATCAGAGGAAAGGTCGTGAAGCTTGTCACTGCAGAATGGTAAGTCCGTACCAAAGCTCGACTCGTGTATTTTCGGGCAAACTTCACACTTCTGCCTGAGAACTGAGGCACCCTCTGCAACGACCAGGAAGAAACATCTGTCATGTTTCAATCCAGCAATAGCAGTACGTCATACTGACAGACATATGCAGGGTCCTTTCATCGATCAAGGCAAACCGAGTCCTCCCAACTTCGTCCTTCCCCTCACTGCATCTCGCGTCCAGAACCCAGAATAGTGTTCTTGGCATGATGAAGAAGAGACCCACGAACCCGTCTGTCGGTTGAGAGTTTACCTCATTACCCCTTGTTCCTTGCGTATTTGAACGCCATCGCTCCCGGCAACACGCGAGCGCTACCAAAAAGGTTTAAAGTAAGCGGGACAATCGGAAGGTCTCGCGAAGTCTTGCCCATACAATACATACACACACCCCGCACGCCAGTCGCTATCATTCTCTGGTCGGAATTTTGCGTTTATGCACCTCTCGACGCTACTACACCGGCTGCCTATGGAAGTATGATCAAGGTTCGACGAGACGAGCCTTCGCTTTCGGCCATACATGCGCGTCGGAGAATAGCCCTGCTTTACTTCCAGCGTGCGAACTTGGGGGAGATGGGGTTACGACCTTTGGGGGGGGGGGGGGGCTGTTTGATCATCTTGCAAACTTCGTCGAGAACCACCGATTGTTGGTCTGGGTCCAGGTCCTTTGTGCAGATCCGTGACTTCACGTACACGTATGATCATCTGTATGTATGCGTCAGACGTCAGGAGGTCACGATATTACGTTTGGTGGTGATCAGCACATGGCCGGTACCGTTCGGATAGCTGGCATGAACCAAGGTTGATCCTTGGGTGGTGGCGGGCGGAGGATGGGCGCCTGTGGCTGACAAAAGATGGTGGGAAGGTTTAGGGGCTGATCGATCCTTTGGTACTGATATTGCAGGACCGCCTCACTGCCCTTGCCTTTCCACAATGCCGGCTTCGTTGCCAGCTTAGCCCGTGCTGATGAGAGTGTCGCGGAATAATAGTGTGCATCCGTAGCGGATATTTATAGCACGTGGATAACTGCACTACCGGAGCAATGCACG
The DNA here is from genome assembly GCA_019202945.1 of Corynespora olivacea. Taxonomy (NCBI): domain Eukaryota; kingdom Fungi; phylum Ascomycota; class Dothideomycetes; order Pleosporales; family Corynesporascaceae; genus Corynespora; species Corynespora olivacea. The sequence goes on from JAGQEM010000001.1 coordinate 2,445, forward strand.
TGTCGACTGGCAGAAGGACTTTGAATTTTGGAATTTGAAACATGGTGGTATTTGGTATCTTCGAACAGGATATGGGACATGAATCTGTCCGGAGCTTAACCGAGTTACCAAAGAGTTCACCTCTGCGGTGAAATGTCGAAGCTCCACGCTCCGAATGCTTGGGAAAAAAAAACCCCCATACCGCATGACCAGCGTGCTGATGCTAACCACCCAAAGACGACGACTATGATATAAAAAACCCCCGTCAAGCGCCACAAAACTCCATCGTCACTTTTCCCATCCCCGGGTTGACTCCTTCGCAGACAGCATATCAGAGGCTTAAGCACCACCCTTTGCCTTGGTCTTGGTGGCCTTCTTGTCCTTGGCATCCTTCTTTTGCTTCTTCTTCTTCTCTACCGCCTTCTCCTCTGCCTTGCGCTTGAGGTTCGCCTTCTCCTCCGGCGTCTTCTCAATCGGCTTGAAGAAGCCCTCTAGCCGCGACTGCTGCGCCGTCTTCATGTTCTTCCTGAGCTTTGCGGCACCGCTGCGGACGCGGTCCTCGCTGAAGTGCTTCTCCTCCACCAAGTACTTGACCAGTCCTTCCTCGTCGGGCGCCTCCCATTTGAAGTCACAGTCGGGGTGATCGGCGCCATGGACGTCGGGCTCGAGGAAGAGGAGACGTGCGTCGGCATAGGGCCAGTCGTCGGGGATGGTGAACTTTGAGTTCTTCTTCATATGTTCGACGACGTTTTCGAGGGTGCCGTGTTCGCGGATGAGCTTGAGGGCGGTAGAGGGGCCGATGCCTTTGATGGGGTCGAGGTAGTCGCAGCCGAGAAGAATGCAAAGGTCAATGAACTACATGTGTCGTCAGTGTCATACGCGAAGAGGGTGAGAGAGGGCGGTCGTACCTGCTCGCGATCCATGTTCAACCCCTCGAGAGCCTTGTCAAGATGAACCTCCTGGATCGGCTCCTTCCGCTGCTCGCTGAACGTAAGATGCCGCAAAAGAATCGGCGTATTGAACGTCAGCGTATCCATGTCCTCACTCGCCGCCGCATACACCTTGCCCGCCCTGGCCAATATCGCACATTGCGCCTCTGCCTCGGTGGGTGCCACAATGTACGGGATACCCATGAGCTTCAGCAGCTGCCTACACTCCTCATTGTGCTCCCTCGTGACCCTCACCGTCCGCCTCGAGAACTTCTCCACGTCCTCGGCGGTACCGGTCTCTTTGGCTTCCTCGGCGGCAGCCTGGGCTTCCGTCTTGCGCTGAAAACGCTTCGCGAGCTCGCCAGACTTGAGCTTGGGCGGCGCGCCGTCGAAGACGTAGAGGGGCTTTATGCCGTTTTCGACCATGCGGAGCGTGCGGTAGAAAAGGCCCATCAGGTGGGAGGTCGTCTCGCCAGATTCGTTCATGAGCTGCTGGCCATCGGAGCGCACGGCGATGAGGAAGCTGTAAATGCTCATGGACCTTTCAGATAATCAGCCGTTGGTTTGCTGCGAGGGGAAGCGCCCGTCTTACGCATCTATGGCGACTTTGCGACCGAACTGGTTCTTAATTTCGCCCGTCTTGATCGCTTCGGGGGCATTCTCGCTGATGAGTTGGAAGAGATGTTTGATACCCATGGTCAACTTATTCGTGGCGTTGTCTGTGGGAACGCGTGTCGAGAAATTGGGATATGGATCGCGGGAGGGCTGGGACAGAGACGCAGATGGCGTCACGAACCAGACGCGCGACGCGAAGTCACACGCTCAGCCCTATACCTCTTGGCGCTCTACGCTTCCCTACCGAGATCAGATTTTCGTATGGATTTCGTTGATCCCTGTACGTGTGTATATATGGATGTATGTATAGGCGAGTGCTGTTGATCGTCAAGTGCTCGTCATGCATTCGCGTTGGGAACTAATTGCCACCATTCACTGCTCGGCGATTTTCGGGTCTGCATGGACAGCCGCGGTCCAAGGCTCGGTTGGTAGTGGGTGGGGTCGGCTTTTATTACACCCTGCATCTTGATCCTTCGCAATTCATTACCATCCTCTCTCTGGAGATCAAGTTGTGTCTATCAATTGACTCGTACACCATGTTCAGGCCACTATGTCGACAAGCCTCACGGCCATTGAAGACCACAGGTCCTTCGGCGACCTTCGGAAAGCGGTGTCTCCACGCACCAGTATCATTCGATTGGAAAGACCCACTGGGAGCGAGCAATCTATACACAGAAGATGAGCTTGCTATCGCCGAGACGGCAGAAACATACTGTCAAAAGCGCATTCTTCCACGAGTGCTGGGTACCTAATCCGTTACCCTCGGTGATGTAATCAGGACTCATGCAACTGCAGACGCTTACCGTGCTGAAAACTTCGACCGAAAGATCCTCGAAGAGATGGGAGAATTGGGTCTTCTGGGTGCAACCATTCAAGGCTACGGGTGTGCAGGCGTCAGCAGTGTGGCATCTGGCCTGATCACGCGGGCTGTAGAAAGAGTGGATTCAGGGTACCGGTCTGGCTATTCGGTCCAGAGTGCACTGGCAATGGGCGGCATAGAAGAGTTTGGCACCGAAGAGTTGAAGGAGAGACTTCTTCCTGACATGGCAAAGGGGAAGCTCCTGGGCTGTTTTGGTCTGACGGAACCGAACCACGGGAGCGACCCAGGGTCAATGGAGACGACAGCGAAACCACATCCCACCAAGAAGGGTTATTATGTGCTTTCTGGCTCGAAGACATGGATTACCAACTCCCCTATCGCCGACGTACTCCTTGTGTGGGCGAAGCTAGAAAGCACGGGCAAAATCCGCGGGTTTGTGGTCGAGCGTGATCAGTGTCCGCCAGGAACCCTCGAGACGCCTTCGATCAAGAACAAGAACGGGCTGAGAGCTTCCATCACCGGCATGATCCATCTTGACGGATGCCCGGTCCCCGAGGCCAACATGTTCCCCGACGTGGAAGGGCTGAGAGGCCCATTCAGCTGTCTAAATTCGGCACGATATGGCATCGCTTGGGGAACCATCGGCGCCTTGGAAGATTGCATTTCGCGCGCGAGAGAGTATGCTTTGGAGAGGAAGCAGTTCAAGGGCAACCCGATCGCCAAGTACCAGCTTGTGCAGAAGAAGCTCGCCGATGCTTCGACGGATGCTGCATATGGTATACTGGCCGCATGTCAAGTCGGAAGGCTGAAGGATGAGGGCAAGGTTGCGCCTGAGATGATCTCCATGGTCAAGAGGCAGAACTGCGACCGAGCCCTGGTTAACGCGCGAGCGTGAGTGCATGCTCCACGGCCCAGTGACCCGCGCTGACTTTTGCCATCAGACTGCAGGAGATCTTCGGCGGCAACGCTGTGAGCGATGAATATGGCATTGGCAGGCACGTGGCGAATCTGTTTGTGACGCAGACGTACGAAGGACAAAGCGACATCCACTGTGAGTACCCCAGTACCGGCCGGGGCTTGACGCCTTTCACTGAACCATCCAGCCTTGATACTCGGCCGCGCAATCACAGGCATCCAGGCCTTCTGCTGATTGCTGCTTATCACGGGATGGACCACTGTTGCGTGTATCTGTCGGTGGGCGGGATATGTCGTGCATGCATGAGGATCGCGTTTCAAAACCATGATGGTCTCACAACCGTGCAGCCATGGCCAGTACTTGTGAATGGGAACGTGAATGGGAACGTGAATGGGAACGGGAATGGGAACGGGAATGGCAACGTGAATGCGAATGAGTGATGCTGGTGATGGGAGCAGCCGTCCAGATGGATGGCCGGCGATGGGCGTTCTTTTGGCTTCTACCAGGTGCCAGCAGCAGCACGAGAATCACCGGCTGCCATTCCGACACGTGAATATAACCTCCCCCCTCCCCCCCCCCTTCTTCCCAATCGACGTGGCTCTCACCCGACACCACGCATCCGCCGTGTGCTCCATTTGTCGCCAGGTATGTTGGCTCGCGCTCGCTGTCGTCGCGGGGCTGCCGGTGCCACTGCCACTGCCTTGCCTCGCACCTTCTTTGGCGCTAGCTGACCCATGTCCCATGTCCCTCTTGCAGCCCTCCTCCCGCCTCAACTCTTCAACACCAAACCCACGCCCCACAAGCAACCCACGCCCACACCCTTTTGCACCCCCCCCAAAACTCCCTTCCACAACACGCCATGGCTCTCAAGCGCATCAACAAGGAACTCACCGATCTCGGCCGGTACGTCGTGCCCTCTTTCTTCGCTGCCCGCCTTGGTTTGCTCGCATGACAGCCCACAATGCGGGGCGTGGCGGGCGTCGCGACAAGACCTTCCGCCCTCGCAACCACCCGTGTTCTGCGCATCTGGCTGACGTCGTGTGTGCAGTGATCCGCCCTCGTCGTGCTCGGCTGGTCCCATAGGAGATGACCTTGTACGTAGCCTCTGCGCGCTTTTCTGCGGCTGAGGCGGCTTCATCGCGGAGGCCGCCACAGGGACGGGTTTCAGAACAACCGCTGACGGTGCACTGCAGTTCCACTGGCAAGCAACCATCATGGGTCCTGTACGTATCCTTCCATCCTCGATGCTCGGTGCATCTGAAAATCGGACTCCGCCGCCTGCACGGCACAGCATGGCAGAGGGCAAGGCTAACAGGCGCGACAGAGCGACTCACCATACTCGGGCGGCGTCTTCTTCCTCGCAATCCATTTCCCGACCGACTACCCGTTCAAGCCCCCGAAAGTCAACTTCACAACCCGTATCTACCATCCCAACATCAACTCAAATGGTAGCATCTGCTTGGACATTCTGCGAGACCAGTGGAGCCCCGCCTTGACCATCTCAAAGGGTAAGACAGCGAGCCTCGGTGTATGTATTGGGTGATGCTCGTATTGACGGCTGCAGTGCTGCTGAGCATCTGCTCCATGCTGACGGACCCGAACCCCGACGACCCGCTCGTCCCTGAGATCGCACATGTGTACAAGACCGACCGCTCTCGATACGAGTCAACGGCCCGCGAGTGGACCCGAAAGTACGCCATTTAGTCGTTCAATCCATGCATGGGGGCTGAGGGGGTCTGCAACGGTTCATGCCGGGCGCCGGAGGTAGGAATCGGCCGGTGGGCATCAAAGGGGAAGAAACCATATTGCATGTGGCGGACAGGACAGATGGGTGTCTCTTGTTTGATCCGGCGTCGACAGCTGGACGGTCTTAGTTTTTTGCTACCATCCTAAGCAGAAAGTTTTTATGGTCCCTTCCGGGACGTCACTACTTCTGCGATGATACACCTTTCCCCTCTTTTCTTGGTTCATGATGCATATATGGGTTTTGCTTCACAGGCGTGATCAGGGTCTCAATGCCATTAGACATATCTACTCTTTGCGCACAAGAGTATATTCGTGAGATCGGAAGCGTTCGACATGTGGAAAAGTGTGGCCGTCGGTCCACGTTGACTGTTTTACATATGTTCCAACATTTCCCCCCCGTCGCGAGCCGATTCTGTCAAGCCATGGGGCGAGCAGCCTTGAAGCCTCTATCTTACACTCGACGTCTCCGACGCCAAGATGGTTGCATCGTTCGTTGCTGCTTGCATCACGACGCTTCACCGGGCAACCTGTCCTCCGTCTCTTCGTCCCTAACCGCCCGCGCCGTATTTTCATAATCCGCGAGGATCTGGCGCCCTCGGTTCTCAAGCTTCGCCCGCTGGCGCCGGGTCAACGAAACAACATCGCCGACAATGGGCAAAAGCAGACTACCCTCCTCTGCACTGGCTATATCTAGGTTCAATTTCTTCCGTAGATGTTGCAGGGTTACTTGCAGGTGTTTGATGCACAGGCCTTTGCGGCCGAGGTCGTTGGTGGGGTCGGCGGGGTCGCGGAGGCAGAGCAGGAAGGGTGGGGATGGTGTTGCATATCCCCCCTGTAAGAAGTGTCAACGATGAACGAGAGGAGAGAGAGAGTGTGTGTGTGTGTGGAGGACATACTTCTAATTTATTCCTTGTCGTGTCCGACAGGACGGGGTTGGCCACCTTGTTGAAGAGTGTAGTTGGTTCGATTGAGACGCCGTGCTTGGTCGTGTTAAAAGAGACCCAGAATTCGAAGAAGCTGTACAGCGCGCCCGCGGCATCGCCTCTTTTGTTTGGCCTTTGTTGAAGTGCGGCCACGAGCATCATGAAAATGGAGTAGGATCCAAAGCCCCCTCGGAACACATCGGCGAATCCTCTGCTTTCAAACATGGTCCTCACGACCGTGTACGTTTGATGGAGGTACGGATACTCTTGCATATATCGTTGTATGGCATCTCTTGAGGGAGATGTGTCGTTGGCCAACACAATCTGGATATCGATGCCGGAAGCGGAGTCTTGCGTAGCTATGAGAGGATATCGAGCGTGCAGTATCGTGGGCGTGACATAGGCATGGCTGTTTTTGCGTAGTTGCCGGTTCAACGAGTTCAAGGCATTCAGGAATTCCTTCCGGGCAATGGGCGACGGGGGGAGGTCGGAATCAGGTACAGCTGGGTCCTCGCGCTTCTTGAGGCGAAGGTCGATATCTGAAATCGCCAGAGCTAGGCCGGTTCGTTCCGACCCAAATACTTCCAGAACGTGGTCAGGCAGGACCCCGCGGGCGAATTCGCGCACCTGCTCGATGATTTGTTTACGGGCGAGCGCCTCCGTTTTGTTGGGTCTTGCATATTCGTGGAATTTGGCCATCTCGAGAGATAATCTGTCGGCATGTTAGACTTGCTTCTTGACTGCCGATCCGTCGAAGACCTTACCTCTCCTGTTTGTCCTCGTGCAGTTGTGGAGTGAGTGGCACTGCCCAGGGCAGCTCAGACAAAGGCGTAGGTATCTGACCCGTCATGGCATCCACAATGGTTCCCCGATGTTTCTCTTGCGCTAGACGCGCCTTCATAAACGGTTTGGACATCAACCACGTCTTTGTGTCTCGGGCTTTTTTGCTGAGCTCCCTGCTCGTGCGTACTGCTCCTGCAGGTCTATAATTCGTGACTCTTCGAATGCGCAAAGCATCGATCTTTCGCGGCAGCCCACCATGTTGAACATTGCGGTCTTCGGGTTGCTCTGCGGGTTGCTCTGCGGGTTGGGTTGCTGCCGATCCCGTCTCATCCACGGGTGGCTTTGCGATTGGGGGCGCTTGCGAGGGCGGGAGCTCTGTGCCGCCATTTTGAGGTGGACGGGCAGCTTCGGGGGCGGTCGAGGACAGGCGCTGTTGACGGAGAGGATGGCACGGAAAGATGAAGTGCTGCCACAGGGCGATCGAGGGCGCGAATTGGTTACGGGAGCGACATATCTGCCGGACGCGATGAGGCTTCATGGGAGGCCGCAGACGTAGCAATGGGCGAATACGGGGAGACGGCTGGTAGAATTGCGCTCTCGTCGCCGAAGTCTGCCTGCAAGAGGTTCTTCACCAATGTTCGCTTCGCCAAGACACTATGCCCCTTTGGCCTGCTTTCCGATGCCTTTCCCGCGGCGAGAGCCCACCCTGGGCAGCCCCCGCAGTATCTGCCCATTGCAACAGTCGCACCGCGTAGCGACGGAAAGTCTTCGACGGCGGGGAAGCGCGTGCTGGGGGGGGGGGGGCAGATTCTCCTCACCTGCATCGCCATCACGTGAGAGGCCGTTTGCGGCAACATGGTACCACCTGTGCAGCCGACCAACCGCCTGCCGCAAATTAGCTATGACGTAACGAGGGAATTCCCGTTTCCAACGGCAACGCGAACGATTTCCAGGCTGCCGAAGCCCATGGGGTGTCTGCACAGTACGTGAACGGGTAAAAGTGGGGAGGTCGTGCCATTGCTTGGCTTGATTGACGTCGTTGCGTGGGAGGCACGAAGGCTCTTGATCCAGCCCACCATCCAGCCCACCAACCTTTCTTCCTCCCGCCCTCTCTCTGTGCTGCCACCCCAATTGCACCTCCACCACCGCGCAGTCCTCTCGCTCGCTCTGCTCGCGTCTGGGCCGCTCTTCACGGCAGGCGTTGCTAACCCGCGTGAGACAATATTGACGCGGAAGTAGGTCGCAGTTACGCTCCCGCAGCAGGCACGCCCGACAGCCACTTGGGGTGTCCTCCTCCAGGAAGCAGCCTGATCGAGACGTTGGGCCCCGCTGCCTGTGTCTGGCCTGCCCGCCATCCCGCGCCATCCCTCGCCATCCCTACACTCTCCGCGCCTCCATCCCGCAGTACCAGGTCGAAGTCTTGAAGACCATCGTCCAAGCATGACGCCTCCCACTCGCCCGTCGCAGAGCCCCCCCGAACCAGCTGAGCCGTCCGATCACCCCGCGCTACAACCCTCGGTCACAAACGTGCCCGTCACACCGGGCGTACACCTGGCCGGTCAATCTGCCTACATCGACCCTTCGGCCTCGGAAGAGAGCACGAAGCTCACGTTTGATCCCAACACGGCGACCCAGGGTCCCTCGTGGAATGCAAACTCGTACTTTTCGCCAAAGGGCGAGGGAAATCCAAGCTCGCCCGCCGAGGTGGCAGCTGGCGCCAAATCCGGAGAGGAACTTCTGAAGAGGCTCAGTTTGGTGAAGGAACCGTCGTTCAAAGAAGATCTGGCTGACATTGACCCTCGTGCCGCCCATCCAAACCTGAACCTTAGCGGTCGGGTCATCAGCGCCACTTTCGCAGTTCCGTACAGCATTGGATATGAAGAGGGCAAGGACTGGGAATTGAATCCGCGACATGGAACTTCCGCCCTGTTCGACTCCTTCTCCTACCTATCATCTTCGTCTTCCCCATGGAACCACACCTTGGTGGGATGGACGGGTGAGATTCGGGAGCTGGCTCGAGAGAAAGGTGCTCCTCCACAGCCGTACAACAAAGCTTCGGCTCCAATCCCGGTGGATGGCAAGACGCCAATCCAGCAGACGCCGCATGACCACAATCTCCGCATTGGCCGCGAAGACCGAGAGCGTCTGGAGAAGCAGCTCGAGCGAGATCATGGCGGAAAGATTGTTCCGGTGTGGCTCGCCGACGAATGGGATAAGGAGAACGACGTAGCAATACTGAAAGACCAGGAATGCTGGCGAAAATACGCAGAACACGAACTATACACGCTGTTCCACTACAAGCAGAACGAACCGCAAGATGGCCGCGCTTCCCGAAAGTCGTGGGCAGACTACTACCGCATGAACAAACTGTTTGCCGATCGTATCATGGAAATCTACAGCCCTGGCGACGTCATCCTCATACACGATTTTTACCTCCTTCTCCTCCCCAGCCTGCTGCGTCAGCGGATACCCAACGTCTACATCGGTTTCTTCCTCCATGTTCCTTTCCCGAGCAGCGAGTTCTACCGGTGCTTGAGCAGGCGAAAGGAAATCCTTGAGGGTGTTTTGGGTGCCAACATGGTCGGCTTTCAGTCGTACAGCTATTCACGGCATTTCTCATCCTGCTGCACGCGCATCCTTGGTTTCGACTCTTCCTCTGCAGGCGTCGATGCATACGGCGCGCATGTTGCTGTCGACGTATTTCCCATTGGCATCAATGCTGCTGCTACGCAGCGCCAGGCTTTCGGCGATCCGGTCATCGAAGAGAAGATCAATGGCATCCGGAACATGTACCCCAACACGAAGATAATCGTGGGACGGGATCGCTTGGACGCAGCCAGGGGCGTGGCCCAGAAACTGGAGGCTTTCGAGATGTTCCTTCGAAAGTACCCGGAATGGCAAGGAAAGGTCGTTCTTGTACAGGTCACCAGCCCGAACAGCGTTCAAGCCAATAAGAACGAGGACGAAGATGAAAAGATGCGTAACAAGACGTCAGAGCTTGTCGCCAGGATCAACGGCGCCTACGGCTCTCTCAGCTTCGTTCCGGTCCGACATTTCCCGCAATACCTCAACAAGGAGGAGTACTTTGCTCTCCTGCGGTTGGCTGATGTGGGTCTCATCACCAGTGTCCGCGACGGCATGAACACCACGAGCCTCGAATATGTGATATGCCAGAAAGACAATCACGGCCCATTGATCTTGTCCGAGTTCTCGGGCACTGCAGGCTCTCTCAGCGGCGCGCTTCACATCAATCCATGGGACTTCAATGGTGTGGCTCAAGCCATCAACGAGGCCCTGCATATGTCACCGGAACAGCGCAAAGAGCAGCACACCAAGCTCTACAAACATGTGGTCGAACACAATGTTCAGGACTGGACCAACAAATTCCTCCGAAGGCTGATGACGAACCTTTCTTCCTTCGACCAGTCCTTTGCGACGCCGGCCCTGGATCGAGCGAAGCTACTCTACCAGTACCGGCAGGCGAAGAAGCGCGTGTTCATGTTCGACTACGACGGCACGCTCACGCCCATCGTCAAGGACCCTCAGGCAGCCATTCCTTCGGATCGCGTCATTCGTACCCTCAAGACGCTCGCTTCCGATCCCAACAACTCGGTATGGATCATCAGCGGTAGAGACCAAGCTTTCTTGGACGAGTGGATGGGGCACATCTCGGAGCTAGGTCTCAGCGCTGAGCACGGCAGTTTCATGCGTTACCCACGAACCGAGGAATGGGAGAATCTCACGGAGAAGACGGATATGAACTGGCAATCCGAAGTCATGGAAGTCTTCCAGCACTACACCGAGAGGACGCAGGGTACGTGGTTCAGATCACCGGCACATGACGACGTTACTGACAGGTGCAGGTTCCTTCATCGAGCGCAAGAAGATTGCCTTGACCTGGCATTACCGCCGTGCCGATCCGGAATACGGCGCGTTCCAGGCACGTGAATGCCAAAAGCATCTGGAGAACACCGTGACCAAGAAGTACGACGTCGAAGTCATGACGGGCAAGGCCAACCTAGAGGTTCGCCCACGGTTCGTCAACAAGGGCGAGATCGCAAAAAGGCTCGTCGCGGCGTACGGTCACGAACCGCCCCAGTTCATCCTCTGCCTCGGCGACGATTTCACGGACGAGGGTAAGTCACGGCCTCTTCCCACATGACGGCGCCTTGTTGCTGACCATGATACCCAGACATGTTCCGTTCGCTTCGACAATCCAAGCTTCCCACGGATCACGTCTTCTCGGTCACGGTCGGGGCCAGCTCCAAACAGACGCTGGCGGGCTGGCACCTGGTCGAACCGTCGGATGTGATTTCGGTCATCTCGCTGCTCAACGGCTCTGCCGATGCCGGCAACGTCGGAGCGGTCGCCGTGGTGGAAGGCGTGGTTCCCGAATCCAGGAACTGAAGGGCAGTTGCGTCTCGCGGCTGTGGTCGGCACTACTATGTAGGATCGACGGTCATGTATTTCATCCCGGCATTTGAGCACTAAGCATTGAGCATGGAGTACGGGCGGATAGAGCAAGGCAGACGATCAGACTCGAGCAACGTGGGGTAGGGTTGCATACCAAACGTGCTCTAAATACAGCATAGCTACATAGCACATTCACCCTGCATGAATGCATCCTGCGGTGCCGATCGCTGTCCTTTAGCGGCCTTCTCCACGTGGGCCTGCGGTTGACAGGCGCGCGTGCGTACCACAGGTGATGGCGCATTCGGCGTGCTAGCGTGCAGCACGTGGTGGTGTTGTATGTGGCAGGTCTCGACACGGCCTGTATGTGAGGCGTACATGGTGCACGAGAGACCGATGCGTCCACGGCAGGCACGGCCAACAGCCGCGGGCTCGGGATGCACACAATCAGGCAAGGCGGCGCGGCTCATTATTCGATTCGAGAACCTTGCACTAGCACCCACGGGCTTGCACTTGCGCCTGTCCCCAGCCGAGTCACTGGGAATCGTGCCGTCTCCTCTGCGCCGTCCCCTCTGCGCCGTCCCCTCTGCTTTCTCTCTCTCCTGTGCCCTCTCCCTCTGCCTCTCCCTCCGTCCCCCCTCCCCCTCTCTTGCCACCCACTTGCCCTCCGCCGCCGTTCGCTGTCCTGTCGCTCAGCCTGTTTCAATCGTCGTAACGATTCCGCGAGATTCGCGGATCGCCAGCGGAGCATTGACTGCCGACACCGCGTCTGCTTCAGCCCGACAGCCCTCTTCCCTGTTCCTCCTCCCCGGCGCGGAAACGGTCGTATATACATGGTGCATACGCCTTCGCCTCCTCAGAGACACCTGACAGCAACACCACTTGAAAGATACGCACAGCCAACATCCATTCCACATTGTGATCATGGGTTTTATTGAGAAACTCCAAGCCAGTATGTTCCCCTCCCGTGCAGCCGCCCGCTTCGATTTGTGCCAACAGCGCCACAGAACTGGAGCTCTACAGGCTAGAGCAACGGTACACCCGTCGCGACAAGCGCACCACCTTCTTCAGCGACGCACAATACGTCGACGGCGAGTACGTCCACGCTTCATCGCCCACCGCCTCCACGAAAACCACATCGACGGGCAACAGCGGCAATAGCCGGCGACTGAGCAAGATGCCGACCGTTCGCATCCGGGCACTGGCCACCGGCCGCTCGTAGATCGGCTTTTTCCCGACAGCCATGACCACGCGCGATAGGAGCAGCTTGTGGGGAGGCCAGCATCGAAGCGGGACTTTGAGTGTCTTGCTTTGGCACGGGGAGAATGCATACGGGCCGAATGGATCGGACCTGGAGAGGCCACACCGCCAGCATCGTACTTGCGCGCACCCATTGGTTTTTTGGCACCCATGCCATTCCCGCAGCCGTAGGACGCAGGCACGCGAGATATGCAACGAGGATTCTTGAGCTGCAGGAACGCGGTCCCAGACCTGGGTCGATTATCGAGCTTCGACAACACATGGCAACATCAACGACGTAACGGACGCACAAAAACCTATTACCTATTTGCATCAGCCGTCCGGTACCGTTTCACGACGGCGGCTAAAAGTCTTACCGGGCATGCTTTCATTCATTCACCTTTCCTTTTCGTTCGCTTCGAATTTTACGACACTTTCTTCCTCTTCATGTTATATCGTTTGTAGCTCGAATACCCTTTTCATGTGTTTGGCATCGTTTGGCAGGAGGAGAAACATGCATGATTGGATCATGTAGATTTTGTTCAAGGGAAGCCTTGCGCCAGTTTGATCTTGGATAGCATACTTCTCGCGGAGATGATTGTGTAATTGGTGAGAATATAGCCATGATTCTTGACATGTCGAAAACGTGCATGAGACTTCCCGGGGTCGTCTACGGAACGCTTTTGCCGAAAAAGCATTCATCGAGCGAATGGGTTGCTCCTACTACTTCCACCATGCTGAGGGTGGATCCTGCACTTGACCTTGATTTTATGCCTTCTCCGCGATCCCACATCGAGCACCGACCTTCTGTTTGCGTGCAGCTCCATCACAGCAAGCATTGCTTTTGAGCGAGTCACCTATCCCTTCCGACTACCTATACCTACCATCCCTTTCAAAACTATCGGTGTTGTTATTATTGTCAGCCACCGCCACAGCTGCATGGCCTGTAGAGTGAAGGCTCCGTCTCGGTGTGGTTAGGCTGCGTTGGACTGACCGGACTGAACTGGACGACCGGGTATCTGAGTGTGGTGGCACCGGATGTCGAGCTCACGCATCTTGAGGCCCCCTTCCAGGACCAGCGCATCTTCGGTGCAAACGTCGATTGCAGAACCGGATTTCTCACGTTACCCAGGCTGTTACGTCGTCCCGGGGGAGTTTGTACCACACAAGGACCAGCGACCAAGGGACCAAGAGGCTTGGGAAAGGTACCGTGACAGGTTTCGGAGGTGGTGGGGTCGATTCCATCTCTGGTGGGACGGGCGGAAAGCGAGAAAAGCGAGAAAAGTCGATTCCATCTCTGGTGGATAGATTCGGAACGAGTCCCGATCGGAATGCGCACAGACCCCCAGGCCATTGACCTCGTTCGATGTGCATCTTTCGACTTTCGTGCAATGATGGCGTTTGCCTCTCGGGCAGCGTTTGTGGTCGCGTCGAAACGTGCGTACCTGTGTCCGTCCTGTCTGCAAAAGACGAGAATCTCGCCATTGGTGTCCCGACAAGGCTCTGCCCGTCTCACTCGAGCTCTGCACACGGAAAACCGAGCATCGGACGATGCTGGACCGTTTCGCAAAGTCTTGAAGGATGCGGCCAAGAGGAAAAGAAGGGAAGGCAAAGCCTCTCCGCGTCTTTCGAAAGAGGCACCGCGTGGCAACGACGCGCGATTGGAGAAATGGGAGCTCACCGTCGGCGTCGAGATCCACGCGGAGCTCAACACGGCGCGGAAGCTCTTCTCTGAGGCCGCAACATCCGTCAACGAGGCGCCGAACACGCATGTCTCCCTCTTTGACACGGCGTTTCCGGGTAGCCAGCCCCATTTCCAGAGGGAGACCCTCATACCCGCCCTTCGCGCCGCCCTGGCCTTGAATTGCGACATCCAACACAAGAGCAGCTTCGATCGCAAGCACTACTTTTACCAGGACCAGCCCGCGGGATATCAGATCACGCAGTATTACGGTGAGCCATTCAAGCTACCCCCGGAGGTGGACGTCATGACTGACGAGCTCCAGAACCTTTCGCCAGAGACGGCCACATCACCCTCTACCCGCACGACTTCCCCGCCGGAGCCGCCCCTCCAGATGGTCCCGTCACTATCGGCATCAAACAGGTCCAGATGGAACAGGATACCGCCAAGACCGTACAACAGCCGCCTTCCACCCACCTCCTCGACTTCAATCGCGTCTCGCATCCCCTCATTGAAATCATTACTCTTCCTCAGATACACGATCCTACCACTGCAGCGGTATGCGTGCGGAAGATACAGACCACGCTGAAGACCATCAATGCTGTGACAGCAGGAATGGAAATGGGCGGTCTCCGCGCTGATGTCAACGTGTCCATACGCGAACGTCATGGCCAGTCTACCGAGTGCGGCCAGTCGTATTCTGGCGTCACTGGTCTTGGTCAACGCACCGAAATCAAGAACTTGGCCAGTATCAAGGCTGTTGAAGACGCCATCATCGCGGAACGAGACCGCCAGATCGACCTGCTCGAGAGCGGCGGCGTTGTGGAGGGAGAAACGCGAGGGTGGACGCTGGGGAGCAAGTCCACGAAACGGCTGAGGGGCAAGGAAGGGGAGATTGATTACCGTTACATGCCCGACCCCGATATCCCCCCCGTGATTATCGGCAACGTAGGATGAGCCTCTTCCGCGTGCAGAGCATGTACTGACACATGCAGGATCTCGTACAACACCTCAGAAGTACGCTTCCTCAGCTATCGGATGAGAGCGTAAACACGCTCGTTGGTAACGAGGACTATGGCCTCACACCAAAAGACGCCAGCACTCTCCTCCTTCTCGACGACGGCGAGCGTCTCGATTACTATTACGATGTTGTGGAGCGTCTTCGCCGTATGTTTTCCGATCAGCCCGACGTTTTGGGGCGCATAGGTAAGGCAGCTGGTAACTGGTAAGTTCTTCACACCCCCAACATGTTTCGATGAGTCATGCGGAACTTCCACTGACAAATATCAGGGTTCTGATGGAGCTGGGCGGCCTGATGAAGAACGAAGAATGGTCCGCATCTCGCGTAGCGTCAAATCAGCTTGCGACGATAATCGCACACCTCCTTCGCAAGCAAATCACTGGCCGGACCGCAAAACTCCTTCTCCTCATCAAATTTGAAGGTGACACACGATCAGTGGAACGCATCATTGCCGACGAAGACATGCTCTTGCACCCGCTCTCTCGGCAGGAGTATGAAGAGCTCGCAAAGGCGCTGATCAAGGAGAAGGGGGATGTTATCAAGGACATTGTAGAAAAGAAGCGATATCAAAAGCTGAGGTGGTTCGTTGGGCAGATGATGGCGAGGAGTGCCGAGGGAACTGTGGAGCCTGATCAAGCGGAAAAGGTGCTGAGGGAATTATTACACTTGCCTATGGACGGCCAGAGCTAGACTTCAACATTGCCCCAAGTATTCGCTACCCAAGTGCAGAGTCGTGTATCAGAAAGTCGGTACGTGATCCCAAGCCAATCGCGATATGGTGGTTCCATTCTGCTTCGCAAAAGGTAGGCTCCTCTATGGCTTTGCCGTCTTGCGGTGGTTGGTCGCACGTTGCGATGCTGGGGAGTGCATGCCGATTTGGGAAATTGCTGATTGGGTGGGCATTGGAATCCGTGGCCGTGGATGAGGTTCCGGTAGAAGAAGATTTCCAAGGATCCATGGTGGTGGGAACTCCCAATCCCTAAATTCGTCCAGCCATCGAAGCGAAGATTCCACAGCCCGTCTCTTTATAAGTCTCGAGCGCAAGTCTGGGAAACTCCAAAACCATCAAGATTCCATCCATCAACGTGAGGTATACCATTATCCGTGCAATGGAAACAGTGCAGGAAAGGCATGGGCTTGGGTTGACAACGGAGGGGATCGAATACAAGGAGAAGAGGAGCGGTAGTGTGGAGTGGAGGGTTTATAGGGATAGGGGTGCGAGGGCGAGGAGGCAGTGGCTCGAGGAGGCTGGGAGGCAGTTTGGTTTCGAAGAGATGGAGGTGCGTGGACGGGGTGGGGAAGGCGGGAGAGTGGAAGGATGGTGTACGCTTTTGACTCGACCGGAGCCGAAGAAAGAGGAGGACAGGAGTTTGAGGTACGAGGCACATCTCAACCGAGTGGCGGAGAAGAAGAGTACAGGGAGTCCAATCCGGACATGCACGCACGAGCGTGGTCTTGATCGCGTCGAAGAAATCGACGGATCAGGTCGACGACCGCCGACGCCATCACAAAAGACACCACATACCAGTCCAACTTCGACCTCGGAGACCGCAATCCCGGTCTCGGAATCGAGTGCGTGCTCGAGTTTCCCTTCTTCGACATCAGAAACGAGTCCGCATCCGAACCCTGGCAAGACATCGACGACAAGGAAGTTCAAAGATTTCATTCAAAGGTTGCTAAGCAGAGAAGAGAAGAAGAAGGAGAAGGAGAAGGGGGAAAGTGGAGGAATGGAAGGCAGGCGACCCTGCAGATTCAAGCTCCGGTCATCGAAGCACGGTTCGAAAGGAAAGGGGAGGAGTCGGAGCCTATATCAGCACAAGAACGAGGACCTGACTTCCTCCCTCGTCGCAACTCGCCCATCCACCATCGCACGACCCCATCCCGCCAACCGGACCGCAAGGTCAGATCCCGCGACGCCCGACCTCCCATCTCCACGCATCACCACGGACTCTTCCTCCTACCTCCCACGAACACCGAGCGTCGACCGCTTGCGCGCCGAATGCGCCGACCGACTCGACCGTGTCGGAGCCGAGGCAGCCGAAAGGGAAATCTCCCGCATACGCAAGAGGCGCGCGGATGGGGTGCTGGCGAGAACGAAGGCCATCAGGGCCAGGACGCAGGTTAGTAGTATCAGGGTTATCCAACACACGCCACCTGCATGCTCCCGAGTCCGAGCCACCAAACACCACGACGGCACTGGACCTTTGGGTTCGCGGCCTCGGGAAGCGACGAAGGATCTCCCGATGACGGGTGGAAAGTCCATTGATTCCGAGGCCGGGGTTGAGAGTAGAACACCCACCACTACCACCACCACTGCTACTACTGCCACTACTGCCACTACTGCTACCACTGCTACTGCAACCGCCGACACAGACATGAACATCCTCCCCTCCCCAGTTCCCGTCCGCCAACTCTCACCCCCAAGATGCACTTCACCGACGTCCCCCTCCCCGTCCCCGCAATCCGCTCCCGTCCCCGAGTCGACTGCTCCTCCTCCTCCTCCTCCTCCTCCTCCAGGCAAACTCCCCAAACGCGTCACTTTCGCCACAGACACTTCCATCACCGCACGCTCCGATTCAACGAGCGATGCTCCACGGACCATGGCCAACGGCGAGATCAAGAGACCGGCGAGTTCGGACACGGAGTGAACGACATGTCGGGAAGGGTGAGTGGGAGCGGGGAGGACGCTGGCGGTTACTCTTCTCTAGCCCATAAACATGGAAGTCTGGCATCCGAACGCATAATTATGTTCATGATTTGAAAAATTGTAAGATTCAGATGATAGCGTGAACTCATAACGGACTGCCCTCGCCCTACCCCTGTTCCTGGTCGCTATGCAATACACGGAATCTTGACCCACCCTTTCTTCGACAACTTCAACCCCAGTAAGGTGTCCTCAGGCCAACAAATGTCGAACTCAAGCCGCCATCTGAATCTTCCTTCTTCCTCTGCCCCGCAAGCTGTACGTCTTGTTAGAACATGGACTCTCTCGACGGCGGAGATTTCCGTACCTCTAATTGTATGTGCCTATGCACATGGACAAGCCAGTCGACATAGCTTTGTGCTTCATTGTTACGGTCTTCGTATAGCATCCGCGCGAACTCGTACTCTGCACCATCGAGACCCTGTCGAGCGAGCTGGATAGTCAAAGCCTTTGAACCGCGAGAGCTTTCCAGATATTGTAGAATGTTCCGTACTTGTGCGTTGAGGTGTGTCTGAAGTACAGGGAGTGTTGATGAAAAGGGATCCAGACTCTTCAAGTTGGTCTTCCCTTCTCCGAAAAGATCCTCCAGCAAGTTCGGAGAGACCTGGGCATGCAACCACAGAAGACAACTCTGACCGTTGTCCACTATATACGCGCCGCCTTCTTCGACCTGTGAGAAAGATGCTCTGATGCTGTCGGGCATGCGCAGGTAACCTTTTTCGTTTGCGAAACCATCCTTCTCGTCCAGGTCGTGTATCGAGATGATACGAGGGTACAGATACAAGGACAGTTCCAGCGGACCCATCGACTTGATCATCCGCATATCGTGTACTCTCCTATCGGCTGGTTCCTTGCCACCCTTGATGGCTCTCGACTTGGACAGCCCGAGCATATACATGCTGAACTCCTTGAGATTCTCCGGCAGAACAAGCTGGCCCGGAGGGTTGTTACTTCCTGTAAAGTTCTTTCTGTACCCAGCTAGAATGTCAACCGTCTTCTCAGTCAATGCAGCGCGAATATCGTTCAGGTTCTTGTCCACCATGCGAGCAGCGGCTTCCTTGGCAATGATGCTGACGACTGCATCCTGGTCGATGAACTTCATAGCTTCGGTGACCCCTTCGCTAACACTGGCAACTATGTTGATACACCTTACCCGGCGTTGGCCACTTGCAGTCGTGTAAAGGAGCGCAGCCTGGAAATGGGCGTCGAGCTTGGGATCGAGCTTGCCATCATACGAGAACATGACACCGACAGCCTTATCAGCGTCAATGACACCGAATTCGAGATCGGCGCCGAAAGCCTGATGGTAGAAGTTGCCGTGGTATGCCGAGACCTGCAGCCCATTTGAGCATCGCACCTTCATGAGCGCCTGGTATCCCGTCTCTCGAGTGACTGTGTGCTTGATTTCCTTTGAAAGCTTGAGAGTGTCCCGAGGAGAATGGAAGTTGGGGTAGTAGTAGACCTCACCACCCGACGTAGCTGAGACATGGCCAACAGTAGCAACATCTAGATGGCCACCGCTAGGCGCTGCGAGGAAGAAATCGATACCGATCCCGTTCTCCACCATCTTCTGGGCCACCTTGCGGTACCCAGGGTGCTCTGTCGTGAATAGCTTCCTCTCCGCATCCGTATTTCCAACGTTACCGGTATCTCGCAAGAACAGGCGCCCAGGACCCCACGTCGGCAGAGTAGCGAGGGACGCGACAATTTTTCCTCCTGTTGCCGAAAGGGCTTGCACGGCCGAATTCAACGCCGAGAGCAAGCAAGGCTCCGGATTCTTAAACTCGGAAAACATGTTGGGAAGCTGGGTAAGAAGCGAGGTGATGAGTGCCTTCGATTCCTCCGGATCGACGAATAGTCCGTCGCTCAGCGGCACGAAGGGATCCTCTATGTCAGGCATCACCATCATTTGGGCTGCATCCAAGGAGGGGTTGAGATTGTAGAAGTGCAGCTCCTTGTCGAAAGTGACAATCCCAACTTTTGAGCCTTCCGGTAACCTTTGCGGGGCAGGCGTTTCGGTGTTCTCTTGTTCTGCGCCATAGAGGGCGCTCATGATACCCTCGCAGAAGCCGTCCAGGAAGCCACGGTTGACAGCTTCAGCACTGACATCGATCAAAAAGAGCCAATTGAGACCAACGGGTGGTTTGGACCAGTATTCCTTTGGAACCATGAAGTCGACGGTGCCGAGAGTCAGTTCCGGACGCTGTAACCTATCCACCCGCACTCCGGATGGATCTGTGGGCGCGAAGTATTCCGGGGGGACGTCGTTGGGAAAAGTGCACATGTTGCAGACAAACTTGTTTCCGCCCGACTTGAACGGCATGAAAGGGTTGATGTAAGCACGGCACCTCCTGCACCGGGGTGGACCAATGTCGCCAAAGTCCAGGACGGGTATAGGGTGCTCGCCTTCTTGTTGCCGAGCCAGTGGTTGGAGCAGGAGGCCAAGCGGCAGGTGCGTAGAATTGAGTGCTTCGGCAGAAGACGGGATGTTGTTGAGGGTGAGCCTGGCCACCTTTGGCGAGGAATTGCCCTGGTCGAAAGCTACGAACGGTACCAGAGCTGGAGGAGGCAGATGTCGCTCCATGGTCGGATATACATGCTCGAGGTAGTATTTCGCTGGCGCATCTCGCGATCTCGCAATGCTGGGTATCTGGCCTGGATCGACCTTTCCCGGTTGCGATGAAGCAGGGGCGCCAGCGAGCGGGGTGCTGGATCGCGCGGCATGTTGCATGCCCGTCGCAGGGCTTGCCGGGCTGAAGATGGGGGCGGCGGCCGGGAACTGATTCATCGCTGGGGTGATCTGAGGCTGGGCCCATTGCGCTCCAGGCTGTGGAGAAGACTGGTTCAGGAACTGGGTCGGTGTCCCAATATCGGCCTGCGGCATCCCGTTGAATGCCTGCGAACTGCCGCCAGGTCCCTCGATGTTGTGATAGGCATGGCGTCCCTTCTTCTTGTTGTGCCTGACGGTGCCCGTCTGCTCCGCGCCTGCCCCCAAGCCCATCCCCCCCATCTGGTGCGTCAAGTTGCCGACGTCCTGCCCGGCTGGCTGCGGCGGGAAGTATCCCTGTTGCTGGGCAGGCGAGATGTTCTGGCCTGGTGTGCCGTACCGGTTCGGAACCTGGCCGTATGCGGGACTGCCCGTCTGCTGATATCCGCTGGGGCTGGCGGCGACGGGAGGGCGGAACTGGCTGGGCTCCTCTTTCCGCGCAGGTCCATTGGGGTTCGGCGCGTCCTGTCCGAGAGCGTGGTACATCTGGAAATCCGACATGCTTGCGGCGGCGCGGGGGTCTCAGGTCTCGCAGGGCGGTGGAGGACGGAGCTCGGGCGGTCGCGCAGGTTGGGAAATCGTCGTGGGCCGCTATGTTATCTTGAAAAGGACCATGTCATGATATACACCAGCTGTAGCCGTCGGCAGTGTGGTGGGCGGGGGTGTATATTCGGTGATCTGGCATTTATTTCTCCAAGGTCGACCTTCCCGCGTTCCAGGTTGGTCGGCTGCGCATGGGCCAACACCCTCAACCCTCCGCTGCTCTGCCTCGTGCCTGGGGTGGGACAGAATCCCTCCATGCTGCCAGGCTTCCGGATGAATGCTCCGTGGGCAGGATAGTGCGGCCGGGCCAGAAAATGCCTTCACAATTGGATCAAGAATATCTACGAACAGCGGAAACTGGGGCTGGCCACCGCTCCTACTCTAGCTTGTCCAGATGCGCCAACCTTGTAAGCACCACCGTCTTGCTCGTCTCCTCGATCTCCCCCGCTAAGAACACCTCGTCCAGGATCGCATAGACCTGTACCTCGTCAGTCGAGCCTCTGGGCTCACCTCTCGACTCCCGTCCACCCACCTTGTAGAAATTGAACACCAAGTCCAGCTCACACACGTTCCCAAAGAATGCATCCAGCACCTCGACAAAGAAGTGTATGGCCTCTAGATAGGCCAGCTCGTTGTCGTTCGTGTCGACGCAGGCGCAGAAGAAGAGTCCGGCGTATCGGCGGTACACGATCTTGGACATGTTGCGGAATTCAACAAAGTTGGACTGGTGCTTCTGGTCGCGGGGGGCGATGAGGCGGTGGACCTGGGTGCATCAGAAGAAGCCCACGGACATGGACGACGGACGGGACGCCGGGGAGCTGTGGCGACGCATCGTGTCGTGTGTAGGTGTGCTCGTGGGGTGCGGCGCTGGGCGGTGGGTTTCGGAGAGGGGCGGGTCGAGGGAATCGCATACCTCGCCTTTCATCTTGACTTTCTCCTCATCCTGCCTCGCATCAGCATCTTCCCGGAACCTTCGCAGTTCAAGAACACGGCCTACGCTGTATGGCGCATACCACTTCGCCAGCCTCGTCTTCCCCCTGCCGGTTCGTTAATCGCGCTGCTCGTCCCTTCTTCTCCGAGCCACGGCAAGAACACACTCACTGCCGGTTCTGTATCAGGATGAATGAGAGAACCATGGTGCGAGGCAATTCACTGCGCACGTCTCTCCTCCGCTCAATCGGTATCGATGAAGTCGCGATGCCTCGGTGGAGCTCACGGCCTTGGCGGGGCTCCCGCTGACTGCTTCACGTTAAGCTTTCAAGGTGGCTCCTGCCCGCTGATCCCTGCGTGACGTCGGCAACTCCACATTTACCCGGCCACTACAGGACGACCAAGTGAATGCCAGGGCGTTGCGCCTCCACGTGCAATCCGTGGATGGAGGGGTAAATGTCGTATCCGATCCGAAGAGGCAGCATACATGAACCGATTGCCCGCTCACGGGACAATTCAATTCGAAACTCGGCCGTCCTTTGGCGGTCGAGGAGGGTGTCGGGCTCATCAAGGTGGCGGCAAGCTCCTGCAACTCTCGCCACCGATGCTGCACACGCATGACACTATGAGACAAGGCGAAATGCGTTTACTATCCAATTCACTCGGCAAAGAGCTGACCTAGGTTTCAATGGCTGCAAGGGACCGGGCCTTGCTCTCGGTACTCAATGCGGACCTGCATCTCAAAAAGGCTACCATACATGCACCCAACCCCCTACCCGACCATCTCCAAACCTTAAAATAACACGCCATGCTCCCTCCGATACTCGTCAAAGAGCGCCTGGCTATCCTTCGGCGGTGCTGGTGGGCCGAAATTTCCCCGTACATACTGCTCGTATGTGATCTCGTCCACAGGCGACGCAGGCGAGACGGGATGCTGGTGCGAACACATGGTCTCGAATTCTTGGTCCGGTATCTCAACCTGCATAGCTTGTGGTCTGGGATGTGATATCTGCAGCTCGCGCGGACTGCTGCTGCGTGTGAAGGTAAGTCGTTTGATCTGGCCAGACAGCGAGCTGCTGACTCTGGATAGGACCGAATCACTTTGGTTGGAATCGGTATAGAGGACAGTACCCAGGGATGGACTGGTGCCGATGTAGCTGTGGAGGTAGGGTAGCGATGCGAATAGGATGGCGAGTTGCAGCTCCAATTGTGCGCAGACGAAGACGTTGAAACCATTCCCTAGCCTTGCATTAGCAGGTGAGCACAATCGAGATGGTGACTGCGTGAATGTGTGTGATCAACGTGCATGCAGTATGTATAGATGATGGTCCGAAAGGAAGATCTCGGCTCACAGGTAGCGTCTCTCTCCATGCTGTTTACGAGACGGGTTAGAAACACCGTCCGAGCAATGGCTGCACCGACGATGCTGCGGGATATTAGAAAATGTGCCCATTCGGAGGAGGGGGATGCCGACCTCAAGGAAAAGAGGAAGATGACTCTCAAGGCGTTTCTGTGAGATTGCATCATCGGAATCTGACCAAGTCCAAAGTATGGGATGGCAACCGTGTACGCTATCGAGGTTGTGTCCAAAGCCCCCTGCAATGGATAATACACACGCTGACTGGCACACCTTCTTTCCGCACCCAACTCAAATTCCGTGATCGTCCAGTATGCCCTCGTAGGCTGACAGAGAAGAATCTGCGTCAAAATGCATGCGATGGAATAGCAGGCCGTCCACGCAATGGAGACGTAGACTATCCTTCGGAACGCAGCCGTGCAAGGACAGTCGAGTCTACGGTAGAAGCATAACACGGAAATCTTCGTGAAAGCGATGCCGAGGCCAAATGCTCCTTCGCTGAGCCATTGGATCTTCCATGCGTTAGCTCCGGCTCTGATCTCGCGCATACAGGTCAAAGGCGTCTATTGTCCAAAACGAAAGAGTGCAGGCGCCATTGTATTTCTTGTCCGTGCATGCAAGAGATCGGTGATGATAGAGGAAATCTCACCAGAGCTGCGCGACTGTAGAGTGTGATATCAACATCCCACAAGTGCCTGTCGAAGCCGTACTCCAATGTGCCCATCAAACTTGTGACAGAGAAGAAAACGGCGAATACCTGCAAGTAGAATCAGAGCTGGATCATCAGATAGGGAGCCAGACAGACCCAGGCGCAGAACATGAGCACATCATCGAGGCCGATGCCAGTGTTGCTCCTCCTCAACTGAGCCCATATTCTCGCGAAGAATACAAGGGTGGTAGAAACCATGAGGCTGACAACGAATACCGGGAACCAAGATCTGGTTTGGGGGTCGACAACGTCTGGCTTCGGCCACGCCGAGATGGAGGTAAAATCTAGGTTGGCAAAGTCACCAGACATCTTGTACGACGTTCGAAAAAGATGGGAGTGTCTCCAAGAAGAACGCAAGAAGAAAGCTCAGACCAGTGAACAAGTCTTATAGTCACAGAGACGAGACTGGTAAGCCTGACTGGACAGGGAATCCGGGACGCGAGGATCATTACCAGAGGCCCTATATGCATCTTCGTCACGGGCAGTTTTTCCATTCGCTATTCAGGTGGCCATTTCAGGAACCTTGTCTGTCCTCAGACGGCAGATTTGGATGCCGTCTGCGAAGGCACTTTACGTAACTCGGGCTCAGCGTAGTATCGCCGTATTGTCAACGGACGACCGTACAATGTGGTTTTCGGAACAGAAAACTGTGCCGCTCGATTGATCATGTTCGCAACGTGTCATATCTCGATCAAATGTCCATTGAGAAAGATTGTCGATTCCCGGTGTCGAGAAAATGACTGATGGCGATGTTGCGCATCCGATGTTGTTCGCGGAAAGGTCGATACTGCTGCGCGAAGACCACCACATCCCGAGATTCCTTGCGAGCATTTGAAGTCATTCGCCTACTACACCTGCGTAGGTTAGTTGACGTCGATCCGGAAGCCCTTGAAGCCGTTCTGGCCGACCGAATGTCCGGTAGCGAACATGGTCGGTCGGTGTGACCGGCGGATTTGAAGCCCTTGCATCACCAATCATGGAAGTGAATCGCTTGAGCATCCAAAAGGTCTGGAGTGGAAATTGACGAGCCCACCAATTGAGCTCTCCTTCTGTGAAAACCCCTTCGCATCCGGCCGACAGTGTGCAGCAGAGTAACGTCCGAAGGCGGTCAAAGGATTAACAAGCTGGCCAGGAATGCATATCAGGACCGATGGCTGTGTGAGACGTGCAGTGCCAAGATGCGGAGACGATGTAGGGTTTGGAGTTGTGGATTTAACCATCCTCCCCGTCCATCCAGGGTGGGAAAGCTATACAGCTCCGTCCGTTCTTAAAAGGGTTGGCCAGTCACCTGCGCTACGTTTCGCGTTGCTTTCCATCAATTTGCAACAGGCTAAAACGCAACGATTGGAATACCGCCTTCACAGTCTCTGATCTGGGTGGACGTCAAAAGAAGGCGTGGTCATAGTTTGTTTTGATGGTGACACAAAACCGCCCGTTGTGAGAGGATGGCCCCATTCGTCAGGTATTTCCGGTTGACACGAGAATGTTTATCCCTAGGGTTTCGCCAATGAGCTGCGTGGCTGGCAACTTCCTCGCGCTAGACACGTTTTGGCGCCCAACACCTTCCGTGCAGTAACGAAGGGAAGCACGATGCACGTCTGCGACAAATGCCTCGGAAACTATCCAAGTGGTTTCTGGGCTATGTTTCATGGGCGATTTGCTGTCCAAGGGGTCAAGCATCCTCAGTTGGGTGCGAAAGAAAATCATAAATGTTCCCAACAAGTGGTTGTAATAAACCTACTACACCAGCATGGGTAGCATCAAGATGTGTATCCCATGGTTAAACGGCCGAGTTCGGCCTCGGGGGTCTTTCCGCCGCCGGTTTTACAATCCAACAAATTAAGAAAAATGCAAGCATACAGATAGACAAGCAAAAATTCCACGCGGAAAACACTTTTGATAAAATTCGACGAGAAATACGAAACTGTGGACCGGGTGCGATTAGGATATGATTGGCTGCTGTGCCGTGAAGATCTCGTGGGAAATGTAAATTCCCCACGTTGCTGTAAGACACTCTCCACGACACCCGCCACCACGGCAACACCCCACCACTCTGGGATCCACACGGCTGAAGAAAATCGCCTGAGCTCGCCTGTTTTCGTGTTGTTCTCCTCGTGCAGCGCGGGGCAGATGACACGACATGGTGACTCGCATGGGCCGGTGGTGATACAGGCTCACACCCTGACCTTTGAATGAACATTGGGAATTGTCGACCAAGTAACGGTACCGACCAGCGACGTCTAGACTCGCCCCCTTTCCGGCTCTTTCAGAATTTCCGAACATGCCGGTGCACTCGGTCCAGGACGTCGTGGTGGACGGGCGCCAGAACGGTTGATTACGCGCAGCGCATGTGAAGCTCCCAACCGTCCTCAGGGGGCCCGTCAGGAAGAGTCTCGGATGTCGTAGGTCTGTCTTTCTTTCTCTCTTTCTTTCTTTAGGCGAAACCCCCAAGGAGCATCTCGCACGTACCACCGACGACGTCGGGGCGTTATCAGCGGTGATCAGAGGAATCGCATAATGGGACGCGATGGATGTCTGGGAGGAGGGCTCTGGGCGTGTCGGAGGGCGCCTTTCCCAAACTGCGGTCGCCCTTGCCAGGCCAGGCACTAGCGCCGCCCAACCGTCGATCGGCCAATCAACGCCGACTGCTTATCAGTGTACATGCGCTGAACAATCGCCTTACAAAAAGACCACCACGCCAAGGCCTCCGACTCGCGACGAATTTCAGACGAAGCCAGGATCTGTACCACGGCATCGTCATGGAATGTCCCCGCGAGCGTGCCAGCACTGCTATGAGGGCCGCACGGCGAGGGCTCTCCCGACTGTGAGCGCCCGCCGTGGCCGGTGAAGCCGACGAGCCCTTGTCATCTACTGACGAGTACCTGTCAACGCGCCGGAACCAGGCCGATAATAGGTCACACAAAAGGCAATGCATAATGACGCCAGACGCCCCGAATCCGGCCCAGAAGAACAAAGCTTCAGATCGGACACGACCCCACGGCGCGCGGCTGCGGGTTGCTCGCGTTTACCTATTCGGCCGCTTGACAAGGGCTGATAAGGATGTCTATGTTCACGTCCCTATTGTACATAAAAAAGAGCCCGGCTACTCTGCTGCGTCGATCACTAGGGCCCCGATTTCTCCCTCGCCTGCTATTTCATCATTGGGCCTGCTCCGGCTCTTCTTCTCTTCTGTCTTCTCAAGTCTTCAGGACAGTCCCGACCACTGCACCCTCCTTTGCTTTTGGCCGCTGCCTTTCGCACCTGGACCACACCACCACTCGAAGCACAGATCCCTTGGCCTACCATGTCCTACTCGTGGATTGGGGCACCCGTGCCCTTCAATGGCACCAATGAGCAGACTGGTGGAGATTCGAGTGAGTCCCCAGCCTTCGCACGCGACACATCCCATACCTCTACTCCCAGAACATTGCTGAGACAACTGCCATTGTAGACACAGAGAACCTGAATCAATGGTACTCCACAGGCGACACGGCCTACATCATCATAGCTTCGGCTATGGTGCTGGTCATGGTGCCGGGTCTCGCGTTCCTCTACTCCGGTCTCGCGCGAAGGAAGTCGGCCCTCTCTTTGATCTGGGCCTGCATGTTCTCCGCTTCCGTCATCACATTCCAATGGTACTTCTGGGGTTACACACTGGCCTTCAGCGCAACGGCTACGAATGGCTTCATCGGAAATCTCGACAAGTTCGGTCTCAAGAATGCCCTCGGTGCCCCTAGTCCCGGAAGTCCTCTGATTCCAGAGCTTCTCTACGCTTTCTACCAGGTACGTTTCCTTGCCTACCTTTTTCGGCATGCCCTAACAAGCCCCACAGATGCAATTCTGCTCCGTTACCGCTGCGATTGTCGTCGGTGCCGTTGCCGAGCGCGGCCGTCTCATCCCGATGATGGTATTTATCTGGCTTTGGGCTACCATCGTATACTGCCCGGTCGCATGTTGGGCGTGGAACGTCAACGGCTGGTTCTTCAAGTGGGGAGGCCTGGATTATGCTGGAGGAGGTCCCGTCGAGATCACATCGGGTATGAGTGCTCTTGCGTACTCTTGGATCCTGGGACGTCGCCAGGAGAAGATGATGCTCAACTTCCGGCCGCACAACGTCTCGCTCATTACGCTCGGCACCGTCTTCCTGTGGTTCGGCTGGCTCGGCTTCAACGGTGGATCTGCTTTCGGTGCCAACCTTCGTGCCACCATGGCTTGCTGGAATAGCAATCTCACCGCCATGTTTGCCGCCATGACTTGGACAATTCTTGACTGGCGTTTGGCCCGCAAGTGGTCCATGGTTGGCTGGTGCTCAGGTTGCATCTCTGGCCTTGTCGCCGCTACTCCTGCTTCTGGCTTCATCACCCCATGGGCCAGCGTTGCTCTTGGAATTGTGACCGGTGTTGTGGCTAACTTTGCTACCAAGAGTAAGTTGCCATCAAAAACGCACTGCCATCAAAACACTCGCTAACACCGTGCAGTCAAGTTCTGGATCAAGATTGACGATGCCCTCGATGTGTTCGCTGAGCACGGCGTCGCCGGCATGGTCGGACTCCTCTTCAACGCCATTTTCGCCGCTCCCTACGTTATCGGTCTCGACGGAGTCAACAATGGTCTTTCCGAAGGTGGATGGATCAACCACAACTGGAAGCAGCTATATATCCAGTTTGCCTACATCGTCGCATGCACTGCCTACACATTTGTTGTGAGTGCACTTATCGCGTTTACCATCAACAAGATCCCCGGTCTTCATCTCCGTGCATCGGAAGAGGCTGAGCTCCTCGGAATGGACGACGACCAGCTTGGAGAGTTTGCGTACGACTACGTCGAGGTTCGCCGTGACTACCTCGCTTGGACGCCGGCGAAGAGCGACCCAATCGGTGCAGAGCACTCTATTCCCCAGGGTGAACGTCACGGTATCCAACAACATAGTCAGATGCTTGAAGGCAAGGCGCCCAGTGAAAGCAGTCAAGATAATGCTCATACCGGCATCGGTGGCGATCGTCACGCGATAGCTATGGGACGTGAGGGAGAGCACAATGAGAAGGCCCTTGTATGATGGACATGAAGGTTGTCGTGATAATTGCTGAGAGCGTTACAAGAGCATCTTAGATGGAGTTGGAGATACCAATACTGTCTTTCCGGGTCGGCCACAAGGGTTTCTGGATGTGCCGTTGTAGCTATCTTGTACATAGGATACTCAATCTGTCTCGTACCTCGCTTGAAATCGCTCCGTTACGTCATCTTTTCCAGCATTTCACTCGAGACAGGTTCAACATGCTCGAAGCCTAGAGCTTTACGAGCATGCACAAGTGGGATTGTCAAAATCGGGATCATGTCAAACCCAGAGCGACGTCACGACTAGATCCTTATCTGCCAAGCGCGATAGTACGCTCCTTCCCGCAGATGGGTTACCTTCCACTCCGACGCCAAGACCATTCGAGGTTTTTCTTATCTATCACCACGCCACGAAACAAGCCATGCAACATCGTCTCCGCATCCAACGGGTCCAGAGTCTGGGGAAGCGTGCAGGAGATCATTCAACTGGCATGGGTAAGCTGGATGGGATTGTGCCATTCGCATCTTAAGGTTATCGTTGACACGCGCTAGGGGAATCCTTCCGGAGGTTGTTGCGACGTCCGGATACCTTTTGAGATCGTGATGAATGTAAGGAGAGAAGAGGTCGTTATTCGAGGACTGCATTGCGATAAGGATTGGCTTTGTGGTTGGACCTGGCCAACTCCGGGCGAGCGGAATGTGTAGCGTGCGGACTGCTGTCCTGTGACGATGGGTGGTTCTGGTGAATTTCAGTGAGCCACATGTCGTCTCACGTATTCCCCATGTCCATGCACCAGTTCGATACTAATTCGGCCTATTACAGATGAGTAATCTCTGGGATCAGCCAAGTGCTTGGTCTGGAAGCTTTTAGACCGGCTGAAAACCTGGACTGAACTTGAGGGTGTCTGTACCGGCCCTTATCAGCCAGCACCTTCTGGTTGCTCTCATGACAAGTATGGGGCTGACGATATCGGAGAGACAAGGGGCTGTCACATGGGGATCATATAAGCATATGTGCTTATTCACTTCTACCTTTACGGCATCTACCCCAATTTCTCGTCTTTCGCTCAGATATTGTGTCATGGCTCACCTCTCATATTCTTCCCATCCCTTAGCCGCCTGTTCCTCGGGACCAGATTCCAAGTCATCGGAGCCTCAAGACTTCCACCTGGTATCTACAAACAAAGAAAAACTTCATTTCCAGAAATACACGCATGGATCATGAGACACATAGGATCACCATCGCGAACAAAGGAGGTCGAATGGACAGCTTGTCCTCGACAAAGGATGTTGACTATCCTGGCTCTTTGGTGAGAGAATGCCGACAAAGAGAATGTGATTAGGCGCTTCCATTTTCTTCCAGAGTATTTCCTGTTGCTGGTTGCTGGTATATTTGTTGTAGTATTCATATCCGCGTCGATCGGTTTTGCTATATTGTTGCTCTGGGGGCTGCACTCCTGACCACTGTCTATACACTCCCGAGAGTCGGATTGTGACTTGAACAAAGCCAAATTTTGACATACAAGATAACCTCAAGGGGCCAGGGAAATCGCTGTTTAAAAACCGAACACGGAGACGCGAGCTTTTCACCAGCACCTGCATTATCACATTAGCAGAAAGAAACGGCGCCATGGTCAACACCCAGAGCAAGTCAAAGCTCAAAATCAACCCAGAGCCCTTCAAATCATCCTACCTCGCCATCCCACCGTCACCCTTTTCTCCACGCACGCCCGTCGCTCTTGTTTCCAACCCTCCTCCACGTCGAGCCAAAACGTACCCAGTTCCCGACACTGCTATGACACCACCTCCCCCCCTAAGATGGCTATGGCAATGCCATCAGTGCCGTCGTACGTACTCTATTGGAGTAACGCGCCGTTGTCTCGAAGATGGCCATCACTTCTGCGCCGGCACTACGACAGTGAAGATGTGGGGAAAGCCGTTGAGGTCCGGTAAGGTGAGAAGGCATCGGGCTTGCGCCAGCGAATTTGACTATCAAGGATGGAAGACATGGGGGCGCTGGAGGAGAAGCGGCCGCAGAGATTCCATCTACGATGAAACCCTCAAATCGTCTTCCTCCTCTTCCACATCCTCCTCCGAAGAGTATACAGAAAGTGAGATCAAAAGCAGAACGGAAAATGGCCGGAGATCTCTTCGCATGAAAGTGCCAGCGTCCGAGCCCGCGAAGGACTGTTGGAACGCCTGCGATTATCCTTCTGAATGCCGCTGGGGGAAGCGTTTCGGCGTCCACACTCCCATTGCAACAGCTTTTCCAGCGGTTGAATTTCCTCCTCCTCCACCTCCCATCGCTCCTTCTCCCGCTTCTACCCCGCCTGCCGCCACCACTTTCGAAGGCATTCTCAAGCTCGAGAACTGCAAAGAGGTAAAGAAGGAGAAGAAGGCCGACAAGACAGACTTTTGGGGTGCGTTGGTAGCAAGTGCCACAAGGAGAAAGAGCCATCCACCCAGTTCGCCGCTTGCTAGTGTGAGCGAGGAAGCCGAGTCTTTGACTTCGTGTTCCTCAACAAGGGATGGCGATGGTGATGTCGTTATGACGAGCTTCGACGACACTTTGAAGGCTCCTCAGACATCTGCGACCACGACTGCGGCTGCAGCTTCGTCAGTATCTTCGGGGCGGCCGGCGTCGACCGTAGTCTCGCTGAAGGAGTTCGTGCGCAAAAGCTCGAAGAAAGTGACCAAGTCGTCGAAGACCGGTGACGCGAAGGGAAAAGAAGGTGAGATCAAGGACATTGCAGTCACTGTGTCGACGACAGACGAGAGTGCATTAGGTGATTTTGATTTCGGGCTGAGCTTGGCGAAGAAGGATGTCGAGGATGCGACGGCTGAGTTGGCGCCTCTGGAGAGGGTCAAATCCAGGGACAGCGGGTATGCTTCGACGCGGGACCTGTGTTAAGTTCAGATCTGTTAGCAGACAAGAGCAAGATTGTCGGGTTGGTTTTTGTTGTACACTTTGTGTCGTAGTATATATAGTGTCTAATTCGAGTACACTTGTTGTTCAACTTTTGTTCTTGGATTTTTCCACACTTTGTGCCAGAGTCTTCTTGATTGCTCACTATAGAATGTGCAGTAGTGAGCCGGTCCCCTCTCTTGCCTTATATTCCCCCATGCCGTATAGTCGTGATGCATGCCACCCATATTCTCACTTAGTGTTGTTTGCGATAACAAAAAGCCGGCCGAGGTATGCGACGTATTCGATCATCTGTTCCCAGCCAGCCATTCCAAACCTACGCCCAGCCACAATATGCCAAAAGAAACATCGACAACCATTCCGTCATTGAACGTCATTCAAGTCCAAATCCAGATCCAGATCCTATTCCGTATACTCTCCATATGCAAAAATTCCCAATCCTAATCCCAATCCATATCCCAAGACTTGACCGTATTCATTTCTCCAGACCCACTCTGACCTCTCAGCGGCCATGAGCCCTGCCCTTGCCTGCATACATCTCCCTCCGCATCTCGTTCGCAGTGTCTTCGATATTCCGGTCCCTCACTTCCTTGATGTAGCTCATCTGCTCCACGCTCATGGGCTTATAGGTCCCTTCGTTCGGGTTGGATGGACTGTAGAAGCGAAACATACCATAGAGGATGAAGATCAAGACGCCGGAGCCCAGTATGCATAGAAACACGATCGCGGATGGATGAATCGCGTAGCCCATGTTGTCGCGGGGAATTAGGGAAGGCATGGTGTCGTAGTAGCAATGCAGCTGTGAAGGTGAGGTTGGTGTGTGTTTTAGGCAAAAAGTGCTGTTAAGGGGTTCGGAAGTGCCGGATACGATAGATTTTTGTGTAACTAGGATGAGAAAAGACCCCCTTTGTAGCACAGCGAGACCCTTGATAAATTATAAGATGGCAGGTGGCAGGTTGATTGTTTGTTGAATTGTTAAATTGTTGAAATCAACCTACCGTGGTGGGGAATGGTTCTTTTTGTATGTTGAGTTCTCCCTTACCGTTTAGGCGGCCTGTTGCCTGGTATGTATATTATGTGGCTCTGTCGCCCTTCACTCCATATTGATCTTGATATTGATGTTACTATTTTTTCTCATGTACCTTAATGATATCATTTGGGGGTGGCTTAGCCGCTTTCCACAAGTCCTAACCATACGCTAGACTGCCTCGTATATTCCTTCTTTCATCCTAGTGTCACTCTGCAGACCCACTTTCACCCGGCACAAGTTATGATTGGTCAGCCTCCATAAAGAAGCACGCTAGCCCCTGACGTTCGTCAGCAATCCTTCACACCTTAAGATACCACAGATTCCCATGCACACACGATGCTACCGCGTCTTCATGCAACAATCTGGCGAGATGATGCGAGCTCAAACATCTGTCATCGAGTTTCCTAACCTGAAAAAGACGCGCAGATATGGCGCTAAAGTGAAGTCAGGCTGCATTACATGCAAGTACGTTGGTTCTAAACCCAAATACGGAACATACGATGCTATCGGATATAATATCCAGTGTTTTGCTGACTAAATCTAACTAGATCACGACGTGTCCGGTGCGATGAAGTAAGGCCAAGCTGCCGAAAGTATGCACCACATTCACATCCCTACCCGGCGTCGATGCTGACCCAGGCAGATGCACTAGCGCAGGTCGACAGTGTGAAGGATATGCCCAAGACAGGAAAGATACGAAGCTCAAACAATTCGGGGTCCTGGACCTGACGCAAGCTTCGGTTGTTCGATATAACCCACCCATCCCTTCGATACCAACACTTGCGGTTTCGAGCGATGGCATGCAGTACCTTGAGTTCTACCACCATTGTGCTCAGCACATGTCAAGTGATTTCGACGGCACTTTCTGGAAGCTATTGGCTCCTCAGATGGCACAATCGGAGCCATCTGTTCGACATGCTCTGATTGCCCTAGGATATCTGAATAGGTCGGAAACAGGGAGCATCAAGAATGCGGCTGTTTCGCTCACCGGTGAAGATCATCGCGGGATGCTCTTCCATCATTATAACAAAGCAGTCCGGCATCTTATTGACCGTATGAACGAGGCGTCGTACACCCCCGAGATTGGACTAGTCACCTGCTTGCTATTCATTTGTATTGAGTTCTTGCGAGCAAACTTTAATGCAGCTTTCACGCACCTATACAACGGCCTAAAAGTCATTTCAGAGTGGCATAAGGGCTTTTTGAAAGACAACATCTCAACGCCAGACTCTATACCGAGTATATCAGAGATCACTAGGACCGCATTTGAATCGGGCACCGCTATGGCCGAAATTGTACCCATGTTCTTCCGGACAATTACTTGCGCACTTCTTTTTGGAGTTGAGGTCGAAAGAATCATTGACATGCCAGTCGTCGAATTTCGACAACCAATACTTAGGCCTTTCTTCGACATTTACGACGCCCGAACAGCCAGTCTTGAGTGTCAAAACGCTGCCTTGGCCTTTCTTCGCGATACGGCACCCAGATCATTTCCTCCTCCAAGGGTCAGATCAAAGACTTTACACCTCAAACAAAAACTCATCGAAAAACTAGAATCGTGGTGGCGCGTGTTCGATGACTTCGAGCACAACACGCGCCTAAAGCCGGAAGAGCAAGTCATGGCAGCTGAGCTCAAAGCAGGCTACCATTGCCTCCACATTGCAGTGGCTTGCGTAATAGGTGTTAGACAAACTCCATATGACGCACACCTAGAAAGTTTCAAAGCCATAATTTCTCACATCAACTTCATCTTCGACTCCAAAGGCTTGCCGAAGCGATCGCCCCCGTCGTTGACAGAACCACTTGTGACCAAGTCTAGCAAAGGTTGGACTCCCGGATCACACCCGCCTCTGCCAAAGAAACCAGCCGCAAACTTCAAGTTCGAGGTTATGATGCTACCGCTGCTCTACTTTGTGCTCACGCGCTGTCGGTGCCCGACAACGCGTCGCGAGGCTTTGGCACAGATGGAGCGCGGGGCCCCACGAGAGGCTCTCTGGGACCATGAACAGCATGCCTTGGTATCGAGGCGCGTCATCGAGATTGAAGAGGAGGTCGTCGATTCAACGACTGGATGGCCTGTTGAAGATAAAAGACTCTGGTGTGCTGTAGTTGAAGGCTCCATAGATAGAAACGGGGTTTTTTGGGTCAATTTCGCAAACGCGACATGGGTTCTTGAGGGTGCCATAAAGCATGAAGAGGCACTTGGAGGAGCTGAGGAGGAGGAAGAATACCCTGGTTTTAGGAAAAGGGGTGACAATCAGTGGCAAGAGTGGTTCCAATTGTAAGGTGTAATGACTGGTTGTAGAAAACAGCATCGTGATATATATCCTGGACATCCTTGATTTGTTTACACCCCAAAATCAAAGCCTTGTCCTTTCAACACGAGGCGCATCAAACACAGCCTATCGCCCGCTTTGCATCATCTTCGTTCTTCCAATCGAATGCTAGGTAACGTCGAGTTGTCGTAGGCAGTGCACAGCCTGCCATGTGGCCCTCCGGTCAACCCCCGCTAAATTTGAGCGAATTGCACGCACGTATGGCAGTCATGCACACACAGGTGTAGCAATCTATCGCAGAATTCAATGTCGTGTACTATCTGATGCAGCGCCACTCCGTTCCACAAGGCAATTGTACGCCCCGATGCTTTTCAGCTCTCCGCCTCAGCCTTGCTCTCTTGGAATTATATAAATCGAACTTCGGAAGGAATAGCTTGCAAAAGTTTTCAAGCTGTCCCTCTTAGTATCTGCGGGCCGGTGCAGTTTATTCTTTAAGATGATGTTCTCACTTCGATGCGCAGTCTCGTTCCTCGCTTTTATTGGTGTTGGCGCAGCCGCGTTCCAGGTTGATCAGCCTTTCGCTACACCGATCAACAGACACTATAACGCCGATGGATGGACACCACTGCCGACTTCAAGGCCGGAGGCAGTAATCGAGCTATTCAAAAGAGAAGCAGATCCAGCGCTTTGCGGTTATCTTCAAGGAGACGGGGGTATGAAATCTCATGGATTTAATGTTTCTGCAGAAACTATACTGATTTTGAGAAAGGCCTGCCTGTGACATGTGGCAAGTCAAGTAGCTGTCTCCGAAAGCCATCGCTATCGTGGTTCGGCTGCTGTACGGGTACTTCGATCGCAGATTGCAACATCCACACAAGATGTGTAGAGAGTCGGTCTGTGAGCGCTTGTTTATCACGGAGTAATTGTGCACATGACAAACTGGCCATGACTTGGTGGGTCCCCTTCTATTTGACTTGTCGTTCGATTTCCAATATCAAAATATTTTTTTTCGAGAAAATAAGTGCTGATGATCAAAAAGTACTTCTTCCGCCTCCCCGTTCTGTGCTGCTCTTTACAAAACCGTATCCGGTGGATTCTACGGCCACTTTGTTTGCGCCTCCAAAGATACCTCTGTTGAAGTCCTATCGACTTCGAAAAAAAGAAGCACGTCTTTATCTTCAAGGGTCACTTTGTCGACTGTGAGAAATTCGACCAGCTCGTCCACACGCAGGTTTTCTAGTACGACCTCAACTAAGGTGTCTTCGAAGAGCAGTGGAGTAAAAACCAATAGTACGGCGGTTCGATCTACTGACACAACCTCTGTGATCGGTACGACTCAGAGTACTGGTAGCGGAAATGAGCAGACGGTTGCTCCTGGACAGTCGACGAGTCAAAGTGCGGGTAATGCTCCAAGTCAGAGAAGTAGCTCGGCACAGGCTATGAGGACGGCAGAAGCAGTGATTGGAGTGGTCGGTGGTATTGCTGGGATACTCGCGCTGATGGTGTAAGGTCATAGTATAGTCATGCATTGATATGGCCCAAGCAACTCGTATGAACAAAACGACCCAACAACTGTAGGCAGCGAAGTAGGAGCATCCTCATAGGATTATTCCTTCGAGAAAAGTTGGCCGTGCCCTGATCTCAACGGAATGCGCATCAATAGCATCACCCTTCAAAAACGCCCCACTAAGATATACTACGGCTTGTACCCCAACTGGCATCTCATCCCATCCATAGTGCAATATGGCATCTGAATAGGCTCCGCTCCAACACCTCGCGCAACAAGCCGTTCCCTCATTTCACTCAACCTTGGCGCCGCATCAATCTGACTCCTGTTTCGTCCCTGCGCATCTTTCGCCCCACTCCACAAGATTTCCGCAGCGGCAGCAGCACGCGGCCATATCATACGATCGACGTTCGTGGAATCAGTCTGTTCGGCCCACATATGTGCTTCGCCACCAATGACCAGATGTTGGTTTTCGGTGGGCACGGAGATCATGGGGTCGTATGAATAGATCTCTCGCCAGTTGTGGAAAGGGGCGCAGTAGTCTTGGTAGGGCCAGAAACCGGCGGATACAGAGGGGTCAAAATTTAGCCATTGGCCTTTCCCACAGTCCAAGTACTTTTAGGGATGTTAGTTAGAGCCGTGGATAGAGGGAAGAAAATGTGGTGAAATACCCAGTAGTTGTAGTTACCAAATAGCGCTTTGTGTCCTTTCGAGACGATTTTTGCTACTGCTTCATCACTTTGCCAGCTTTGAACGATAACGTCTTTGCCTAGTGTGAGGTTCCAATCGAGCAGCATTTCCTCCCAAACGATCGGGGTGAGACCGAGTTTGCGGACTTGATTGTGGTTTCGGTCGACGAACTTTTGCATCAAGGGTTGAAGGACTGCCGGATCACTCGATCTGACCGTATCGTCAAGTTCGTACGCATTCTTGTTCACTTCATCGCCCCCGGTGTGAAAATACGACGAGTAAGGTCGAACGCGCGGGAGGAGGTCATTGAAGAGCTTTTCGAGAAAGCTGTAAACAGCGGTCGAGTTGAGCTTCAAAGTTCCTGAAGGTGGCTCAGCAGAATATACGTCCCAATTTGGTTGAATATCAAATGCAGCGATGAGTTCGGGATGGCTGAGAGCGATAGAAGATGTGTGCCCTGGCATATCGATCTCTGTGATAAGCTCGACGCCCTTGATGGAGGCGTAGTATTGTATATCTGTGAAAACCTCCGGCGAGTATATCAAATCTTTCCGATATGCACCCTTTGCAGAAAGTTCTGGTATAGATGGGATGTCAAGTGGCCAGGATTGCGAGTCTGTCACATGAAGATGGAAGCGGTTCATCTTATTGTATGCAACAGCGTCGATTGTTCGCTTGATATCCTGTGGGGAGAAGTAATTGCGCGCGACGTCAAGATTGAGGCCACGGTGCTGGAACTTGGGTGCATCAAAGATCTTAACTGGGGCAGAGAGCGTGTAAGCCCATTCGTCGTCTTCGCTCGCGTAGAATAGTTGTGTAAAGGTGGTCAAGGCTCTGGCGATGCCTATGCTTGAGTTTGCCGATATGATGGCCTTGCTATCTTCGCCTTTGACTGGGAGGTACAGCTGGTAAGATTCGTCGACAGTTCCAGCAAGAGGCTTCGCGACATCCTCTGAATCTTTCCCAAGCAATTCAATCCTGACCTCCGAGATGACAGCTCCATCTGTCGGTTCCGTCCAATTTCTGGGGTGGAACTTCCAAGGCACAAAGTTCTTTTTGAAGATGGTCTTCTTGGTCGACTCGATAGCGTACTCGATTATCTCTTGTCCCGTCGGCGACCCCCTCGTGTGATTGCGTTTGTGGTGGTCATTCTGTGTATCGTCGTGCTCATTAGAGTTCGCTCTGAAGATGTAGTCACCCGCTTCTTGCATGGTCAGAAAGCCTACATTGCCTGCGCCAGCCCACTTGAACTCCACGTCCTTAGATATCCATGCTACAATGTTTCCGTGCTCGAGACGCACAGGAGCGGGCCATATTGCCGCTGCGAGGGATGTGAAAAGGGGAAAAACAACGAGATACTTCATTTTGAATTAGAGATGTGGAAAGAGCTGTCTACAGGACACGAAAGGAAGCTCAATACTCTGAGTAATCTGGATGGAGATATGTAAGGGTGGAATGAGGACACGCTATGACGGAATGCGGGGCTGGCACAAAGCATGTACCTTCACCAAGTTAACTCCCTTTTTTCTTGCATGAGCAACCGATATATGTAGGCGTAAGGGTAGCTGCAAAATTTTCAACCTGTTACCGGTGCGCGTCTGTACGCTAGTCTGTTGCTTTGACCGTGAGAAGCTGTTTTTCAATTGAGCTGATACCGTGTCTTGGACGTCACCATTGATTGACCGGAATCGGACGAGGCTTCCTTTGCTCAATGTGGAGATGGTGTGATTGAAATGTAGGTTTACCTAGAGTTTGACGTGCCTCTGCTCAAGTGAAGGAATCTGGGAAGAAACTGCGCTAATGACAAAGCAAAACTTAGGCACGGCTAGGGTACCAACGGAAACCTCCCCTTGCGTCATCCGAACGTCTACCTTATTCGAACACGACAATAGTAAATAGCCTACGTTTGCACAAGACTACTCCATTGAAATGTAGAAAAAATACGTTTCCATCTCGTATCCGACCGGCGACGGAAGTTTTTCACTGCCGTTCTGTAACATCCTCAGTAGCGCCGTGAACTCCCCGCACCTGAAACAATAGGGTTGGCCGGATCTCCTTTACAATTACCCGGGTACCCGCACCTAAATAGACAGCCCCGCGTGATGTTATGACGGAATACAAGATACCGAGGCGCAAGCGTCTGCATATGACGACGAATTAAGACGAGCAAGACGGGGTAACAGTGCCCAAGTGAATTGTGCAGCGGTGGCGGTGGCGCCGTAGACTCCGCCAATGCACGAATTATTAAAGACAATTCAAATGTAGGGACATTCCTTATTCTTGACCAAGTAGTTCAATCTTATCCTCGAACTTCTCTGAAGGTTGCAATTACCAGAGGCCATAGCATACACCGTCACCATGCTACAACACCTTGGAGTTTCCCTCTCCATTCCACAGTTCATTGCTGTTGGAACTGTCGTTGTCCTCGTGTACACGATTATTACCAGCCTTGCCTATAATGCCAAACTCCGTAAACTGGGCGCTCGCGCCCCCATCCGACGCTCATACGCACCGCTAGGTCTCGACCTACTCTACGAACTCATGGTACACTCCATAAAGGACCGGAACTATGAGCTCTGGAGGAAGATGTTTGCCCAAGCGACTCCTGGCTTGTGGACGCTTGAGGCAGGCATAGGTCAACGAGTCATATTTACAGCCGAACCCGAAAACATGAAGGCAATTCTGGCGACGCAGTTCAAAGAATATGGGAAAGGAGATAAGTTCCATGAGGAATGGTTCAAATTTCTTGGAAACGGCAAGTGACGAGCATGGGCAAAGCAACGGGTAATGCTGACCTTTCTAGGTATTTTCGCTGTCGACGGACATCTATGGCACAATTCCCGGCAGTTGATTCGGCCTCAATTCATCAAGGACCGTCTGAGTGACCTGGATATCTTTGAAGAGCACGTGCAGATTCTCATGAAGAATTTGAGTGAGGCACCTGAGGTTGATATGCTTGACATGTTCTTCAAATACACACTGGACGCTGCAACACACTTCCTACTCGGCACAAGTGTGGACAGCCAGCGACACGCACAGACCGAATTTGCAGATGCTTTCTACAACGTGCAACGAGTTCAAGGTTATGTCGCAAGAATGGGGTATGTTTTACATCTTCCCAATGACGTCGTACTAACGTTTCAACCTCAGGCCTCTGAATTGGGCACTTCCCCGGAAGCAAATGGGCTTTTACGACTCTT
Source organism: Corynespora olivacea (assembly GCA_019202945.1). Taxonomy (NCBI): domain Eukaryota; kingdom Fungi; phylum Ascomycota; class Dothideomycetes; order Pleosporales; family Corynesporascaceae; genus Corynespora; species Corynespora olivacea. The sequence goes on from JAGQEM010000001.1 coordinate 43,201, forward strand.
TGAAGGTCCTCAACAATTTTGTCAATGTGTACATTGAAAAAGCTCTTGCACTTTCGCAAAAGGAGCTGGAGGAAAAGACCAACCACGACGAAGGCTACACATTCCTTCACTCGATTGCATCGTATACACGAGACCGGAAAGAGCTCCGCGATCAACTCGTGTCGATTCTTCTCGCTGGTCGAGACACTACCGCTTGCAGTTTGACTTGGACCCTTTATGAGCTGTCGTTGCAGCCAGCAATTGTTGCAAAGCTTCGCCAGGAGATCATTGAGCACGTTGGCCTCAAGCGAGTACCCACCTACCAGAACTTGAAGGATATGAAATATCTGCAAAACGTCATGAACGAAACTCTTCGTCTTTATCCGGTAGTTCCGTACAACGTCCGCGTATCACTCCAGGACACTACCCTACCCATTGGTGGCGGGCGGGACGGCGCGCAACCCATCGCCATCCCGGAAGGAACTCCAATCGCGTACTCTACACTTGTAATGCAACGCCGCGAAGATCTCTATCCACCCGAGGTCTCGGGCTTTCCTCCGGTGGCCAAATTTGTGCCTGAGAGATGGTACACCTGGACGCCGAAGAATTGGCAGTACATTCCGTTCAACGGCGGCCCGAGAATCTGCATTGGTCAGCAATTCGCCTTGACTGAGATGGGCTACACGCTCGTGAGACTGCTGCAGAGGTTTGAGACGATCGAGAACAGGATGGGCGGTGTGCCCGCTGGTTTGCACGCCGATATTGTGCTGCAGCCTTCCAAACAGGTTAAGATTGCATTTGGATGAGCGACGACACTCCGCACAGTAGGTTTTCACGTCATGAAAGTATGTTACCTTGTTATATATGAATTTCCATGCAAGTGCTCACTCATATTTGAATGAAGTCCGAAATGTTGTGTTCTGTTCACGATTTTAATTTTCGCAACGTCTTGTGAGGTTCAAAAAGAAAAACCAAATTCCGCCTCCTCTTGGTAGATGGGAGCACTCCACAAAGTGGGGTTCGCAGCAAGGTATAAGACTTGCTAGCTAAACATGGAAGTTTCCACCTCTATGCCCAATTGTAGAACAGATACTGTGTGGTACGAAGCCATACCTGACACAATACTTAAATCTAGCTATTTTTTACAGGTGAGTACTTTTAGAGCTTGGTATCAACAACTATCACCACTTTCACGCGTTCCGTGAGATACTGTTCTTCCATACTCAAGAAAAGATATGTTGCCACAAATGTTTAGTAGATACAACCAATGATGCTCTTTGGATCGTCGTTGTTCACTAGATTCGTCTCGAGGACGGGTTGATCAGGTTGAAAATATTGTATTCCTGCGTAATTCTGACCTGCCCCGGAGCCGAACAAGCGCGATACAAAGATGTGACCATAGCCATCGCTGATGGCACAAAATTCCGTCCCCATCGGCGATGGGTCGGGATCCTCTGTTCATGCTCCCTGTTCTCAAAGAGCCTGCGGGAGGAACAGTCTGTCATTGGTCTTTCTTGCCACCAATCCTTCACGTGAGTACTGCACCATATACAGAGTCGTATTGTAAACCCAATGAGGTTAGATTAGCCACATCGGGAACCAAGTGTGAAAGACTTCAACAAAGCCCCCCCGATACTATATTCCAACCCGAATCGAGCTAGTCTAGCTGTATTGTCCAAGTTAAATAGTTTCTTTCTCTTGACTCTTTCATGCCGGCCTCGCAGGTTGCATCTCCACGACATCGGAGTCTGCTTCCTTATCGGCATCGGCATCGTCAGTATGGACTCTGTCCGCAACCTCTTCAACTCGCAGCGCAAAGCCGCACCCGCATACGAACCATTATCCGATTCACGGGAGCATTTGATGAAAGGCCATGCCTCGGAGAAAGACGGTAACCACTCTGAAATTTGCCTTTGCAACCGCTGCGGAAACCCGGCTCATGTTCCTTCGCGAGCCCAGCATACGCGCCTGAGAATCGCAGTTCAAGCTCTTATCAGTACACTTGTCATGGTGCTGTGGACCGCGCTGGTGGGAGCCTATTTGGCGAGGAACCCGCATCTTTTGCATCGGTATTGGTCCTCTGGGTCGAAGAATTTGATTGATCTTTGTAAGTCTCGCGAGATGAGAGTGAACACAAGAGAATTGGACCAATGACTGGATCACAGTTCCGATTGTACCAGTCGATTTTCAATCAGACGAGCGCTTCGTCGAGTCCGAGCCTTTTGATTCGCCGTTCTGGATCCCGTCCAACAATGAGAACGATAAGATGGAAGTCAGTGCATGGAACTACTACGGAAGTATGTTCAGTACATTGCCATTGCCCTACTCATCTACCCAAACATACGCCCATGCCAGATTATGTTAACGCACGTGGATAGATGACTGGATCTGGCTCGAGAAAGGTTCACCGTACGAAGTTCCCGGTGGCCGTCCTTTGATACCACTGCACGAGAAAGATGCCTGGATGAAAGATTACCTGGGGTATATCAGTGCGTATCAGCATGAAGTGCACTGCTTAGTATGTCCCACAGTACTGTGGAGAATTTTGGAGCGGGTGCTAATTAAGATTGCAGGGCATCATTAAAAACGTCCTAAACTCCTATAGAGACGGCAAAAATGTGACCGCCTCTCAAAACCACCATGCCAATGCGCACTGTCTCGAAGTAATCCGTCATGTGAGTCTTCATCACCCCCCCGACCACTATCCCTCATCCTAAATACACACTAACACACCCTCCCAGTCGGTGATGTGCCACCCCGACCTTACTCTTGCAGTCCCCGAGTTTGGCGTCATGGGCAAAGAACACGAGCCCTATTGGGGCGGCGAAAAACACATGTGTCGCGATCAGAAGAAGGTGCACGATTTCCTAGCTTCGCGGAACATGGGCTTTGATGTTTTTACACAGGACGATGGAAGTGAGATTATGAAGGCGTGGTCTTGGCCGCTGCCGACGGATACAATCAAGGATACTGGGAGCTGGTAGATGTAGTAAGAGTGTGTATGTACGTGTAAGTGAGGGAAATGGGGGAAGGGTGGTGTATATATGCATGTTCTCCGTTGGATTGTTTGTGGGTTGACGAAGTAGTTAATCCACCGATTTATTGTTTTCGAGGTCAGATATCATATCGTGCGCCAGAGAAAATACTGCAACGTAAGCTATGAGCATCTTCGGGGCATCTGTCACCTATGCTCCACCAATGACCCAGACTTCATTCGAGGAATCACTTGTCATGAAAAGTCTACCCTTTCCATCGAAAGCCACATCAACAGGCCTGAAGCATCTCGAAGGACAGTTTCCATTGTTCGGGTTGCTCATGACGTTGATAGCGGCCGTTGTCGATGTCGAAGGCTCGGTTGGCATACCATTTGCAGCGTTGATGTTGATTTTGCTTAGACGATAACCGTCCGGTGGCTGGCGGTCCCTTTTAACCAGGTGTTAGCATCGTTAGCGTCCGTTGCACATGTGAGGAAGGATCAGGCACACGTACCAAGAGCCATGAAAGGAAATATAAGCTGCGGTGCTGTTCGGATTGAACTTCACACCCAGAGGTGCTGTATGCGCAGGAAAGCATAGCTTCGGTGCTGTACGTGAAGTGCACGTAGAATCACTGCCTGTGCCGATGGCGAAATGTTGGCCTACTTTGTAACTCGCGCCGTTGGGGATTACGGAGGGATCCCAAGCGGCGAAGCACTCGGGGTAGCCATAGTTGGCGCCTTTTTCAGGTGATGAGGTGGCAAGAGTGCCGTGGTAGTTGAGTTCCTCACACGGGTTGGTGTTGTGAATATCAGTGGTGCCTTTCTTCATGTCGTCGACACTATTCTCGACAGACCACTATTTCAAAAGTCAACATTCTTACGGCTCCAATACCAAATTTTGCGAGTTGGAAAAGACATACAATCCCGCCCGTTATCGGATTCTCAGTCAACCCGACACTATTCCTCAATCCCCAGCCCAGCACCTCACCGGCGGTGTACGCAACACTGGCTTGGCTGACCTTCGCAATGCTGAACGTCCTCAACTGACTACGCCCAGAGCTTTGTTGCGAAGTCGCAGAATCGATGTTAGCGTTGGAACCCACCGATACAACAAGCAAGTCTGGGTTCTTCTTCGAAGTAAGGACTGTTCGCGTAGAGTGACCGCTACCGCTCATGCCTGTGACGAGGGTCTTGCGGGTGCCTACGGTACCAGCGGCAGCGTCGTAGGGGTAGCTCCAGACAGTGGTCATGGAGGAAACAAATAGGGTTTGGCCGTCGGCAGAGATGTCGATGCCGTGGTTGAGCTGGAAGACTGTCAGTGGTAGTTCGAAGTGCTTGCCGCACTCGTCCTTGGAAAGAGGAATCTACTTACACCCCTCTCATTGATCAACTGCTTGGAGGTCCCAACACAAACATCGGTTCCCCCGTTATCCTTGAGCTGCACCCATCTCACACCCGCACCGCCAGACTCGACGACCAGCAGATTATTCAACGAATCAAAGATGAGACCGCGAGGAGATTTCAAGCCATTCATGACTACGCGGCCAGAAAAGCCACTGCCCCAAGTCGGCGTGAAAGCAGGGCTGATCGTCGCACATGTCTGGGCGAGAGTGCTGGATATGAGAGTCGAAAGAGCGGCTATAGTGTGCTGGAGGTGCACCATGGTGGGTTTCAGCGGTAGTCTAGACTACCAACTCGTATGAGAGAAAGATGGTGATCGTTGATCGGTCCACTTTCCAGTGATGCATGTCCGGTGGTGCCGCCACCGCCATCTCTTATATATCCCAACCACACCTGCCTCAACCATCAGAAACTGCAAGGAACACCCACGAGCAAACGCTCGAGCGTCTCTTCCTATCTTGGTAACCCATTTCTTCCATCCACATCCTCCCTTGCACAACCCTCTTGGCCTCCAACGTGCAACCTTTCTCAAATAAAGCAGTCGTTAACGAAGCCATGGCGCCGGCTTATGACCTCACTCACCCCCATAACACCCCGTCTTTGACCCGGTCGGAAATGCATGCGAGAGGTGCACAAAGACCCGACGTAGTACTTGTGTCAGCTTCATCATCTATTCTGCACCAGAGATAAGAGTGAGCCAAGATTTCACAGTTCGATCGAAAGTAGTCGCCAAGCTTCCTCCAGAATATTTCTTCAGGAGTAGCGAATAGGGCATGAGTGGGCCAGATAATTGATTTTAACGACTGCTTTTAAGACAAGCTGTTAATATCTACGCGAGGACGTGAGTGCGGGGTGAAGAACGCTTAGATTAATTAGAAACGGCACTTTTGAAATCCTGGGATTCATTCCATCTCGCTTTCATGGATGATGTACCTTCCTAGACGAGGTGTGGGAACGCAGATCGGATACATCATTCCGCAACTACCAATTGTCATCTGGCTGATCTTGTAGTGTGATGAATCGATTCGTCTATCTAAATGTTTCGTGGAAGCTCGTCGTGTCAGACTATTAACCTGATCATCATGATCGTGATCGTTGCGTGCATACGTTCTCTGGTGAGAATTCTTTCAAAAGTGCCCAACCCAAGTACCCAATTCTTTAAAAACGATCCGAAAAAAACGCCGCCGCTGATGCCAAAAAAAAACCGCTCGTTGGAAGGGGATAACGGATGAGCAGACTCGAGAAAAAGGTGGAATCGCCGCGATGCAGGTGGATGTTATTACAGGAGGACGCAGAGGACACCGAGCAATGCAGCTAGTAAAACAAGGCCGCCGTTGACTAGCAACCGGAACGCAACCGAAGCTGCGGAAGGTGCGGAAGGGGCAGGAAGAGACGCGCCAGAAGTTGTGGCTACCCCATTATTCTCCACAGCGTTAGCACTCGCACTATAAGGAGAAGAACGTGCAGTAGTGATGGGAAAGCCTTTGGAGTCATACGAGGTTGGTTGGGCCGAAGCACCAGCCGTGATCGTGTAGACTGTGGCAAAGCCTTTGTCGTCGTAGGTGGAAATTACCTGATTAGAGCCACCGGCAGAGGAAACCGAGGGTGAGGCTTGAGAAGGTGAGGAAGATGAAGCGGCTTGGAACGTTGACTACAAGTTTCTATCAGCAGATGCAGTGCAAATTGGAGAAAACGGGCAAAAACGGGCTTACTGACAGGCGCCAGGCTGGGCGGTACAACTTTGCCCGAGTCGGAGACGGACCATCCACTAGGAAGGCCAGGATAATTTGTAGCAGTCACTGCAGGCGCGCTGGAAACGGTGGTGGTGGGGACCCATGGGTATGAGCTCTTGAATGGCATGGGCTGGCCGCTGGCTGCAGAAGTGACGGCAGAGTCTCCTTGCACGACAGTTCCGCCACCGTTGATCTTTCCGCCATTTGATTTGATGGATGTCCAGGTTCCAGTCCGGTCACCGTAGCTGTACGACGTTCCGGAAGAGTAATCCTGAACCTTCAATGACTTGACCTTCATACTGAAGGGGCCCTTTGTGTAGTCTGTCGGGCCGCGAGCCCACTCAATCGTGCCCGGAGAGTTCGCCGCATCACCACCGCTCCAAGCACCGATCTTGATCTGCATGGGAGTCTGCGGGTACTGGTTGTTGGCGTCGGCAGGCTTCAGTGTTCGGACAGTGACGCCATTGATCTGCCAGACGATCTGCTCCGAGGTCCAGATGATGGTGTACTTCTGGAAGCCATTCTGGTTGTTCGGGTTTGCGTGGAAGGCACCGCGGTTGTACGTCGTTGTCTGTCCCTTGCCAAAGTAATTCGACTGAGCTTGGGCGTTGTCGGCCCCGAGCCATTCCCAGTCGATCTCGTCGAGGCAGTCCGACTGCAGGACGAAGCTGCTGACAATACCAGCGCCGGGCGCCGTCTCCAGCTCGACATCGACCTGTCCGAACATGATGTACCATTTTGACGTGAGCTGAGGCGCATCGCCGGATTTGGCAACGGTGAGCGAGACGCCGTCAGAACCGTAGGTCGGATTGCCTTGGGGGGTGAAGCTGTCGGACGCTGAGGTGAAGGCGATGTTGACTGTCTTGCCCAAGGCCGAGTCGGCCGGACAATCGCTGCGAGAGGTAGGATTGCAGTTGGTGTACGTCTGCGCGGCCACGGGCGCGAGGAGTGCAGCGGCCGCGAGGGCGACAGCAGCCCGTATCGTGGAGCGCATGTTGAGGGTGGATGTGCGTCGGTAGTATGGAAGAATGTGTATGGCAAGGATGCCGGTATCGTCTCGAGTTCACTGCCTACGAAAAGGGATAGCGATGGGTGTAGAGAACGTGCAGCGGTGACTATGGGACCTAAGTGAGTCGATATATAGCAGGCAGTGTGGAGTGAGGTGAGAGGAGAGACGTGAGGGGTGAGTGGAGAGAGCGTGTTTTAGTCAGTTTGCGATGGACAGCTGGGGATTAAAAGGCCGCATCCAGCCATCTCATATGTTAGCATAGGCCTGCATGCGATATTAGCTTTGCTTGGTCTGGCACCGCGCGTGGCATGGCGTGGCGCCGGCGTGCTGTTTTCGACGGCCAGGTTGGTGATTAAGGAAGAGGTTGGCGAGGCGACAAAGAAGGCTGGAAGCGGATCCCCAGCCACCGGCCGAGGCCACATCAGACGTCATCCTTCCAGACGTCATCCTTTCTTGGAACGCTCGGTGCCAGCGCAGGTAATTTGACAGAATTCCAGTCGTCCTTGCGAGCTGGTATTGATTGCGCGGTCAGTGTCAATCGTTACTTAGCGTGCTGACGATGTCACTTGATGGGTGGCTGCAGGAAGGCGCACGGACTCTTGGACGCCGTACCCCGCAACACCACATTCACCCCACCAAGATCCTATACGGACAGCGCGGATTATTGGAGGCCTATCTTTAGCAGCCGATCTGCGTACATTCCATTTGCTTACAGTGCAGCCCTGTCTGGACCCTGCATATCGTCATTGTTTGGGGAAGAAAAAGTATCTCGTTTGAGCCTGCTCGACTCACTCGAGTCACACGCCCTTTGCAAGACAGGAAGGTCGATTCATTGGAACGTCCACTCCACGCTACCACCTTCCGCAATTCACGGCAATGTCTTTGACTAATGCGACGCCGCTCGAAGTTGCTCAGGCGGCACGCGTTGGGTCCCGGAGACTGGCGGTACTGTCGGCCGACGAGCGCAATGCGGCGCTAACCGCTATCCATCAGGCATTGGGCGACGGTAAAGATGATGTTCTTGCAGCGAACAGGAGAGATTTGGAAGATGCCAATAAGGCTGCAGCGGGCGGTACGCTGAGTCAGAGCTTGGTGAAAAGACTGGATCTGGGGAAGCCGGGAAAGTACGAGGATATGCTGCAGGGCATACTGGATGTGAGGGATCTGGACGACCCAAGTACTGTGGCCGCAGCTGAATCGCATGCAACATCACGCTAACGGTATCAGTCAACAAGGTCACCGCCCGTACACTTTTGGATGACAACCTCACCCTTTCCCGTCTGACCTGCCCCATCGGCGTGCTCCTCATCATCTTCGAAGCCCGACCAGAAGTGATTGCCAATGTCTCTGCCCTCGCTATCAAATCCGGCAATGCAGCCATCCTCAAAGGCGGCCGGGAGTCTTCCCACAGCTTTGCAGCAATTGCTTCCGTCATCTCTCGAGCCCTTTCTTCCACGTCTGTCCCCTCGGACTGCCTACAGCTCGTCCAAACCCACGATGTTATTGCGGATCTGCTAAAGCAGGACACGTATATCGATCTCTGCATCCCAAGGGGTGGCAACAAGTTGGTCAGATATGTGAAGAGCTCAACGTCAATCCCAGTGCTGGGCCATGCAGATGGGATTTGCACAACCTACCTTTGCGCCGACTACCCCGCCGACAAAGCCACAAAGATCATCGTCGACGCAAAAGTCTCGTACCCAGCGGGGTGCAATGCCCTCGAACAACTCCTTGTAGAGGAAGCAGCCCTGGCAACCACTCTTCCAACCGTCGCAGAAGCTCTCCTGCAGAAAGGCGTCTCCTTGCGTTGCGATCCTGCATCACTCTCGGCTCTCCAAGGAAACCTGGATCCGCACTCCTCAACTCTCCTCCAACCCGCTTCCGATACAGACTACGACACCGAGTTCCTCGACTTGATACTCGCTGTCAAGACCGTGCCCTCACTCTCCGAAGCGGTAACACACATCAACACACACTCAAGTCACCACACCGACGCAATACTCACCCTAAATATCGCAAACGCAAACGCTTTCCTCGCAGCCATAGACTCCTCCTCCGTATACTGGAACACATCCACACGGATGGCCGATGGCCAACGCTACGGGTTCGGCACCGAGGTAGGCATCTCGACAAACAAGATCCACAGTCGTGGGCCTGTCGGATTGGAGGGTTTGACGATATACAAATGGACGATTGTAGGAGACGCGCAGGTCAGTGCTGAATATGGTGCTGGAGGGAAGAGCTGGAAGCACGAGAAGTTACCCGCTGGCGACGAAGAGTTTGCAGCGAGGAGCGAGGAGGAGAGGGATTTGCTGAGGAAATTCAGGGCTGGGAAAGGGACGTGAGGTGAGCAGCATTTAGTTTTAGTTGGCATGGAGCCATCATCTTATCTTGTCTGAATCTTTGACCGAAAAAGGGAGGGGGAAAAAAGGTCAACACCGGAATTTCACCAAAAGCATGTTTCAGGGTACGTACCTGGAGAATAGAATCGTAAACTCTACTATACCTTGGTTTGCATTTTTCCATAACTGTGCATTTCCTTTCCATCTCCACCGTCTCGAATCAACAGCTCTCGTCCCACCACCACCACCTAAATCACAATAACACACACACACACACACACAAAGCGCACAACGTACCTGTATCACCCGGTCATTGTCTCTCTCACGTCCCGTAGCCCCACAAGTCCATCCATCCATCCATCCATCCGTCGGGAAGCGACCGGGAAAGCCAAGCGGGCCGAACAAAAAGCAACCTCATCATGCAACAACATGTGGTGGTGGGTTGGTACGAAAACAGAGCGGAACCAAAGTAGGTGAAACGGTCCCCCTCCCCCGCGGCCACCTACCTACCTACCTACCCATCCTGAGACCAGTTCACCGATGCCCCAACGATGCAGGTACAACACAAAGTGCGTCGAAGGTCGTTTAATTGCGACATTTTCAGGTGGGGGGAGGGGAACTGGTGTTTGGTACCGGCATCATCCGTCCTTGGTTCCGTAGCGGCTTCTAGAACGAATGGAAGAGGGTTCGTCCGTCCGAGGTTCAATAATGTTTGTGCTTTTTGTGCTTGGCGAGGCATGTTGTGTTTGCAACCACTTTAGGAAACCGGGGATGATGTGGGTTGAGAAAGGTAAGTTTCTATCTCTATCTACCAAAGCAAAGCAGAACTCGAGGTGCTTACCCCGCCAGCTCAGGCCCGACTTTTTGTATAAAGCACTGCCTGCATATACATGTATGCAGGGAGCGCTGTCTATTAGGCAAGAAGATCACGCGTCCATGGAGTTCAGCGCTTGCAGACTCCAATCATGCTCCAAAATCTCTATGCACTCATCAAATTCCATCCGTCATAACTTTCGCTGTTTCCAGCGTGGTATCCCAGTGTCATATATCTCCGTATTCCATTCCTTATATCATTCCGACGTGTCATGCAATGTTTACGTTTAGTCAACGTTCTTACCCGTGGCAAAGGCCTGAGCTCCATCGACGAGGCGGCGCTCCGTGTTGCGACGGCCATTGACAAAGTCGGGGTAGTTGAGTGTGAGCTCAACAGCACCGTTGACGATGTTGTCGACGGCTTCGACACCCAACATGAATGAATGGTCCTGGTTGCCCACCTCGTAACGCCAGGAGCCGAAACGGCCACGGGACCAGATGTCGCGGTCCTGGAGAGCAGGAAGGAGCTTGGTGAGAACGCCCTCACGCTCCAAAGTCGGGGTGGGGTATCCATGGTCGAAGGCACGGTGGTACGTGGACACAATCTCGTCATCGGACTTGATCATCTCGGTGTTGATGAGACCCTGGATGGAGTCCCTGACGATGTTCTTCACATCCACGGGCTTCAAGCTGGACTCGGACACTTCCAACATAATGGACCAGTATGGGCCATCTTTGGGCTCCGTGGAGCTGGGCTTTGAACCATCAGCGATTTGCTGGGTCGCGAGCTTGACGTCCTTTTGCGGCTGGTTGTAGGGAGAGTAGTTCGAGAAGATGGTGGCGCGGTAGAAGGGGCAGTTGTCTTCAGGGAAATACAGCCAGCACTTGTCGCCAATACGCTCCGGGCGCTCACCGCGAATGCCCACACCAATGACGTGAGTAGTCGAGTAGAAGAGACCCTTGCTGAGACTGATCAGGTCCTGCTCACCCATCTTCTCGACGAGAGCGTCAACGGCCATGGTGTTAACAAGCTTCTTGTAGTTGACAACAGTGCCATCCTTGAGGGTGACACGCTTGCCATCGGCATCGACCTTGGTCACAGCACCGTGGTCGCCGAATCGGGTCTTTTTTTCGGGAAGGGTTTTGGCAACAGCAATCCAGATGCCTCCAGTGCCGTCGCGAGCGGGGAAGCGGAAGGTGGCATTGGGTCCCCAGCCACCGGCGGCCTTGTTGTGGATGACGTTGTAGACAACCTTCTTGACATCTGGGGCGGCCACACGCTCGCCGAGCCATGCGCATTGCATCTGTCATGGTGTCAGTGGGGCAGCAACTATGGGGTAGCACGGAAAGGTACCTACCTTGGTTGTGGGTACTGCCCAGACTTTGTAGTTGTATGGTCTCATGAACAGGTCGGCAACACCCGAGCCCATGGTCCGCAGGATATACTCATCAAAATCCTTGGGCTTCTCGTTGGCGACGCGGGACTCGAGCGCCGCATCGATCATGCCGTCCAGGCACTTTGCTTGATCCTCCTTGGACAGCATGGAGATGTTGGTCTGGAAGGGGTACGGCACCCACATGCCCTTGAGGCGGACGTAGGACACACGCTGGTGTGTGTACCAGTCGTCCTCCTTGGGCAGGGCCTCGTCGATGACATCGTCGAAGTACTTGTAGTGCGAGAAGATGACATGGCCGCCGACGTCGTAGAGCTGCGGGCGTCAGTCTCGCCTCTGGTGCTTGCATTCTCGCAATTGGGTGGGCGGGGCACTCACGAAGCCTTCGGGGGTGACGTCGGTAGAGGCCAGTCCACCGGGCGTCTCATTGGAGTCCACGATCAACCACGAGGGGCCGTCCTGAGCTGTTAGCAGACGCCCTGCGCAGTTTCGGGTTTCTTCTGCGAGGCTTACAATCTGGTTGAGACGCTTTGCAGCACCGAGACCAGTCGGACCGGCGCCGATGACCAGCACATCGACAGAACTGGAGGCTGTTAGCGCGAGCTCCACGGGAGGGAGCGAGCGAGCGAGGGGCGGTGAAGCGAAGAGGCAACTTGCATTTCTTCCTTGGCGGAACCCATAGCGCCCTGCAGCAGCTCTTGAAAACTAGGAACTCTCTTGAGGGTCTGGCGGGCGTAATTGAGCATGTACTCGCAGCGAGGGTCTGGAGACGGAGGGAAGGAAGGGTGGTGGGATGGTGGCAGGAGGGAGGAGCGAGGAGGGGCGGAGAGTGGAGGGTGGACAACGGCGGGTGGTGAAATATACTATAGTAGACGAGGCCAAGCAGAGGGACGGGACGGCTTGGGTTAGCCCGGGTTAGCTGGCGCCCGTTTCCCTGCGCTATCGCTCGTGAAGCTTCAATCTGACGGCCAGGGAAAAAAAAGGGGCACGCAAATCACGCCCACGCCAGGACTCGGCGGATTCCGATCTCTGGCGCGCGGGGCTGTGATTGGCCTGTGTCCGCTGTCGCCATGGGCACTGGCATGGACATGGATGGACATCAAGCATTGAACCTCACCGACCCCCGGCCGTGGACATTGCAGGTTGGTGCTGTCTCCACCGGGCGTCCTGCTTGATGACCAAGTCTCCTGCATCTGTGCCTCCCTCTGCATAGTAGATAGCACATGGTCGACATCATCATGTGAACAAGTGGAGGCCGCCGTTGATCACCATCCTCGCCAACGAGAGGAGACCATGGCTATTTTGGGGGCCCAACATTGCGGCATGAGGCTGGCGTGGGCTAGCGGGTGCACTGTTTGCTGGCGCGATGCGATGCCGTCGACTACCTATCCACGGTACGGACGATTGCGCGTACAAAAGGCAGTGTCCGGCCGTTGTTTCAAAAGCTTCCACCTGTACAGAAAATCTCTCCCCTTCGGGCGTCCCCAATCAATCCCGCGCATCGCACATCAGCAGAAAGCGGCGGCAATCTCTCCCTCAAGTGTCCCGAGTGCTTTTCTGCGGCTGTCAGTGCACGGCTGCATCCCGCTCCGCCTCTGCCAGACCCCTGCGGTTCATTTCGACGTGACACTCCCCAATCTAAAGTCGACCTCTCCCCTTTCGCTGACTCCCCTCCTCTTCCTTCATCACCACCTCCACCTTCTCCCCCTACGTCTGGTTCTGAACGACCTTGTGAGCGCACCTTGCCGCTGTCCCACGCCGCCTGCGACCCGCACGCCGTCGCTGCCGACCGCCAGCCGCGCCGCCACCCCCTGCCCCGTTCAAGGACAGATTACGCTCTTTACTCCTTCGCCGCCCGACACCTCGCCGCGCCCTCCTCACCATCCGCCCAGTCTCTTTTGAACCGCCCTGCCCCCGCAAACCATCCGCCGCCATGTCCGAAGAAAAGGCCCGCTCCTCGGTCGAGGCTGCCCGCGATCCCGCACTGCCTGTGCTGCCCACGGTGAACCCCAACGCCGAGAAGAGCCAGGCGAAGGAGGCGGCCGGCTTCCACCCCGCCGTGTACATTGCGTGAGTCGCGCGAGCCTGCTGCGTGTTTGCACATGGACTGACCCCCGCAGCACCTGGATCAGTTTGAGTGGAAGCGTCATCGTCTTCAACAAGTACATCCTCACGACGGCCGATTTCAAGTTCCCCATTTTCCTCACAACATGGCATCTGGTATTCGCGACCATCATGACCCAGATCCTCGCACGCTGCACAACCATTCTCGACTCGCGGAAAAAGGTCCCCATGACCGGCCGTGTCTACCTACGCGCAATCGTCCCCATCGGCATCTTCTTTTCCTTCAGCTTGATCTGTGGTAACCAGGCATACCTGTATCTGAGCGTTGCTTTCATCCAGATGCTAAAGGTCCGTACAATCAAGCCGGTGAACTGGCCAACTATTGACAATTGCAGGCCACCATGCCCGTTGCTGTGCTCCTCGCCACCTGGTTGATGGGAGTGCACCCGCCGAACATGAAGACTCTCAGCAACGTCTCCTTCATCGTCGTTGGTGTCATCATTGCGTCCTTTGGCGAGATTCAATTTGTGATGACCGGTTTCCTCTGGCAGGTCGGAGGTATCGTGTTCGAGGCCATCCGTCTCTGCATGGTCGAGCGTCTGCTCAGTGGCGGCGAGTTCAAGATGGACCCCCTCGTCTCGCTCTACTACTACGCCCCGGCCTGTGCTGTCATGAACGGCTTTGTCTGCATATTCACCGAGATGTCGACTCTCACCATGAACGACATCTACCGCGTCGGCACCTTCACGCTTTTCTCCAACGCTACAATTGCTTTCCTGCTCAACGTCTCGGTCGTTTTCCTGGTACGTCACGGTCATGGAGGATGGTTGGACTTTTGCTAACAATTTGCAGATCGGCAAGACGTCCTCTCTCGTCCTGACTCTCTCTGGTGTGCTCAAGGATATTCTCCTCGTCTTCGCCTCCATGATGCTTTTCCACGACCCCGTCAGTCTGCTCCAGGCCTTTGGTTACTCCATTGCTCTTGGCGGTCTGATCTACTACAAGCTTGGAGCCGAGAAAATCAAGGAGTACCTTGGCCAAGGCTCAATGGCCTGGGCTGAGCTCGGACAGACCCGTCCTGCTCTCCGCAAGCTTCTGATCTTCGGCGGCGTCTGCATCTCCTTCTTCCTCGTGCTCGGCTCCCTCGGTCCAAAGTACGCCCCCGACCAGACGGGAAAGCTGTACAACGGGATCGGCAACATCATTGGGGAGAAGGGTGTGTGAGCGCCTAGATAGCTCTTGATTTTCCACAGGTTCAACATGGGCCAGCGATCATCCCCTCTGCAGGATCCCCAGGCTCCACCTGTAAAAGCCCAACTAGCGCATCGGATTCTCTTCTTCTTTGTCTTTCTAGCATCGGATTATTTTGGAGATCGGGGCCATGTGTTACAGGTGTTGGCAATTATAGACACGATGATTTTTTTTTAAACGAGCGTCGTATTCATGAGCCATGGCTCGATTGTTTTGCTCAATCAAGTCATCAAGGCGAGCAGTCAAGCATTGTAGCCACCATTTTCTTTCCGCATATTCTCAAACAACGACGGACGAAAGTGCACATTGTGTCGCATAGATAGAGTCACAAGTTCTCGACGAACAGAACTGTGGTACATACATTAGCTACATAATGGTAATATATGTGAAAGGAAGTCTGCGCATGCATTGCTCGGAGGACATTGGGACTATCTATCTAACATTTGTTTCGTCGTGGCCGAACGGATCTGAGATTTCGCGTAGTCCCCGACTTTCTGCCGGGCGGTCGGTGGTGCCAAGACATTTAGCGAGGTCTACTCCTTCGCCCACACGAATTTGCAGACTTCGACGCGCATACTAACCCAGCAGTTCAACAACACCACACGACACCTTCGATCTTCAGACAAAATGGGGATTGATCTGGACCGCCATCATGTTCGAGACGGGCACCGCAGTATGTGTACTTCCCCGTCGAGTCGGCGCAGAAATGCGCTGGCGAGCCGCTGTCCTCAGGACGCAACATGAATACCGGGAGAGGAGGAATTGACGAGTGTACAGAGGTTGCCAAGTCTACCAACCCCTACGTGAAGCTGTTGGTCCGCCTCTACAAGTTCCTGGCTCGTAAGTGTTCGTGGTGGATGCGCGGGGTGTCGTGCGCTGACAATGACTAGGCCGTACCGATGCGTCCTTCAACAAGGTCGTGCTGCGACGCCTCTTGATGTCCAAGATCAACCGCCCGCGTAAGACGAACGAACACTCGACGTACAAGGTGGATGGGCTAACATACGGATAGCGGTCAGCTTGTCCAAGATCGTTGCGAACGCCGCCAACGAGCACTCCGGCAAGGTCCACGAGGGCAAGACGATTGTCATCGTATGAAACCCGGCCTGCAATTTTTTCACGGAATGCTAACGATGGCGCAGGTTGGCACCGTCACTGACGACAACCGTCTCTTGGGTACGCACACACGTACGCGAGAATCTGGTGGACTTTGCTAACAGCCAACAGAACTCCCCAAGCTTTCCGTTGCCGCTCTCCGTTTCACCGCCTCTGCCCGTGCCCGCATCGAGAAGGCCGGCGGTGAGACTCTCACCATCGACGAGGTCGCCACGAGGTTCCCCACCGGTGCGAACACCCTCCTCCTCCGTGGCCCCAAGAACTCCCGTGAGGCCGTCAAGCATTTCGGTTTCGGTCCCCACTCCAACAAGAAGCCCTACGTCCAGAGCAAGGGCCGCAAGTTCGAGCGCGCCCGTGGACGCAGAAGGTCGCGTGGTTTCAAGGTGTAAGCAATACTTTGAGGAGGCGCTGTTTCTTTGGGTCTTCGGCGTGGGCATGGTCATGGGTTTAGCAAAAGGTGTGCATCATGTCTGGCTGGGCTCGTTATGAGTTTGGAAGAATAGTCAAGAACGATTGTGCAATGAAGACACGCCATGAGCTCTTCGGGCTCATCGGAGGGTTCGATGAAACTGCTTCCTGTTCCTATGCTGGATGTACAGACCGTTAACAGATGCTTTGTGAAGAATATTTCAAGTGACATTACATTACGCATATTTCGAATACCGGTGACTGGGTGTAACTTGTAAGACATGCGAAGTGCACAGAGTTGAATTCAAGATACTTGGGTTTATAAATCGCATTCGTGATTAGCAATTACAGTGCAAGAGCAGCTGCTAAACTACTTCACTCTGTTACATATACGTCCATTCAAGCATTCTGAGAGCTTTGCGTTTGCTTTGGAACCTGATGCGGAGAAATGGACGACGGGGATTCGCCCCTCCTGAGACTGTCAACTCTTGTGATGTATGCCTCGTAAGGGGCAAAATAAGCGAGACGTTGCGAATATCGCAAATAAAATGCAGGCCTCTGCATATACTTTAGGGGAGCGAGCTTTACAGATGGATTTGAGGGTAACATTGCCCTGTCGGGCAGAAGTTTGAGCCGTGGTGGCTACCCTAAAATTTTCGCCGCGACCACACATCACTGGACGACTTCAATACGCTACCTTTTCCCTTCACCCACTTACTGCAACATCACGCTTTCATACCTCTATTGGCAATGGCCGATCACCGCAAGGTCGGCGTCCTCGGAGGCGGTCAGCTTGGCCGCATGCTAATTGAGGCTGCGAATCGCCTCAACATCCAAATCAATGTGCTCGATGCGGCAGGGTCCCCAGCAAAACAGATCTCGGCGCACAACGGGCACGTCGAAGGTTCCTTCAAGGACGCATCTGCCGTCAAAAGATTAGCCGAATCCTCCGACGTGGTCACCGTGGAAATCGAGCACGTGGACACGTATATGCTCGAAGAGGTAGCGGGGCAAGTCAACGTCGAGCCAAGCTGGAAGACGTTGCGGACGATCAAGGATAAATACGCGCAGAAGCTGTATTTGAAAGAGCACGGCGTTGATGTTGCAGATAGCGCGGACCTGGAGGGTAGAGGTGTTGAGGGCTTGACAGAGGTGGGCAGGGAATTCGGGTATCCATTCATGTTGAAGAGCAAAACCGAGGCGTATGATGGACGGGGGAACTATGTGGTCAAGGGCGAGGGTGATTTGAATGCAGCTTTTGAGGCGCTGGGGGAAAGGCCGTTGTATGCGGAACGTTGGGCAGAGTTCCAGATGGAGCTTGCGGTTATGGTGGTCAAGACTAAGGATGGCGTTCTTACGTTTCCCACCGTTGAGACGGTGCACGAGGACTCCATCTGCAAGCTCACATACGCACCGCCACGAAATGTGTCAAGAGCTATAACGCAAAAGGTGCAGGAGCTGGCCAAGAAGGCAATCGGCGCTTTCGAAGGCAAAGGCGTGTTTGGCGTCGAGATGTTCCTACTCAAGGACGACACGCTGCTCGTCAACGAGATTGCGCCGCGACCGCACAATTCGGGACATTACACCATTGAAGCCTGCCGCATCTCACAATATGATGCCCACCTGAGGGCCATTCTTGACATACCCATCGATCAATCTGAACTTCGTCTCATCCAACCTGCAATAATGCTCAACATCCTCGGCGGCCAGCAACCGGATTCACACGAACAGATTGCGAAGAAGGCTTTCGGTACCGGCGCTTCCATACATCTATACGGCAAAGGAAGTGCGCGCCCAGGACGCAAAATGGGTCACCTCGTCGTCATGGAGCCCACGCTCGCGGAAGCAGAAGCCAAAATCCAACCCCTCGTCGACTTCGCGGACAACATCAAGGGCAAGTCCACAAGCCCTCGGGGCGAAACCAAGCCGGAACCCCTGGTTGCCGTCATCATGGGCTCGGACTCGGACCTCCCCGTCCTGGAAGCCGGTTTCAAGATTCTCGACAAGCTCGATATCCCCTTCACGACACGCATCACCTCCGCGCACCGAACCCCCGACTGGCTCCGCGAATTCTCCAGATCCGCATCCGACACCAGCCTCCGCGTCATCATCGGCGCAGCAGGCGGAGCTGCTCACCTCCCCGGCATGTGCGCCTCGTGGACCACACTCCCCGTCATCGGATTGCCGGTCAAGGCTACGCACCTCGATGGCTTGGATAGTCTATGGAGCATGAGCCAGATGCCGAGGGGCGAGCCGGTGGCTACGGTCGGTATCAACAATTCCACAAACGCGGCGTTGCTGGCGGTCAGGATTCTGGGGGCGACGGATTTGGAGGTCAGGGAGCGGTTGAGGGCGTGGATGGAGGGGAATGAGAAGGAGGTGTTGAGGAAGGATCGGGAGTTGGTGGAGGTGGGGTACGAAGCTTACTTGAAGGGGATGAAGAAGTAGGCGGGGGCAAAGACGCCAAATCTGCCATCAGTGGCCTTGAAAGGCTGACTTTGGTTGGCCCTAGATGTGTCGCTTTGATCATCGGGTACTGCTGGAAAAGAGTCGGTTTCTGGCTCCCTTGATAATTGCCGTCGAGGACTCTGAACAATGTTGACAATATTCTCCTATAGTTATAGAATGTTAACTTTGTGCGAGGTGTCAGCTTTTCTCAGAACCTCGAGGTTTGATGAAGCGAAGTTGTACTTGCGAGTACTCGGCTCAATCTCCGTAACAAGATTTTCATCTGGGTACAGACAGAGGAGGGAAAGACAATAAACAAAATTATCACGACGTCGTCGTGAAGTAGCTAGAGCTATCTAGTCGCCTCCCAACAACAAACAAAGCAAAAAAGAAATTTCGACGCCCACAGGATTCGAACCTGTGCTCCCGAAGGAATAAGATTTCTAGTCTTACGCAATAACCACTCTGCCAGAGCGCCTTGATTCTTGCTGTTGTATGAGAATTTTGGCAACAAGCCTGTATAGATAGGTAGGTAGTATCCTTTTACCTGAAGGGTTTTCAAAAAAGACAATCAATTTGGGTCAAGTTCTTCGAAGATTTCGATGTGGCAAGGATTGATATTGAGGGGTGAGTTGAGCTGTGGCTATTGGCTCGTTATTTAGGACTTGGCATCAGACGATTAGGACCCCCCCACCCATTCTTCCCCACCATACAGTGTCCTCGACCACTGCTCTTACTTGACGTACAGCATGCGGTTACAAGTTTGCTCAAAGCTTTCAAAGTATTTATCGATCTCAGCGTATATTGGGGCAGGTGGATTGAGGTTATGATTTTTTTCAAAGGGAGTTAGTGATTACACAATACGCGCTCGGTGCATACTCTCCGTACAATTGTCATCTCTCTAGGACTATAATCAAGCAGGCCCACAGTCCTAGAGGCAGGGTGGAGAGCATCGCGAGACTTTCAGTACAGAACTGCAGTAAACAGTAAACACCAACTTTATAACTGTCATCGGTATATCGGCGTTCATTTACCCTATATGCATACTTTTCAAGCTCAGCAAACGAGGTAGATGCCCGTCGCCGATTCTAATTAACTACAAGTGTATCGCTGTTTATGCGTTGTATGTCGAGGCGGAAACGTTTCCTCCCCTTCCGGTCCAGTTCACGTGGATATCCTTGCCCTCGGGGTAGTCCTCGTTGACGTATTCGGGCTTGACACGGAAAGTGTGGGCACCGAAGTAGTCACGCTGGGCCTGGAGCAGGTTGGCGGGTAGGTCCTTGGCGCGGTAACCGTCGTAGAAGCTAAGAGCGGTGCTGAAAGCGGGAGTGGGGATACCCCAGAGAGCACCCTTGGAGACGATGCTACACGCTGTCAGTTCATGGTTTGCAAGATCAAACGGCCCACTCACTCTCTCCACCCAGCCTGCGCCTTGTGGATAGCCTTGTTGAAGAAGTCGTCGAAAAGCAAGTTCTCGAGCTCAGGGTTGGCACGGTAGCTGATCCACGTCAGTATCGGCCCTTGTCCAGCATGAGTTTGGTCGACTTACGCCTTGGTGATGTCCTTGAGGAAAACAGATCGGATAATGCAGCCACCGCGCCACATCAGGGCAATCTCCGGCTTGTTCAGCTTCCATCCGTACTCCTTGGCGGCGTTCTGGATCAACATGAAGCCCTGAGCATACGAGATAATCTTTGATGCGTACAGGGCCTGCTCGAGGTTGGCGATGAACTGCTTCTTGTCGCCGTCGAAGCTGGGGCTGGGACCGTCAAGAACCTTGGAGGCACGGCCACGCTCGGCCTTGAGCGAAGACAAGCAACGGGCGAAGACGGACTCTCCGATCAGGGTGACGGGCATGCCGAGATCCAGAGCGTTGATGGCGGTCCACTTGCCAGTACCCTTCTGACCGGCAGAGTCGAGGATCTTCTCAACGATCGGGATGCCATCCTTCTCGTCGTTCTTGTACATGATGTCGCGGGTGATCTCGACCAGGAAAGAGTCGAGCACGCCCTTGTTCCACTCGGAGAAAATGTCACCAATCTCCTTGTCCTTGAGTCCCAGACCGCGCTTGAGGATATCGTATGCCTGTGGATGTGAGTCGCCACACTGGGTGCTTGCAAGCTCGAACGTACCTCGCAGATCAACTGCATGTCACCGTACTCGATGCCGTTGTGCACCATCTTGACGTAGTGGCCGGCACCCTCGTCACCAACCCACTGGCAGCACGCCTCGCCGTCCGACTTGGCGGAGATGGACTGGAGGACGTCCTTGATGTAGGGCCATGCCTCTTCGTTACCGCCGGGCATGATGCTAGGACCGTACCGGGCGCCCTCCTCTCCTCCGGATACGCCGGAACCGACATAGCGGATGCCCTTTGCGGCGAGATATTTTGTTCGGCGGTTCGTGTCGGGGTAGTGAGAGTTGCCGCCGTCGATGATGATGTCGCCCTCCTCGACACCGCCCTCGGTCAGGAGAAGCTCGATGAAGTCGTCGACGGGTTTACCGGCCATGACCAGCATCATCATGCGTCGCGGCTTCTTGAGCTTCTGCACGAACTCCTTGATGGAGTGGGCGCCGACAACGGACTTGCCCTTGGCCTCTGCTACGGATTAGCCTTGTTCACCATGAGGCAGCTGAGAGAGAGCCGAGCATACCATCGTTCAGGAAGCGGTCGACCTTGGACACCCTGCAGCTGTAAGCATCCATCCAGCCATAGCCCGCCCGACAGAGCTCTTACGTTCGGTTGAAAGCTACGACCTGCACGGTGCGTGTCAGTGGCCAGCCTGCATACTGCATGCTATGGGAGGGGGCGTACCGTGAAGCCGTGATCCGCACTGCGTGGGTCAGTATGCTTGTGCAGACGCCGGACGGGGGAGGAGCAATGGCTTACGCGTTGAGGATCAAGTTCTGGCCCATGACCTGCCGTCGTGTGAGTGCCGTTCTCGCCTCCGATGCCAATAGCATGCACTCATGGGACTCACAGCCAGGCCGATGAGGCCGAAGTCGCCAACAGCTTCAGTCATGGTGGGCAGAGTGAAGCGGGTGTTACGGAGGGGTGGCGGGGTAGTTGCAGCGTCCTTGGGCGCAACGAGCAGTCGAGTCAATTGGAGATTCTTGAGGCGAGGTGGGAGAGAGAGAGGCGAAGAGAGACAGAGTGGGGGGGATTCAGCAGATAAAGAAGACTTGGTGCGTCTCCGACCGGACGAGTTTGGAGTTTGCAGGTGGTAGCGGCTGCGTGGGTGGGCGGGGCAGGCAGTCTGCAGCAACGAGAGGTCGCCGGCGTTCCGTACATGATCCCTACAGAGTCTGAGTCTGCCGTGATGCGCCGCCCACGCTCGCCTGCTTCGGCCGCGGGCATAGCACCGACAAGCCCAGAAGGATTCCAACCGACGCTACCTAGGATGGACATTGCCACGATGGCCGATTGTTTGTTTTGGCTGGTTCGAGCCTCCCTCTCCGCGCCCATTCTTCTTTGGACGGGAGGGCAGGCTGCGCGGAAAAGTCTGCCGCGCCTGGTGATGCCGTGCCCCTCCATCCCCCCTCCCTCCCCGGTCCATTTCATGTGGGATAGGGCTGGGGCGGTCACGTGCATCGCCGCTTCATTCCTCCGGCCCGCCGCCAAGCAGGCGTTAGCAGCCAACAAATCGACTCTTTCAGCAATTCACGCACCATCGGTGATTGCTCGTCGGCCCGCCAGCCCACGTCCCCTGTCCTGTCCTGTCCTCCAGGGACGTTTAACCGCTCCATCTGACTAATAGAACCTTTCCGGGCGCCGCCATCAGTCAGCAGAGTCAACGGTGATCGTAAGCATCCACAATAAGCGCTCAACGTCTGTCTTCACCCGTGCTCGACCCGTTGCCTGCTTTCCGAACACGGGCTTCGCCTTCACGCCAGGCTCCACCGCGGCCGGGATATCGATTGAGACCCTCAGCCCCACGTCATATCCACGCAACCGCCTCGCCTTCTCATCGACAGCTCGACTGCCCGGCTCGCCAACTTCACTGGCATACATACGGCACCATGAGCAGCAGGGACATCAACAACCTCAACCCCCACCCCTCACTGCCGGCGCGCCCGCCGCCCTCGACCTACTCCGCGCCGCCCTCGCGCAACAGCAACAGCAACAACAACAACAACAACAACAACAACAACACCGGCGCGCGAGCATTTGGCGGCCTCACCCCGCGATCAGTGGCAGCTCACGCGCCGCCTCAGGTCGCTGCACCCCCGACCATGTACTCTCAGCCGACTGTGAGCGCCCCATATCAACCCACAGCTTACCCGTCCAGCAATGCTTACTACAATTCGTATCAAGCCTATGGCTCTGCGGCGCCAGCGGCAGCTTACACAGCTCCCGCTGCGGTGAACAGCGGCTTGCCCAGCAACTACGATCCCGAAGAGGAGGCGCGGATCGCCGAATGGAACAGTGCATACACCCGGGAAGAGCCCGCCAGGAAGCCAGGAAACGCGGCCATCACACGGCCAGAGGTGGCATCGCACGAGAAGCAGGCCGGGACAGCGGGCGCGGAGAAGCAGAAGACGGTCGTCCGTGAGGCTGGTGGAAAGACGTGGGAGGATGCTTCGCTGCTGGAGTGGAACCCGCAACATCCCCGCTTGTTTATCGGCAACCTTGCCGGAGAAGTGACTGACGATTCCCTCCTGAAGGCCTTCTCCAAGTACCCATCCGTGGTCAAGGCGCGCGTTGTGCGCGACAAGCGGTCGACCAAAAGCAAGAGCTACGGTTTCGTGAGCTTCTCCGACACCGACGACTACTTCCGCGCAGCCAAGGAGATGCAGGGCAAGTACATCGGCAGCCACCCTGTGCTGATTAAGCGAGCGACGTCGGAGGTCAAAGCCGTGACGAAGCGCGACGATAGGAAGCATGGGAAATTCAACAAGAACAACAACAACAACAAGAAGAACCAGAAGCCCGCTACTGGAGGCCCTGCCCCAATGCCTGGCGTGGTTCCGTTCTCCGCAACCAGCGGCGTGCACAAGAAGGGCAAGAACAGCGGACCGAGAATCCTTGGTTGAGCCAAATGTTGGTGAGACCAGGCCTGTCGAAATCGGGGTCAGCGCCCGGGACGGTATTGGCTTCTGCCGGAGCCATGTTAATGTAGAGACTATACCCGCACGCTGCTCGTAGGTATCGGGATGGGCGTTTGTACTAGAGATCTGGCATTATCCTTGGGCGTGGTATTGTGAAGGTTCACTGCACCGTGTGGGCAGGGTAACCGTCGAGCGAATGCCCCATCACTCTGGGCGCTCTGGCACCCAATATGACCTTGTATTTTGTGCACACCTCTGCCGATGATACGTGGAAGCATGGATTGATTGGAGCAGTCTCGATTGAAATGAAGATGCAGTCACGTGATGAGCTATGGGCGAGCCTTGGCGAAGCTTCGCGCCAACGACGCGACCGAAGATTGTCGACGGCACTCCCGGAGAACAGCGCGCGCAGCTGCCTTTCATCACCACCAACCCTGACTCCAACAGTGCCATTGTCGCGCTGTGAAGGATCCCTCATGTACGGCATGAACCAAGCCTACAATGCGACCGACCCGAGCACGCAGGTGCCGGTTCAGTTGGTGCGTCTTGCGGTACTCAAGCTCTGTGCATTCACTCTGATCATCCCCACAGCTTCCCCACGTCCATTTGGTCTCAAACTACAAGTTCCCCACGATTCCATCGATTCAACCCCAGCATGCCCTCGACTACCTACTCAAAGGCCCAGCCATCGTCCGCGATGCTGCCCCAGTCGCCTGGACCTTCCACATCACCCCGCCGGCAGATGGCAGCATGCAACTCACCTGGCAGCCCCCGCGCATGGGCACACACTTTGCCTCTGATGGGCTGATATGGGGCGACCCGGAATCCGTCTATGATATACCCGTCAAGGGCTACGTACGGCACCCCTGCCAATTGCGCCGCAGCGACTGACAAGCCACAGCAACTCCAAGTGCTGGTCCACAAATGCGGCTACCACTACCCTCACGAACCGATCGCAGCTCATGCGCGCTACCGTTACAGAGTCGTGAATGGCCCGGGCGCATTCGATCCGAACCTGTGGCTCATACACTACACAATGTCAGACCCGACCGCGAGGATACCTGCCAGCCAGATTCCGATCACGAGAGAGATCCAAGCACAACTACAAACCCGCGCCCAGCTGCAAAACGCAGGCCAGCTTGTGCGCAAAGAGTTCATGCTCTACGACTCTCAGAACTGGCCCAAAGTGGAGTTCTCGCAACCACAACCTCGATCTCAGCAAGCCTATTATAATCCGATGCAGAGGCCACAGCAGCCATACGCGAATGGTCCTGTCGGTCAGCCCCCGGCAAAGCGCCAGCGTGGCCCTCCTCCCCCGCAAGCTCGCCCACCTGTCCCGGGTGTCCTACCAATTGATGCATTGGACGAAGAGGAGAATATTATGCAGGATTCCTTCGACTTTATGACGCCGCGCGAGATTAGTCTCTCGAGATACAAACAACACCATGAGTGGATGGAGGAGATCTTTTCATCGCCTCACACCATCGGGAAGATTATGCCTATTGATCTTGGCCTTGGTCTGATGGGCGAGCTGGCGCCACTTACCGCGGATATCTTGGATGCACCCGCAGGCGATGCTCCCATCGATATCAACGGAGATGCTAACCCCAATTACAAGAACAAAGTCAAAAACTACGAGAAGTTGCAACCGGAGCAGCTCAAGGAGTTCGAGACACGCGTGTCGGGATACCTGTCAAAAGAAGAGGCCGAGATCGAGAAGATGAAAGCTGCGCATGCCAAAAAGGTCGCGGCCTTGAAGAAGTCGCGAACGTATATCAAGGCCGAGCGCCGGTTGCGAGACTCGTATTACTCAACTTCCGCTTCCGTCACCGAAACGGACGGTGCAGACCCGGCGGATACAGTTGTGACCGATTTGGAGGAGGCATTGGGTGTAGAGTTCGGCTCAAAGAAGCTGGTCATATGTGTTGAGAAGGGAGGCTTCGTGGAGCCCCAGCAACCCCAGCGGGCGCAAACCAACGTCAACGGGACTACGCCTTCGAACTCGAACAACGGATCGAATGAGGGAGCGCTGGACGGCGAGAACACCGCCGCCAGTTTACTGGATCAGTTTGGATCCGGCTCGTTGACGGGAACCCCAGCAGGAAATCTGTCAGTTCTCGCCCTGTCTCAACCGCAGAGTCAATCCCAGTCGGTGGTGGCTACACCCAGCGCGCCGCCAGGAGACGTAGCACAGCCGTCAGCCTTCGATGAGCAAGCCGCAAATCTCGACGTTGGTAACGACGGAAATGACCTTTTGGATCTTGACGTGGAAATGTCTGGCATGACGAATGCGGGCGAGAAAGGTGGCGAAGCCGACTGGGTCATGGTAGAGGGTCAGAACTCCGGCACTACCCAGCAAGCAGGTGCCGATACTGCCCAGCCTCCTACCACTACCGACACCCATTCGGATGCAAACGCTTTGCCTACATCGGGCGTGGGCCAGGAAGCCGGAGACATGTTCAGTGGAGCCGACTTTGGCAGCTTCGACAACCTAGACTCTGCTGGAGATGCCCTCGCAGACTTTCAAGGCGACGATACCATGGGGCTTGATCTGGTGGACGATTCGGCATTCGGTGACGCTTTTCAGGGAATGGGGAATGATGCATAGCGTGTATCTAGATCCGACTCTGATTCATGGGGAGGGCGTTGTGAGGCACCCGAGGAGTACTCTTATCTTGGGGTTTTGTAGGAGGTACATCGGCGTATTGGGCTCGCAGTAAGCTGTGGGCAAGCCCGCTATTCCATCACGTTCTGTTCGCTTTGAATTCCACGAAACATCTATTATTCCGCTTTTCCCCCACAATGAAAACGGTCAGCTTATCATTTCACACTTCCTTATTCATCCCTTGCGTCACGTCTCAGAACAATTACCGCGTGTTATCTTCGCGTACGCCTCGCATGGCAGCTCGTATCACCTTGCGCACGGTTACATGGCCTTTTTTCTAGCCTTGGATATCTCTAAGCGCGCCGTGTAACAGAACAAAATCGCCACAAGTGATATCTCAGTCAACTGTTTCATGTCAGGAGAGATAAGGACATGAATTAGTGGGTACTGGGTCTTGGTTGATACGGAAGAGAGTGCCATTGACCCATGAAGATGGCACAGTAGTGAACAACGTTGTACCGGCATGTCTTCAACACTCGCACAACATCTTCCTTTCACCGCTTCAACCGATGCCACTCGCGAAGCTTCAACTCTACGGCTCTCGTCACCCCGAAAGGGAAGTACAGCCAGATGGCAAACTACAGCATTTGACCCGTCACAATTCCAAAGACATGCTTGCTTTGACAAACGCGCGTGTCTAACACACACAAGCGGATCTGAGGAACGATGTCGATGGCGCCAGAGTACCTACATCTACTTGCAGCATACGGTACGGTGATCTTGTGCGTCACTGCGCCGGACCGCCTTGTGCGTGGATTTGGCTGGTTGGTTGTAACATCTGTATATAGCGCAGGAAGCCTGCTGCGCATTCAGTGATTTCCATCTCGTACGCTTTCCGTCGATTCGTTCTCTGGTTCTTCACCTACTTTTTGCTCGCCTTGCACGTGTTTCGTCCTTCTTTCCCAACTCGTTTTCAAAGGTCCCTTTTTCGCGGTCCATCTCTGCACAAGCTTTTTTCCTCGGTTGCAGATGGAGCCAACGTCTTCATTGCATATCCTTCTCTCACTCATACTGCTCAAAGTTCACTTCCTCACACGTGCCGCAGGCAGTCCCCTCTACGCACACCGAAGGCGCGACCTCCTCAACGACTTCCCCAGGCAACAAGACGGCATCTTCTCCGTGCTAGGTGTCGCTGGACTGGAGGATTTGAACAGCACTGTTCATCCTCGGCTCGAACTTCGTGAACTGGAGAAAGATGCAACCCAGTGGAACATCTTCCTCCTGGGTTTGCAGCGATTTCAGAATGTTACTCAGGATGATAAGCTTTCGTATTTCCAGATTGCCGGTACGTATTTTCCCTCCTTGGGTATGGTGGGTGGGAGGTGTGTGCAACTCGGGTACATGGTGCTACATTGGGGATAAACCGAGAAAACGGAACGTGTATACATACGTATCGGGAAATCGATAGCTAACCTCGGGTTTCAGGCATTCATGGACGCCCTTGGATCTCATGGGACGGCGTCGAAGGCGATCCAAACGATCAGAGTCAACATCAGGGCTACTGTCAACACAGCAGCACCCTGTTCCCAACCTGGCACCGTCCCTATCTTGCCCTGTTCGAGGTATTTCGATTCCTTTGCCCTCCAGTACATACACCTTCATCTAACTCCCTTTCAGGAAGTCTTATACCTCAACGCCAGACAAGTGATTCTGGAATGGCCCAATGGAACTTTCAAAGATGCACACATGGCCGCCCTTCCCTCCCTCCGCCTTCCCTACTGGGACTGGGCCGCCATCCCCCCCTCCGGCCAAGGCTCGATGCCATGGTCCATTCAACGCCTCACCATCCCTGTCACGCTCCCCAGCGGACCCGTCGAGATCCCTAATCCCCTGTTTTCCTACCACTTCCACCCTGTTCCCACCTGGCAAAACCTCGAAAGCTCACGTTGGGCGGACTGGAATCAAACGATGCGGCATCCCTCATCTCTGGAACGCGATGCCACAAGTCAGAATGGGGTTGTGGCGAACACTCTAGATGGGAATCGATTGAGTATGCAGAATAGGGTTTTCGGCTTGCTGGCGTTCGAGAAGGATTATGCGCTCATGAGCAGTAGGACGATGCCGAGGGATAGCTTGGAGAGCATTCATGGGACGCTTCATGATACTGTGGGGGGTGATGGGCATATGCTTTGGCTGCAGTATTCAGCTTTTGATCCGGTGTTTTGGTTTCACCACGCGTGAGTTCTGTAATTTGGAAGGGGGAGAGGGTGGTGGGGTGCTAACGAGAGGTAGGAATGTGGATCGCTTGGTTGCCATTTGGCAGGAGGTGGTGAGCGGAGCTCCTTTCGCTTCGATTCACAGTAGATTTGCAGCCATGGCGTGGAACATGCTGACCATCCTATCCGCAGAATACCAACAGCTGGGTGAATGATTCCGTAAACCACGATGCCTCCTTCGCTTTGGCTCCCGATACACCGGTGAATGCACAGACAGGTAGGCTACCCTCTCACTGGCCATCCTCGGGGTCAACTTTGAAAAGCTCACCTGCCAGGTAGCTCTCAAACCCTTTCGCAAATCCGACAACGGCACCTTCTGGACCTCGGACGACGTGCGCCGTTGGAAAACTTTTGGCTATACCTACCGCGCCGTGGCTAACCTCACCGAAACCGACACGATCATCTCCCGTGTAAACGCTCTTTATGGTCCAAATGCCCGATCCATGTTCTCCTCCCCATCTCCATCCCCTTCCTCTTCACCAACGATAGCGAAACGCTCCCTCGCTATTGCCGGAGCCCCTACATTCACCAATTGCCGCCAATACACGGTGAACATCAGGATTTTCGAACTATACTCCGGCGGCAGTCTGAAGTTCTACTTCTTCATGGACGAGCCGGGTGCGGAGGATGTGGAGGGTTGGGTGAGTGAGGAGGGATTTGTGGGGGTGACGAGTGTGCTTGCAAATAATAATGCAGGTGGTGGTGGGATGAGTGGGACCGGGACTGAAGCCAACACCATGGTACCACTTACGGCGGCGCTGGAGGCCAGGGTGAGAGCGATGGAATTGGAGAGTTTGAACGAGGAGATCGTGAGTGACTTTCTGGAGGAGAGGTTGAGATGGAGAATTGTCAAGGTGTGTTGTTCATATTTCACCCAGTCGTCCCCACTTGCATGTTGAGGATCAAAATTTGCTGACCGACCGACTTAACCTAGGCGAATGGGGAGCTCGTCGTGGGCGACAAGATACCAGGTATCCGGTTGTCAGTCTCGTGGCAGGAGATTGAACCTGCGAAATCAGCACTCGAATTTCCGTCTCTAAAGGAAGACTTGAAGACGCTGAAGGTAGCTGACGCAGAAGCAATCAACACAGGCAAGTTTTTCAAAAGGAGATGAATCTAAGGACAGCTGGCGGCATCGACCTCGATGTTGGGATGTTGGGAAGCTGAGCAGAGCGGTCGGTTGTTTCTGGCCTGTAGTATGCGTCCGTACTAGCAGATTTTGATTAGGCGTACAGTGTTTGCTGAATTGCGTAGATCTCGCGTTTGCTTACTTTGATATACTACGACTGGGGGGTCTACAACTATTATACCATGGCCTCAGTCATCACACTACCGCATTTGACGTCTCCCCCCATCTCGTGACCATGTCGTGCTTACGAGATGGTGCAAATAACCTTCCCCTTCGTTTTGTTCTCCTCCAACAATCTATGCGCATCCTGCACCTGTTCCCAAGGCAACACCTTCTCCACATAGACCTTGAAGCTCCCATCCCTGAACTTCGGCAACGCATGCTCCACCAACTGATCTCTCAATTTCCCTTGATACTCCTCATCCCGACTCCTCAACGTGCTACCTACGTACGTGACTCTCTTCATCAAAAGCGGTGCAATGTTGACATCACCTTTGACAATAGGTCCGCCCATGAATCCGAGCAATACAACAACGCCGTCACGCGCAACAGCCTTGAGGTTGTCGTTAAAATACGTCCCGCCGACGAAGTCGATGATGACGTCCACGCCCTTCCCGCCCGTCGCCTTCAGGACCTCATCCGCCCAGTTCGTCGACGTCGTGTTGAAAGCCGCCGTGGCACCCAGTTCCTCGACGACAAAGTCGCACTTCTCGTCCTGTCTGGCCGTGGCATAGACGGCACTCGCCCCCTCCCCCTTCGCAAGTTGGATCCCGGAAATCGACACAGACGACGCACCAGCATGCCACAGCACCGACTTCCCGGCCGTAAATCCCGACACCAGGTACAGCGCCTGCGTCGCCGTGATCCACGTCTCCGGGATCCCCGCACACGCCTCCCAGCTCAATTCCTTCGGCTTCCTCACCAGCATGTGTGTGCTCACGGCGATGTACTCGGCATAGGCTCCTCCATACGCGAGACCGAAAACCTCATCTCCAACGGCGAAGTTCTCCCGGCCGCCGCCCGAGGAACCGAGTTCTTCGATCACACCGCTGAATTCTACGCCGAGAGTTGCAGGAGCTTGGGGAGGCAGTGGGTACAAGCCTTCTCGTTGAAGGAGATCCATCCTGTTCAGCCCGAAGGCTTTTATGCGGACGAGAGCTTGGGATGCGGAGGGGTTGGGGCGTGAGATGGTGGTTATATGAAGGGCGGATATGGGTCCCTTGCCACCTTCGATATCTAAATGACATGTTAGAAGAGATGGAGAGTAGTATTGGGATTGAGATTGGGAAAATGAGTACAGACCTACTGCGCGCATGGTGGGAGCCATCTTGAAGGACTTCACGTGGGGTTATCTTATGACGATGCTGCAAGAATCCTGGATAGAGCCTCTCTTTTCAGTTGAACACACTCAAGTTTCCAAATATCTATGGGAAGTCATGGAGCTTTGCTAATTCAGGTGGGGATATCAAGAGCTGGGCTATTTCGAATCGTCCATAGGCTTTCCGCGCACTAACGTAGCGGGGCTTTATCATCGTCACTTCTTGCTTATATATCAAGCTATGCATCCCTGAGCCGAGGCATCGTCAAAATCCTCCTGAACGTCAGCCAGTCTTCAATTCCGCCGCAAGAAATGGACCGCGGCGACTGGGATGTCCCGAGTCGGGCAAAATGATAGCGCAAGGAGTCGGAATTTTGTCAAGTGATACGAGTCGGATATTATAAAAGTAGCAGCATGTTTGCATTTGATACTTCTGCACGTCCTGTTGCTCTACCCTGAAGACGGTCGAATAGACGTCATACCCACGTTTTTCGGTGTACTTGCATAGGCAAGGCGAACCCCATAACAGCACAGTACATAATTAGCATATCATTGCATACCCTCCAACAGAGCGAGTTGCAACAATAGGTTCATAAGTCCGACGTGAGGGTGGCCCTATTCTTTCACACCCGGTTGCCGACGTTCCACCTTACCGCACGAACAAGCTGTCGTTATTGATATCGTATTGCTTGATGAGCTCCGTGAGCTTGTTGGCCTCTTGTACGTAGTTGAGGGCATTGACACCCAATACTTGGTATCGAGGCCTGTGATTCGTGTTGGTTTAGTCTTGCAACGACGCGCGCTTGAGGACTTACTTTGGCTGATCGTTATAGATTTCCATCTTCGCCCGAACTCTAAAGTTGAAAGTCTTGCACGTTGCATCCATCATAGCATGGAGGAAATCCTGGGTGTTGTTCTCCTCGGCTTCGTTTTTCATCCTTATAACCGTGTTGGCATCCAGACCAACGATGAGCCGACCCACTTCGTCGAAGCAGCTAAGCCAAATCGAGCCGGTATGGTCAGCTACGTTGATGTCCAGGACATATCGGTATTGCGGCTCGGGCCACGACGTGTTACATTTCTCGCATCGCCACTCGCCGGGATTCTCCTCGAAGACTTTCTTGTTACAGGGTGCCGGTTGCGTTGTTGAACATGCCGGATAAGCAACTGTTGTGCTCTTGACGTAGACTACCGATGCCTTCAAGTTGAAGTAAACCGGCTCGTCTTGCATATAGCTCTCTTCAGCAACGATGTCTGAGATAATCTTGGTAACGTTTTTCGAGCCTCCCGAGCCGGACGAGAGGTGCGCATGTGTGGCGAAAGATGTGTTCTGGCCTACCGCGTTGAACCATCCTCGCAGCTTGTGAGCCTCGTCAATATCCGGGTCGATAGTCATGTTCCCAGAGCTAAGTAGACTCAGACTTCTTCCACCAAAGTCTGAGACTTTGACACCCTTGAACGCCACGATAGACTCAAGCGGAGCATTGAATGTCTGGGCTTGTTGACCCCAAATCGTGAGCTTCACCGAAGTTTGGCTGTCGTCGGCAAGGAGCAAGTCACGCTTCGTGAAGTCTTTGTTAGTTTTTTGCGATGTTATCGTATTGGCGTCACCGACTTCTTTCAACACACCGATGGTGTCGATGGTGGTGTCCTTCTCGACGGAGTCCAGATCGCCGATCTTGGTGAAGTTGTACCGGATTTGCGGTTTGTTATCCTGGTCTTGGGCTTTCTCGACCTCAGTTTCCCTCTCGAATTGTAGCTCATAGTCGTTCGACAGGTTGGAGAATTGCTTCTTCGCAGGTGTCACCCGGCAAGGTGATGAAACGTAGTACACTGTGCCCTCTTCGAAAAGTTGATATAGCCTCTCAGCAACATCGTTGAAACCGGTCGCCCTGATCTCACCGGTCTCGTCCAGAAGGTTTACGCTGAACAGCTTGCCCTCACCTTTTGCGTTGTGCCAAGTCTTCATATCGGTTTTGTGCGTGCATCGTGCGCGTATGGTCCATTTGTTTTGGAACTGAGTGAGCGACTCGATTGGGTAGAGGTTGGGGTGCGCAGATGTTGCTGGGTTGCTCTGATGAACGGCGAGGGGTCGTTGTTGCTGCGGTTGCTGCGGCTGCGCAGGCCTTGCTCCGTAGAAGTTGTTGCCCGAAATTGCGGCCGGCTGAGGATCAGCCCTGTTGTCCAGCGCTTCTGGCAGACCAATCTTCTCGTGCTCGCCGTAATCGTCCAACACATCCAGATCCAGAATGATGAGAATCTTCTTGTCCTTGATCTGCTGGGGGGTGAACCTGAGCAAGCGCACAATGGAGCCCTTCTTGAGCTTGCCAGACAGCACAATCTCATTCGCGGCTGGAGAATATCAGCTCAGCGTCTTTCGAAGATCCGGCTTCCACTCACATGTCGCAATCATCGTCTGGATGAAATTGCGGATGTCGCTCAGCACCACGCGAAAGCGTTGCGGGCCGTTCTCACCCGCCTTGTTGTCCATCGTCTTGATCTGGACACATTGCATCACCGGCTGGTCCACGATGCAGCCACTGGGCTCGAAGATGCTCCTACAAAGTATCAGCATCTGCCACCCAACACAGTGCCACAGCCCACGTCTTGCCGTGGCATTCTATCCAGCCCGAACTATTCATGGAAACGGGCACACGATTGTACATACCTGATGGCACCCTGTGTGATCACGTTCTCCGCCATGCTGGTGATGAGATGCCGCGCGTGGGAAAAGGTGGGTGGATAAGCGTTGTGGTGGAGAGGCGAAGCAGAAAAGACGGAAGGCTGTCGGACGCGTCTGAAGCTACGTGACGCGTTGAGTGTTCACGTGACATCACCAAGCCCCGCACTAGCCGGTCTATGTAAGTGGTCGACTCACGTGAGGCATCGAGAAGCCAGCAGGACGGACGAGTACGAACAAGCGGAAATAGGTTGCAGAGGCCTACCAGCGTTATTACAGGTTGTCACGAGTCGTTACACCCCGCCGAACGCGCAATTGCTGCTGCCGGCTTTCTCGACAACGCGAGAGGGGGTGCTTTGAGGCAGCTGTACAAGAGGTGTGAATAGCACTGGAAACTTCCAACATGGGCGACCACGATGTCGCTACCAAGGCGCCCGAGAGCGACGTACAGGAGGAGGCGACGCCTGCAGCAGCAGCAGCCGGCGAGAGTGTCTTTCCAGGCGACACTCCGGCACAGGAAGGCCCTACTATGGGTGTAAGCTCATTTGAGTAGCATGCGGTATCGCCACATGGTCACTGACGGCCGACAGGAACACTGTACTACCGATAGACCTACGCCTGCCGGTGAGGTTCCTTCTGGCGCCATCACAAAGCTCGGCGGCGTCGACGTATACGTAGCGAAGCCCTCCGACTATCCACACTCGCCATCCAAGCTTCTGCTGCTCCTCACCGGCGGTACGGGCATAAGTTCGACCAACAACCAGCTGCAGGCCGACAAGTATGCGGCCGAGGGTTATCTGGTCATCATGCCTGACCAGTTCAATAACGACCCCGCCCCGAACTCAGTCACTCTGGCCGAATTGCCTCAGGACGCATCATGGCTCGACTCCATAAAACTCAGGACAGCGGAGGGGATCAAGGCATTCATGATCGACATGTGGCTCGCGAGACATACGCCCGAGAGCGTCTTGCCGCTGCTGCACAAGGTGATCGAGGGTGCTAAAGAGGAGTTTGCGGACGCTGTGGCCAATGGCGGTGGAATCTATGGCGTCGGTTACTGCTTTGGCGCCAAATATATTCTCATATTAGCTGGAGAGCAGCCGGACACAGTCGCCTGGGGCCAAGAAGCACCCAGAGATGTGGAAGAGGGCGTTGTCAAGAAGGAGCCTGTCCTGAAGGCGGGTGCCATTGCACATGGTACTATGGTCGTCAAGGAAGACCTCGAAGCTGTCAAGTCCCCCGTGTACATAGCAGCCGTCAAAGACGACCCCCTGTTCCCCGAAGACGAGGTCCTTACTCCCGGTCGCCGCGCCATGGAGACAAACAAGGTTGAACACGAGATCCAGGTGTTCCCAGGAGTTCCTCATGGCTTCGCGGTATATGGCGATTACGATGACCTGAAGATCAAGCAAACACAAGAACAGGCGTTCGGGCAAATGCTTGGCTGGATTCAAGCGCATTGACGGTCACACTCACGAGGCTGTTGTTTGGCACGCGCTGGTGCATGCATCGGCGTTATGGTTCCATGGGATTTCATACTTCAAAATATTCTTTCCCTTGATTTGAGACATTATCTGGATTTCAATCAATCATGTGCTTTTCAATCTTCCGTCAACATCTTCGACTTCGTTGGTCCTGGACGTTCCGTCAATATCTGTGCAGATTCAGCCCTTTGCTTCTCCGCAATCCTAATAGCCGGGTTTGCCCCAGGAGCATCGGCAGTTGCAACATAAGCCTTGGACTAACGTCGTGATAGATGAATCTATTACCACACCCCTGCTCAGGCAATAGCCAGAACATTGAATAGGCCTTGACGCATGCGGTCTGGGACGCCACCATCAAGCACAACAGGTCAAATAAAATGGCGACAAGAAGCAGGATGACTGTCTCGTGGATGCTCAGCCTGGAAATACTTCAACATGTATTTCTCAAGTTTGGTGCTTCTCGCACCCTTCACACCCGCCATTTTGGGGCTCAAGGTAGCTACCTCTCTACAGTAAGTGTGAGCGTGCGAAATATGTTTGAGGCACAAGGTAACTTTATATGATAATGTTCAGATGGATCGAACATACTCCACAACCATACGCCATCTCCAAATTCTACCAGGGCTCTTCAACTGCCAGTCTCACATCAGGCGGTGTTGCCAACCTGGGCTCTGATGCCTCCTTTGACCTCGCCGCGAACGCAGAAACACAAGGCCTTAAACAATATGCCAACCACAAGAACATCCGTCTCATCTACGTCATCTGCGAAGTTCCCTATCGCATCGTCGCCAACAAAGCAAGCGGCATCAAGACCCTTGCCGATCTCAAAGGCAAAAGGATTGGGACCATGGCAGGGACAAGTGCCGGTGTCTTCATCCAACGGATGATGGCCAGTGCTGGTGTGCAAGAGGGGCAGTACACTGTGGTGTCTGGAAACGTATGCATGAAGGCTCCCTGCGGTAGCGGCACCTTCCCCGTCATGCTCCAAAGCAAACAAATCGATGCCTTCGGTATATGGGAACCCGCCGTTGAACTCGGCGCCCGTGCCATCGGCCCCGAAAACGCCATCCTCTTCCAAGACATCCACACGTACCGCGAAGTCTACTCTCTCTACTCGACCACCGACAAGCTCAACAACGCCGCCAAGCGCGCAGACATCGTCTCCTTCGTCCGCGCATTGAATCGGACCCTCGACATCTTCGCGAACGCGCCGGAAGAGAACAAAGTGTATGAATTTGTAGCGGACAAGGTGGGCATGGACGCCGAGGTTGTCAAGGCAGTTTGGGGCGATCATCTTTGGAGTGGGAGGCGGGGGGCTGATTTGATCGATTTACTTGTTAGCGAGGATGCGTATTTGGCGAAGACGGATAAAAGGGCTGCGGCGAGCAAGGCGGATTTGGAGAAGTTTTTGGACGATAGCGTTATTGCCGAAGTATGAGGAGATGCATGGAGAGAAAGGGAGGCAGCGTGGAACCTCTCTTTGAGCCTTTGCAGCTCAGTACCACATGGCTAGCTTCAGGACAAACGCATATTGATACATTGGTCACCTATGCTGCATGAGCCGAGCAAGACATCTCGTTTGATGTGAGGTTCCTCGTGTTCAGTCCATATCATCTTGGGTATCATATCACGCCTCTCTCTCTCTCCCGCAGGATTCTTTTCCCCTACTCTTTGGCTTTTCTTCGATGCGCCTCCTGCCCATCACAAAACCTCCAAATCCCCCGCTTCCACCCAAGCCCTGACAGCACTCCACCTCACCACCCAAATATCACCTCTCTTGATATCAACCTTCCTCCCTGTCCCTTCAATGACAATCTCCCCCGTGTCCCTCAAACCCCTTACGAACAACGCCGCGTCGTCGTCGGGCTTGTCAATCATGTTGACTCCCCCCGTCGTATCATCCAACCTCTGCAACGAAGCGGGGAATTGCCCGAGGAAGGAAGATTTGTAATGCGCCGCGAGAAGCGATTGGTGCGTCGTGAGGTACTGGTGCTCCGAGTCGGAGAGCAGAGGCAGCGGCGATTGACCGAGCGAGTCATTGTGCCGCTCGAGGATATGCAGCGGATACGCATCGATCTATCCCTCGGCGCGATTCAGCACATGTCCCTTCTCACCTCGGAGCCCCCCCAAAATCCATTCCCTTCACTCGCATACCTTCTTCAAGCGCGCCCTCAAAAAGCTCCTGACCAGAAACTTGAACCGCTCCAATTCCGTCTGGATGATGATGAGCTTGAAATTCGTCTTGGGGTCCATACTCCCGGTCTGATCTTCGATAAGCTCGATCTGGAGGACGCCACGTCAGCCTTGGCCCAGCCCGCGCCGCTCAACCAAACTCTGGTGTCGATATCGGTCACCAGGTATAGATAGAATGCAGATTCAATAGATGCCTCTCATGAGCCGAAAGAATGTGCCTCCTCCGCCCTCACCTGTCTCCGTATTCTCTCCAGCACCCTCTCCACAACATCCTCTGGCCATGCTAGAAGCTCAGGCGCGACCCGCTCCGCGACCCAACAACGCGTCAACTCCTGCAGGTCGCGTGTTTCTTCGGGCGTACTATCGACGGCAATTTCGGCGAGAATGTCGTCGATATCGTCCATGGTGCTGGTTGGCTGCAATGTCTAGTGCGGAACGAGCGAAAGCCCACCCAGAAACGGTGGATCTAGAATGTGGCGGGGGCTGAGAAAGGCGCAATGTTTGTAGAAGGCGGCTTTGCGACAATGGGCTTATTTGACTTTTCGGCACTCGGTGGCAAATCTGGCGTAGATTGGGGACTGTCTCGGTATTTTTGGATCTAAGTTTGGGGATCCCGGTTGACGTGATGTGACACGCGAAAACGCGGGGCAGGGATGTGGGGTCGAGAAAACGGCCAGGATCGGCCGGGATAGACGCGTGCTCATTGGCCTGCTGACTCGAGACTATTGTTTACCATCACAACCACAACCACAACATCCACAATCAAGACGTGGAAAAATGACCACCATCGCTGATGTACGTCATATACGTCATATGCACCATATGCACATCAAGATATTGCAAAGTGAAGCCGATGAAGTGATACTGTTCAATTCTGGATAAGCACAAACAGGCCCATCAATCCACTATCGTCTCCAGCCGCATTACGACGAGGTTCCTCCAGCTATCATCACCGTCAACTACGAATTTCTCTGCACGGCAATTCCAGAATGGCTCCACGTATACACAATCCTGATGCCCGTCTACACGCCATCCACGCCCCGGCCTGCAGAGAAATAAGTAGCAAGTGGATGAGTACAGTCGAACAGGTGGAGACCCAAAAGTGCCGCAAAACGAAGGAGGAAAATCCTTCTTTTGATCAAAGCAGAGGAAAAGTAAGAGTTTATGCTGGAACAAGAGCTGACGAAGTGAGGAACCGAGAAAAACCGACAACCGATCCGGAGATGAGGAGAGGGCGGTAAGGAGTTCAGTCTGATTGTGTGCGTGGTGTGTGTGATACCAATGATGAAGCCAAGTAGAACAGTGTTGAGAGAGGAAATAGGGTGTCGAATGCAGTGTGATTGGTGATGAGGTGGTGTATTAGGCACGTAAGCCTGCGTGGTATTTGTTTCGTGATGATTCTTTAGATTGTTCAGGGAACACGCAGGAGCGATTTTACAGCTCCGCGAGGTGGAGGGGGCATAGAAAAATCCGTTGAGGATGGGCATGAATGGAACAAAAGAAATTAAAGCTCGCGAGGCACTCTTCTAGTGCTGCTCGACAGGCTTGCTAGAAGGTAAAGTGGGTATCCAGCAACTTCTCGCGAGAAAAGTGAATAGTAACAAGGCCAATGAAGCCAAGAGAATAGAAGTGAAAAAGATCGGGATGGTTCGACTGGAAAGAGTCGCAATCGATTGGTCAACGTGTCGTCCAATTGGAGTCCAAGGTTGATGTAGGGGCAAGTCGCTAGAACGCCACAAGGATGAATCTGAGATGAACCGGGACACCAGGCTGCCATGCCGCTGTCAATAACGCCATGAGTCCGTTCGCCGTAAGCATAGTTGAGTATCGTAAGGAAATTATTGGCCTTGGTGGAACCCTTAGTAGGAGGCCATGCGACGAGTAGTTCCTATCCGTCCAATGCTGAGAGCGTCTGAAGCAAAGTTCATTGTACTGCTGCCACTACGTGATCGACCGGCAGCGGTGGGGCTCTCTTCGCACGAGCCTTCGAATGAGCATCGCGGTCCGACAGCAAAGGTCTGAGCACGGCTGAGTTTGGAGCGCTGGCGAAGCCTGTCCATGCCACGTTCACATTTTTCCTGGTGCTCCTCGGCATCCATACGAAGGTATTGTTGAGGGAAACAACGCTCGCTGTGTGACCCGAAAAAGGAGCTATAGCCTCCATCGAGAATGTACACTTCAGGATAGGTAAGCTGTGGGTAACGGTGACAATTGAGTTTGCGGTCTTCGCTACGAAGGAATTTTGCCCTGATCGACGTCAGCGTGTTATTGTCGTTTTCAGATGGGCAGTACTTACATTAGAGGTGCACGATGTGCGGAGTATTCACAGTGGAGTACGACGAGTGTGTTAGTAGTGGTGGTAGATGAGTCCGACGTAAACAAACGCTGTCCCAGAAGGTCCTTATCACAAAAATTGACCGCGCCGGTGATGTGGCCACCGGTGTATTCGTACTCGAAGCGACAGTCGACGATGATCTTCTCCTCGTACAGGTGATCATACTCACCATTGAGTATGCCGACCAATGTCGTATCGGTGATTCGAGGAAGACTGTCGGGCTCACTAGGCGGGGTAAAATAGGGCAGCTTGGGAGCAGAGACATCGTCAACATCCATCACAGATTGCAGACAGCTGGGTGTGTAGTCGTCCTTCTCCTGCTTGGCATTCATCACCTCCCCAGGGTGCTCAAACATGCTGAGCGACCTGCGAAACTTGGTAGGCCGCCTCGAGGGTGGACCAGCAGGCTTCCTCACGGCACAATTGGGCGGGCCGCTCACACGGGATGCACTGGTGCTACGTTCGAAGAGCTTCGGTCTCGAGGGACCCAGCAAAGGGTTCGAAAACGGCCTACGATCTTGTGGAGGTGATGGGGCAAAACATTCGTCCAGGGCGGCGGGCGAAGGGGCGGAAGGCATCAAGGCACCCACACCAGCACCAAACTTAAACGGTGGTAGGGGGTTCTGCTCCTGTGACTTGAAGGATACCGTGTTAGTTGAGTAGTTCCTGGATTTTGCAAGACCTGGTCGAAGGAGGATGGACTTTCGGTTCCTGGGACAGTCAGCATGTGATGAGGTATAGTAGTACGCTGAAAGTGCACTTACTCGGCAGCAGAGACCGGACGGGGCCCCTCAACCTCGCGCTTGGGGAATTGAGGAGCAGCAGGCAGTTCGCACGGAGATAGCATCTCGTCGTCAGCGGACGGTGTGGAATTGGCCGTGCTAACATCGAGGGGACTGGGCGAGGGCTGGAAACGCTCGGAAACGAAGCTGAATGGAGCTTTGTGCGGCAGAGGCGAGATGTCCATTGAGTCGGGAACAAAGTTGGGCGACGATGAGGGGATCGGCGGTGTCGTAACACCTTCCCAACGGACTGGTGGCGTCCTAGTTCCTTCTGCTCCACGCCATCAGTGTCCATTCTCGTCCATCACGGATCGGATGCCCAAGCTTACCCCGATTGTCCAGCGGCTGGGAGAGATTCGAGGTGAAGAGCGACCGTCTCGGTGTTGCGAGCTGGGGGCTTGAACAGTGTTAGCACGGCTGCTCTGGTCTCGAGCTGCAAGGGAGGACAGGGACATGGAACGGGAGGGCGTACCTTTGGTCGACGTGCAGGTTCGAGGACATGTCGGCAGCCAGGCTCGCAGTCGGCGACGACCCGGGGATGGGCTGCAGACTGAAGTAGTCGTTGGACTGGCGCTTCATGCTGAGGTCTCTGAAGTTGAAGTTCTTGGGTCCTGCGAACATGGGCTTCGACGGAAAATCGCGTCGGTAGCCCCAGGGCCCGCACGGCAGCAGCGGCGGGTGCATCGCCGCGAGAGGGGAAGACATCTCCATGCTGGGGGGGTGGGGGAGGTTGCAGACGCCGGCGGTGCGGAGCGGAGCGGTGCAGTGCTGCGTTTGGTCGGTCGTGCGGTTGCTATGGCGGCGGCGGCGGCGGCGGCAATCCTCTTGTCGTCGTCGTCGTCGTCGTCGACGTCTGGCTAAACGAGAGTGCGCTCACTCGACTCTGTAGGCAGCGTGGAGGAGATACTGGCGATAAGCATATAAATCGAGAAAGCTAATTCTGACTGAAGATGCTCGCAGTAGGTCGCCTCTAGCGTGCGCGCTATGGGAGGAGGCTGCTCGTGAGAAGGCTATTGTCCCGCAGCTGACATGGGGGAGCGTGGTCGAGGAGAGGGTGCAGGAGGTCCTGAGGTGAATTATGTCCAACAAACGACCAACGACCCAGCCAGCGACCGCTTTAAGGGGGGGGAGAGGACCTTCTTGGGGACGGAGAAGGGTGGAGCGAAGGGAAGAGCGAGGGTCAAGAAGGGTTGAGTGAAGATGCCAGGCTCCACGCTCGCTGCCCTGGTAACGTAACAAGCTGCATCCATCTGCGAGGTCTGAGCTTGAGCGCTTGTCGGCACCTCACCACCAGCTCTCCAATTATTACGCCGTTCCCTGCGGCTCTGCTGGCATTCGTCTGCTCGGGCGATCAGTGCGTTGTGCCTTTGTGCACTCCCGCTGCTGTACTAGGTGCACGCTGCACCCTCGTCTGGGTGCGAAAAGTGTCCTGTAGACTGTATACCGTGTAGTGG
Source organism: Corynespora olivacea (assembly GCA_019202945.1). NCBI lineage: Eukaryota > Fungi > Ascomycota > Dothideomycetes > Pleosporales > Corynesporascaceae > Corynespora > Corynespora olivacea. The sequence continues at coordinate 85,441 of JAGQEM010000001.1, forward strand.
ACTGGCGAAGCTCCCAGCACGCAGCTCGCATCCCGCATCTCGATCAGGACGGCCTGCAGCTAGGCCGCCCCGCGTAAACACACGTTCGCATCCTCTCGTCGCCCGCTGGCCATTGGGCCGGCTATCTCTATCTAACACTGCGCGTCACAGTGGCCGACGCAGGCCATGCACACAACGCATCTCGTCGTTGCTCTCGTCTCATTTCTTGCACTGCTTCCTGCTTCCGCCGAGCGTTGTCAGAGCAGGCGGCACGGATCAGGCATGTTGCCAGTAGAACCATGGAACGCTAGAGACCCGCTGGGGTACCACCCAAGCACCCGATTTTCGCGACCTGACATGTGGTTCTGGCAACTGTTGCAATGGCGTGGTATCGTCTCCTAGGGATACCGTACCAACAACAGCCGCAAGCGTACCACGCCTCGCTCCTCTGCCACCATCGCCATCGCCGCCCGCGTCTGGAGAAATGCCTCTCCGCCACGCCCATTTGCTGCTCCAGCTGGGCCTCGTGGGTCGGGCGTCTGCTCCAAATTGCGATTCTGTCGTCATTGCTCGCCCTGCCAGGGAAACGCCCTCGAGTCTGCCAGCTCCTGTTGGTCAGCCCGCCGGGTCCTGGGCACAGATTCGCACGTCGTGGGCCCTCATTGGGCCGCCGCGAGCATTCGCGACTGAACTCGTGCAGCGTTACCGACGTCGCAGCGCTTGAAGGGTTCTGCCCACGGCCCGTGAACGCCTCTCGAACAGCGCTTTTGTCCACATGCGTATGCACAAAACTTGGTGAACCTGGATCGACCGCAGTCCGCCGGCCAGCGGTTCCTGTTTGGAATCTCGATGAGAGCCGTCGTGAACGTCATAGGCAATAAGGCTCTCGTGGGTGTTTCCCAGTCCGCTCGCCTTGTCGGGACGGCTGATCATGTACGTAGTATTGTTTGTCTGGACAGTTGTCGCTCGCAATCACCGCCTATCTTCACAACGTTAGGGCGAAGCGGGTGTTTGCGCAATTCGGGCGGCCGGGGTGCGCCATCCTGTCCATGGCGGAGCTGAACACACAATCGAGAACACCTTTGTGGATAATAAAGCATCCGGCATTATTCGGCGCACAAATCTTCACAGGCGGATGCAGACCCCACCAACACTCCGGTGACCCCTCATCTGCAGAGACTGACAGGCCGGTCAGGCGCTTGCAGGGTTGGACCACCTAAAGGCAGAAGGTCGCCGCGTGCTTCCAGGTCAACGCGATTGTAAACAATGCTCCGGGCGGATCTGTACGTGATCTCGTGACTTTATTAACCACTGAAGTCCGGCCCGAACATGGGTATAAAGAATCCTACCCCAGACCCACTTCGAGCCATGGTGTTTCAACTGCAGGCAACGGATTTGAAGCACCAAGCAAAGTCATGGCAGCGTCGGCGATGAGCAACCGAGCCGTTCGTTACGATATTACGATTTTTTTCCAGGGCATGCATCGGCAGAGTGCGCCAGCGAGACATCCGTCGTAGGAGCCACCAGCAAAGCTTCACCGGCCGTGGCAGATCAAGAGTGATATCCGACTCCTCTGTGTCGTCCGCGCGGCAGTTGCTCATCATTCGAAGTTTGCTGTGATTCCTCCGGTCTGCCAATCAAGAGCTCAATCACCTTTCCAGCTCGCGCGTCAATTTATTCGCCGCACCTTCGGGTTTCATATATGGGCCACACGATACAGGGCAAATTGATCTGTGAATAGCATCCTCAGCCGACAAAGAGGCGCCAAGAATAGAATAGCTGTCAGACGAAGCTCAAAGTGGGTGCGAATCCGAGCTTCATGTCAGACAGATCGTGAAGCTTCGTGATCAGTCCGTGTGAGCATGTCGCAAGTATTTCCGTCTATATCATGACATTGCTTCAAGAGCCATGAGAACTGGTTCACATCTGTATGACTGTCGAACAGTAGTCATATTGACAGGGGCTGTAATGTTTGTTGTCTGGTGTTGAATCAGAACTTCAAACGACTCGAGTCAGCTCCAGAGAGCTTGAGCACGTGCCATTTCGGGAAAAAGTTGATCCGGTCAAAAGTTTATCGATAACGAATTGGAACTTTTTTTCTCTCTACCACCAACCTCGAATCCAAATAGAGCAACGCCAATCCCGTGCAATCCCGTCGGAATGAGCAAGAAAGGCCGAAAAAGAGGACGGGATGAGTTTCATGAGGGTTCCGTCGCAGAAGACTTTGCGAAGCGCAAACGTCAAGTCACTGGTGACAAGCTCCAGCTGTATAAGCTCTACGAAAACCTAGCAGCAGAATCCGATGAAGTACGACTGGAAGCTGCCCAGCAGCTCATCGTCAAATTCTCTCCTCAGAATGACCCTACTGCGAGCGATGTGCAAGAGGTGCTAAATCGATTGATTCGAGGTCTATGCACTCAACGCAAAGCAGCAAGGCTTGGGTTCTGTGTCACTCTCACGGAATTGCTACGGCAACTTCTTGATCCATCCAAAGTTTCTATAGAGGGTCTCGAACTCAATGTAGACTCATTCCTCAAGAGGGTCGAGCGGCAGACGAAGGTCGAGGGTAACGTAGCCGGCGTGGTAAGACATCCAGAGTAGCAAGTATGAAACCTGCTGACATTTCGCGTAGGAGAGAAGAGATCATCTATTCGGAAAGCTGTTTGCCTACAAAGCCATTATGCAATCATCCATCTTGATTGAACCCGAACTTTTTCTGGAAGGCTGGAATGAGCTCCTGGATCGTATCTATGGCATGGCACGCGATGTGCCCTGGTTACGCGAAGAATGCGGCTTGATCGTCGTCCAAGCGATCGAAAGCTTGAATACGGAAGTCGACCTCGAACCATGTGCCCAGGGTCTGGTGCAACGGCTGCTTTCGTTCAACCTGGTCAATACACCCGAGGGGGTAGCAATATGGCTTGCGTTGAGTGCCTCGAAATATGGGAAGGTCCTGCCACCGAATGTATGGCACAAGAATGATCCCCTTTCGAAGAAGGAGCGGACACGCCTGGCAAAAGTCTTGAGAGAGAACTTTAGGAGCTCTTCGGAAGATGGCAAGTCCGAGGACATTAAGTCGGCGGCTGCACACCCTAACCCCTCCTTTGCGTGGGATTTGTTGTTGATGAAGGTCCTGCAGATGGACAATGACGCCAATCCAGATCGTGTGGACCCGGAGAAGTCGGAATTCGCCCGATTCTGGTATGACACCGTTGATGGTATGTTACTTTGACCACCTTTTGGTGCTAAGTTGACCTTTGCAGCACATCTCTTCGGTACCTCCTCCACACACGAGCGCAAATCATGGGGTTTCAAACTCTTCAGCAAGATGGTCGGACAAGTCCCAGACTGGGCCATCTCTGCATTGTTCAGTCCAAACCTCATGCGCACACTACTCAACCAGACGAAGAAGGACAGTCGACTTCTACATGCAGCAGCTCTGAGTGCATGGAAAGCCCTCCCTAGCCGAGCGCAGCAATCACCTAGCTCTACTCTTAGCCTTGTCGTAGGACTCACCTCGAAGAATGGAACCGCCGATTTCGACAGCTTCGCGAAAGCCAAGACGCTGGAGCAAATTCTTCTTGAGGCTGATGATGACAGTCTAAAGAAGATTGTACGACACTTACACTCTCTTATCATCCGGCCTGACACTACCGAACAGTCTGTTGCTGATCATCGGCGGCAAACCATCGTAGATCTTCTCTTAGGCCTTGTCCGGCAGTATAAGCAGTATGAGGGCCTGTCGTCCGATGTGTTCGAAAGTAATAACTGGCTAAAGAGCACTGTCGAGTTTATGGTGGAGCACGCATACTTCGTACCTAGTCAGAGCGCAAAGACCCGCAAGGTACCTTTGCCTCCCATTAGTGAAGCTAGTCGCAAGATGTTCCAAGAACGTCTCTCTTCATGTCTTACACGTCTACTCGCTGTCAAGACCGAATCTCATTCGTCATTCGGTTTAATGGTCATTCAAATAATCAGGTCCAAGGCCACGACTCCCAAGTCCCTGAGAATGGTCTTCGAGGCTGATGATTCGGTTTCGGAAACGGTCGACAAGGCGTTCCAGACACTTGATAGCATCATTACGACAGCAAGTAGTTTTTCCACTTTTTTGTAGAGTCCCAACTAATGATTACAGGATTCGCTCAATGGTCAGGTGTCCACCGCTCGAGGATTTGTGCTTCTTTACACTTTCACGTTGCTACAAGTCTATAACGGTGACACGGACGCTGTAATGATGCTGGATGACATCGATACTTCAAGAAAGGCAGTACTGGACCCAACCAAAGGATCTACAGCTGAAGGACAGGGTGGTTTTGTCGAGATATTATTGTCATTCCTAGGCAATCCCCGCACGCTTTTCCACAAAATTGCGATCGAAGCTTTTACTATATTTGCTTCAGAATTGAGCCCAGAAGCTCTTCAATCATTGACCGATATTCTCGACACGGACGAGACTCTTGAAGGTCAAAAGCAACTCTTTGCTCGAGATGACGAAGCAGAAGAAGAAGACGAAGTAGATTCGGTTGAGGGCCTGGATGACACATCTGATGTCGAGATGGCAGATGGCGGTTCCAGCGCGTCAGACGACTCCGAGGATGAGGCATCGAACGATACGGCCAGCGACTCTGAGGATGTAGATGACGAGAGCGAGGATGAAGAACTGACGCAGTTCAACAATTTGTTGGCATTGACCTTGCAGACGTCAAAACCCACTGCCAACGGCGAAGCGGACGAAGAATCTTCAGACGAGTCAGACATGGATGACGAACAAATGATGACCTTGGATCCGCATCTCTCGAACATATTCAAACAGCGCAGTCAGATTACAGGCAAGAAGGAACGAAAAGACGCCAAGAAGAACATGATACAATTCAAGTCGCGCGTGCTGGATCTCCTGGCCATCTTCTTGGATAAGCAGTACTCAAATGCACTTACACTAGACGTACTGATTCCTATGCTGCGACTCACTCGGGCCAGTGCCAACAAACAACTATCGGAGAAAAGCTCGAGGTTGCTGAGGACGACCTTCGATACGCACACAAAACAGAAGGCATTGCTGCCGCAACCTGAAGATGTCGAATCGACTGTAGCGGTCCTGAGGAGTATTCATGAAGAGGCCAGGTTGGGTGGCGGCGCGGTCGTCCATGCAAATGCGTGCAGCTCGGCGAGTTTGCATCTTGCCAGGGTTTTGGTAGGCCTCGACAGCGAAAACTACGCCAAAGTCGTTGCTGTGTACGCAGAGAGTCAGAAGCAGTGGTTCATGGAGAAGAAGTCTCTGGTGCAACCAGTGCTCTTCTCGCAGTTTTTGAACTGGTCTATTCAATTCCGGTCGTCGAAGGTGTCGAAAGGATGACAAAGACGGCATAGGATTGGCAAAGCGACATGATACCCTGCATAGCACACGCCTCATCAATTAATCTCATTCGATATTGTCGGTGACGTTCCAAGCTCCAATTTGCTTGCAGTGAGACTCGCCTGCCTAGTTGCCCTAGTGCCCCACTAAGCGTCATACCGTCCATGCCTCAGGGAAACTTCCTTCCACTGCGACGACAGCACGCACACGACCCTTCCGCCCCCAAACAACACCATACGTCCACCTCTAGCTGGCAGGGACTGTCTTCTCGAGCTGAAGATGACCTGCACGCACGTCAACGCGCCGGGTTTGTGCCCCGCCTTTGCCTCTCTGCGCCTGCATCGCAGCTCTAACAATTTCCAGAGCTTCGCGCGCCCGGCGTGAACCAGTCCGTCTACCGCGAAGACTGCACGCAATGCTTCGACTCGATCGTGAGCCGCACCGAGGAGCCCCAGGAAGCATATGGCGAGCGTACAGGGCTAACCGGCGCCTAGGACGACCCGAGCGGGCTGGATGTTTGCCTGCTGTGCTTCAACGGCGGCTGCACGAGCGATCGTAACCATTCTTCCCTCCACTTCACCGCCACAAACCATCCCCTCGTCCTCAATATCAAGCGTACGCGAAAGAAGGTGAAGCGCGACGAGCCACCGCAGAAGATGTCCAAGCTCGCCATCGCTGCCGAAACCGAATCCGACCGCTACGACACGACAACTCAGATAAAGTGTTACGACTGCGGAATCGACAACGTGGAAAGGGGCTCGGGGAAGCTGTCCGAGGTTGTAGATGCTGTGCTCAAGGCCAATACATTTGCTCGGCAAGAGGAGGTCAAGGCTTGGGAGCAAGAGTTGACGGCATGCGAACACACGCTGTGTCTGGAGCAGGATGCAGCGAGGCCTATAGAGCAGAGTTTGGGCCACTGCTCTGCATGCGACCTCAAGGAAAATCTATGGCTCTGCTTGACCTGCGGTAATCTAGGCTGCGGACGAGCTCAGTTTGGCGGCACTGGTGGCAACTCTCATGGTTTGGCACATACACAGTCTACAGCACACCCTGTAGCTGTCAAGCTGGGCTCGTTAACCGCCGATGGTACCGCGGATATCTACTGCTATGCATGCGACGAAGAGCGGGTCGACCCTGAGCTGCCAAACCATCTACTGCATTGGGGCATCAACATCAAGGATAGGATCAAGACGGAAAAGAGCTTGGTGGAGATGCAGGTCGAACAGAATCTCCTGTGGGAGTTTTCCATGACAACAGAAGACGGGAAGGAATTGAAGCCACTGTTCGGTCCTGGCTTCACGGGCTTGAAGAACCTGGGCAACAGCTGCTATCTTGCCAGCACACTGCAAGCTCTCTTTTCGATGCCGGAATTCGTAGAGCGTTACTATCTCCCTGGTCAAGGTCCGCCCTCTGTGGCAGAACCGGCAGAAGATTTGGAGACCCAACTTCGCAAGGTTGCCGATGGACTTTTATCCGGTCGCTATTCGAAGCCAGACAGTGATGTCATCGTGTCCGAGCAGACCCCGGAAGTCCCACATCAAAAGGGACTGGCACCTGCTATGCTAAAACATTTGATTGGGCGAGGACATTCCGAGTTTTCCACCATGCGCCAGCAGGACGCGTTTGAGCTGTTGCTGCATCTACTCAAGCTCATGTCACGGACTCAGCATGTTGCACCCCAAAAGGATCCCGTTGATGCGTTTAGGTTTGTGTTGGAGCAGCGGTTACAGTGTGTCAGCTGCAAGAAGGTGCGGTATCGCGAAGATGAGCAGGAAAACATCTCGATCCCAGTACCGATCCGGAGAATACCGAAAGATGCTTCTATGGAGGTGACTGACAGCCAGGGTAAAGAGAGGGAGAAAGAAGAGTTTGAGCCGGTCACATTGAAAGAGTGCCTGGATGTCTTCACGGGCAGTGAACGTGTCGACCTCACCTGTGGCGCTTGTGGCAGCAAAGACGGTTTTTGGAAGAGGAGCATGTTCAAAACTTTCCCGTCTGTACTGGCTGTGAACGCACGGCGCTTTGAGGTTGTCAACTGGGTGCCTACAAAGCAGGATGTACCCGTCATTGTCGGCGGCGAGGCCTTGTCTTTTGACGCTTACATGTCAAAAGGCCTTCAGCATGGTGAGGAACTACTACCCGAGGACGCCGACGGTGGAAGTTCAGCCAACAAGTGGGTCCCGAATGAAGGTGCGCTTTCAATGCTCGAGGCGATGGGTTTCCCGCGAGTGCGCTGCGAGAAGGCTCTGCATGCGACGGGAAACTCCGACCCTGAAGCAGCATCCAACTGGCTTTTCGCTCACATGGAGGACCCCGACATTGATACACCTGTGGATTTGAACGCTGGCAGTGGCTCAGAAGGAGGTGGTGCTGCCACAATCGATCCCGAGAAGATTGAGAACCTAGGCGCCATGGGTTTCGGTGCTCCCCAAGCACGACAGGCCTTGAAGGAGACTGGCGGCGACATGGAGCGAGCTGTGGACTGGCTGTTCAGTCACCCCGACGCTGTGGGCGACTTTGATGACGGTGGAAGCTCGCAGGTACATGGATTCTCCGAATAAGCCGACTACCGATCTCGGACTTGAGCTAACATTTCCGTAGGCGCCGGCCGAGGCAACCGAGAAACACAAGCCAGGCAGCGACAAGCTGCCGGCCAGCTTCCAACTGCAGTCGATTGTGTGTCACAAGGGCGGCTCGATTCACGCTGGGTAAGCATTCCTATTCCGGGCATGTCGACCATGTTCTCACAAGATTACAGCCATTACGTCGCCTTTGTTCGCAAACAGATTCCCGACGAGCCGTCCGCGTCGTGGGTGCTCTTCAACGACGAAAAGGTCGCACAGGCCGGAGACGTGGAAGAGATGAAGAAGTTTGCGTATGTGTATTTCTTCAGGCGTGTGTGAGACGACGGCCTGGGCGGAGACAAGCTCTAAAGCCGTACGGCGGGGGGCGCTCGAGACGGCGAATTGCCGAAGAGCACCGCTGTGCGCAAAATTACAGCATACTTGGGCATGAATACAACACCACAAAGTGACGTACCCGTGATGCCATGAATTTGCATGTTGATCTGATAAGATGCCACAACGAGAGGATGTGCCAGGTGAAAGGCGCGGCGCGGAGATAAGAAAGCCGGCAGGTAGCGCACAGGCCACAACGGGGGGCAAACAAGGAGCCCCCCACACCTAAAGGAGTTTGGTGCGACCGGCGGCTTTTCCTCGAGACATCATCGTCACCACGCCTTCGCTGCCCTTCGACCATCCACGCCCACCCACACGACCATCCCCTCCTCTGTCACAGCGCCACCAAGGATACCCAAAAGCCCACATACAACCTGTCGCCATGTTCAGGAGAATCGCAGCCACAGCACCCGCCCAGGTCGGCAGGATAGCAGCAGCAAGCGTGCGGCCGAATATCGCAGGCCCAGTCCGCACGGCAGCGCCCGCCATCGTATCGAGCAATGGGAAGCGGCAGTACCACGAGAAAGATGAGTAGCCCTTTGCGAAGTTTCGTGCGGCCGCAATGGATCGGATATGCGAAACAAGTCCGAGTCTATGGCCGCTCCCACTCTTGCACCCGAACGCGCAGCTGACATCCTCTCACTGCTAGACCACTACAACAAGCCCCGCAATGTGGGCTCCATGTCCAAAGCTGACACGGACGTCGGCACTGGGCTCGTCGGCGCGCCCGCTTGCGGCGACGTCATGAAGCTGCAGATCCGCGTCGACCCGAACAACAACACCATTTCCGATGTCAAGTTCAAGACGTTTGGGTGCGGCAGTGCGATTGCGAGCTCGAGCTATTTGACCGAGCTGGTAAAGGGCATGACGCTGGAGGATGCGGCAAAAATTAGGAATACCGAGATTGCCAAGGAGCTTTGCTTGCCACCTGTGAAGTGTGAGTACCTCTTCCTTCCAACCTTTCTTTCAACTGTATAGAAGAGAGAAGTCGGCATCTGGACATGTGTGGATGCGATGGTTGTGAAGGGATGAAGACTGACCGCAAAAGTGCACTGCTCCATGCTCGCCGAAGACGCCATCAAATCCGCCATCTCGAACTACTACACCAAGAACCCCAACGCACGGAAAACAGATCTCGGCGGCAAGTCGGCGCCATTGCCCAAGGTGGAAATCGAGACAATCACAGAACCTGCGGCGGCATCAGCATAGGACAGGGTCGAGGACGAAATTGATACCAGGAGGAGTATGAAAAGAAAAGTTGAGATGGAGTAGGAGACAGCAAAGTGATGTACATTACAGTCTACGTTGAGTGGCGGTCTTGTTCGGAACCCGGTTCTTCGCTTCTCCTTCATATATGGGTGTCTACGGTACGGGGAGTTCTAAGCGTCTGGTTGGACGATTGGGTATGCGCGAAATTGAGGGGCCTACATTTGTGAAAACGTGAGCAGGCACATACCTATATTATTTCAAGGGAAAAAAAACAGAATGGAAAACATCCCGCTCTATCCGTGTCAAATAACAGCGTTTCTTTGGAAAGCCATTCCGTGGTACGGATCGACGAAGAGTAGCTTTGCGATCGGGGTTGGGATTGGGCGGTTTGGCGTGTATGAGAGGAACTATATGTGCTACGTGATTTTTCCTTTTGTACTGCCAGCAAATGATGATGACCCCGGTTGCGGACGGGATTTCTGAGCTGAGTCTCACGCCACCTTCTGTCGGGTGCTGGAAGATCTGATAAAAGATGACCTGTCGCCGCCAGCCGCGATGATCATCTCCTCAATCCTCATTCCAGCTTTTTCAACTCCGAAACAAGTTGGCGGCAATGCTCTTTCTTGTATCAAGCTCACTGTGATCAGTCTTTGTCTGGATGAAGCCTTTTATGGTGCGATAGCGGCTTCCTCAACGTGGACAACGCGAGGGAGGATTCACGACAGGCTTGGCGCGATATCCCCTCCATTTGTACCTGCAAATATACTATATCTCGTTTTTTGGAACCGTGGTACATTCGACTTGTGTTACTTCTTAGATTAGCCTGGCCTGCCTGTACAAATGGCGTCCGGTCCACCCCCACTTCACTTCATCTCGATCTTTTCATTCATGACTTAGGCTCGGCAAGATGTTTGATTCATAGACATGGATTTATCCTTCCTTCGCATTTTTCAGGACCATCGGTGATCCACAACCCGAAGCAGCGATGTCGACACCCATCGATGACCACCACCCTCCTCAAACATCATCGCAATCCGATGCCAGCGCTTTATCTTCAACTAACGATTCTTCGTGCACCTCAGACGAGGCTCTCACCAGCCCATATGCCCTAGAAACAACGAGGGTGACTGACCTCCAACACCAAATCGCACGCTCGCCACGCCCTCATACAACAATAGACGACCTGCCCAATGAGCTTCTCCTCCACATCATCTCGTACTGCGCAAAGAAAGAACCCAAAAGTATATGGCCACGTACCTCTCGATCCCTTTGCAGCCTCAGCCTAACCAATCGTCGGTTCAGTAAACTGGTCCCGCGTTTCCTCTTCCAGAAGTTCTCCTTCCAGCGCGGTCGTCCGACCATGTTCTTGAGGAGTCTCGTAGAGGCACCAGAGCTAGGACGCGTGCTTGAAGCTGTTAACTGGAGCCAGTACAGTGATCGTACCATCGCGTGGAGGCAGGGAAATAGGCGTGTTGAGTACCATGCTGTGGTGTCTGGACCTGAAGCTGCGGATGAGATAATAGGTGATCCGAGAGAATTATCTAGGAAGGTCAGGGAGCTAGGTACGGGTATGGAAACAGGAACAAGGCAAGTGATAGCGAACATTGCACTCGCTCAGCATGAAATCTTTGCTGACTTTGCATCTCCACTTCCAGGTTTGCCAGAGAGTTAGCAGACGCACTGGAGAGTCCGCAGCATGATGGAAGGCACAATCTTGCCGCTCTCCTTATGTTCACGCCGAGGGTCAAGAAATTGTATGTTGGAGGTGAACACAGATGGGGGGGCGAAAGGATCTACTGGCTCGATGCGCTACGTCCTGAATCATCTCATTGTTTCAAGCATCTTGAAGTCGCATATGTGCGCTGCCACGATGTCCAACTTCAGCAACTACTCCCACTCCTCGTCCTCCCCACGCTACGGAAACTCAAGTTGGGTGAACTGATGGCTTTTAAACCCAACGGGTTCACCCAGGGCATCAGTCTCCCGTACCTCCAGCACGACTCGTCGAACATCACACATCTCCACCTGCACGACTGTCGTGTCGACACTGCCATCACCGCTGTCATCATCGGCGCTTGTAAAGGTTTAAAGTCATTCACCATCAGCAGTAGATATTGGAAGACTACAAACCATTGGTACGATCGTGCTCGCCTATCCGGCCATGATAATCAAGGCCGTCCCCTCGTCATCGCCCATGCTCTTGCTAAACACGCCGACACGCTCACGACACTGAAATTGCTGACAACCGAAGACGGTCTATTGGATTCCGAAACATGCGAAACCAAAACACTCCAGCCATTCACCAGACTCCAGCGTCTGGAATCTCGGTTCACGGCGCTCTTCCCATTGGAGTCGCAACTTCCCGCGTGTGAGCATGACTTTGATTGGTCCCGACCTTGTTGCTCGGAAGGTGAATCGGCAATCAACAGACTTCCACCAGAGCTCGAGGTGCTTACGTTGTGGGTTACCGGTTTCGACTTTGCGTTTGAGAGTGCATCCAAGGCGAGGTTTACAACGTTGTTGAATTTGTTGGCGACGCGGGGGAGGAAGCATCTTGGGAAGCTGAGGAGGATCGTTGTGAGGCGGACAGTCATTCAGCGTGATGATGTTTGGCCAGAATGGGCGCATCTGAGGAAGAAGGCGGAAGAGAATGGGGTGAAGCTTGTGGTTGATGAAAGGGAGATGACGGTCATCGCACAGGTTGATGATGAAGACTAGGTGAATGCTGGGGTGGGGTATGGAGAGAACCATGGTATCGAGGATGAAGAAGAAGAAGGGGAGGAGGAGGAACCTGGTGGAGATGCAGAGAGAGAAGTTGATTCTAATAGAGCGTAAAAGGGAAAATGTTTATTTATGATGGCATGGCGGAGGATGGGTGTGGTTTCACTCGGGGCAACGAGACTGTTTGCGATACACATGGGTGGAGTTGATTTCCCAGGGTCGGGTTCGAAGTAGGTACAGCACGTTTATGGAATGAATTGCAGAAGATTGAGGGGGGGGGGATCCAAAGGCGTGGTCTGGAGGGAATATGTGGGAATGACCAAAAGGTTTGTAGTCTCCTCCAAAGGTAGGTATAGTTCTGGGTGTGGTACAGTGGGAGGGGATCGTGATTTTCAAGACATCTGGTAGCCCTTTGAGAAGAAAAACCTTTCAATATGATGGATTTCTTTTTTACCCCTTCCATCTGTGATGCTCATTTGGTCTGGTTTACTTCACCGGGCGAGCACTACCACCTATCTTCGCACAGCTTCATCACATTTTACATACACTAATCGATAATTCGGTCACCTGAGACGTGGGGATTGTTGCGAATTATATCAATGGATCGTAGTATAGGCTCATGTGTATAGGTGCGATGGGAAGGAACACTGGATGGAAAAGAGTTTCGTGGGAATGTTTTTCAACATCAACGTATAATCTACAAAGCATACCTAAAAAGGTATGAATTAAGCAAGTAGGATTCTAAAAAGGGTTTTTGGCGTTGCCACCAAAATAAAAGAAATCGGAAGAGAATTTAACATGGTTTATGCAGTCCATCCAACGTCAATCTTTTTTTCTTGAAACGTACTGAAAAGAAGTAAGGGGTACACAAGCAGTCAAGGATAAAAGGGAGACTATGAAGTATTTGCAAAGAATCACCCAAAGAAGGCTGCAAAGAGACAAACTGACGCAGGACTAATACCTCCACCCCAGCTCCTGCACATTCGGGAGTGGGAATCCAAGGTCATCGTCCTTGTCAGTGACCCTCTGTTGCGCCAACGGCACCATATGACTCATTCCCAGCCCCTGACCAACGGGCATCAGAACCATCTTGTCCTTTCCCCCGTTCCCTGTCGGTGTCTGCTTGACACCATAATGACCACCGTATGGCTCACCGTCGAGCCGTCCCGTACCCTCATCAAACGTCCCATACCGATTAAAGCGCCAGGTGCCGTCCTGCCTGGCAGCGTCCACAGCGTGCTTGGTCGCGATATCCCTTCTGTAGCCCATGAAGTGGCCGAGGAGAGAAGCCTTGTCGTCTTTTGGCCGCCAGCCACCCTCTTCGCCAATGTTGAGCTTTGCTCCCATATCCTCTGCAAGACACGTATTGGACGCCTTTGAATTGTGCCACCCGGTCGTGAACTCCCCGGGGACATCGAGGCCAGGCGTGGAATCCTGCCCTCCAACATGGGCAGACTCCACTTTGGCGTTGACCTCCTTGGGATCGCACTGCAAGGCCTTCTCGACCGTGGCTTGGAACCCGGCTTCCATCCTCCCACGACCCCCTATCACGACGTCGGGTACGCCGCGGATCCCCAGTATTGCCTTTGCGACCAGGCGCTCGGTACTGTTCACCCTGAACGGAAGTTCGGCCCTGTCCGATGGCGACAGAACCCCGGGATTGTGCAAGAAGCGCCATATCTTGCTGTTTGCGTCTTCGGGTACTCGGGTGGCGAGATGGTAGCGGTACCGGGTGTAGAGTACCCGTCCAGCTATGGAGACAACGAACTTGATAGCTTGGAGATTGTGCGGATTAGTACCGTCCGGGCGAGGGTGGAACTGGGTTAGGAAAGAAACGAGCTTGTCTTCCTCGGCGGGGACCAGCTCCGCGTGGAGATGGATCTCCAGGATGCGGTACTTGGCCACGGCGCCTGGTCGGGCTGCCATTTGAGCGTGCAAGGCTCGCTCGTTGGCGTTGGAGATTACGACGTGGCCCTGAGGGGTAGAGCGTGCTGAGGACATTGCAATGGTTTCTCTGGCTATCTTCGTTAGCTCCCAGCCGTACATCTGGTCCTTGTACTATAATCCGAAGTACTGTAGGTGTAGCGAGACTGAGTCTTCTTCTATTGGAGAAGCGCTGCGATACAGATCTGACATAGAACGGGTATACGTACTTGGTATAGGTGATTAAAGAGATGTTCAGATCTATATACATGTAGTTAGTACATGTTCGTGCAAAGAAGTGACGAGCCCTTGGCTCTGCGGTACGAAGTAGTAGATGGGGATTGAAGCGTAGCAGAGCTGCAAGTAGCCCATAGATACCCTGGGATAAGGACTCCGGTCGTGCCTGACGCGCCATGTGACGTAAAACATGCACGAGTGGAGTATACTTACAGAGAATCACGCGTGATTATATGTGGTCACTCTCGAGAAGCTAGAGATTGAAAACTGAGAGCAAGATTGAGTGTGTGGGATATGATCGTAGGATCGGAGTTCGTGGCGGGCACGCTTGGAAAGGTGGAGAGCGAGCTTGAGCGGGCGGATAGATGCGCAATCATGGAAGGAATTAAGAGTGTGAGCGCGTAGGCTGTGACTATGTTGGAAAGAGTGAGGTAGTTGGGGGATTGCAGGATTATATATGGGCCACGGGGATGATAAGCGGATGTATGAGCCCCTAGGCACTCGCTAGAAGGGTTCGAAAAATGGTGGTGAATTGGACTTCGCTGAAGTGAAGTGGGCAACGACAAGGAAGAAGAAAGATTTGTCAGGTAGCGACCTACGTGACCACGAACTCAAGCTCCTGAGCCTGCAATACTATTCTTCTAAAAGCTTCCACGATTGGTCTTCACCTTCGTATCATACTTATCATAAGCCCGCCACCAAAGAGACATGTTTGCCGCGACCAGCAGATCCACCATTTTTAGCCCCTCATCTTCGATGATGAGCTTCCCGAGCTTAGAATCCTTCCCGCCAAAGCCTCCTCCTGCGTACTCTTGGCCGAGCGTCAGGTCCATACGTTCGAACCCGCCTCTCACGTCATGCGTACTGTCACCCCGCGTATCGGATACTGATGAGGTATGGCGGCTGTGTCGGGGTCGGTGGAAGAATGAGGGCCTTTTAGGTGACTCTTCACCTCTATGTGTTGAAATTTTTGTTGTGGCTGGAAGATTGAAACGGAGTTCGCTAACTGGGAGTGACACTGGAGGTGCTCCCTGAAGGCCAGGAACAATATGTCGGCACTGCGAATGCATCAGTCTCAGATACTTCTCCAACAGAAAACCAGTGCTCACCTTCAAAGACCCACCACCAGCACCTGTACTGAACTCACACCGTCCATTCCAAGGGCTCATGAACACGTAACCGCGAAAGGTCGTTTGTCTTTCCGACACCTGAATTGTATTGTAGGACTGGTTTTCACGTGCAAGAGATAATGCAGCGGATGGCCGAAGATCTGCAGAAGAGCGCTGCATACCCTCAATACTACTCCTTGGGCTAGACATGTTCGAATCGTGGGAATTGAATCTTCGATGACCGAAGCCGCCACTGGGGTCCTTGGCGCCCTCCATCCATAAGCGCCTGCGAAATATATTACGTGACCGCTCACCATGAGGCTTAGGGGCATCAGCCTGAGGACCAAGTGCTGCGTCATTTAGATTGAGGAACAGTTCGGCGTCACGACTCTGTGACTGTGGTAGGGGTGGGCTCTCTGGGGATGTATGCAGGAATTTGGAGTAGCCAGGATTTGTGATATCAATGTACAGTGGCGCGCCGATTGGCCTCTTGGTAGGGGCGCCAGGCAGCGTAGATGAAGAGACATCTAGAGCAGGAGAATCGTCAATATGAGCGATGTTCCACTGTGCTCCTGACCCTGGATCACGACGTATAAGCGTCAGAGATGTGCCCGAAGGATGTGGCTGTTCAGATAGACCTCGAAAAGGAAGTGATGGTCTCCGGTTTTCATTCGGGCATTGTATGGAATCGAAGGATCGGCGGGGGGCATAGTCTGGTCCAAGGTGGTTCGGGTTTAAACGAGCGTAGTCGTCAGCAGCAACGTTCTGCCTATTCTCAAAACCATGCGTTGGGGCCAACGTTCCGGGGACGGGTTTCCGCGGGGGAAGAGTTGCACCCGGGGCATTTGGAACAGCTTTGCGCTGTATTGGCGGAGGCGCCTGTGAGTGAGTTGGAGGGACAGGTGGCTGATTGCTGTGGTCCGGGTCTTGGAACGACAGGGCATTTCCGATGAGCCGTTCGTCTTCCGGATGATCCATGTGAACAAAGTATAGTGAGTTCTGTATGTCCTCGGCCGTGACCACCTTTTCCCTTGGTTTCATGGGGGAGAGAAATATATCTGGAACAATATTAAGCGTCGATCGTGCTCATGTTGATGGCAGCCGTACCTCTACTGCCAGGTACTCGTGCAATATACAACACCAAAGGTTCTTGCTTCCCATGTGTTGGATTTCTGGGATAAGACGGGGGGTTGGAAGCAAGCGCTGTGAGGGAGGACAGAGACTTGGCCTCGATGGGCGGCAACATTGTAGCGATGGACTGGAGAGACGTTGAAGACAGCAGAGATGAAGATGAAAGTTGCTACTTAAGCTGGATATAGTCTTGCAGGTCGAGGAATGATGCGGATAGCCTCGCCTCACTGCTGGATATAAAAGAGAGCTGGGCAGTCGAGCAGAGTGGCGGTGCACCAACACGCGTCCTGGCCCAACGCATGGATTCGACTATGCAACGTCGAAGCAGTGTACTTGCCACAGACACGTATATGCCGTATGAGCTGTGTATGCCAATGCTGGTCTGATGAGCAGAGGTAGAAAAAGGGCCGGATACAGCACTGACAGGTGGGTGGGGCGGCGCTGGCACGTGACGGGCAGACAAGCAGGTGAGAGGCTAGAGCGAGCGCGTGTGATTGGTTGCCGGAGGCGGTGACGACCCACCGAACATTTCTCTTGGCGCCCTCGTTTTTTGGTGCGGAAAATCGAGAGCTTCACCGCGCGCACACGACTCTCGACATTCCACGCAAAGCTGTCGCAGCCTACCAGCAGCCAATTTTCTCCTCCGGACAAGGAGCAATTTTGCCCGCAGAACTCGGTCGTTTCGTTTTGTCCATCGCCAAATCTGCCACACAGCCATGGCCGACGATCTCGAGGCAAGCAGCACTGCAGCCCCCGCACTGCCATGTCGCTAACTCGAACGTAGGCTCGTCTCAAGAGCCATG
Source organism: Corynespora olivacea (assembly GCA_019202945.1). Classification (NCBI taxonomy): domain Eukaryota; kingdom Fungi; phylum Ascomycota; class Dothideomycetes; order Pleosporales; family Corynesporascaceae; genus Corynespora; species Corynespora olivacea. The sequence continues at coordinate 102,863 of JAGQEM010000001.1, forward strand.
CAAAGGCCTTTGAGGGGCTCATGTCCCTGATCCCGGCGAAGGACTACTATGGCAAGGACGAAAGTATCACCAGCGTTCGTGCAGCCCACCACCTCACCGTCAGCCCGCGCTAAGTTAGCCTGCAGACACAATGGTTGAAGACCAAGAAGCAGTCCAAGGAAGAGCGACGAGCCGCCAAACGTGCGAAGTTGGACCCCGCCAACCACAAGAGTGCCAAAGACGTCATGGATGAGAACGCACGGAAACGCAAGCGCGAACTCGAAGGCGGCGACGACTCTTCGGACTTTGAGATAGACGGGGAGAAGGAGAAGCCCCGAGAGGGTCTGATGATGAAGATCAAGAAGCAGAAGACCGCCGAAGAGTCCCGCGCCGACGCCCAGAAGAAGAAACAGGCCCAAGCCGCGGTCGACAAGGACGCAAAGGCCAAGGTCAAGGCAGATAGGCTCAAACAGAGACGCGAGAAGACGGAGCGGCAGCAAGCGCAGAAGAAAGAGAAGCAACAAGCGAAAAAGGTGCAGCAGGAAGAGTTCAGCAAAACCTTGGCCAGTGATAAGGAACCCAGCGGTGAGGAAGGGTCGGGGTCGTCAGAATGGGAAGACGAACAAGATGCACCAGAGGACCGCATCGAGTCCCTGGATGTTAGTGGTCTAGTCGAAGACGGTCAGTCAACTGCCACACCGTCTGCCGTAGATTCCAATACCTCCACAGCTTCCATTGTTTCGGCAGCCTCGTCAACATCTTCAATACCGTCTGCCGATGTCACAGAAGCCTCCAAAAAGACGGACACCGTGCATGCAGTTCCCAAAACCCACGACGACTTCCGGGCCCGACTCTCAGCAAAACTCTCGGCTCTACGAGCAGCACGGAAAGCCGAAGGTCCCAACGGACAGCCCGCAAAGAACCGAGCTGAGCTTATCGAAGCACGACGGAAGAAGGAAGCCAACCGCAAAGCCGCCAAAAAGGCTCAGAAGCAACTCGTGAAGGAGGATGCCGAGCGCATAAAAGCAGAAGACCAGCTCGAGCGGATAAGAGGGGGTTCAAGGTCTCCCTCGGCCTTTTCACATAGGTCGACCCCCGAGCAAGAGCGAAATTTCAATTTTGGCCGTGTGGCGTGGAGCGACGGGCAGCAATTGGAAGGAAATCTGACTGGATTCCTCGAGTCGAAGAAGAAGAAAGGCAAGTCCGACCCAAAGACTGCGCTCGAAGCCGCCAAGAACAAGCAAGCGCGACTCAGCGGGCTGGACGAACAGAAGCGGAAGGAGATTGAGGAGAAGGATCTGTGGCTTGACGCGAAGAGGAGGGCACAGGGAGAGCGAGTGCACAACGACACAAAGTTACTCAAGAAGAGTGTCAAGAGGCTGGAGAAGGATAAGCTGAAGAGCGAAAAGGAATGGAATGACCGAAAAGCAAACGTGGAGAAGGGTAAAGAGATCAAGCAAAAGAGGCGAGAAGCCAACCTGAAGAAGCGGAGAGAAGAGAAGGGTGTCAAGGGAAAAAAGAAGCCCGGCAAGAAGCCTTCCTCAAAGGGAGGCAAAGGCAAGAGGGCAGGTTTTGAAGGATCGCTGAAAAAATAAGGGATGCTGATGTATGATTGTGTACAGAAGCATCGAGACTGGGGGTCTTCGTTTGGGGTATGCGCAATGTATGCGCGAATTGGCGTCAGATCTCTTCCCCCTTGTTTTTTGCACATGCACTAGCGTAGCATGATCATCTCACTTATACAATCAAATCGTCTAATTTCAGATCCGTTGTCGTCTTTGCATCTCGACTTTAAAGAAAGATGGAGTGAGGTTACTATATCCCTTCCGACACATGACGCTAGCCTATCAACTCATACCGCCACAACCACCCTCGCTCCAAGTAATCGATCTTCTCCCCCGTAGTGTATGCTCGTATAATGAGGGGGAAATTCAAAAAGTAACGTGGGAAACGGCAGGCACAAAGCCACGCCACATTGGTGGGAAGGATTCCTGAGAGGTGCAAGAAAACCGAGGACATGATACCACAAAGACGACACAAACGAAATGAAATTTGCTGTATACTCCGAACAGTCCCTACTATTTACACTCTCGCCAGTCAAGCTACCCACCGTTACCGGTATGGTGCATCGGCTCGAGCAGCTGCCGCAATCTCAGGTTCCCACTTGTCGCCATTTGCCAACAGCTTCTCCTTGTTGTACAGGAGCTCCTCCCGTGACTCGGTTGCGTACTCTGCATTTGGTCCTGTACACGAGTTAGCAGAAGGTTGTGAAGATGAAATATGGAAACCTACCTTCCACAATGGCATCGACCGGGCAGCTCTCCTGACACAGACCGCAGTAGATGCACTTGGTCATGTCGATATCGTATCTCGTGGTCCTTCTGCTACCGTCCATGCGCTCCTCAGCTTCGATTGTAATCGCCTGCGCCGGGCAGATGGCTTCGCAGAGCTTGCAGGCGATGCAGCGCTCCTCGCCCGTGGGATACCGTCGCAGAGCGTGTTCGCCTCGGAAGCGGGGTGAGATGGGACCCTTTTCAAAAGGGTAGTAGATGGTATACCTTGCACATCATCAGAACATGCGTTCCCAACCCTTCCCGTGCGAGCACAGGTGCCAATTGGAGGTACTCACGGAGGCCGGAAAAACTGCTCCAGCGCAACGTACATGCCCCGAAACATCTCGAGCAGCAAGAAGTACTTGCCCGCGCGGTCCAATGATCCTTCTCCTTCGTCCCATTTCTTCGGCGGAGGTAACCGGAACCCGGGCGGTGGTGGTCCTGCGGGAGTGGCGGCTCGGACAAAGGTCGTGGAAAAGAGGGCGACGGTGGCGGGCGTTGGGAGGCGGCCAGGCGCGTAGCATGGGTGTCGCAAAAGGTTCACAGCTGGCCGGCTGCGCACCAGCATTGTCAATGGCTTTGTGCTGGCCATTGTGGGCGCTGGGGGGAGTCGCGGGTCGTGGGGGAGGGGGTCGATTGAGAGGTTGTTCGTGAGGTTCGAGGAAGCTTGACTTGACAGGGCTAAGTAACACAATGGCTGTGATTGGTCGCGGTTTCCTTATACGTCAACACTGCAAGTGCAATGGGAGGCAACCAAAGAGGAATCCAGATGGAAATAGATGATGTTGGGAATCGAACTTCGGTCTTTACATGTTCGCATCGACGACCCGAGCTCCCGAGCACTTGTTTTATTGTAAAGTCGGTGACTATATAACTACTGCGAGAACACCAGTTGTGACTAAGCAGCCGCACGGGCTCGAAAGTTTAAGCTCGAAGCCGAGCAACTTCATTCACCTCAGTCACATCCTCCCGACCAGTCCCAGCACACGTTCCACATCTCCAATCCCTCCCACAATGTTCCGAACAGCCCTTCTCAGGTCGGCAAGACAAGCCGTTCGCGCTGCGCCCCGGTACCAATCCACAATTGCTCGCCCCGTTGCGCGAAGCTCCCTGTTCCAGACCAAGCACATCGTCCCCGCTGCGCGATTCCAAGCAGTACGATGCTATTCAGCACCGGCAGGTCTGACAAAGGACGAAGTTGAGGGCAGGATAATGGATCTGTTGAAGAACTTTGACAAGGTGATGACGCCGTGAAAAGGACGAAGAGCCATGGCTAACTCGGATGCAGGTTACGGATCCCTCAAAGGTATTGTTGCGACACCCGCACGAACGTTGACATGTACTCATATGCGCTAGCTCAACGGTGAATCACACTTCAACAACGATCTCGGTCTGGATAGTCTCGATACCGTGGAGGTGGTCATGGCCATTGAGGAGGTTAGTCTGCGCGGATGGAACGTGGATATTGGATCGGTTCTGACGAGTGTGCAGGAGTTCAGCATTGAGATTCCCGACAAGGAGGCGGATGCAATCCACAGCGGTATGTCGATTGGATGGCAATGGTTGGATTCGTGTTAATGGTTATCACAGTCAAGCAGGCGGTGGACTACATTCTTGCCCAGCCCGATGGTAAGTGACCCCACGCATAGTCTATGATCGAACACCCGCTGATGACAGACAGCCCACTAAGCGGCATTGTGTTGCTGGAGCGAGTGTTAGATGGAGGAGACGGCGGATGGTTTGGGTGCTGGATACGCTCCGGCGTTGTCATATATTATATTCCACTGAATGTACAACAGCTGCCAGGAAATGGCATTGCGCACACTTCCTCCACCCTAATGCTACCCAAGTCCTACCCAGCTTTTATGCCTTGTTGACCGTGAACGTGCGGTGTGCCTTGCTGAGCTTGTTCATCCACCAGAAGAAATGTACGCAGCCTCTGGAGCCAGGACAAGTTTGAAAGTAATATCCGAGAAAGCCAACGTACAATTGACCTTCGTGCGAGAGTCACATTATCTGCTCCGAGCCTTGTCTGTACACGGACATGGTGCTGCTTCTGCGACTTCTCTACACAATCGGACATGGAAAGAAGAGTAAGACGCGTGCCAAGCGAGCCCAACGACTCCTCAACGACACAGGTCGTTGCACGGGAACACACACACACTTGCGATACCCCCTATTTCTTCACCCGTGGTGGAAAAGCACTCTGCCTGTTCCTTCTATCGTTGCACCTCGTGTTCTTCTGCACCGCCGCGGTCGCATGCGCAGCTAGCCGCCTATCCCTGCGCCCCGACGTGAGGAGTTCAGCCATATATTTCAACAAAGACCCCCGATCACCCCGCGCCCATCCACCGCACAACCTACCCCCCGATGGCTACCCAATCTGGCTTGACACGTCGGAGGGGAGGCGCCGCCGCCGCAGGCAATGGCGACGACGAAGACCGCGTCGCTTCGCCCGTGCCCAAAGGCCGCAACGACGACCGCACGCCGGAGACGTCCTACGAGGACTCGGCCAATGGCCACCGGATCGCATTCGACCCTCGGGACATTAGCGAAAGTGCAGAGAGGAACAAGCAGCCCAAGTTGACCCTGATGGAAGAGGTGATTCTCATGGGATTGAAGGACAAACAGGTGCGTGCAGGCAGGCAGGCAGGCAGGCAGAAGCGCGCGAGGTCACCGCTGATTGAGGATAGGGATACCTTTCGTTCTGGAACGACAACATTTCGTATGCGCTGCGAGGATGCATTGTGATAGAGCTGGCCTTCCGAGGCCGCATAAGCATGCAGAACGACTCGTCGCGGCGGAGGTTCCCCCTCGCCGACAGGGTTATCGAGGTCAAAGACGACACACTCACGGGCGAAGTGCTGCTGGACGAGGCGCTCAAGATGATGAAGTCGAGCGAGAAGATGAGCGTCAACTCGTGGATTGATCTGATGAGTGGTGCGTATGCCCAGCTCACCTCTACTGTTGGTATGAACCTGACCATGAGCCAGGCGAGACGTGGAATCTCATGAAGATTGGCTACCAGCTGAAGCAAGTGCGCGAACGTTTGTGCAAGGGACTCGTTGACAAGGGCATCCTGCGCACCGAGAAGAAGAACTTCCTGCTCTTCGACATGGCCACGCACCCGGTCGCCGACGGAGGTGCAAAGGAGGAAATTCGCCGACGCGTACGAACGGTCCTCACCAGCCGGACTGTGGTCCTCCCCGCCAGCCAGTTCCTCCCGGAAGAGATGGAGTTCAGGTACATTCGAACGATTGTCATGGTATGCGCCGCCTATGCTGCGAACGTGCTCGAGAACGCCTTGACGACGCTGGGGCATGAGGCTCGGGAGCGCGCATTCGCCCAGGTGGACGAAATGCTGGCAGAATACTCGCAATGGCCTTTTGCAAGGAGAGCTGGTGGTTCTGGAGGCGCCGGTGCGAACCTCGGACAGGCGATCAACGACGAAGTCAACAATGCCAAGGACAAGGAGTTGCAGCTCGAGGTAAGACATGGACCATTTCAAGTCAAGGTGGATGCTAACACGTCGGCCAGGTGGTTGCTGCATGCCTGAGCGTCTTCACAAGGCTCGACTCACTCCTCTGAGCAGAGGCAGCAAACGAAGCTAACATTTTTCTATGGATGTCTAGGTATTTTGGGAAAGGACACGACGGTGCCATCTATTACTAGGTCCATCATCGGTCGTATACGAGGGAAGTCTGAGACAGATGGCGGGCATCGAGTGCTCTGGTAATCATGTCGTATCATTCTTGGTTTCAATTCGTAGCGTTTCTCAGGTTCTCAGGACTGCTGCACTTGGGACGGGGTATTGGCGTCAGTCCAGATGCCTATCGGCACGGATGTATTAGCATGCGGCGGTTCTCTTCCAGAACAGCGTCAACAACAAGTATCGGATCACTTTCTCTTCCAAGAAGAACCGTGCGTTCCGTGCCAGATGGTGCCAAGACGTCACGTGCACGACGCCCCCCTTCGTGGTCGCGGAAGACATCCACAGCACATACGATGGGACTGCTGCAAAGGCAGAAACGGTGCCGCAACGGTTGCATGCCCCCAGGCTCGAAATGTGCATGGCGGGGTGTTTTTAGAGTTGAATGGGCCGTCTCGGCAAGGCTTGGGCGGAGGACAAGAATGTTTCGTCGTCTGCCCTGCCTCGAACCACTCCACCGACCGCATTCCGAGCTTATTTCCCGCCCACTGCCCGTACCCCTCTTGGTTACGTACAGCAGGCAGTGATTAGCCCAAGGCACTGTTTCCCTCTCGATATTCCGCGTGCTGCGTCTGCGTCTGCCGGTCATCTGATCCGGATCGGCACGTCGTGCCTTCAGCCAACCCGAGGCCCAGCCCGACTACGCGCAATTTGCATGAACCTGAACCCATCGGTATGTGCTAGATTCGCTTTTGACCCGTCCATTGCACTTTGCGACGATGGTGGTGATGATGATGATGATGATGGTGGCGGCGGCGGTGGTGTAGTTGTAGTTGTAGTAGTGGTTGTTGCTGTTGTCGCTGTTATTGTTGCTGCTGCTGCTGCTGCTGCTGTTGCTGCCGCCGCCACCGCCGCCGCCGCCGCTGTGCCCCTGTTGGTGGCCGGTTGGCCTGTCTGTCGCGATGGCCTTGTCGACCTCGCTCGCTAACCGCGACTCAGCTCCGAGCCGCCCTTTCACGCTCGCGGGCACATCTGTAGCCATCGCAGCAGCGCGCCGCACCACCTGCCCGCCATGCCCTCGACCGCGACTGACCCCCAGCCCGGCGCGTCGCCCTCGCAGAATGCCGCACAGAATGCCGCGCAGAATGGCGCCAACGCCGTCCAGCAGCCCGATGCCCCTGCCACCGCCACCGCTGACGGCCCCGAGCCCGCGTCCGACGAGAACGGCGCGATCCGCGAAGGGAAGCTGAAGGCCAAGGCGGTGCTGGCGGCATCGGGCGTGGACGTCGACGCGAACAGCGCAGACACGTCCAAGGCGCGTGCCGACATGGACTCGCCGGCGCAAGAAGGAGCCGTCAATGGCGCGTCGCCCGGTCGCAAACGCTCGCGCTCGGGGTCACGCAAGTCGTCGCACACGCCGGCGCGCGAGAAGACGGAGGAGGAACGGGCAAAGACAAAGGTGCAGCTCGCCCGCATGATCCAGCGCGACCTGGCCAGCTCCGCCGCCATCGTGGACCGCGACTCCTTGGCTGGGGATCTCATCCAGGAGATACGGTCGGAGCAGAAATACTACCATGAGGTTCGCCAACACCATCCCGCCCTCGTCTTCGGTGCCGGTTATGCTGGATACGGGAACGGGGTGTCGGATACCCCCAGGGGGTTCCTTCTCCAATACCCCCAGCAGAGCAAGCGTCCGGGCAATCGAAGAGCAAGGAGATTGCACCTCAGAAAAGACGACATCGTGGCCCAGTCAGAGCTGGTGGAAGAGCTGGTTCCTCTGAGGTTGGATATCGAGCTGGACAAGATCAAGTTGCGCGATACGTTTACATGGAACCTGCACGACCGCTGGACAACGACCGAACTGTTCGCCGAGCACCTGGTGGAGGACTTTCAGCTGCCTCCCGAGATACGAGAACATGTCAAGCACAGGGTGAATCAGGACATCCAGGAGCAAATAACCGACTTTTACCCTCACGCTTTCTTCGACGACGATTCGCTCGACCCTCACTTGCCGTACGCCGCGTACAAGAATGACGAAATGCGGGTACTCATCAAGCTCAACATAACCATTGGCCAGCACACGCTTGTCGACCAATTCGAATGGGAGATCAACAATCCCCTAAACTCTGCCGAAGAGTTTGCAAGACAAATGGCCGCCGATCTTTCATTATCGGGCGAGTTTACAACGGCTATAGCGCACTCGATACGGGAGCAATGTCAAATGTTCACAAAAAGCTTGTACATAACAGGCCATCCCTTCGACGGACGGCCTGTGGAAGACACTGACATCCGGGACAACTTCCTACCGTCTCCCATTCCATCCGTATTCCGTCCCATGCAGTCGGCAAAAGACTTTACGCCATACCTTTACGAACTCAACGAGACGGAGCTGGAACGTGCCGAACTTTCCATCATGCGCGAGCAACGCCGTCAGAAGCGATCCGTTAATCGTCGCGGAGGTCCCGCCCTGCCCGATCTCAAAGACCGCCAGCGGACCGTGCGTACACTGCTGGTATCCGATGTTCTACCTGGGACTGCGGAGACGCTGGAAGGGAGTCATTTATACAAGGCTGTGCGGAAAGCCCGGGAAGGCCGGCGTCGTGGTGTTGATGAGGATACGAGCGAGTCAGACAGCGACGATTCCATTATGGAGTCTCCTGCACCCGCCCAAATCACCGGGGGTACCGCCAGGACGAGGGGAATGCGCGGGGCAGCTACCGCGGCCCAAGCTGCGATGCGGTCGGCCATAGGACGTTCAGCGACACCAGAGGTCACTCCTATACCACATGACCCTCGACCATCAAGACAGGTTAGGTATGAGGCTCGAGAGGAGAGTGTTCCGACGGAGCCAACCAGTCTCATCGTCAAGCTCCACATCAACCCCGCCAAATACCGAGAATGGGCGAAGAACCCAAAGGCTTTCCTGAAGCCCGCGTCAACACCACTGACGGTACCGACACCTCCAGCCCGCAGCACCCCTGGTGCGAACTCGATGCCACCGCCGCCCTCTCCTGCAGTAGCCAATCGCTCTACTCCGGGACCAACCGCATCGTCCATCGATGCTTCTCCGAAACTGGCGTCTACACCCACTCCTGCTCCGCAGAATCAGCAGAAGTGGAATTACACGGATGACGGTCGAGCTGATGCGCCATGGCCGATGCCAGCCAATGCCCAGCCTGTAAGTTCATACTTCGCGCGAGACCCAAACGTCTTCTAACATTCTTAGGCTCCCCCTCCACCATGGCTGCAGGAAGCCCTTCAAGATCTGCGCGAGAAGAATCCGGGTGAAATGTTTGAGGCGATCATGCGCTATTGTGTCATTGACACAAATACCGGAAATACCGTCAAACAGGACTCGCTTTCCGCCTCTACAACTCTTCCTCCAAGATACAAGGCACAATTCCTCCCTCGCATTCGCTGCGTGGATTGTCCTGGCAAACTCTATAACTCGGGTCCTGAGCATACAGTAGGCAACTTCCAAATGCATCTCAACAACCGCGGGCACAGGACCAACGTCGAAAGACGAACCGGAAGAACGACTGGTTCGTAACCTTGCTGTGGAAATGCGGAATTTATCGCCACTTTTCCGGTCGGCGTTCGAGTATACAAATGGTGTCGAGCTTTCTACATACGGAACTACTGGCGTTCTCCTCCGCCAATCCATCTTGTACAAACAGCATAGTCCTTTTTGAGAAAAGCGCGTCATCGCAGCAGGGTGCAGGTGCGAGTCGGATTGCAGGTAGTTGAACGTGGTCATAAATCGGCGTTTTCATTCGCCGGCTGCATTGGAAATTTGAAATGGCCTGGCGCGTTTGACTCTCTATTTTATTACATAGGATATAGGGATCCGGAAGGTGGGGCGGCGTCATTCGGGAAGGTGGAAAGATGAATGGGATATATCAGATGACAGCACCGCCGCTCGCTGCTGCTGTGCGAGGTTATTCGTAGCTTGAATTGTATTCTGTGCATACTTCCAGGTACGCTCTTACCTGTCTGCCGTATGAGACGAGACTCATTGCTTAGTATCAGGGACTTGACGCGCTCCTCCAACGTTAGACAGCATGCTTCCTTGAAGTTGAACCAGGATATATATAGCTCAACAACCTGCGACAGTACTTCAATCGAACCTCCAACGGCTCTGTTTTCGTCACGTGTTCCGTCTCCGCTCTAGCTCAAGGGTTCTTTTGAAGCTCGACAACATGGATCCATCAACATCTCTCCGCTACATTGTCTTCACTTTCACCATCCTCATCCTCACAATGAAAGTCACGGCCGACCTTCCCATCCGCCTCCTATCCCACAATATCCGATATGCTACTACCTCCCCCTTCGAAGGCGAGAAACCATGGGCAGATCGCAAACCATTGCTTCTTTCGGAACTGAAATACAATACGCTCCACAACGCCGAGTCGTTTATCTGTCTACAGGAAGTCCTGCACCAGCAGTTGGTTGATGTACTGGGTGGCCTGAACGACGGGGTAAAGGAAGAGTGGGGGTATATCGGTGTTGGTAGGAATGATGGCAAAGAGCAGGGAGAGTATAGTCCCATTCTGTACAGGAAAAACGTTTGGAACGTCGAGCATTGGAGGACGGTCTGGTTGAGCGAGACACCCGATGTACCGGGAAAAGGATGGGACGCTGCATCCATACGCATCGTCACCGTGGGCATATTTGTGCACAAGCAGAGCAAGACGAAGCTCGTGGGCATGTGTACGCATTTCGACGACCAAGGCGAAATTTCCCGCACCGAGTCCGCAAAGCTCATCCTCAGGGTCATCGACGACGTTACCAGACCTTCCAACACTTCCACATCTACGGCGAGACTGCCTGTTTTCCTCGGCGGCGACCTGAATTCCACGCCCGATGGCGAGGCGTTCCAGATTCTGAATGCGAGGAATTCGTCCCTGCAGGATGTGAAGGAGCTGGCAGGCTGGAAGTACGGTGAGAATTATACGAGTACGGGGTTCACGGAGAGTAGCGGGAAGGAGGTGATTGATCATGTTCTGGTCAGCAGGCAGGGGAATTTTTGGACGGTCAAGGGATATAGCGTGCTGGCGAATTTATTTGACGATGGAGTCTATGTCAGTGATCACCGAGCTGTGGTTGGGGATGTGGTGTTGAAGGTTTAGATATCTGAGGGCGTGTGAGGCAAGGATCCAGAGGTGTGGATTTGGGAGTGGAGCACAGGCATCGAAAAGTTTTACTACGGAGGGAGGTTTCTTTGCGTCCTTCGCTTGCTACGCTATTTGTTGGATCGAGCACGCAATGGCCTCAATGTTTGCTTTACTCTGGGGGTATTTAAGGATCATTTGGGGTTCCTGTGTTCCTGTGGAGCTGATACTACCGCATTCGGCTGACGGCATTCACTCGTGGCTGCTAGCGGCATACTAAGCGAACAAATACCCCGCCGTGGGGCACGAAAGGCAAAACACTCAGGTCAGGCACGAGAGCTCCAGTGACCACAACTTCGGACATAACATCGCATCACCTGGAAATCATTCATCATGCCCGAGGCAGCGACTGTCGGTATGTTTCTTCCTACATGGTCGATACCACGTGCGCCAGAGCTTCCCAAACGCGTTCACGTTCAGACACGTTCAGAGGTTGAGACGCGGTTGCGTCAATCGGGTCCAGTAGGCATGCTGACATCGACCGCTTAGACTACACGCTTGCCAATCCGGATACCTTGACCAAGTACAAGACCGCAGCCGGTATCGCTGAAAAGGTCCTCAAGGAAGTCTCAGGTGCGTCCTCCCGCTGCCGCAACCGCGCCGCGGCCCACACGCCTTGCTGACTGGTTTAGGATGGTGCACTGACGGTGCCAACATCGTGGAGCTCTGCGATCGTGGTGACAAGCTATTGGAAGAGGAGACATCCAAGGTATACAAGGGCAAGAAGATCCCCAAAGGAATCGGACACTGCACGACGGTATCCCCCAGCTCGTACATCACACCATACACCCCCCTCAAGTCCGATACGGAAGAGGCCGCGACTGCATTGAAAGCGGGAGAAGTCGTCAAGATCCAGCTGGGAGCCCAGATCGATGGCTTCTGCGCCATTGTCTGCGACTCGGTCGTGGTGGGTAGCTCGGATGAAGTTGGTGGACGGGAGGCGGACCTGCTGCTGGCCACACACTACGCAAATGAGTTGCTTCTGAGATTGATGATACCGCCCGGCCTGGTTGCTTCGGGTACCGAGGAAGAGCAGAGCAAGGCCGCCAGTCGCAAGCCCTATACCCAGACTCAAATCACGCACCTGTTGGAGAAGGTTGCCTCGTCGTATGACTGTAACCTTGTCGAGAGCACGACCATCTGGCAGTTCGAGCACAACGAGATTGAGTCCAAGAAGAAGATCATCCTCGCCCCTGGCGAAGGTGTCAAGGGTGAAGGTCTACCGGAGGTCGGTGAAGTATGGGGTGTCGAGATGGGTGTCAGCTTGGGCAGCGGCAAGGTCAAGACTATTGACGGCAAGCGTACGACCCTGCATCGCCGAACCGCCGAGACCTATGGACTGAAGCGCCCGACTTCCCGTCAGCTGTTGTCTGAGGTCGTCAAGAAGTTCGGCACCTTCCCCTTCAGTCTGAGGCAACTGGAAGACGAGAAGTCGGCCAAGGTCGGTGTCATCGAATGCGTACGAGGCAATGTTCTCCGTCAGTACGAGGTCGTTGGTGACAAGACCAATGAACCGGTCGCCAGGCTCTTCACTACAATTGGTACGTTCAACACCCTCTCCAAGGAGATCAAGGTCCAAAGTAGCACTCTTCGTACGCTGCGTGGACTTTCCAAGTATAGAAGACTGCATTGTATATCCTATGGGGGTTTCAAACCTATACTCCTCATGTACTGACAACTACCCAGCCATCACCAAGAACGGAATAACACGCCTAGCCCAGCCACCGGCACTCGATGCTTCCAAGTACAAGACCGACAAGAAGATCACCGACGAGGAGGTTCTCAAGATCCTCGAACAGCCCATTGGCAAGACCGCCTCCAAGCCCAAGAACCGCAAGAAGAAGAAGAAGCCTACCAAGAAGGCAGCGGCAGCTGCGGGCGAGGAGGAAGAGGAGAGCAGCGACGAAGAGTAGGCGCACTGCTGGCGGTTTGCTAAGGGTCTTCTGGGTATCATTTTGACTAACGTCTACTCCTTGGTGCCCACATAACTTGGGACGGTGGCAAGAGCTGCAGTCCATCAGTTCACCTCCAGGCCTTGCTGCGCCGGTTCATGAGCAGATAGTACCAAAATAGCCACAAAATCAAAAGGTTCCCTAGCATAACCAAGGCTATCTGTCTTCTTTGGTACAACAACAGTGCAAAGTCTTGCATCACTTTTGACGCATGACTGCACGCCCTCACATATTGGAGGCTCAGGGGGTGAGGGCTGCGGTATGGGGAGGGTCAAGCAATCACACCCAAGCGCGTTTACTAGACCGTAAACAGATGTGCTGAAGCAGTCGCCCGAGTGGAGGACTCTCACTCTGTAGGTCAGACAACTGGACGCCTATTTGCGTGAGGTGAAGCAACAGGAGGGGGATAGGCTTTCGTGTAGAGAAGGAAGCCGGCACTATGGGCGAACAGCAGATGGAAGTTACCCTGCAATATATTTTATAGTACTCTATCAGAGTTTAGACAGCTGATCTAGCATGGAATCGCTGCTGTCGCCCTTTTCATGACGCAAGAGACGGGATGCCCCTGAGTCGGAGAGATTTCCGTCATGTGCAAAAAAACATCAAATTGCAGTATTGTCAAAAGGGATGCGGTAGCTGCACTTGACGACCCCCGAAGGTATTTTTGATTCATCAGAAAATGCGCGGTGAAGGTGAGAAGTAGTAGAGCCCGGCGCGGAGGACATGGATTTATCAAGCTCCCGCACCCCTCTCCCGAACCACCAACACTCCTCTCCCCTCACGTGTACCGCGAAAACCCACCCCGAACCCGAATTTCCGGCTCTTCAAGCCCCTTCATTCGGGTTTTCGAGCTTCCTTGGGTGCAGCAGCACTCTTGCTGTCGCTCGTGGGTCCAACCCTACCTACGTATCCCAGTCCGTGCTTCGAGGGAGATTTTGGTTGGCGAGCTCAATCTTCCTCTTGCAACGCTCGCGATACCAGCCACCCACCCACAACACCACGGAGACACAACTTGACGTGCTATCTGCCTGCAAACAAACTCAGATAGTACGCCTGGTAAGAGTATATAAAACACCCCTCCCTAAACAAGACAGCGCGCTTACAAACTTCCAGTGGCTCCGTCTCCGTCGAACATGTCGGCGACCCGCCAAAAGCGCAAGAGCCGCACTGGCACTCCCCAAGACACGCCCTCCGCTACGCCTCCCTTCTCAGATCTGCGCCGGGAGAAGGTCCAGAGCTCCCTCGACACGTGGGTTGAGCCTGCGGTGCAGAACCCGGCCCCGTCGTTCCAAGAGCATGGTTTCGCTCGTCACGGCGTGTTGGAGTCCATGGCCCCCCTCGGCACCCTCCCCAGCCTGAAGACGAGACAGAAGACTCAAGGCAACCCGAGCGTCCGCCGCTCGCTCCTCAGCAGGCAGAGCAACGCGTTCGCGGGCGAAGACGAGGGTACCACGCCCGAGATGACGCCAGCCCCCGAGCTTGCGCGCGAGGACTCTGAGCGGCAGGAAGAGGAGGACGAGGATATTCAGGCTGCTTTTCCCGAGCAGGATGAGGACGAGGATGAGGATTATCGGCCCACGAAGAAGAAGGTGAAGACATCACACGGCGCAAAGACTCCAGTCAGGGGCAAGAGCGCTGTGCCAGGCAAGCCGTCTGCGCAGGCCAAGACGCCCGTGAAGAATGGGATGGTCCCGGAAACTGCTTCCGCAACCGACCCCACCTCCGTCGCGAGCGATGCCGGCATAGGCTCCTTAGACCAAGAGACTTCGCAGCGCATTCACATTGCCGTCAACGACGCCATCGCCCGCTGCGGCAAGAGCGATATCAAAAACGTCGGGACTGCGCTCAAAGATATGCTCGACGAGAGCCGAGAAGACCCAAACCTTGCCAGGGCACTGAACGGAGTCATCCATCAGAAGGAGAGCGCCGAAGATTGGGCCATCTTCCGAGCCTTCATCAAGGCTGCGAAGAAGCGTATCAAACGTACATTCAAGGTACATCAAGCACGAGAAGCAGCCATGTCCGCAAAAGAGGCACAGGCAGCACAGGCAGCATCTTCGCCGCCAGCGCCTGCCGTTGCCACGCCGCTGTCCAGCTACGCCTCCCCACCCCTGGACTTGGACGTCGCTGCAGCACCCACCATCGAGACTGCAAAGTCCATAGGTCTCGAACCTGAGGATGAAATTGTTTCCTCCGAATCGCTGGTCGATGCAGAAGCTGCTGTTGTCGCGCCCAATCCTCTCACCACCGCTCCGGCCTTCCCGGCAACCGAAGTACCAACCCCGACCACCCGTAAGACGGGTTCCAAATCGCCTCGCAAGCAGAAGCTTCCGAACGGCCATCCCGCACCGCATACCGGACGAGATGCGACAGCGGAAGTACCCACCAACGCTGCAGATAAAACCCCCGAGACCGGCCCCGGCAGCGATTCCGATCTCTCCGACGTTAATGAAGAGATCATCAAGAATGTCGAGGCCCCCAAGCCAGCCCGAATCAACGGCAATGGCACCTCTTCCATCCATAAGAAGGCGAAGAATGCCGCTGCCGCCCGTGCTGCGAAGAAGTCACGAGCGAACTCTACCAAGCCATTTGGCAAGCACAAGGAGAAGCTGCCAGTCACTCCAGAGGAGCTGGCCAAACTGGCAGAGCTCGATAAAGTGCGACAGAAATACTCCGACGATCAGCAAGCTTTGCGAGAACAGATGCAAGCTTTTGCCCCAACCTCCGATACCCGCTTCGATGACGAGATTCTTGAGACCGAGTCTCTGACAGAGTCTCAAATCGCCGTTGGACCGCCTGCCGGCCCTGCCAGTGTGCGTCGAGCTGGACGGAAGCCGCAGCGCAATGGCATGTCTATCCAAACTGGTGGTGCAAAGCGACCACGGGATGACTCCAGATTCTCGTCACCCCATCCTCACGTTGACTCGGCTGCGACGAGCCGTCCCTCTACGCCTGCGGCCACCTTCAGCCACGTACCCAGCAAGCGAGTGAAGCTGAATAACGGACAGGCTCTCCAGGCAGCTAGAACGAAGAGATCGTAAGTACTCCCCCCCATCGTGTTTCCGGTCATCACCTTTGCGTTGTGTGTTGGGCCGGTGCCCGTTTCATTGCAGGGATCACGGCATCGACTGAGCAAGCTCAACGTGTTTGCGCATCTTGCATTTTTAACATCGGCCGCGCGCCGCATGAGAAACAAGCAAACTGACGAAGATGTATCTTTAGGCCTGTGAAGAATCGCGATGGGCCTATCGCAGGTATCCCACATACGGGGGGCGGCGGTTCGAGACAGTCGGGGCCTGATGACAATGACCCAGTAAGTGCCACTAAATTTGGTTCGCCAACCACATCACCCTTTCTACACCACATAACACCATCATCCGCACTCTTCCACTTTTTCCATCCTTCATCCAAAATGTTTCTTCCGCGTCTTAAATTCCCTTACTCGCCTCCGAGTTCGACCTTGTCACCTCCACTGACACCATGTCAGAGCTCGCCGCCGTCTGAGACCGATGACCTTTGTTCAGCCTGCAAAGGCGCGGGCGAGTTTGTCATTTGTGACCACTGCCCACGCGTCTTTCACTTTCTCTGCTGCGATCCGCCCATGCTGGAGGCACCTACGGGCTCATTCTCGTGCTTTGAGTGCTCCGCGAAGCTGAAACCCGCCGATGAGACCGTCGCCGATTCTTTGAACTTTACGCCTCTCGCGCCTCTCTTCAAGTCGCTTGAATCCATCAACACGCGCGCTTTCGCCCTGCCATCAGAGGTTCAATGCTACTTTGAGGATGTTGCTGCCCGTCTGGATGGCTCGTACTTGGAGGAGACCAAGAAGTTCCCGCTGTAAGTGTGACGCGTCTTTACGTGCCAAAAGCGATCGACTAACAAACACAGGGCAAAGAGCAGTGGCTACGGGTACCAGAGGCCAGATTACACGAAGATCAGTGATGGTGACAAGCCTATCTTGTGCGCGTCATGCGGATTGACCTCTGCCGGCAAGCGCCAGATGCTGAAGTGCGACTTTTGCGCGGCTCATTGGCACCTGGATTGTTTGGACCCGCCCATGGCCAATCCACCTCACATCAACCTCGACTCTGCGCAGCGTGACGCGTGGCGATGCCCGCGTCACATTGAACATGACCTTCGCAGGGGCCACGTGGTGCAGAATGATCTTAATGAGGCACAAGACGCTGCCATGGTCGACGCGCCTATCCCCAGGCTTGGCAGGAAAGTGCGCAAGCCTAAGCACTCGAAGGTCATCGAGCCCACCTTCTCACGAGGAATGCGCAACAACGGTCTCATCGATATCATGAACGATCCTGACGATGACACCGACGGCGAGGGTAATTATGTATTCGGCACCGAAGAGAAGGACTTTAACTCGCACATTTATCGCGTTCCCGAGAAGGGTCTTGTCTTGGACTTCATCGACAAGGTCAAGAGGTAAGTGGCTGCATCGTTCCATACCTTTTTCTTCCCAGCTACTAACATGGTTTTCAGCGGACGTGTCGCGAAGCGTGCGAAGCAGGCTGAGGCTTCTACAAAGGCTGCTGCCCAGCGCAAGGATTCCATGCAGCATTTCGCCGTTCGCCCGATCGAGCAACAGCAAGCTGCTTTGAACCTTACCCAACTTGCCAAGAAGGAGAAGGTCGCCGGCCTGAACGAGATGAGTGTCGACGCTCTCATCCTGAATCTCACGGTGAGTTTCTTTCCTTGACATCGATTGTCTGATCAGCGCTAATTCACGTGAAACAGGCCGAAGCTCCGAAAGAGGTCGTCTCTGCCATCTCCGCCGCTCCGCCACCTCCCGTCTCTGATGTAGAGCGTGCGCAACTGCTGAAGCTGCAAGCGCTCATCAACATGCGCCTCAACGGCGGCTGTGGAGTCTAGCTTCGCATCGTTAATCGCTGCTCCCATTCTAGATCGGCCCTGTTCCACAAGAGACCATAGAGCAAGCTTCCTTTGTACACTCTGGATATCCTGGATCCGCGTTACGACCCGTTTACGGACCCTCGCCATCCTTTTGTGTTGAGCTGGATTCGCCCGTGTTTTAAGCGAACGCGACCCGACATTCTCGCCACTAGCGCACTTTTCGCACCCAGCCCAGCCACCACCCATCTCTCGGACGTTGGGTTCCAAATGTTTCTATCGGGATTCTCCTCAAGCTGACTTTTCATTTCATCCATGATACGAAGCTGGTCGATGTTCTGGACGCTTCATGTATGCATGGGCAATCCACTTTCCTCCTGGATCGGCTTAGCGTGATCAGCACGTCTCATTGTACCCCTTTTTGCGTTTTCCAGATCCGGTTCCGGAACATTCGTCACCTCATCACCAGGTGAGCCCTTTTCCTTGGTCTAATTGCATAGCGAGGAGTTCTCACCCGGTCTTTTTGCGACATTTTTGTTTTGCTTCTGGGGATGAAGCCAATTCCCTTTGATCAATCATGGCGTTTTTCAACAATGGTGTGCAGCGGTTCAACGGGCTGGGCGTATGATTAGAGACAGGCTCTTGGTTCTTTTTCCGAAGCCTTGTTCAGCCCGCTGTTGGAGCCACTGCTTGTCATTCTGCTCGTCCTACCCTCCGCCTTTTTGCGACGGCGTATGTGAGCGAGCGAGGCTGGTCGCCTGATATGACCTGTCATTGGCAACAGCAGCAACGGTGCCTTTTTCTTTTTGGTAGGACGCGCTTGCGCCGAGTCTGCATATCCCGGGTGGTGTGCAAACCCGGACGGAATCATGTATGCTATAGGATGAGAGACTGACAGAATGGAATGGAACGGAATGGAATGGTGTGGCGAATCTAAATCAACGAGCATGGTTCAACTACCAACCCATTCCCGTGCCGTATGTATGCAAACAAAAAAAATGTGCCTCTCCATACGATAAACCATCGTGATGTCCTCCTTTGCCTTGCTGGTCCGGTCCGGTCAACGAGCAACTCCCTCCCCCATCCTCTCTCCCCACCAAAGTCGTTAAAAATAACTCGAGTTCGAATCCTTGCCCCAGCCATGCAAGTACCCAGCCTTGCGGGCTTACCCTCTTCTTCTTTTTCGACACGAGCGGCTGCAGAGTAGATGGGTAGGCATGTAGATACTGTAGGGTAGATATGGTAGGCTGACGTGAAGACGTCTCCTCCGTGGGACACGTACATGCATCGTTTGTGAAACAGGCAGGGAGTACATACCATTCCGCATCCGGCGGGTGCGGCGGATATAGAGGCCGATTCTATGGACGAGGTGTTATCCCATCATGGTCAGTTGATGAAATACGGTGGTGGTGCTGGGTGCCGTTCCGGTGGATACACACACGATGTCGAGGTACCGTGAGTCGGAATGAGGCAGGGCAGGGCAGGGCAGGGCAGGGCAGGGCAGGGCAAGGCAAGCTAAGACAGCACGACACGACACGACACGACACGACATGAAGCGAACAAGCTGACCGGAATTTGGATGATTGGGTATAATAATTTGTTCCATCGACGCATCTTTGTGAAACGTACGAGTTGAGAATTGACCGGTTCGTTCTACCGAGGACGCGAATCTCTTGAGCTCACATTGACGCGTAGGTATTCCATCTTCCTGATACGCTGGCGGCTACAGAAGGAAAGGGCTCCCGAGCAGCAAAGTTCAAGGTAAAGGGGTAATTTCGAAGAGAGGAGAGTAGCCAAGGAAGGCTTACGGCTTGCAGCGGCCGAAATAGCGTGGGTACAGGCAGCAGTCGCGGACCGTGTGCTGCTTGCAGAGCCATGCGAGGAAACGCTCGAGACCGAGGCCGTAACCGCCGTGGGGAGAGCTTCCGTACCTAGGTCACCTTGTCAGCATGTCTCCCTTGTCAACCTCGAGATGGTATGGACCTACTTCCTTTGATCCGTGTACCAGTAGTAGCTGGCAGGATCAATCTGCTCCCTCGCAAATGCGGCCATCAACTCCTCGTGCTGATCAATCCTCATACTACCACCCACAATCTCGCCAACGCCGGGCATCAAGCAATCCACACTCTCCGTCACTCTCGGATCATCCTTGTCCTTTAGCATGTAGAAAGCTTTGATCTCGGCGGGGAAGTGCGTCAAGAAGATGGGACGGTTGATGATATCCGTCATCCTACGCTCGGCAGCCTCGGCAATATCATCACCGAACTTGTGCGGCTCGCCATCTTCGTTGGGGATGTTGTTCTCGACCAGCCAGTCAATAGCTTCGGTGTACTTCATGCGTTTGAAGGGGCGCTGCGGTATCTCGAACTCGGGGTTGAGATCCAGGATGTACTGCTTGACGGTGGGATCGGACAATGTCACCTCGAGAACACGGCACATGACTTCCTCGAGATGGCCGAGCAAATCGTCGAAGTGGATGAAGTCCAACTCGGCTTCAATGTGCGTGTATTCTGCCAGATGTCGTCGGGTCAGTGACTTTTCGGCACGGAAAGACTTCTCGATGCAGTATACATCGCCCATGGAGGGAAGGCAGGTCTCGAGGTAGAGTTGTGACGATTGGGTCAAGAAGGCTTCTTCTGTGTAGTAGGGGAGACCGAAGAGGGTGGCGCCGCCTTCCACCATGGTCTGTACGAGCGCAGGTGGGCTGACTTTGCGTCTGTTCAGGTCAGTGTCGATGTACAGGAGCATGGGATGACCCAACCTACAACCGGAGTTCCTTGTACACGGAGTTGAAAGCAAATTCCACAGCGTCTCGCACGATGAGGACCTTGGAAGCGGTTTCTCCGCGGAGGGTAAGGTGCCGCAAGTCCAGCAGGGTCGCGTGCTCGGTGTCTTTCGAGACCTTGTTGGTTATGGCATCATCACCGCCGGCGGCCTTCCAGCCTGGATGGATCTTGTAGAAGTCGGCGTGCAACTCCCGGTTGTTCGGTGCGTGTGCTCCCTCGGGAACCTGCCTCAACTCGCCAAAGATCTCCATGCTCGACTCACGAGTGAGGGTGAGGGCATCGTACGTCTTCGCCAGCGGTCCCTGGAGCACGACCTGCATGAAACCGTATCCGTCCTTGAGGGTGAGGAACATGAGCTCTTTCTGGCCTCGCATCCTGTGTACACGCCCAAAGACTCGGACGCGCGTGCCCTTGTTCTCCTTGCCGTCTCCCAGCTTGATCTTCTGCGCGTCCGTGTCATCCAGCTTGATCCTGACTGCGGCGGGCAGACTCGAGTCCTCCTCCAGCACAATCTTCTTCGCCTCATCCAAGACCTTCTTGCGATCCTGCTCCTCCTTCATGCGCAGGGCGAGTTGCTCGTGCTCTTTGTCTGCCTTCTTCTTCTGCGCCTTTGCATAGTTGACGGCCTTCTTCATGGCCGCCTTGGCCACGGGCTTCCATTCCAGGCGTGTCGAGGGGTCGGCGCCTTCAGCAAGCTCGCCCGTCAAGCTCTTGCGCGCGAGGAATGCGTGCGTCTCGCCGTGGGTGAGGACAGCGAAGCCCAGCGTCTTGAAGGGCAAGCTCTCGTCGCCGGATTGCGAGGAAATGTCCTGGCCAACGTCTTCGTCGATGTAGTAGGTGGCCTGTGCCATGGCGACGGCAATTGGCCCGGTCTCGCAAGACTTGGGGCGGAGAAGTGGGAATTGGAAGGCAGAAGCCCAAGCGGAAGCAGAAGCGGAAGCGGAAGTGGAAGGGGAGGGTGAAGAGTGTCCAGTGTGTGTTGTGTGTGCTGCGCTGGTGGAAATTATATCGGGGCGCGGGGGAGTCATTGGCGGGGCTGACTCACGCCCCTCGTTGTGGCCGTGCTGAAGCGCGAACGGTTTCTGGTCGAGATAAGGGACTGCTCCTCAGTTGGCTCGTCCTCTTTGGGTTCCTCCGTGTCACCCCCAGCACGGCCTCGTCCCTCTCTTACGCTTCGTGTGTAGATGTTGATGGTAGATGTCGATGGACCAATGCGGGAGTCTGTGGCGTTCGTGTGTGGCGGGGCATGATCGTGGAAGCCCGTTCCGCACTCGCTGACAAACATTGCATACGGTCATCCGGTGCTGGATAGGTGGGTTGTATGTTGTATTTGTGGGAGATCCGCGTTCATAGTTACACAGAAGCAAGCACACTGCAGTCCATTGACCATGTCGGATCCGAGTCTCTACACATATGCCTCCCCTTTGGAAGGCTACGAAGGTCTCGAGCCCCTTCCCAAGTGAGCACCCGACCCTGCATCCTCTTCGTATGCCGCAAACTCTTGGGATGGTGATGCTTTGCCAGGAAGATCCAAGCTGCTGCTGACGACGGATGGCAGTGAGAAAGCGGAAGATGGCAAGTCTTACGTCAACCCACCGGCGGACAAGAAGAGCGAGGCATACAGCTCCTTCGTTGCTCCTATAACCCCTGGTCGACGTGGAGGCTTCGAGTACGTGCAACCTGTGCGGATGAAATACGACTAACCCCGGCAGCATCCATATCTACTACTTGCAGAGCAATGAAGAGGAGACCAAATACGCCCACGAGTTGTGGGAGCGCATACGGCGAGAATGTAAAGCCCAACCCCATCTCTGGCCATCCGCTCAGAGGCTAATGCAGGGAATAGTTCCAGAACTCCGCATCTACAAGGTCTGGGACAAGCCCATCGGTCCCCATCCTCTGGCCATGTTCGAAGTGAACCTCTTCACTCCTGGTATTATCCCCCCCTGCTTTTCTCGAAAACCTGCTAACCATGATGCGGAACAATTCGGCGCCTTCATCCCGTGGTTGGTCATCAATAGAGGTCCCTTGTCAGCGTTGATTCACCCAAACACGGATGATGAAGAGAGAGATCATACGCAAAGGGCGACATGGATGGGCCAACCGCTACCACTGAATCTGAGGATGTTCAAGCAGAGGAAGGCAAACTGAGGCTGAACAAGGAAACCGAGGACAATCTGATGATGGCGAAATGTTGGGCACATGACTTTTCCCATGTTCCTCTCTACAAGTTCGTCAAGATGCAGCATACTCTTTCCCACCCACATAGCTGTGCTCGGATGCCAAGACTGAAACCGGCCGCTATTTCCACATGCAGCTCGCCAGCAAATGTCGACCTGTGCTCCCGCTCTTCCTGTTGCCGTCGCCGAAGTGCTGCCTGTTGCCCATGCGCAACGGACAAATCTTCCGCCATACTTTTGGGGCCTGGTCCTCACGCGCACGCCTCTCACCCCTTCGTCTCACCCGCCCCGCCCTTCTTTTTCTTCTTCTTGTCCTTCTTGCCCTTCTTCTTATCCCTCTTCTTCAGCCCGCCCATGCCCGCTTTGCACGCCTCCGCATAGCGCACAAAGAACGCATCCAGCCGATCCGACGGCACCACTGTCGAGAACCTGATTTTGTCCGTGTTCTTTCGGTCGGTCCCGGGTCGCTCATCCGACTTGTTGTTCGAGGCGCGGATCAAGATTGGCAGCGGATTTTCGGGATGCGTGTCCCAGAGCGGGTCGTCGGCGATTTTGGTGGGCGACGGAGGTGAAAGCTCCGTGTCGAAGGTCATGCGCTTCTGCGTGAGGTAGACGGTGCCGTGGCCTTTTGTGCGGTTGTACTCGAAGAGATTGTTGAGTTTGGTGAAGAACTGGACATGTCAGCCAGGCGCAACGCCCAGAGCAGCGGCAATACGTGCCTCATCGTTAGATAGGTGGTCGGGCATGGCGCCGGTGGGATGGTCCGCCTGGTTGCGTGGGAGGCGCTCCAGGACGGATGGAATTGAAGGTGGGATGGGTCCGCAGTCCGTGCTCCGTGCGGCGGCGGAGCGGGGGTCAGCTATGTTTTTCTTTGTAAACAACGGATGTTTTAAGGTCCGAGTCGAGCTTTTTTGCGGGCGCCAGCTTTTTGGACACTTCGGGCCACTTTTGCACGCCTCCGCCAGCACGACCATGCGCCAACGTCTGAATACGGGCCCGCAGCTGCCCAAGGATCTGCGCGACCAGATTGGCGGCGGTAAGCATCGTTCGCTCCGTCGAAATCCCGCACGCTGACGTTCGGCAGACCCGGGCAACCGTCGCAAGAACACGTCTGCGCGCCATGGAGGCTCGTTGAACCGGAAAGATCGCCGAAAGGCCGAGCGGCAGGCCAAGAAGAGCCAGAAAGCGCACCACCCATCAGAGGCGAGGCGGCACGCCTCGTCGAAGGTCGTCAAAGAGGACTCGGAGGTCGACTGGAGCGAAGACGAGGACGAGGCCGAGGACACGAGAGAGGCCGAGCCACCGCGAACAAAGCCTGCTGCTGCCGCCGCTACCCAGGGCCCGGTCAAGAGCATACTCAAGAAGGATCGGCCCAAGGAGCCCTCGCCGCCTCCCGCAGTTTCACGGGCCGTCAAGGAGAGGCTCGCTCGGGATGACGCCGAAATAGCAGCTCTCGAGAAGCGACTGGGCATCAAAGGCAAGAAGAAGTCGAAGGGACTGGATGATGGTCTGGAGGATCTCTTCGGCGACTTGGGGGGGCTGGACAGTGATGAAGAACTGGCCGCACCGACGTCCAAAAGGAAAAGAGGGCAGGATGAGGCATGGCTAGCAAGCAAGCGTCGGCGGGCCCTGGGCAATGAAGCCGAAGAAGAAGAAGAAAAAGAAGAAGAGGCTGAAGAGGAGTCGAATCTGGACAGTGATGCCGATTTGGAAGGTTCCGATGAAGAGAGGGACGATTCGGAAGGCGAGGACTCTGACGAGGAACAACAGATCGAGAAGCCTCGCGTACGCGAAAATCCGTATGTTGCACCGGTCGCAGAGGGACATCAGCGTACCAAATACATACCTCCCGCGCTCCGAGCCCCGCCGTCATCGGCAGACACCGAGGTACTGTCTCGCCTTCGGCGGCAGATCCAGGGTCTCCTCAACCGACTCTCCGACGCCAACATTATGACGATTTTGCGCGACGTGGAGCACATATACCAGAACAACGCCCGTGGCTACGTCACAACGACCCTCATCGACCTACTCATTGGCCTGTTGGCCGACGAAACGGTGCTGATCGACACATTTCTCATCCTCCATGCCGGCTTTATCGCTGCTGTCTACAAGGTCATCGGTCCCGACTTTGGTGCACAGATGGTCGAGCGCATCGTCTCCGAGTTTGACAGGAACTATTCGCGGAACAAGGAAGGGACCGGAAAGCACACTACCAACTTGATGTCGGTTGTAGCAGAGCTCTACTGCTTCCAGATGATCGGAAGCAATCTGGTCTTCGACTACCTCCGGCAATTCCTCAACGAGCTGTCGGAGATCAATACTGAACTGCTGCTGAGAATCGTGAGAGTATCGGGCTCGCAGCTTCGCCAAGATGACCCCAGTTCCTTAAAGGACATCGTACTGCTTCTGCAAAAGTCGGTCTCGAACGTGGGAGAGAGCAGCCTCTCCGTACGGACGAAGTTCATGATCGAGACCATCAATGACCTCAAGAACAACAAAATGAAGACCGGGGTGGCAGCTTCCGCCATTGTAACCGAACACACGGTGAGGATGAAGAAGCAGCTGGGCACGTTGAACACACGCAACCTCAAGGGCACCGAACCGTTACGGGTAGGCCTGACCGACATCAGAAATACCGAGAAGAAGGGCAAGTGGTGGCTGGTGGGGGCAAGCTGGCGAAATGATGTCGCCGAAGCGGAAGAGCCGGGGCACAAGAACGTCCAAACCGATACTCTCGACCTGAGTGAGGACGGAGAGGTCGATCTTGTCCAACTCGCTCGAGAACAGCGCATGAATACGGATATTCGAAGAGCCATCTTTATGAGCATAATGTCCGCCAGCGATTTCAAAGATGCCCACATGCGTTTGCTCAAGCTGAATTTGAAGAAGGCGCAGGAGGCGGAGATCCCGCGCGTCATCGTGCACTGCGCCGGTTGCGAGGACACGTACAATCCCTACTACACACTACTCGCTCAAAAATTCTGCACGGACCACCGATCGCGGAAGTGCTTCCAGTTCGCTCTGTGGGACGTGTTCAAGAACCTTGGAGAGGCAAAGGACGGCGAGGATGAAGATAGCTCCGATGAAGACGAGGACAAGTCTCAGGGCGACATGTCGTTGCGGAGGCTGGTCAATCTCGGCAAGTTGTATGGCACATTGTTTGCAAAAGACGGCCTCTCCATTACCAGCCTGAAGCCCCTGAACTTCCCGTACATCAAGCCCAAAACTCGGCGACTCATCGAGGTCATGCTCGTCACAACCATCTTGGAGACGCAGAAGGCCAAGGGCAAGTCCAAACCGTCCAAGACCCATGATGAAAAGGCGCTGTTGAATGTCTTCATCAACGTGGATACAGCAACCGAGATGATTGCCGGGCTCCAGTACTTTTTGAAGAAGGTTGTCCGCAAGACCGAGATCACGGCCAACAAGAGGGAGAAGGAAACCGTGGAGTGGGCTTGTGGATCGGTGATGCATATGCTGGAGCGGCTCATGGCCACCACGACAATGGAGGATGAGTAGAAGGAGAGTGGCCGAGTAGCAGTTATATAGATAGATACCCCGAATTTCGTCCTTCAAGCTCAGGAACGCTCGCCATGTTTTTCTCCTCACCCACTCTGGGCTCTTGACAGGCTTCGCCGAGTGGTTTTTGCTCTCTTTCAAATTCCAACCACGCTCATCTCCGGGTGGTGGCTACCCGTCTCGCCCAACGGTGCAGTATGTCATGGGAACCCCATCTCGGTTTACAGGATTGAAGGCGGAGAGAGCACGCTTATTTCGAGGTAAATCTCATACATGTGTATTAATGATTCTCCAAGCCGCAAAGATCCCCTGAAAGAACGTTTGTAATAATATACACAATTATTTATCCACATCCCCACCCCTCTCTCTAACGGTCCAACGGGTACCGATCCAGGAACTTGAATTGCTTCAGGCCCTTCTCGAGATCGCTCGATAGAGCACTCGCGTCACTGCCACCGTAGACACCCGGGGTGCCCGTCTGGATGCCGGCGGCCTTGAAAGCCTCGGAGCCGGCGGCGACGGCGGCGACGGGCTTGCCCCACCTGTATGCATCCTGCAAGATCTGCAGAGGACGGCCGGCAGGGTACAGTGTGGACAGGGCAGCAGCAGCGGCAGTCGCGTTGTAAGACCCAGAGGTGGAATTCAAATTGGCCAAGTTGTTGGTCGTGGAGAAGAGGGCTGCGGTACCGTCTCCGACGACGATGGCGTCGAATTGGGAGGCGTCGCTTGCAGAGTACGTTTGGTTGGCGCCGTTGCCCAGAGTCTCGGATACGACGACCAGGTTCACTTTGAGGGCGCTGAGAGCCGACTTGAGCGAGGCACTGCTCGAGTTCCCACCCGCGGCGTTGGAGGTCAGGTATCCAACTTTCAGCCCATCGAGCTTGAGAAGTGCGTCTTTGGCAACCGAGACACCCACGGTGGTGTTGTCATGATAGTATGTTGGGTCGGCCTCGGGCGCAGATAAGCCTAGGGCGGTGGCCACGCGGGTAGCTATGTCGTGGCTGACACGGTTCAGCTGGATGAGCACGTTGCTCTTGACGACATCGCTCGTGAGTTGCGACGTCTCGAATCGCATGGCGTTGACCACAAATTGCTGCTCAACGGGCAGGAGAGAGTTGAAGAAGAGACGGGGCTGAGACCAGACATCGGCGAATGTGGAAGAAGTTGCGCGTACCAACTTGCCTCCGGAACGGTTCGGTGCCGAAAAGAAACCTCGACCGGTGGTCTGGTTCGCTTGCTTCGGTGAGCCCTTGTTGAGGGTATTGGGAGAGTAAGCAGCGGTATTCAGTGGGATGTACATTTGCCCTGCATGCGATCAGCTGACGTTGCTTACAACCCCCCCCCCCCCCCCGATTTCTCGTAAACTTGAACGTACCGGCACCATCGCGGTTGTTGTTGTGCCAAGGGACACGGGGCTGGTTGATTGGAAGTTGCTCAAAGTTAGGGCCGCCATGGCGGTTTAGTTGAGTATCCAAGTAGGAGAAGACGCGGCCTTGGAGCAGAGGGTCTTCGGTGAAGTCGATGCCTCGTACGACATGTCCCACTTGAAACTGGAAAATCGGTGAGCAACGAGAAAGGGGTGAAAACAAGGAAGACATGTGAGGGGAAACCGTACCATGATCTGCTCGGTCTCGGCGAAGTAGTTCTTGGGGTTGCGATTCAACGTGAGCTTTCCAAGAGGGGTGAATGGGACTATGTCTTCGGGGACAATCTTCGTGGGATCGAGGAGATCAAAGCCGTATCGTAGCTGATCATCCTCCTCCAAAATCTGAACTTCAAACTACAGGGCGAGTCAACCAGCTGAGAGACGTTTCAAATCATGGCAAACGTACCTCGTACTCTGGGTAGTTGCCAGCTTCAATGGCATCCCAGAGATCCTGACGATGATAGTCGGCGTTCTTTCCAGAAACGATCTGCGCCTCTTCCCACAAAAGGGATGCCTTGCCTTGCAGAGTCCTGAGGCGGAATTTGACAAGCTTGGTCTTGCCTTCGGCAGTGACGAATCGGAAAGTGTGTACGCCCCAGCCGTCCATGTGTCGAAAAGAGCGGACGGTTCCATGCCCGCTCATAGCCCAAAAGAGTGTATGGAGCGTGCTGGGTTCCTGGCTGAAGAAATCCCAGGCGCTGTCATGAGCGGTGGCAGCTTGGGGAATCTCACGGTCTGGGTTAGGCTTGACGGCGTGAATCAGGTCGGGAAATTTAATAGCATCTTGAATGAAGAAGACCGGAATGTTGTTTCCAACGATATCTGCATTATATTAGCGGGCGATCCAGCAAGTTGTGATCATGCAAGAAAAAAGCATCGTCCACCCATGAGTCCAAAACGACTCGGAGATGAAAGAGTGGACTCACCAAAGTTGCCTTCATCGGTGTAAAAACGGGTCGCGAAACCGTGCACGTCGCGAACTGTATCCGCGGAGCCACGGCTACCTGCTACTGTGGAATAGCGCACGAAGACCGGGGTCTCCTTGCCGGCCGACTTCAAGAATGAGGCATCCGTGATGTTGGACCAATCACCGTAAGATGTAAATACGCCGTGAGCACCGGCACCCCGAGCATGTACAGCTGGTGGAAGTTAGCACCGCCTGTTGTTTGACCAAGGAGTCGGATGTACCTCTTTCTGGCACGCGTTCATGGTCGAAGTGGGTAATCTGGACCTGTCAATATCCGTTCACGATAGGTGGATGAACAGTCTGACCTTTTGACGGAAGATGAAGTCTTCAAGAAGGGTTGGACCACGATCACCAGCACTGAGGCTATCTTGGTCTGAGATGGGACCGCCGACATCACTTGTCAGGTATGAATCGTTGTCGTCAATCTCGAATTGAGAGAGGAACTCATCAGTCGATTTGGCGGTGGTGTCTCGTCGAACAGGAGGGTGGTCGGCAGGGAGGTCTCGAGCTTCGAGCTCCCCGGTCATCAGTGGGCAGGCGGCGTATGTAACATGGCTGCAGGCAGCGAGCACTGCGAAGAAACGGGAGGCAACCATTTTGGCAAACGAAGCAAAGTAGCAAGCCTGGTTGACAGCAAGAGGGACCAAAAGCTCCTTTAAACCTTGAGAGCCATGGCTCTTACCAATCGCTCAACTTTCATTGTCACTAGTCCCGAGAGCTCGGGCCCTTGACGTTGTCCAGGGTCAGATGAAAACATTCGCCTTTTGACGGCCCGGATTTAAAACCTTCGCCAATGACGTGGAGGAAAGAGAGGGGGAAGGGCTAGTGTAGTCCCCGAATGTGACTACTCCATCTGATGTCAGAGCCAAGATGTCGCGTGTTGATCAGTGGAGGTGACATGTATAGAGCACAGCATGCAGACGAGGTATCCTAGCTCGTTCCTCAATTCTGGATGAAGTAGGTGCAAAGGTCAAGTGGTTAGTGGCCGGATAAGGCGAAATCGGGACGTCACGTACATATTCCGACAAGATGGCTTTGACAAGCAATGCCGGGGTGTGAGCTGGCGTGATTGTGGTGAATCGCCAACTTTAATATGCTTACGGTTGTGGCCGTACTCGGACCAAGTTCCGCTGGCCGTGTACTGTGTACATGTAGCAACCAATCATGGCGCATGTGCTGATGCAATTCTGTCACTCCACACTATACGTCGGGTGGAAAGCTGGTCCACGATACTCTATAGATGGAAACAACTGACGCGGCCGCCCGACTTGGCGAGGGAAGAGAGGACCAGCAATTGAGTATGAGATTGCGGCGGTCCAGAATCACATGTTTTAGTAATTGCGAGATCTGTAATGGCCAATGGTGTCAAGGTATAGGGCGGTATCTCGTCCGGGGTGTGCCTGGAGCGAGGACGATCTCCAGCGGCTCCCGCATGCACGCGCGGTGAAGGCTAGCAACCCACGGGCTTGGAGTAACCTCTGATGGGTTAAGGGTCTCGGCGCAGCGTCTAGCGATGACTGCATAAAGCCCAAAAACATTTTAACATTGGGCTTCAACAATGGTGAAGCGTTAGTATGCCAGATGCGCAGAGCAGCTAGTCCTCTGGTGGCCGCATCTCCAGCGTGGCTGGGGAAAGTAGCATCACCATATCCGTCTATGCGAAGGGAAAAGAGCCGCCGACCGGCTTGTGGGGGCTCCTCCGAGTCTGTGTACCTAGGTATGCACAGTACACTCACTGTATCTAGGGGCTGAGACGTCGAACGGGAAGGGAAACTAGATGGCCGTTGATCGGCAAAAGACTACTTCGGATCGAGCTAGCCGGCTGGACGGAAAGGTGGAGCCTCGAGACTTCGGATCGTGGGGTCCCTAGTCCCCCAAATTTCTGATCCTGATGACTGAATCAAGTGAGGCGCACTATCTATTTCAGTTTTCTACCAGCGAGTAACTGATTCACGTCTCGGCCAACTTTTCGGGAGCTGGGTATGCTTGCTAACCGACGAGGATTGAAGATTCCGTATCAAGAGCGTGAGCCTACATTTACGACCCAGCACACGAACGGGGATTTGAACCCCGTATCACTCATTACTTTTGGTAGTCGATAGAGTCGTAATTACCCTTTACCTTGCGTGATGGAGGATGAAAGGGGAGAAGCCAGCATGTTGCGGACAAGGATCCCAAACAGACAGCCCTCATCATCGGTCCAGGCACTGCCCCTTCGTCAGCAACTCTCCATCCCCACAACATGATCGATTCTCGAGATACCCGTCACGTCATGGGCCCACAAGATTGGTGGATACGCTTTGTTGGGTATTCGATCGTAACCGTTTCCCGTTTACCCGTCCGTCAAACACAGAAACATGCCTGTGCGTGGTTTCAAGATATGCAACCACCATCGTGGTGAAGTATTTGTAGACGTTGCTACGCTTCAATCCGTCACCATACAGTATCTACTTCCATCTTTGTATGAAGGACTATTCACAATTTGCCAGGCACTTCCGGGCCCGGCTTCAACAAAAATGGTATTCTGCATGGCACAAATCCACGCCGGCCTCGATGCAGCCATCGTTGCCTTCTCCTTCTGGAGTTTGCCCGGGTCGATAGGAATGTATGCCCTGTCACTCGGTGTACAGAATATGCTCGTATATGCGTTCCTGAGCGGAATCATAGACCGCATTACGAGGATACTGGTTATTTCCGGCGTGTGCCGGGTTATGCTACAATGAACTATGGTACTTCTCCATAGTGATTGTACTATGCGGCGGAGCGGCCACAGCCACCTGGGATGCCTGGTTGCGTCAAAAGATTGAAAAGATCCAGGCGAAGTCTGCGGCTAGATGGAGAGCCGGGAATGACAGCGGCGATGTTGAAGACATCCGGCGTAGTTCGGGATAGCTTTCTGGCTGAGCAATCCCATCTCCAACGGCCCTCGAGCCGGGACGTCGTTGGACGGTATTCTACCAGTATAAGGAGAAGCGGTTTCGAATCATGCGACAGAGCTTCGGAGGACACAAGAAGCCGATCGAGCTACCACGCCAGCCGCAGATACTCGAACCCACAATATCTCTGTCGAGGCGGGACTCTCGCTCATCGGAGACTTCCTGCTGTCCTTCGTTGCCGTCGTGGTCGCACGGGGAACAGTTGAGGCGCGCGTTTTTGCGTATGACCTGTTTGCTAACATGTACCTCCCCGGTACCATCCTATTCGGTGGTGGTCCAGTCCGCTCCTTCGCTCGCATGTCGTGGATCCAGGTGAGAATGCCAGAGTACCGAGTTCATACGTCAACCATGGGTATGAATGTTTCGCTGCGTGGCATTATCGTGGCATACCAGTCGTGATGGCCGTTTCTTTGGTGTGGTGTTGCGATGCTTCCGCTGTGGCTTTGAATGACATCACCGATAGATGACGGGCGCTTGCACGACGCATGGTATCCAGCAGATGTCGCCCGTCATTTGATTTTCAAACAAGAACCTCCCCCGCCCAGAACCGAACCCACAGCGCGCCAACGGTTTCAAACATTCCAGAACTTCACAGGGAACCACGGCTTGGATTTGTTCGCCTCTAATTTACGGAACCGCCTGGTAGGCTACGCGCGCTCCCCAAGCGCTGCATCCCAGCACAACAGACAGCTAACAGTAGCGATGGTGGAACGCAGTGCAGCAATAAAAGTTGAGGGCTGCCTCGAACACCTTCAGAATGTAAGCTGGTCTTCGTTTCCTTTGCTCGTCCCTTTGCATTTTCCCGCCATTGCCAAAAGTCGTTCTGTCTCGAGTTGCGCATTGTCCTTCCTCTGTCCTGCTCTATATCAGCTTCCGTTCTACCTACGTCGCGATGGCCATCTTTGCGTACCCTACCAATCCACCCCCTCCTCCTCCCCCTCCAGCCTACCCAGGTCCCCCATTGCGCGCACCTTCACGGGCTCGTTCGCTTACCATCATGCCTATCCGCACCAGGAATCGATCACTCTCCATACGTTCCAAGAAGGACAACTCGGGCAGCAGCGAGAAGCATGTTCCAAAGCACCGATTCACCATGGCTTCGCTACGGGGCATGCAGCAGCCGGACCTTTCGAAGAAGCTGTACAAGCTCATCAAGTCGGAGAATCACGCCATCGGCGCATACGAGACTGCAGGACGCGAGCGTGTAGCCATCGCGCAGCAGCTCTCGGAATGGGGCGAGGCTACGAATGACGATGCCATCTCGGAAATCTCAGACAAGCTGGGTGTCTTGATGGCGGAGATTGCGGAGCAAGAGGATGTCTACGCGCAGGCTTTGGAGGAATATCGAGGAATCCTCAAGCAGATCCGCAATACCGAGAGCTCCGTCCAGCCCAGCCGAGACCACAAGGCAAAGGTATGAGCCTCCCAGGAAAGGGGGTAAAAACAGGTTGAGCTGACAATGCAACAGGTGGCGGACGAGATCGCCAAGCTAAAGTACAAGGAGCCACAGAGCACCAAGATCGTGCAGCTTGAACAGGAGCTGGTCCGCGCGGAGGCCCAGAGCTTGGTTGCAGAGGCGCAACTTTCCAACATTGTGAGCAGCCTGCGTCCCGTGACGGATGAAATGTACTGATCAGTCCAGACCCGACAAAAGTTCAAGGAAGCTTACGACATGCACTTCGCTGCCACCATCGAGCGCGCCGAGAAGCAGATTATACTCGCAAGACAGGCTCGTCGCATGTTGAACATTCTCGACGACACCCCCATTGTCCCGGGGGATGCGCATCCGACCTTCGATGGCGGCGAGTCCACCCGCCAAGTGCTCAACGACGCCGAAGACGAGTTGCGACAATGGCAGCCCAACCTCGAGCCTATCCACTCCTCTGCGGGGGCGCTCGGAGCAGGAGCGATGCCTGGAGTTAGCAGTGCTTACAGCGGCAGTGCATACGGCGGCGAAGAGAAGACGGCCAGGAGCAGGAGTGGCAGTGGCGAGAGGCGAGCTGTTAGTGGCGGGTCGCTAGGCTCGTACAACGGTGGTGAGGTTCAGGCTCCATACCCCATGACGGAAGCTGAACGTCGAGAGGTTGAGCACGCGGGCATGATTTAGTGGCGACGTCCATGCAGTGTCAAAGGAGATGCGAGACTTTTGACCTAGTGTTGTAATGGTACCATGTTTCTACAACGACATGTATTAATGATGGACAATGATCAATGATGGACTGTTAAGTGCATGGATGGCTTGTGCATCCCCACGTGTGATGTCACCCACTCTTCCCCTTTTCCCTTTTCCCCTTTTTCCCTTCTTCCCTCCCTCAAGTCGAGACGGAATGGTGATTTTGGATGCGTCGGAAGAGGGAAGCTTTGCAGGCAGACGTCCAAGAGATGCCGAGTGGACCGTGCATTGGCGGGGCTTATTGCTAGCGCGGCAGTCCCCGTCCCCGTCGCTACCAAGAAGACACATCGAGCCTCCGCCCCCAGGTCCAAATTCACGACCACCCTCCACCCTCCACCCTCCACCCTCCATCCGCCGACGCTCACGAGATGGCCGACCGCAAGAAGAGAGACCGATACGCCGGCCCCGCGTACGAGTTCGGCGCGAACGCACAAGGCGCTGCTCCCCCCCCCGGCGGACAGCCCGCATATGGAGCGCAACCAGCGTATGGAGCGCCCGCCCAGGGCTATCAGTCGCCCGGCATTCCAATGTCCCCCGCCGATCCGAACACGCTCGGGCAGCAGTTCCAGCAGATGAACCTGGGCCCCCAGCCAGTTCCGGGCAACCCCCAGGCGCCCCAGGTGCAATCGCAGAACCAGCTGTTTCCCACAGACCTCGTCCAGCAGCCTGTCCTCGCCCACGAGATCGACCAGCCCCCTCCGCCCATCCAGCTGCCCCCCAATCTCGTAGGTAACGCCGGGCGGCGTGTCCAGGACATGCACTGACTCCGCAGGCCGCTACCCCGTCGCCGCACTCGAACGCGCCTCCGCAGTACATACGATCGACGCTCAACAGCGTGCCGACCACACACAGCCTTTTGAAGAAGTCGAAGCTGCCCTTCTCGCTGGTGGTGCAGCCCTATCTTTCGCTGCATGACGACGAAGCACCGGTCCCGATTATCGACGACCAGGTCATCTCGAGGTGCAGGAGATGCCGGGGTAGGTCAAAAGGAAGCGTCATTCTCGAGGAACGGGGGCTAACCCGGTTGCAGCCTACATAAACCCCTTTGTCCCGTTTTTGGATCATGGGCACAGGTGTAAGTGATTCGGTGTGCGTGCCGGGCCGTGCTAATGGCATGTCACAGGGCGGTGCAACATGTGCAACTTGACCAACGACGTACCGCAGGTCGGTGGCGAAGCCTCGTTCCCATTGAGATGCAATACTTACGAGGAGCATAGGCTTTCGATTGGGACGCAGCACAGCAGAAGAGTGTCGACCGCTGGCAGAGGAGCGAACTCAACTACGCGGTCTGCGAGTTCGTGGCACCGCAGGAATACATGGTGCGCCCGCCGCAGCCGTTGGTCTACCTGTTCTTGATCGAAGTCGGACAACCTTCCCTCGTCAACGGACTTTGCGCCACCATTTCGAGGATCATCGCCGATGCATTACCACGTATACCCAACGCCGAT
Source organism: Corynespora olivacea (assembly GCA_019202945.1). Classification (NCBI taxonomy): domain Eukaryota; kingdom Fungi; phylum Ascomycota; class Dothideomycetes; order Pleosporales; family Corynesporascaceae; genus Corynespora; species Corynespora olivacea. The sequence continues at coordinate 138,245 of JAGQEM010000001.1, forward strand.
GGACGTACACGGATCGGCTTCATCGGTTTCGATTCCAGCCTTTATTACTTCAGCATTCCTCGCGACAACAGCGAAAACAACGACCCGTCCATGCTTGTTGTTTCCGACCTCGACGAACCGTTCCTCCCAACACCCGACAACCTGCTCGTGACCCTCTCCGAGTCAATGCAGAATGTGCAGACGTTCCTGGAAAAGCTCCCCACAATGTTCCAGGACAGTGTACAGACAGCTTCGGCAATGGGAAGTGCGTTGAGGGCAGGACACCGGATGACGGCAGCTATTGGCGCAAAGATCACGGTCATCACAAGCAGCTTGCCAAATCACGGATTCGCCAAACTCGAGAATCGCGAGAGGAAAGACATCCTGGGTACGAGCAAGGAGGGAAGTCTTTTGCAAACACAGAACTCTTTCTACAAAAGCTTTGCGGTCGAGTGCTCCAAGAACCAGGTTTCGATAGACATGTTCCTGTTTTCCAGCGCCTACAACGACGTGGCGTCTTTGAGTAACTTGCCACGATACACGGGTGGTCAGACCTACTTCTACCCCGGGTGGAACGCCGCCAGGCCTGAGGATGCAATCAAGCTGGCTCACGAATTCACGAATTATCTCAGCGCCGAGATTGGTCTCGAGGCTGTTCTCCGGGTCCGGGCGAGCACGGGGCTGCGAATGGCTGCATTTTACGGAAACTTCTTCAACAGGTCATCCGATCTCTGCGCCTTTCCTTCCTTCCCACGAGATCAGACGTACGTTGTCGAGGTTGCTATTGACGAGACTTTGACTCGGCCTTCTGTCTTCCTGCAGGCTGCTGTTCTCCACACGAGTTGCAACGGGTCCCGTCGCATTCGTGTGATAACATTGGGTTTGCCGACGACGGAGAATTTGGCCTCCGTGTACGCTTCGGCCGACGCTGGGGCCATCACCACATTTTATTCGCACAAGGCGGTGGAGCGAGCGCTTTCGTCTGGTCTGGATGCTGCTCGTGACGCTCTGCAGTCCAAGGTGATCGAGATTCTGTCCACATATAGGAGCAATCTTGCGGGAGGCAGCTCTGGCGGACTGAGTCAGTATTCTTCGCCTACCCTACCTGCCCAGTTACTGACAGAGCCTAGCCTTACCTTTGAACCTTCGGCCACTTCCCGTGCTTTTCCTCGGCCTGATCAAGAATATTGGGTTGCGGAAGAGTGCCCAGATACCTTCTGTAAGGGCACTTTTCTGTAAACAACATGGCCGTACCTCTTGCTGACAGGTGTTAGGACCTTCGTGCTGCCGCTCTGAATCTCATTAGCACGCTTCCTACCTCTCTACTTCTCAGATACATCTATCCCGCATTCTACTCCCTGCACGACATGCCGGATGATGCAGGTGTTCCGGACCCTCAGACAGGCAACATTGCCATGCCTCCGCTCCTCAACCTGTCCTCGGAGCGTATTGTCCCTTACGGATTGTACCTGCTCGATGATGGCGTCAACCAGTTCTTGTGGGTTGGACGCGACGCAGTCCCTGCACTCATCCAGGATGTCTTCGGGGTGGAAGACCGGACAATGATCAAGCAGGGAAAGACGACTCTGCCCCGGCTCGAAAACGACTTCAACGAACGTGTGCAAGCCGTCATGGAGAAGTCGCGGGATCACAAGGCAAAGGGCGCGGGCAGCATCCTTCACGAAACCCTCTACGTGATCAAGGAGGACGGCGACCCGAGCCTGAAGCTCTGGGCGCAGACGTTGCTCGTCGAAGACCGAGCAGACCAGGGCGTCAGCCTGCAGCAGTGGTTGGGGTTGCTGAGGGAAAAGGTATGTCCGGACCCTGGGGATGTACCCCTCATCCTCTCGACCTGGCCCGATTGAACGAGCGACTGACGTTGTGCCTAGGTCGTTCAATGATGGAATGATGAGTCGAGTCGAGGTTAGAATAGAGGTTTCCGTGGGTTGGTTGGTCACCGTGTGTTTTATGAGCGATGGATCAGCATTGTTGGGAATGATGAAGTCGATTTGGTATGGCGTGGTTTGAAGCCATGGTAAGACGGAAACCAATCGGTCAAACGAACGAATACTTGCAGTCTGGATTGTAGGGTGCTGTGCTGTGCTGTGATGTGACATGACATGTGCACGGCCAACTTTGAACATGCTGAAGACTACACTGTTCGGAAGTGACGGATAAACGAGGGAGGGGTCGATTGCTGATGATGATGATGATGATGATGATGATGATGATGATGATGATGATGAAAAGGCACGTCTACAATGCAGAGTGGAAAGCGTATACACGACGGCAAGTTACAGGTCACAGGCATCCCGTCTCCCATTACAAGCGCTACCACCGACCGACGGTATGGCTGGCCACCACCCAATCCATTCCGAACCCAAAAAAAAAAGAGAAAAAAACCACTCGAGCGCAAAAAACGAGCAGGTCCATACGAGCAGGCGGACGGCGGTATCGAGAAAAGACGCAAAACAGGAAGCAGGAGTAAAAAGTAAACCGAGGTATCCATGAAGGGGCCTAAAAGCCTATGACGCCTGTTATGATTCGCTCCCATCTGGTATATCCCCCCCCCCATCATTCAATCTTGTCCGTTCCCCCAACCGCAAAAGCATATATAGCGCACAACGCAGCAGAGCAAGCAACAAAGGATATGAGAAAGATGCGTAAAGCAGATGGTACGTCGTGATGCGCATGGTGTATCAAGGATCGACAAATGAAGGGAAAAGACATGACAAAGCAAACGCCGACCGAGGAGCCGACACGGTGAAATGCCGTCCTCTTGCTCTCACCCTCCCCCTCCCCCCCCTCTCTTGATCTCTCTCATGGGTATCACTGAACCATTAATAGGAGATGAATCTGACCGATCGGCGTCGCGCGATAAACAATTGCAAAACGAGATAGTGGTACCGAAGTGTATCTGGTCATGAGGGAAAGAGATTCGTGAATGGTGTGGTGATGATGGTCGTTAGGTCGTCTTCGTTTCAGCGGCTCAAATAGAAAGGTGGTCAAGTAGCCTGGTCGTGTGGTTGAACAGAATAATGAAGCGTGAGTGGTTTCGGGTGATGTGGAAGGCTGTCTCATGACGAGTAGCGGGATGGGCTATGGGCGATCTCCCACAGCTTGACGCTCCCCTGTAGCGACGGCCACAAGCGCTTCCAGCCGTCTCATGTCGTTCGCCGGGGGTTGGGGAAGTGGCTGTCCAAACGTGGGCGGCTCCCGCTGGGGTCGGTAGCCGGAGAACCCTTGGGTTTGGTAGTGTTCATGTTGGCTATGGATCGGATGGGGCCTGTCCATGATGGAACCCCGCGGGGGAGATTTGTGTTCCTCTATTGGCGCTCCGGGAGGGTACGCCTCGACGAATCCGTTGCTGTGAACGATGGCTGGGTGATACTCGGTCATGGACGAGTTGGAAGGCGTGGGAACCCCTTCGCTGCTGCTCGAGTCTTCCGGTGAAGTGCGTTGGACGCGACCGGCTTGAGTTTGCATCGGAGGAGGTTGCGCCTGGACATGAGCTTGCTGTGTCAAGGGCCCATTGTACCATGCTTGTCGCTTGTGTCTCTTCGGGGTGGCGGGCGGATCCTGCGAGCTTCTCGCCGACTCCGCAGACGGTACCTGAATAGGCGGTGGCGGCAGACCGCTTGGGTGTTGCTGGTTCATATAACCCGAATGCGGCGCCGTCGTCGGACGGGTGTTTGCAGGCTGTGCGGTGCTGTTCTGATACTGCGTCCACGGTTCCCGTGACGTGTTCGGGCTGGCAATCTCCAGACTGTTGATGCCCTTCTGCAGCGTCGTGTCCCACGATATGCTCATGCGCTTCTGGTGCTTCGCCGTCAAGGGGGGATCCGTGGGTGCGTGATACGTGACAGGGCGAGCAGAGGTGCCGACCTGCATGGGACTGGGCTGGCGACGAGCCAAATGCGGCAGAGGCGGCGGTGCATGGTCGAAGCTCTCGATCCCAGGAAGCCTGGTCGTCTGCGACGCTGCCGGCTGAGAGGTAAACGAAGGCCGTGGAGCGTCCAGATTTTGATAGTACCCCAATCCGCTCGTTGCCGGTCGCGGCCCAGCATAGGTTCCGGGATGCCAGGTACGCCGCCTCCAATCCGCCTCCGCATTCGATTCTCTCCTGGACTCTGGGAAATTGGACATGGTCGGACTCGCGTAGACGCTGCTCTGGCCAGGAAAGGTGGACGAGGTCGAAGACGGCAAGGGTGTGATGAAGGTGGGGACAAACTGTCCCGGTGGGCCCGAGAAAGGGTTTCCGCCGGAAGGAACGGACAACCGTCGTCCACTCGGTACGGCGCCACTCCAGGAGACCGGTCTCGACGAAGACGAGGTGGGAGATTGCAGCGCGGAGCCGAATCGACCGGGACTGCCGGTAGCTGCGGAAAAGGTGGCAGAGGTGGGCGTGGTTGCTCCATTGGATTGGGTGCTGCTGTAGTCGACAATCGCCGGCCCTGGACTGCCCATCAGAGGAGGGTTGTAACTGTCCACGATGTTGAGCGACAGCCGCGTCCTGGCCGTCCCGTCATTCGCCACAGCCAGGGGCGGGGGCCGACGTCTCGCATCGGGAGACTGAGCCACGCTGATGCTCGAAGCGGTCGATGTGATGCTGGACGTCGACAGATTCCTGCTGTGACCTCTGCTATGCCCGCCTGTGCTGCCCAACGTGTTGGCTCTGGAGCGGTTCCCCGGTGGCCGCACACGATCGGTCCGGATCTGTCTTTGAAACCTGGTGCCGGTGGCTGCCAGCGAGTCCCCGGGTATGTCTTCGTTGACATGGACGGTCTGTGCATGCTGTCGGAGGTTGTCCAGCCGTGAAAACCGGCGCGAACAGTGGCATTGAAACGGACGTTCGCCCGTATGCTTCCTGCGGTGCTGTCAGCATGCCATCATCTGCTTGCTCGGGAGGAGAGAGAGAGAGAGAGAGAGAGAGAGAAACGCGGTGACGAACCGAATGTGCCGGGCCAGATGCTCGCTTCTCGTGAAGCTCAAGTGACACGGGGGAAAATCTGTGCAGAAGAAGCGCTGACCCTTCTTCTTCTTGGATGTCTGCTTGGAATCGCCATTGACGCTTTCGTCGTCGGAGCCCACGCCCTCGTCATCGCCACCGCCCATTTCCACGTCCTGCGAGCCCACCGATTGCGACGACCGATGCGAGTTCTCCCTGCTCATACGTTGCCTGCCGGGGGTGTTGCTGAGCTCGCGCGATGGGGTGAAGGGCGACGACGGCAGGGGCCGCTGGGCGGCGAGGCCCCCAAAGCTGTTGCGGGTGGGCGTCTTCGCCGAGGGATCTTCGGCGGCGCGGGGGTCTTGGGCGGATTTCCAGTCGGCGAAGAACTTGCCGTTCGGTCGAGGCGTCGTCGGCGTGGTTTCGTCGCCCGGGCGGTTCAGCGGGGGGTCCGGAACCGTCAGCGTGGTGTTGACCGCCTGGAAGGTGGACATGTCGACGGCGGACGTCGTGCGGAGCGAGCGCTCGGTGTCGACCGGCAGGTGGCGCTCTCTCGCTCTCTCTCTCTCTCTCTCTCTCTCACGCGGCGCTGGGCCGGTGCTCTACAGAGATACGAGCCGGACGGCCAGAGATGGGGCGCGCGCGGTGTTGGTGGCTTTTGGTGATGTGTGGCCGAGGTGGTGGTGGTGGTGGTGGTGGTGGTGGTGGTGAAAGGCTGGGGCGGAGCTGGTGACGGGAAGCGTGTATCGGTGGAGCGACATCCGAGGCTGGCTGGCGCTGGGTAAGAGCAGAGGGCGTTCGTTACAAGGGACGGTGGGTAGGATGGCGTCGGTCACGGTGGGTTCGCAGCATCGAGGGCCGTCGGCGATGGGGTGAGGTGAGGTGAGGTGAGGTGGGGTGCGGTGGAGTGCGGTGGAGTGCGGTGCGGTGCGGTGCGGTGCGGTGGGATGAAATGGAATAATGGGCAGGTTGGGGGTTGGGATGGGATGCGATGGGATGCGATGGGGTGGATGGGATGGGGTGGATGGGAGCGGAGCGGATACTCGGAGTTTAATCCAGACCAGACCAGTGACGGCGCGATAAGACGTTGGAGGGGCGATCCCCGCCACCTGAGGCAGACGGTCTTAGCCGTGGGGATTCTGGACAGAGAGACGCGAGGCAGGGCGCGAGAAGCGGCTGGCGGGCTTGCGGCTCCGGAGATGCACCAGGCCAGATGGGCAGCAGGACGCACGAGATGCACGAGATGCACGAGATGCACAAGACACACACGGACGACAGGCTTTGGGATTGGGGCACGCAAAAGGTCGAGGTCGAGTTGCGACGCAGGCGCATGCGAGGGGCTGGGTGGCAGGTGGGATGGATGTACACGGTAAGCGTGCTAGCGGGCCCTGTGGTCTGCCCTGGGACGACACCAGGGGTATTCTTGACCGACAGACATGCAGCAGCACACAGGGTGGTAGCAGCTATGTGGTGTGCGCGGTGACGACGTCTGGATGCTGGCGAGGGTGCTGGAGAGGGCGCTGGAGACGTTTCACATGTCGTGCGGGCATTCAGCCTGGGGGCGTCTGCTGACTAACCACCCGGCCAGCACCAGCACCGGCACCGGCACCAGCACCAGCACCAGAAGAGGCTGCAAGGGAGCAAGGAACAGGGCGCAGCAGCCACACGAAACATTGTACCTCTGTACCTTGCATTGTCTCTGGTCTCAGCTCGTGCCAGCTCCTGCGCGGGATGTCGCTGTCCTGCGTGCATGTCCGATGATCCGCTACCTGTCACCCTGTATGGCGGGGTATTGGGGCCCTTGCCGTGCTGCTGCTCTGGTTGGCTCGTCCCGACAGAAGTTTTTCGAGAAGGTCCCATCCATCCATCCATCCATCCACCATGTACACACTACGTGGTGGTAGGTACGGTGGCGGCGGCCAGAGGAGACAATGGCTCTGAATCGGCCCGAATCGGCGCTAGACGCCATGGATTGCATCACCTTCCCTCTCGCTTCAGGCGCCCGGGCCATGCGAATCATCCGAAAGCTTGTCGCTGTCCATCCGAGCATGGGCCACGGCCGCCATCATCACCTGACTGTCCGATACCCATCCATCTCCCATCCGACACGCGCGCTGAACTCATCTCCATTGGGGAAAAAAGGGGAAAATAACGAGCATGGCGCGTGCCGAAAATGCCCACACGGCCCACACGGCCCAAAACGCCATGCCATGCTGTGCTATGCTATGCATCGAGAACCCCTTCAAAACCCGACACCCAGACCCAGCCTCATACTCTCGACCGTCTTCCCACCCACCCCCTTCAACGACGCAAGCCCCTCCAGATCCAGCACGTCGTCGTCGTCCATTTCCACCAGACAGTTGACAATGGCGTCTGCCTTCTTGGAACCCACCCCTTTCAGCGCCTTGATCTGCACCACATCGCGCGAGTTGATGATCCTGAGCAGATGCTTCGTGCGTGGACTCTGTCCGCCCGCGTGCGAGGCTTCGGGCTCTGCCGAGTCGCGGAAGACGGGAACTCGTTTCGCCGCCTTTGCTTTCCGTGCTGCTGCTGCTCTCTTGGGCTTGAAGCTGCATTCCGACGCGTACGACTCGTCTTGATCACCATCCGACGCCGGAGGAGGGGCGAACTCTTCGCCGTCGGATTCGTCGTGCTGCATCGTCTTCTGCTTCCCAGCCTTCTTCTCCGGCTTCGTCGATCCATCTCTCCTGCTGCGTATCCGCTCGTCCAACGTCTCCATCTTCGCCTTCAATTTCCTGTTTCCGGGAAAGAAAGGCGCGGCCAGTTGGTACATCCTCAGCGCGCTGGCCTCTTCTCCACGCATCGTGTGCTGCTTGGCCATCAGCAGATATTGGAGCCCTTGGCCCTTCTCGTCGTCATCTTTTGCATCGATGCGATGTTCCAGCTCGTCGAGGCGTTTCTGCAGCTCGGCACCAAGGGTCGGTGCGCCGACAGCAGCATCCTGCAGTGCCTTCTCCGCGAGCTTCTCGTCGATGCGTTGGGAGATGAGCGCCTCGATGGACTCCTTGGTAAATGCCGCTCCGGCGTTGCGCGCACGGGAACTGTTGTCGGCCGCTCTGTACGTCTTGGAAGGACGAGACCCCAGACCGTTCGATTCGGCCGGCCGCTTGTGAGCCTCCGTTCGCCGAAGACCCTGGTTCTGGGAGGGAGGATTGGCGCCGCGCGGTCCCGCTTTGCGGCTGTCCGAGTACACCGAAAATGCCTTTACCGGCTTCGTTCCCTGCTTCTTTGCGTCCGGTTCCGCCTTGTTCGCATTGTGGGCCGCTGTCAACGGTCGAAGAGGCTGGCGTGCGATGTTGGCCCCTCCTATGCTGGCTGTGGCGAGGGGCTTCGCCATGGTTCGAAGCATCGGATCGTTCTCCATCTCGCACGTTTCGATCTTCTTCGTCCGGCTGGCGAAGTTCAAGGAGCTGATGGTATCGAGATGGTATGCTCGTGTCGGGGCAAGGTTGAGAATCATCACCGTGAGGCCGCTGTTCTGGCCCAGCGACAGAATCCTCGTCATCTTCGATTCTCGATACGGTATTCGGGACTTCTTGCTATTGATGGCGTCCACGCAGTTGGCCAACGTGAAGAGCGAGCTGTTGATCGCATTGGACTCAACCATGCGCTCTTTGTTGTTGTCCGTCCTTCGGTTGTCTTCCGAGCCGGCAAGGTCGATACACGACGCTCTGCTTACGCGAACCGTGGTCTCGGTGGTCTGTGTGACTTTGACGCAGAGGATCGCGTGCGAACGGGAGGAGTGGGCATTGAGCTTGTCAACGTCAGTTTCCCTCTCGTCCGTGTCAGCCCAAGTGTGCCTACCTTCGTAGCAGAAGTCGATCTGTTGACGTTGGCCTGGTCGTAGATCTGCTCAAACTCCTTCAACGTTGCACATGGCTTCTCCTTCAAGCCCACCACCACCGTCTTCCCGTGGTTATCCCGGATCGGTAATCCCGATGGCGTCCGCTTCTCGGGGGGCTCGAACAGGTCGTAGACGCGATCGCAGTAGATCTCGAAGTATTCCAACGTGACTTCAACCTGTGTTTCCCCACCCGTGTCCTTTTCCATCTTCCTACACCGTCGGTAGATCGCACTCAGCAGCCTGGGGATCACGCCTCTGTCCGCCAACGATTTTCCACCCCGCATCGTGTGCGTCTTCCCCGTTCCGGTACAACCGTGGGCGAAGATGGACAGGTCGCTTCGACGTTGTTAACAGTCAGCCCGGTGCGCAGCGGGAATAGACCTACAAGCCATTGAACAGGTGCTTGACCGTGGGCGAGATTTCGGCATCGAATAGGTCCTGTTGCGTCGCGTCCTGCTCATACACGGAGCTGAATTGGAAACTGAACGACTCGGCCTCCTTCTTCGGGTTCGGTATCCGCACAAGCGTCGGTCGGTCTTTGGCATCGCCATCCGCACCGGGTTCCGCCGTGACGATGGTGTCCTTGTCGAGCTCGTTTCGGAGCAGCGGCCGTATGCGCGCAACTACCCGTACGCTCATTGTGTGGAGAGGGAGGAAGGGTAGGATGGGTAAGAAGAAGAGGATGAGCGAAGAAGAACGGGGTGGCGCTACAGGGAGAAGAAAGGTTGACCTGCTGCGCTGACGTCGAATTCTGGAGTGCGACCGTCTATCCCGGTGGTGGCCCGTGTTTGATTTGCTGTTGTGGCCAAGCACGGCGTTGCCCCGGTGATGGCACGTGACGTTTTCCAACGTGCCCTTGGAAAAACGTCCCTACACGGTAAAGTAAGTCACCGGCCATCGAGAGCCGCCACCACTCCACCACCTTGATCAATAGCGTTTAATGCCGACCTTTTTTTTCATTTTCTATGGAGATTCAAGTATAGGAAATAAGCTATTATATATCATGTCAGGAAAATTAGGGTCTGGCGGGGAATGCGAGAATCACCGCAGGTCACGCAGAAGGATACGCAGCCCTCTGGCAGAAAGGTTTCGCATAATGCCGTAGTACTAGGCCGCCCTGCTGTTCTACTGCTTGTTCAATTCTTTCGACGAGACGTCATTGAAAGCATCTACCTTTCCAAAACGCATTCATCGAATCACAGATTAATAAGTATTCAGTTAAGAACAGGATCAGATTACGTACCTGTGCATCTGTGCACTTGACAAACGACATCCCATCAACGCCGAAGGATCATCTAGAGTAGGAATTATGTCATAGCCTACTCACTAGCTTCTTTTTTAAGTTTACGAATGTACCAGAGTACGAAGAAGTAACAGGAATTCTTTGGTAAATCCTGTATCTAGTTGGCATGCTGGGCGGGTCTACTAGCTCCATATAAATCGGCTCGGCTGGATCAGCAGGACCCTGCCAAAGGGGGATAAAGGTGCGAGTAAGACGTTTTCTTGGAGTACACGCGTGAGGTAGTCGTTGATGTTGTTAGTACCAGTATACGTCAGCCAAGCATCTCCGCTGTCGCGTATAGCAGTCTCTGGGTGACAGAAGATACCAAGATTTACTTTTTTTTTTCGATGGATGCTTGGTTCAGCACTGCCTCGCTTTCCTTCGCACTGGATATAGCCCAGCACTTTCTGTGAGGGTGGAAGAAGAGCCCGACAGGCCGTCCATGTCTCATGATCTGCCCCTCCAGCTTTTTCCGCTCTATCTCAAGATGATACGGAATTTTGCAGATGAGATGGCTTAAACAGAGCCAGGAAAAAATTGGGTGCATCGATTCATTACCCGACACAACATTGTGAGCTTGTATCAAGATGGTCATCTGGTATCGATGCTACAAATCATAAAGGTGATTCAACCTTGGTTTACGCCTCCTATTCTAAGCTCCTGGATGACAACATCACTCAATACCATGTCCAGGTGCCAAACATTCATAACATGGATGAGAAGGGCATCTTCAAAAGTTGTGGTGAACATCCAGAAACCGTGCACGAAGTAGGGACGTGTATTATCTAGGCCATGAGACACACGGTATACGCTGCTTACAACCCGGAGTCTCACTCACCCTTTTTCCGACACGTCAGCCGTGGTCAATAGCGCGGAGGATTTGATCCTGATGTATTGCAACAGTCGCCTGCAGGATTGCGTCCTTGGCTGGAATCAGACATTTCCAGTCACGCTGGAACGGGCACCGGTAACAAAGGACATACCCTCACCTTCTCTTTAGGAAAAAGGGCGAGATAAAGGCAGCAACAACGCGTATCACTGGATAGCTTCCAACACAGCAGTGGATTGCACTGTAGGGTAGGCTGTTGAATAGTGGAACCCAACAATAAAACAGTCAATGTCACGTTAGGAGAATGCTGCCTTGGGACTATACATAGTAGGCATATATTAAGGTCATCTCCATGCCTCACACTGCTTCATCACTCCTCTATTCAACATCACTTCAGGTCTTCAATCAACCATCTTCACGCTCAGAAAATGAAGGTCTCAACCCCCACCGTTGCACTTCTTGGCTCTATGCTCGCCGGTTACGGTGCTGCCCAAGAAGACCTCCTCATCGATTTCTTCAGCACCACCGATTGCGCGCTCTCTATCGGTACCGGCATCGCCCGGATGGTGAACGGCGGCTGTGAGGCCATCGGGTCAACCTACGAAGCTCACAGCCTGAGAATCCAAAGCAGCGAAAAGCCACCGGGGAGCTGCGCGCTCTGGTTCTACTTCGACACGGAATGCACACAACTAGCGAACATCATCACCAACGAGGCTGAAGCTGGTACGTATCCCACGTACATTTACATAGTGTCCGGAGCAATTTCTAATCGGCGTCTCTCTACCTTTTAAGATTACTGCTGGTACGGTGGTACCAACTCGCACTACCAATCTCAAATGGTGCAAGGGTGCTAGACCGCCGGCAAGTTGGCGCGGTAAAGAACCTGCAGTCCTTGACTGGAGGTTTGGCGGCACTTTCAGAGGCTCGGATTGTCACGGTTTAGGGATACATGTGTGACGGTATCCGTCACACACGCTGCTTGCGCCCTTTTTCTGTTCGGTACATGCTATCCGCATCCTGCTTTCCAGTCTGCATGGTTTGCCCAACCTGATGTTTATAAAGCGGAGCTGCCTGTTCCCTTCTTCCAGTCCTTTTTGGTAAACCCTTTTGACCATCATGGCGAGCTATTTCAGTTATCTGAATCCGATACTTGTTCATCTGGTGTTCTCCATCTGATCTATGCCACCGTGACGGTGTCTCTCATGGAAATCGAATCCGGATTATATTTCCTAGTTAGATTAGCGGGTAAGTAAGTGTTTGAAGTTTATACATAAAAATATATTCTAAATACTTTCCAAAACATAGATTAATAATTCTCTCTTCAGAGTAGGTGAGGTATATTTTGCTTAATAACTTGGTACGCTGGCTATATATATCTAGCCCTACGCTAACCTAAATCCCAGGTCAACCGAGGTAAATCCCAAGTCAGGTTGACATGCCGCCACGTGGCTACTCATACGCACCGGTGGTAGTCACTGAACTTCTTATTCGTTTAGATCCACTTTCAACTTATCTACTTGGTTGATCAAGGCCAAAAGATCCACGTGATTCTTAAATCACCGGTTTTTACTAGTACGGTGCTGTGCTACGAATACCTATTTTCGGAGTCGGCGTGTCTGGGTGTTCCATAGTCGAGCAGAAGACGTACGGCGAGGCGCCCACGAAAACTGCCCTCCACCCACGCTATCCGCGATCCGATTGGCTCGCGGCTGAAACGACGCTGCTTTGCCCACGAACAATAACCACCACTCCTCCACTCAGGTGCAAAGTAAGCTAGTACAACACCCAGTACAGCATACAAGGGAAAACGTCGTAGCATTGCTGCTGGGCCAGTGCCGCCTGTTCATCTATTTTGACATCAAACAGCGGCTAATGGAGCTTCAAAACCAGATGGCCTGCCCGACAGCAATCAATCTTCCTTCGGGAGCCTTGCAGTATCGTGTTGAAGGTTGGTCCTCTTGTCTGTCTGAGACAGACGCAGTCTTTCTTTTTCGTATCTCCATAGTGGTGCAGTGTGTGTTCGTCGATCGTTTCCCTCATTATTCTATCGCCTCCCAGTCTTTCTTTTCCTTTCTGTCGTTGTTTCCCTTGCCTTTCTCTCCAAGCGCGCGTCTTCTCCAACATAATTGTGGATTCTCCGCGATCTTCTCTTCTCTAATGTTGATACCCATCTTGAGGATGGTGATCCTTTCTTCGATGTGGCTGCTGGCAGCCTTGTCTACTACAGCAATAGCAGGACCTGTGCCACTCCGAGCCCGACTACCATTGTACGTTTTCGCATTGGACACTTGACGTCGCTAAAGCTGACCCTAAATAGTTATCCCTATCCGTCGCCGGGAAACTCGTCGGCACCTTTGACCCCCCTAAACCCATCTTTGAAATCAACGATAACTCGGACGAGCACGCCGATCGTTCAGCCGACCAAACCAGCAAAGACCTTGAAGAGTACAGCATCGGCCTTAAAAAATGCTTCCTCCACGGATCCATTCGCAGAGGCAAATACTGCGGTCGTCGTCGAGCCGATCAGCCGCACCATCTTTACAAAAACACAATCTGCAATCACCTTCTTGGACCCGAAGGGAAAGCCTCTTGTTACCCAAGCCGAGGAAACCATACTGTCCACCTCATACTTCACCAAGCCAAAGAGTACGACGTTGACAAAGGCACCACCAAGCTCTTCCAGCGCCACACCTTCCCAAGTCGCTTCCACCGCGAACGCCACCATCTCGACATCGGCGAGATCACCTTCAGCCTCTTCAACCGTGGCCTCCATTACGTCCATATCATCATCATCATCATTATCATCACCGACGAACCGGAATACAACTGCCACAAGACCTAGCCATAGCGGGCCCAAGTTCACTTACTCACCCAAGGAGAATGAGACCAAAAACGCTTCTACGAGCGTGACCCCGACGGTGAAAACAAGCACCTCCAACTCTGCAACCACGCCCAGCTTACCGTCGACGTCGACCGCACAGTCAAGATCGAGTGCGTCGCAAGGCACAACGGTAGCTGCCGCCAGCTCGTCCTCATCGGCGCCGGAGCCTCCAGCAGGAATACCAACCTTGCAGCGTCCCACGAGCGGAGGCCCGACGACGCGGAATAGCTCCTCACGCTCCGTCGTAGGGTCTGGCACCGCATCCGCGTCTTCATCTTCAAAAACCGTGGTCTACGTCACACAAACCCAATACACCACAGTGCAGCCTTCACCTGCCTCTGCCTCTGCCTCTGCCTCTGCTCCTTCTTCCGCACCTTCTCAGCCAAGACCATCTTCGAATGCCACGCCCACCACACAAGCCCCGAGTGCCCAGCCAGCCATCCCATCCTCACCCGCTTCCACCTCCACGTCATCATCCGCCGGCCTCCCTGCAACTTCCTTGGTACCGCCACCAGTGGTGACAGTGACACCACCTTCATCACCATCCACCCCTGTTCCCTCCTCGACAGCACGAGGTTCTGCAACAACAACAACAACAACAACAACAACAGCTGCTGCCACGCCGCCAACTGCGACCACGAGACCCACAGCAAGCGGCGGCGGCGGCGGAGGTTTCCAATACCCGTCCCGCCAATCCGTCCCAGCATCTGCCAAATCATCGACCACGGCCACAACTTCCTCTGCAGCCTCTTCTTCGTCTTCTTCTCCTTCACCGGGCTCGAGCCAAGTGACGGGAACGGGAACGGGAACGACTGCGCCGGTGCAAGCGCCTTCATCATCGCCATCGCCATCGCCATCGCCATCGCCATCGCCATCGTCATCGTCATCGTCATCGTCATCGTCATCGTCGTCTTCGAATACGCCGCTAATTGTGACGCCAGTCAATCCGGGCCAGCTGTTTACAGTGACGGTTACTGCTACTACGACGGAAAAGGAGACAGCCACTGTGACGGCTACTGTGAAGGGATAGAGAGACAGACCATGGGGGAGCAGACTGTAAATAGTTCGATAAAACCTCCCAACAGATACCACGCAGCTAGTTCTGCGACTTGTGATTTATATATAATGCGCAGGCATATTCGCGTTTCTTCAGTTAGTAATTCCATGTGGCCTGGTGGCAGGGAAATTGAAGAATTAGGGCACGGTTGTCATCATTGCAGCTCGTCGCATCCGCTCATCGTGTACTGATGTCACTGTCAGGTAGATTCATCATTCTACGTGTTCCCCGCGAATGCCATGCTCAAACCCTCATCCATGACCAGAGTAAAGAAAAAGAAGGAAAGCAAGACACGCCATGACCGGTATCCCACTTATTCTCCATGCAGATCATCACGCCATGACAACCCAACCCTCATTCCGAATCTATGCCTCCTGCCCGAAAGCCTGGGGGAAGCGGTTGATGTTGCTCTCGAGGTTGCCCTTGTTGCGAAGGAATTGGACGTAGGCACCGTCGATCTTGATGCGGCCCTCCTGGCGCTTGGTGACGTACTCCTCACGGCGGAGGCTGGTGAAGCCCCAGTTCTTGGAAACGATGATCTTCTGGCGACCAGGGAACTGCATTCGTTAGCATCGGTGTTGGGATGGGAGGGTAGGTAGATGGACGCACCTTGTACTGGGATCGCCTCAGAGCCTCGAGAGCGGTGGCGCGGTTGGAATCCCTCGTTCGGACGGACAGAATGATCTGGCCAATGTTCACACGCGCAACGGTACCGTTGGGCTTGCCAAAGGCACCGCGCATACCCGTCTGCAATCTATCCGCACCAGCGCACGACAACATCTTGTTGATACGGACGACATGGTACGGGTGGGCGCGGACACGGAGATGGAAACCTTCCTTTCCGGCGATCTTTACGAGGTACTTGTTGGCGCAAATACGGGCGGCTTCGAGGGCCTCGGAGGACAGCTGCTCGTACTCATTGGAGACGAGGTGGATGCAGAGGGGGAACTCGTCGGCGTTGGCCTTCTTGCGGCCAAGATCGAAGATGCGGATCTTGGGGTCGGGCACACCACGGTTGAAGCGCGACTTGGGGTACTGCGGCGGGATCAGCGTCGAACTCTTTTCCATTCTGCCTCGATGGCACATACCGGCTTGTTCTTGCAGTACCGGTAGCAGCGGGCGGGACGGCGGGCCATTTTGTCGGTTTTGCTGATTCTGGTGTATTGTGAGCGATGCTTCGATCGAGCGATTCGAAGGGGCAGCGAGGGTCCGTCTCTTCGGAAGGGGTGAGGAGATGCAGGTGCGGCAGCAGGGAAGAGGGTCGTCTTACCTTTTTGTTAGTGATGGTGGTGCTGAGGAGCAGAATCTCGACAGGAACCTCTTTGACCCCGAAGTTGATTTCCAATCAGTGTGGGAAGAAGCCGAGCTAGACACAATCAGGTTAGACCACAACCGAGTCGCCCCAGCCGGGTGCATTTCTCAGCAGTTACCATCGTATGGCGAGTGCACCAGGCGTTTCGAGTGGCATGCACGGGCAGAAGAAGAGTCACATTCACTCGAGAGAGTCATAGTTCATTTGTTAGATTGCCATCACGGATCCATGCCGAGGTGGCGTCACAAGCAAGCAAATGGCAAATGGCAAATGGTTATTGGGCAGTTTCAAGTTGATTCATTGTTTTCATTCATGACCATCTCGTATACGAGATCTCGTCATGTACATGCATCAATCACATCTGCCTTGTCCTCCCCGAGCCTGTCCTATCCCGTTTAAGCGGTGTTGGTGCTCAGGATGTCGGAGTCACCTGTGACAAGGTCAGCGTGCGTTCTCTTCATGGTGCAAAAGGGATACTGACCGGCATCGAGGATGGACATGGTGGAGCAGCGGAAGAGCTTTCCGCATGCAGTCCCCAGTTCGATCTGGATTACAGTCATTAGTGTTTGCCCTCCGAAGTCAGATAGACCTCTTCTCAGGGCCAGCCCTCAGAGCACCACCACGGTATCTCGTCGTTAGGCCTTGAGACGGATCGGGATAAGAGACCTACGTTGGTGCCGGAGAAGTGGTGGACGGAGGTCTTGGACAGCTGTTGCGAGTTAGCATGGCCCTGTTGTTGCAAAGGATCGGCAAGGACAGTGTAGCCTACCATAGCATAGTACTCGAGCTCAGACTTGCGGAGAGGAGGGGTGTTGCCAGAAATGATGACGAGCTTGGCCTTTCCGCTCCTCAGGCTCTTCAGCGTAGACTTGTATCCGAGGGTGACCTTTCCAGACTTCATCACAAGCGCCAGGCGCGAGTTGATGGAGTCGGCGGTCTTCTTAGCTTTCTTGGGGGCCATCGCTGCGCTTCAGGAAATCTGGTATTGAGGTATCCCTGGTTGTTTTGGGCGCTCCGGTCGCAGTGAAAAGTCGTGGAGTCGTGGAGTCGTAGAGTTGGTGGATGGAGGAAAAGTTCGCGCCTCGCAGGTGGAAAGCAATGTGGGATTTCGAAAGTTCGGTCTTGGCACGGAAGCGATGCGCTAGCCATTTGCGGGTAGCGTAGAACCGAATCGACTACATGTCCATTCGATCAGTTCAAATATTGAATGTTTAATAGAATGTGTTGTTGAATTCAATTGCTGGTATCCTAGACTGCAAAATGTGCAAAACGCCGAGCTCCGAGTCCACAGACAGTGACCAAGTCAAGACTCCAGCCTATGCTATGCTCGCCATCACCCCCCTCGTACCCGTCATTACGAACGTACCGACGAGGTCCAGTCCGCCCAGATCATGTCGTTATTTCGCCATCTCTCATATAATACTGGAGCAGCAGTTTGCACGCTAGTCTACGCAGCAGCCTTCTGGCGTCGTCTGCCAGTCCCCGTCGCACCCTCAACAGCACCAGGCCGGTTGAGCGTGTACTTCGCGAATGCCCTCGCAAGTGCCTTCTTCGCGCTAACCTTTTGTGAGCCGACGAACGAGTCGACAGCGACAGCAATGGCACGATCAATGTCTTGTGACGAGCAGAACTCAGACAGTCGCATCTTGGAGAAGGCTTCTGTCATACGCATGATGGCTTCAAGGTGACGAACCTGATCAGGTCAGTGGATGTATGGAGCCCATCACGTTTCCCACACTTACTGTGATTGGATAGGCACCAGTAGCCATAGACTCTCGCCTCATATCGGCATAGAGACGCGCGAGCTTATCTTGGTCGATCTGATAAAGCTTGGGCTTACACTTCTCCCTGGCGTATAAAATGTATTTCCTCAACAGCTCGGGTTCGATCTTGTCACCATCCTCGGCCGCCTTCTTCTTCTTCTCGTCTTCATCGACATCCATGTCGTACTCGCCAGTTCCCTTGGAGTGGGCGGTTGAGCGACTATGCGAGTGAACAACGAATTTCGCGAGACGTTCATCCTCGGTAGGATCGACGGTATCGCGTACCACGCACAGGATATCGAAACGAGACAGAATAGGTTCGGTGAGCTCCACGTTCTGAGAGAAAGGGATGGTGGAGTTGTAGCGTCCACCGATGGGATTGGCGGCTGCGACGATTGCACAGCGAGCCTGAAGTGTTGTAACGATACCAGCCTTGGAAATCGAAATAGTCTGCTGTTCCATGGCTTCGTGAATGGACGTTCGATCCTGGTCGTTCATTTTATCGAATTCGTCAATCAAGCAAGTGCCCTTGTCTGCCAGCACGAGAGCTCCTCCTTCCAAAGACCACTCGCTGGTCATGGGATCACGTCGAACGGACGCCGTAAGACCTACAGCGGAGGCACCTTGACCCGTCGCAAAGACGGCCCGATGAGCCGTCTTTTCAACGAATTTCAGAACCTGCGATTTGGCTGTTCCCGGATCGCCTAGCAAAAGCACGTTGATGTCTCCACGGATCATGTGGCGCCCAGAGCCTTCCTTGCTTACACCCCCAAAAAGGGATAGGGCCACTGCAGTCTTGATATCGGTATGTCCGTAGATGTTGGGAGCCATGGAGTTGACAATCTTGTCCACAATTTTGGGATCCTTGGCCAGAGTGCGAATGGCGGCTTCATCTTCCTCGGTAAGGCGGAATCCTGCCAATTGGTCATGAGACTTGACGACGTAATTCGCTTCGATGACGGTAGCAAAGACGGGGAACCCATTCTTGCTGTTGAGTGCCGCATCGTAGTTGTTGCGGTAAACACCGGTCACCTCGATCTCCTCTCCAGGCTTGGCCGTGTCGATCAGATCCCAAAGCAGAATAACTTCACGGTGCCGGGGCAGGCGACCGGCGGGAACGGTGCCAGGAGACTCCTGCAGAGTGAGCTTTTGGTAGTTGCGGTAGACCGTTCGCTCCGAGTTCACGGTGAACGGACCACGGGACTGGCAGTTTTGGCAGAAGGATATCTTCACCTCCACGTTCGAATCCTGGTGGAAAGGCCCCAGCGTCGTGCCGCACTTCACACAGTCGAATTTGACATATTTCAGCTGTGGGAAGACACCGCTGCGTCGGGTGACGACGCCATTGACGCGGACAAGACAGTTTAGGTGCGACTGTCGAAGCTGTCGTAGAGTGTAGTTCACCGGGATGTCGGATATGCGGACATGAATCTCGGAGTGAATGCGTTCGTAGTCGGGGTAATGGAGGAGCACCACTTCCATGGCCACTTGGTCGAAAATCTTCAGCATCTCCGTGGGGCTGTTGGCGAGCCAAAAGCCCAGCGTGGCTTTCGACTCGGCCAGATGGTCGAACGAGACCTCTAGGGACTCGGCGTTGATCTCTCCCAGCGTACGAACGCGGTTCCCATAGACGGAGATGCCATTGTCATCCACGAATTCGGTCAGGAACGACTTGAACTCGCGAGCAATGGTCCTGGAAATGGCTGGCTGCGATACCCATTCCGACAAGGTGTTTGACTTGATGTCCGACATGGCTTCGAGCGAAAGCTCCTCCATCATGATGTCCATGTCCTCGTCGATGTCGTCTTGTTCTTCATCGTACCGATTACGCCGTCTGCGCCCCTGCTTCATGAGCTCGCCGAGATCGCCCTCGTCGTCGGGCAGGAAGGCAGCCGGCATGCGACGTCGCTCAGCGACCTCTCGATCGCGAGCAGCCATCTGTCGTTCCAGCCTGCGCCTGGTAGCATCATCCATGGCCTCGTACTCGTCATCGTCGATGCCGGCACCTTCGTAGTAGTTGTACTTTGCCATTCTCTCCTCCTCTTCCGCGTTGAAGCCGGGGATAAAGCCGGTATCTTCAAACAAGTCGATTCCCTCGGCCTCTTCGGCCTCTTCGTCCAGGTCGTCCACATCGCGGATGATGTCGTCCTCGTCGAGCGTATCCTCGTCTTGAGGAATGAGGGGCGGAGACGAGGCCATTGGGCTCGAGGGCGGATAGGCCGGCGACGAGGGGAGGTCATCGTTGTCTCGTGTGCGCTTGTTGTGCCTGTTGGTGGAGTTTGCGCCCCGGTTCGCAGAGGACATGCTTGGTCGGAGAGGGGAACTGAAGGCGGTTAGGGGATATCGCAGGCTTTGCGCCGACAAGACGGAAGACGCACCTCATGATGCTCGCTCAGTGCACAAGTGGGTGTAAAGCTGTGCAGTGACTGGTGACGGATGGTAACCGACAACTGCGGAGGGGCGGAGGGGCGAAAAGGCTGGCGCGTTCAAATGTTCGCGTGTCCGACGCGTTGAGGCTTGGCGCGTACCACTTGGACTGCCCGAAGCAGCAAGGCTTCAGCGTGCACACAGACTGCGTATGACGACGATACACTGCACACACACATACATAGACACGTAGACACGTAGACACACACTCACACACGCACATACACACACACACACACAGCCACATACACACTGCGCACGCTCAGCCGCAGCTGGTGGAGACGCCCATCGTCGACATGGCCGACTCCCACTCTTCCAGCGCCTCCCACCCCAAAGCGCGCGCCAACTCGGCGTCGCAAGGATCCGAGAGTTCGCAGACGGCAGCAGAGTAGGCAGAGTCGTCCCGAGCTGGCGAGTCCGTGCAGGCTAATGGGGACGGCAGTTTCATCAAGGAGCAACTCAGTCTCGAGGCCGAAGCCCGCGAGGCGCTGCCCTATGTCAGTGTGCCCATCTGCCAAACCCACAGTGCAGCTCTTCTGACCATGGACAGCAATTCGACACCTGCACACGTGACCTGGGTCCGCTCCGGCAAGGCCTCTACTCGTGTCTCGACTGCAACCCGCCGCCGGCCGACTCGTCCGATCCCTACGTGCCAGCCGCCGTCTGCTACGCCTGCTCCATTTCCTGCCACGGCGAACATGTTCTCGTGGAGCTGTTCAACAAGCGAAACTTCGTATGCGACTGCGGGACGACGCGCCTGCCCGACACGAACCCGTGCACGTTGCGTCTCAACCCGGCCACGGGCCGGAAAGGCCATGTGAGCGGAGAGGAGCCGGCCAAGGGCAACAAGTACAACCAGAACTTCCGCAACAAATTCTGTGGCTGTGGCGAGAAATACGACCCACATGAAGAGAAAGGGACCATGTTCCAGTGCCTGGGCCTGGGCACGGTAGAGGACGGTGGATGTGGCGAGGACTGGTGGCATCCGGAATGCGTCATGGGACTTACCAGGGAGGAGTTCCAGAAGAGCATCGAGAAGCCCAAAACCAAACCGACCGACGGATCGCCCAAGAAGAGTGGTATAATGCGGCAAGTAACCGTCTCCAGGACAGAGGAAGAGGCCACGGGAGTCCCGGAAGAAGCAAAGAGACCATCGATCACGACGGCTATCGCTGCAGGCTTAGCCAACGACAACGGTGCGGACGGAAACGATGTTGCAGCACAGGTTGAGGAAGACGACGAGGAGGAGGATGACACGCCGCTGCCCCCAGGCTTCCCAGGGGAAGACGAATTCGAGTACTTCCTCTGCTACAAGTGCGTCCAAGCCAACCCCTGGATAGAAAAGTATGCCGGCAACCCGGGCTTCCTACCCCCGGTATACTTCGACGCCTCACTCAACACGGCGAAAAAGGAAGCAGAAGGTGCAAATGAAGAAGGTGCAAATACAAGCAGAGACAGTACGAAGCGCAAAGCCGACAATGACGAAGACTTGACCACATCAGGAGACATGGCACCGCCCAAGCGTCAAAAATCCGAAGACATCACGACAACCCTCTCCTCCATCCCCGAGAACACACCTTCCACCACCACCGACGCCGCACCCTGCAGACTCCCCTCCCTCAAATCCCTCCACACACCCGCAACAACAGCCCCCTTCTCCCTCTTCCTGACCGCAGACTTCCATACCCACCTCTGCCACTGCGCGTCCTGCTTCCCTCTCCTGAAGCCCCACCCGCAGCTTCTCGAAGAGGAAGACGTCTACGAGCCCCCCATGTCCGAAGACGGCGACAACGCCGAAGCTTCCATCGGCACGGGGTCTCTTCTCGATCGCGGCGAAGCCGCCTTCAACAACATGGATCGCGTCCGTGCTATCCAGGGCGCAATGGCGTATGCGAGTTTGAAAGAGGGGTTGAAGGGCTTCTTGAAGCCGTTTGCGGAGAGTGGGCAGATGGTGGGCGCGGATGATATCAAGGCGTATTTTGAAAAGCTGAGGGGTGACGAAGAGGGAATACAGGAAGCGGCTGGGGATGCAAAGAGGAGTAAGGAGAATGGCGAGGGTGGAGGCGATGGCGATGGCGATGGCGATGCCCCCAGTGGCAATGCGAGGAGGGAGCAGAGTGGGTACTGAAGTGACACGATCGGAAGAAAAGGCCTTGAACGGACGGATCGTCTGGGGCATGTAATGGTAATGTGTATGTATACATTGAATGCTTGGGGGTTATTTTGTGACAAGGTGGGGAAAGGCGGGCCAGTTGCCTTTGGTTCACAGGGAAACGAGGGAAATCATGGGGAAGCAAGCCTTCTATGGGCTAAGCAATTGTACGAATACTCTGCGGACGTCTCGCCCATCTCAAAGAATCCCCCTCCAAAACTCCGATTCCCATGTATCCCAAGTCGGCCAGGTAGATCAAATGCGATAGGGTAATTCCGTACCCCGGCCCTGGAAACGCCAAAAACTCGATACGGATGCTCTGATGCTTAAACGCCACCTCCTTGCCCCTTGACCTGGGCTTTGGAGAACTGTTGCACAAGTTGCAGCACACCACCACGGTTGCCGCTCGATGCTTCTTCCTCCTCCTCATCATCCTGCGCGAGCTTGCTTGTCCGCCACGACTCGCCGATCATGCTCTCTTCTTCAATTCGGGTTGGTGGCTGCTGATGCCTGCCAAGAGGTCCTTGACGAGGCGATCCTCTCATCATGGAAGCCGAGGGTTGGTGATGCGGATCGAGGAGAGTGGAATGCATATGCTCGTAAGGTCTGGCATGGGGTGTGCGGCGACTCGGTGTCTGTCTCGTTACCGGCCCTCTGCTTGTCCCGCGAGCATTTGTCTCCACCGGCGAGGTCATCTGCGAAGCCGCGCCGAATTGGTTGGGGAACTGTGGCGGAGGGTGGAAGTTTCCGCGACGGCCCGGCGCGCCGTTTGTGCCACTATACACATCCATGAATCCGTAGTACGACGCCAGCATTTTGTTGTCCTTCGCCATGAAATAGTCCTCGCGAAGCTCGGTATCTTCGCGACGACCACCGCCTCGGTTTGCCGGCAGGTTCTCGTCTCCCTTCTTGGAAGGAAACATGGAGTACGAACATACGACTCCCAAGCCATCCACCACAATGGAGAACTCGCGGAAGAAATCGACTATGCGTTCACTGCAATCGGGGAGGCGGAAGATGAGCAGGAAGGGGGTGATGACCATGCTGAGAATCTCCTCAGCAAAGATGAGGATCTTGGGCTGGTAGAGCCCGGAAAATTCGGCTCGCACTTCGTCGGTGTGAAGGCGATCCTCCCATGTAGCTGGCGTATATCGCGTATGAAAGATGACGTGGCTCATGTGGTAAGCTGGGTCGGATACCTGATCGTCCTGGGGGCTACTTCTGCGAGCTAACTGGTAGGCAACCGTCAAAACACCCAGCCAGAATAGAGCAGTCCTTCCGTGCGTGATTTCAAAATCGAGAAAGAGGTCTGGATCGAAGAGCGTGAAGAGTGCCAACACGGTTGCGAAAGCTCCTGCGACAAAGGCCACGAATGCTGCAAGCTGCTCCGTCTTGTCTTTGGGGAACTGTGCGAGATAGTGATTGGCATACGGGATAGCCATGTTCTTCCGGCGCAGGAACAAGTGAGGAAGCTCGTTGAACTCGCGGAACTTCCACTGAGCATAGGTGGTAAAGTCGCGGGTGCCGAGTTGCGAAGGGTCTTTGGAATATTCGGTGAAGTACTTGAACAAGTACAGGGCGAGCACGTAGCACACGCTGAAGGGTGCCCAAATGACACTCAAAAGACCAGTCCACCACAGTCGGGTCCTCAGTTTCTTGACGAGATTTCGCCTGTTCCGCTCCCGAAGAAAGTCTTCGTGGAACTGGCCATTGGGACCACCGAATACGAAGTCCATGATGGCGAGTTCGACGTGCCATTTGGTGGTTTCCGAGAAGAACGACCTCTTGCCCAGGAACGGGATCTGGATGCTCACATCCAGTATTTCCTTGTTGAAGAGAGCGATCAAGTAGTTTTCGCGTCGCATCAGACGATTGGCGATGTCGATGGCATCGAGTCGTTGGCGGCTCTTCGAATCCAGCAGTTTCCGAACCTGGGGAGAGATGTTGGCCGCAGTGGCAAGATTCTGATCACGCAGGGCCATGATCTTGTTCACAATGTGCTGCCACTGCACCGTCTGTATGTCTGCATCGGGGATATCGAGGAGGTAGTGGTAGAAGTTGTGCATAGCCTGGAGCTTAGGGATTCCCACCGCTATTCGATAGAGACCAAACAGCCAGCAGGCGAAGAACACCCACAATACGAAGACCCACAGGCCGTGCATTTTCTTCAAGCACTTGTCGACGAGCACATCGCCCATCTTGTGGCTTCCAGGGAGTTTGGAGTAATCGATGCACCAGCCGAGGAAGGTCAGAAAGCCAACGACGAATCCCGTCTGCAAAAGCAGCAGAACCCTCCGTAGAATCATGGAGTACATGCCGCATTCTTTGTAGTACTGGTACGTGTCGTGCAAGAAGGCATCCAGGTCCGTCTGGTTCACCCAAAACCACAGCGCCTTCTCTCTTGGATCGACGACGAATTGTCCCGACCTGCCCGAATTGGCCCAGGTGCGCGGAGGGGCTCCACCATGGCCATCGTCGTGCAGGCGTTGCTGCCGTCTCGTCGTCGCCCATTGTGCACGCGTCTGCTGGGTCGATGGTCCCGGGACAGGGGGCGGCAGGCCGCCAGTGCGCTGGGTCCTGGTGGCATCCAGCGGCTCCATCCCCCCTTCCAGCAGGAGCGACTGGGGCACATCGTCGTCGTCGTCCAGCGGCGCAGCTTGCGCGGGCTGTCTCCATCCCATCGCCCTGTTGGCCGTATTGATGCCCGGCGGCACGCGTCCGTTGTTGGCGGGGAGAAACGCGGTGCTCTCTGTTGTCATGTGGCTGGAAGAGGCTTCGGCGAGCAGATGGTCGAGGTCCTGCGGCTCAAAGCGCGCCCCGAGGTTCTCTTCGTCGATGTCCATGCCGTCGGTGGACGTCGAGCTTCGGCGTGGATGTGCGTTCAAAGGGCGGGTGGTGTCGTGCGCTTCATCGGAGGCGGCGGGGAGGAGCTTGGAAAATAGGTTGGAGGCCATCACGGATGCGAATGACCGTGCTGCGATATGCGATATCTGCCGTGCCTAAGGGGGCTCAGGCAGCGCGGGCAGCGGTGGGGGCGCGTGGCCGTGCAGCGGCGAGTTATCGAGCGTGGAGGCAGTATAGCAGAGGCTGGGGGATGGATTACACTACATGCATGCACTGTTGGGGACGCGAACGTGGATGGCATCGCCGGGGTGGAAAGCGCCCATGGGTCTATCTTCCTGCGATCAGGAGGTCGCCATGATGCTGGCGTGTGACGATGATCGAGTCTGGTGAAAGCCGCCGTCACATGGTGCTGCGTCACTTGTCCACCCATCGGCGCGCTAGTCCCAACCCGTCCAAGCTTCGGCAATCGGGGGAAGGTGCTGCCGACACAGTCCGTCATGGCCCTTTCCCTTCACCCTTCACCCTTCACTGGCCTGGGACGTGATGTGCGGACGGACACGCGAACCACCACGCCGTCGATGATCGATGATCGATAATCATGGCCAGTTATCTCCCAGAGCGGTCGGCTCCAGCCTCGCGGGGCACAAATGCCCTGTCGTCCAGGATCACCAGCGTGCTGTCCGCCTCGTATGCTGACCTGGAGATTCGCGATGCACTGGAGACGCTGGATGCCCGCGACGTGAAGAACACGGCAGAGACCAGACGCCAGCTCCGCTTGCATGTGCAGAAGGAAGTGGTCCAGTGCAATGGCGAGATTGTCAAGGACTTTGGCCAAGTAGCTGAGGTTGGTGTGACGCCACTACCCACGTGTCGATGGTAACCTTTGCAGCAATTGAAGCGCATAGGAAGCGCCATCCGTAGTTTGAACACCTTCTGCGATGAAATGCGCAGCCACATTGCAGCCGCAAACCGTGAGACGGGACCCGTGCTGGAGGAAGCAACCAACTTGATCACCCAAAGAAAGCACGTCGAAACCAAACAGCAGATCCTGACTGCCTTCAACTCGCACTTCTTCATCTCCGAGGAAGAGGCGACCGTCTTGACATCGACTGCGGAGCCTGTCAATGAAGAATTCTTCCAAGCCCTCACCAGAGTCAAGAAGATCCATCACGACTGCCAAGTCCTGCTGGGAACCGAGGATCAACGGCTGGGTCTCGGAGTGCTTGAGCAGAGCTCGAAGCAAATCAACGCCGCATACCAGAAGCTGTACCGTTGGATACAGCGGGAGTTCAAGACGTTGGACCTTGAGAACCCGCAGATCAATGCATCTGTTCGACGATCCTTGCGCGTTCTCGCCGAACGTCCTGCTTTGTTCCAGAGCTGCTTGGACTTCTTTGCCGAGGCTAGGGAGAACATTTTGTCGGATTCCTTCTACGCCGCCTTGACCGGATCTACGTCGGACAACCAGAACTTGAACACAAAACCGATCGAGTTCCAGGCCCATGATCCCCTTCGTTACATTGGCGACATGCTTGCTTGGGCTCACTCCACTACCGTGTCGGAAAGAGAGGCTTTGGAGGTCCTGTTCATTTCGGATGGTGACGAGATCAAGCGCTCCATTAAAGCTGGACTGGAAAGCGACCCTTGGTTACGAGGCGAAGGCGATGAGGAGGTTTTCGATGGCAAGAAAGCTCTCAACCAGCTTGTCAGTCGAGACCTGACGGGTGTGGCACGATTGCTCCGCCAACGAACCGAACAAGTCATTCAAAGTCACGACGATGCCACGCTTGCCTACAAGATTGCCAACCTTATCGGCTTCTACAAGTCCACCTTTGCCAGACTACTAGGAGCAGATTCAGAAGTATTGGACCTGTTCAACAATCTGGAGGGCTCAGCTATGAGACAGTTCCGGGCGAATATGCGAGACCACGTTGCCGCAGTGCAAAGCGAGTTGGCTGTCCCTCCCGTAGATTTGTCACCCCCGGACTTCCTCGAAGAAGCCCTTCAAATGCTCAGGGTGCTGGCTAAGAGCTACGACACATCTGTTGCAGCATCTGACAGCGGCGGGGACGGCTTTCAGGCCGTCCTCGCCGAAACTTTGGATCCCTTCCTGAGCGGTTGCGAGAATCTTGGGGGAAGCTTGCAAGCACCCAGTGGCGATATTTTTGCAATCAACTGCCTACTAGCGGTCAAGTCAGTTCTCGCATCCTACACGTTCGCTGCCGACCGCGTGAATGAGATGGACGATACGATCGGCGAGCACACGGCAAAGTTGGTCGAATATCAGCATCAGTATTTGACCTACACATCTGGGCTCAACGCGCTCCTTGAAGCCCTTTCTGACATCTCGGACTCATCAAATAGCCTCAAGACCATTCCTGAACTGGCTGCTTTCAAGCCCGAGGCGTTGATTGCGGTGAGCCAACAATTGGATGAATTCTTACCCTCGGCACTGATTGACGCTGCCGAAAATCTGAAGCAATTGCGGAATCGGAAGACGGTGCAAGACATCACAGAAGAAGCAGCAGGCCGATTCTGCGAGGACTTTGAGTTTGTAGAGAGCAAGATACTCGCTGCAGATGATCTATTGTACAACGAAGACGAGGACGAGGATGAAGAAGAAGAAGAGCCCGCACCAGCACTGAGAGATCTGTTCCCGCGCACCAGTGGCGAGATTCGGGTTCTCTTGAGCTAGATAGATGTTGCTGTACTGTACAGTCCATCTCGAGAACGGAAACTATCCATCATTTTTCATGCAAGCACAAGTCAAGTTGGGCGTTTTGATGTCGTGAGATCCCGTTTCAGTTCATTTTACTACATGCTCCACGCTGCGAGGGTACCACCGCCGCACCAACATATCTATCGTTACCTCGTAATCTGTGCAAGGGAAACACGATAATAGATGAGAAGAAAGACCGCCAAGACTATACCGCCAAGACTCCAGTCTAAGAAGATCAAATACCCAGCATGACGACCCACGAACCTACAAACAGGGTGGGAAGAGAAAAGAAAAAAAGGGGATATTTGATGAAACAACAAAGAGAGCAGCATCTCGAGAAAAACATGGAGCGTACAAACATCCAAGGTCTTGAAGAACATCGCAAGATGAATAGCGGGAGAGTAAGAAAAAACAAAGGAGCCATTTCCCAACCCCCAAAAGAAAACTTTCGGTTGCAGGGGAAATGACACAGGGAGGGAGCCCTGATGACGTGATGAGAGGACGGAAATCTCGTTGAAGTGACCCCCTCCAGAATGGCGGCGCTTTTCACCTCTCTCTCCATCGCAAAAGGAGGAAATTGCATCGACGGTTGTACGAAAGGGGAGAAGTACATGCATGGTGGCAAAAACAGTAGGCAACGACAGGAGCGTTGAAGGAGAAGAAGAAGAAAGAAGAAGAAGAAGAAGAAGAAGAAAGAAGAAGAAGAAGAAGAAGAAGAAAAAGAGAACAGAGATTCTCAGACATGTACACTCCCGATGCAGCCAGCCAGCCTCCTCGCAGCGTCAAGTAGCCCCGCGATATAAATCTCGCCTCTTCCAACCCGTAAACCGCAACGCCGTCGAACATGTCCGTGGAAACGCCCAGGATCGCCAGGTCCGGATACGAGTTTCGTCGGAATGGTGCCTGCCAGGACAAAGTCCAAACGTATGGCCTCGACGCAAACACCGTCCGTATCGTCAAGTAGGTAGGCCGACCAAAAAACTCGATCGCCAACCCCATATTGTCTTTTTTTGGGGGGGGTTTCTTCTTCGTCCAAATCGTCCGCTCAAGCGCTCTCTTCCTCCTTGGACCCCTCCATCGGCTTCTTATGCACGTTCCTCTCATGCTCGTCCCTCTTGTCCTTGCGTGTCCCGAAACCCCTTCCCTTCCCCGCACCACCACTCGGCGCCGCGCTTCTCGAGCACCCACGTACGCTGCAGAAATACTGCACCCGGTGTCGGGCATGCTGTTGATCGTGGTGGCGACGTAGATCGGCGAGGCGTCCTAAAATTATGTCTTTGCAGCTAGATTTTGAGCATTTGAACTTTTTGTTGGCGAGGACAAGGCCTATCGTCTCCTGAGAGGGGGTCGGTCGGGAGAGCGTGGGGTTTGGTTTGGTGGGGCGGTTTGGGGGATTGGGGGGAGGTGATGACGGTAGGGTCGGTGAAATTGCGGGAAACTGAAAGCTAGCGATCATCAGGAAGATTATCGTCATCATCTGGGATCTTGCTTACCCAGATAAGTCGGAGAGATGGTTGCCGGAAACGAAAGTGTCCTGGTGAGGGCCCGTGAAAGACGGGCGGGTGTTGAACGCCTGTGATCTTTTG
Organism: Corynespora olivacea; assembly: GCA_019202945.1. Lineage (NCBI taxonomy): Eukaryota > Fungi > Ascomycota > Dothideomycetes > Pleosporales > Corynesporascaceae > Corynespora > Corynespora olivacea. The sequence goes on from JAGQEM010000001.1 coordinate 167,889, forward strand.
CGAGAGTCAGAACTGTCATGGAGAACGCGAACCAAAATTGACCAAAGATAAATGCTGGATGTTCACTCTGGGGTGAGACCTGAATGCTGGTAGTCGGTTTCCGGTCGTAGATCATCTATGGTAGACTCAACGAGTTGGTGACAAGAGGAAGGAGCAGTTGAGAGCGTAGAGAACGGGATGTTTGGTGTATTGCATCGTGATCAACAAGATCAGTCCCAACGGCATGGTCATGAGTGGTGTCTGGAGTGTTGGCAGGAGGCTGTTGGTGAGAATTGGTACTCCAAACCAGATACAGGACGGATTAGTGGACGGAGGGGAGCCTAGTCGGAATGGGAGTGGACGCTTCAATGATGGCTCGAACGGTTCACATCATGGCTGAGAGTTTGAGAAGAGTTCGAATGTGTTGTTATCCACGGTTCGAATAGTGATTGCATTGAGTTGCTGTCCCAGGGGCGCGATGTATACTATTGGACATAGACTGGATTGCATACCGGACGGAAAAAATCGAGTTCGGTGGCAGGGGAAGGGAGTGGGTTGGGGATGAAGAAAGAAACGTGTCCACCCACCTCTACACAAAAGCCTGGTGGGAATCCGGCCTAGTATTTACGTACCTTTCTCACACGAACCGGCAAAGTAGTCATAATGGTTCCTTGGCGACCAGATGGGATGATTTTAAAACTTAGCGAAGTGGCCATAACAACCAAGGGGATCCGTAGGCGTGATCCGGGATAGATCAAGGGTAAATAAGTGAAGCAGATCCAAAGGCGTCCAGTAAATCCAAACAGAGTGCTTCGAAGACCTTTCCAGAGGCATCAAAGAGAGGTGAGATCCGGAAAAAGTTATCCAGCCAAGATGCACGAAATCCTTGGTGTTGTGTCATAAATCCAACTAGACTGGCTGAACAGGGTCGATTCTGGATCAAGTACCTGCAAAAATAGTTTGCCTCTGGGTGAACTTGGTATGTAATAGAGTAGGGTTGAAACTGTCTATAGTTCTCGCAAGAGTCTACAGCTGGTCTTTGGAAATAGTCTCCGTTCCAGCAAGTCTCCTGATGGAAGAATGAATCTTTCTGGATGTATTCCTATGCTCTCTAATCGGATGGCAACGACTAGGCAACGCTCCATGGCCGGATGTCCGAACCACCTTGTGGCCTCGGGTGAGACCAACCGAATGGGAACCTATGTCACGGAGTAGCTCGTCCGGCAAGATCCATCAGGGCTTTCATGAGTCGTCTGTACGTAATTTAGGAAGAGCACTTACTGGATGAATGCCCTTTCCGTGCCAACCATGCCGACCCCGTTCTGTGCCGATCGGTTGCTGAAGTTCATATCGAGCGTTTCAGATATTGGCAGTCCGTAATGAGGAGATATCGGTGAAGTCATCGATTGCCGCCTGTGAATCGGGCTGAACGAGTAGTAGTTCGGCTGTAGCTGAGCATCTTGAGGCTGATACGCAGGCATCAAAGACGGGGTTTGAGGCGAGCCCGAGTAGTTCGATCCGGCCTGGCCTGGCGGCTGGGACTGTTGTTGATTGATGTCTTGCTGAACAAATAGTTCAAGCCGGTTTGCGTTAAGATCGAAGCTGTTGTCCATTGATACACGAGGCGACGGGGAGAGATCGGCAGTTGGTGGGGAGCAAAGCAAGATCGAGAATGTCAGAAATGCGATGGAGAGAAACTAGCGCAATGACAGAAAAAAAGCAGCCTATGTATACCTGCTGTTATCCAGGACGATTTGCCCTACTGGACGGTCGGAGGACTCCGCTTGGCCATTCTTGCGCGATTATTCGACGAGGCAGAAAGAAGGCAACCGTCTTGACGAGACACGGCAGGGTATATTAGTGGAGGAACATGAAGCGTACATGTCACGCGTTCACATGCTCTACGGTGAAGACTGCAGAATACATAATACGAGCAGTTGTATGTGTGCGCTACAGGTCCTGTGAGTGGTTGTGGCTTCGTCCGCCTCACCTTTCTCTAGTCCCACAAAGCAAGCCGCTCGAGAAGTATAGCCTGTTATTGGAGTCTGGATATAGTTTCTCAAATAGTTGGCTCCAATAACTTGTTCTGACGGTAGTCATAGATGTGGATCTCCGCGGCAGTGGAAGCATGGCAGTGTGCCGGTTCGTCGAGTCTAGTTTCGAGTACTCAGACTGCGAGTTTCCATACCTTGACGCTTGCATCTCCGCCTGCAGAGATGATTTTTCCAGCCTTCTGCCATGCGACACCCGTGACACCGTCCTTGTGTGCATTCATAACCTTGATCCGCTTGCCCGGGTCCTCAACGCTCCATGCCATAACATTGGTATCCAGCGAGCCACTCGCAGCGAACTTTTCAGCCTCGTCCCACGCGAGGCACGTGATACGTGCCGTGTGTGCTGACCATCTGTCCGTAATGAGCTTCCACTCACCGGACGCCTCAAAGGCGTAGATTTTCCCATTGTTTGCACCAAAGACAAGCTTCTCGCCAGAGCCCGAGAAAGCAAGTGCAGAAATGGGCGCCGTCGCACGACGCAGCTCCGTGCCGGTCTCTTTGAGCTCGGTCCCAGAAAGTGTGTAGATGTGCACCAGCTTGTCATCGCCTCCCACGGCAACATTTGAGCCGTATGCAGCGATGCATGTGGGGGTGTATTTGACAGGCAGCGAACTGACCTTGTCGCCCTTTGAGTAGACGACGATCGAGTCTGACGAAGGGACAAGGACGACATCTGACGTTGAAGCGAGGCCTTTTGGCTGGAACTTGAGCTGGGCAGCGGTACCTGTGAAGATCTTGTTGGGAACGGAAATGGACCGGAGCGTATCGTCCCATCCAACGGTGAAAGCCTCAGCCTGGTCCTTTGACCCGGATGCAGCAACCCCTGCCACGTAGTTGGAGTGAGAGTCACCGTCGACTCTATCCGCAACCCCGGCGTCGGTATCCCAGGCCAGGACACGGCCTTCGTAGCTGCCGGTGAAGAAGGTCGAGCCAGAGATGCCGGCGGCGGTGATGTTCTTCTGGTGGCCACTGACAACACGGGATGGTTTGGGGTTGCCGTCGACGAGATAGTTGAGGTTGCCTTCGAGATCCACACTGACAATGAGGCCGTCGCTGCGGCCGCTCGGCCACACCACGCCTACCTGCTGGTCGGGAATGCTGGGGACGCCCTCCTCGCCCATCCTCCATGTCTGCACAGCCTTGGCAGCCTCGAGATCCCAAATGCGCACCGTCTGATCCGCGCTGGCCGTGACAAATCTCCTCGAGTCGCTGGCCCAAGAGAGGGCAAAAATGCTCCCCGAATGCACCCCCTCGCCTATCTCGCCCTTGGCCTCTCCCGTCTTGCCGTCGTAGAGCCAGATGCGCTTGTCGGCACCCACGCTGGCGAACACGGAGCCGTCGGGCGAAAAGGCGGTGCCGAAGACGAAGCGGTTGTGCTGGCCTCGCAGGCTGGTGTTGAACTTGAAGGGCGCGCCGTGGTAGAAGACGAGGCTCGTGTCGTCGGAGCCCGTCACCGCACGCAGGGGGCGCTGCTGGCGAATGGCAACCGAGTTGATCTGCGACGAGTGGCCCGAGATCTCGCCCACGCTGTTCCCGCTGTCGGCCGTGATGCAGTGCCCAAACCGCTCCTTGCCGTCGCCCACGGCAATGATGCGCTGCGAGTCCCCGTCCCAGGCGAGGTCGTTGATCCGCCCGGAAATGATGTGGTATTCGCCCTTGGTCGCCCCCTCTCCAGCGCAGTCCCAGACGCGCACGGTGCCCGAGACGTCCCCGCTGGCGACGTAGAAGCCCGAGGGGGCGAAGCGGGCGACGGTGGTCTGCGTCGTGTGCTGCGTATACTGCTTGCTCACGGCGGGGTCGTCGATGGACCGCAAGAAGACGCTCTTCCCGGACGTGTAGGCCAGGCGCTCGCCCTTGGGGTCTGCGGAGAGCGGCGTCGGCTGGCCGCGTGTCGTGGTGGGCGAGGCGGCCCAGATGGCGTCTGTCCCGTCAGCGGTGGCCAGAGAAGACGGGTTGGGTGGCGCTGGACTTGCCGGAAATGAGCGACATGCTGGATATGGGCAATCGCTCGGGCTGTATCCTGTGTCCTGTGCTCTGTGCTCTGTATCCTCTGTGCTCTGTATCCTCTGTATAGATATCTATCTACTCTGTATCCACGAGCATGCCGGAGATGCGCCACTTTGCGGGGCACAAACAGTGGCTGGCACGTCACGTGAACCCGTGCGCCGTACGCGATCGCTCTCCCCAGCCAGTCTTCTCCCCCGTCTCCTCTGCTCGGACCTCGCCAACACCATGGACGGCGACGGCGAAAGCGGCACAGGCCGTGACTTCCACCACCCGTACGAGCCTTACGACATCCAGACGCGCTTCATGGAAGCCGTCTACCGGTGCCTGGAGCGTGGCCAAGTGGGCATCTTTGAATCTCCCACGGGAACCGGCAAATCTCTGAGCCTCATCTGTGGCTCGCTGACTTGGCTGCGCGATCACAAGAGGCGCACGTTCGAGGATGGCTTCGCCGCCGATGCGGCTGATGGCGACGAGCCGGCGTGGATGCTGGAACACGCCCGCAGGCAAAAGAAGCAAGCCGCGCTGGGGCGCAGGAAAGAGCTCGAGGACCGTATAGCGAAAGTGAAAATCCAGGAGAACCGCATGAAAGCGCGCCATGGGCTCGGGGAACCGCATCAGAAACGACGGAAAGTGTCTCATGGTGCAGCTGTCGAGGACGCCGAGGAAGCACGCTTTGTGCTCGACGACTATGACAGCGACGCCGGATCAGCCCCGAAAAAGCACACTTTTGACGACTCTGGCCTGTCTGCAGAAACACAGCGGTTGATGGAAAAGCTCGGTCGGTCGTTGAAACGTGACAGCGACGACGACGACTTTCCCGACGAGACAAAGATATTCTTCTGCTCGAGGACGCATTCCCAGCTCACCCAGTTTGCAAGCGAACTGAGACGTGTCAAGATGCCGCCAGCCTTTTCGCTGGATATTTCACTCGATCCTCCGGAGCAGGAACAGTTGGCTGAAGACGTCAAGCATCTAACGTTGGGCGCGCGCAAGAATCTATGCATCAATCCCAGAGTAAGCCGTCTCGGCAATTCCACGGCGATCAACGAGCGATGCCTTGAGCTCCAGCAGCCAGGCACTTCATCAGACGGTAAGTGTGCCTTCATGCCGAACAAGGAGAATCGTTCGGTTGTCAATGACTTCCGTGACCACGCGTTGGCGAAGATTAGAGACATTGAAGACCTCGGGTTGCTGGGCAAGAAGCTCGCCATCTGTCCGTACTATGCTTCACGCTCGGCGACCAAGTATTGCGAGGTAACGCCCGTATTCTTTCTCCGATACTCCTTCGACTGACTCCATAGCTTGTCACGCTACCGTACCCTTTACTACTTCAAAAGTCCGCTCGAGAGGCGCTCGATCTCTCCCTCAACGGCCATGTTGTCATCATAGACGAAGCACACAACCTCATGGACGCTGTCACCGGGATTTACTCCGTGTTTGTGACACTTGACCAGGTGCAACAAGCTCGCATGCAGCTCACGGTGTATTTGCAGAAATTTCGCAACAAGCTCAAAGGCAAGAACCGCGTATATGTTGCTCAGACACTCCGCATAATTGACTCAATCATTACCTATCTCCAAGCTAAGAACACTGACTCGAAGGTCGTCGATGGCGTTGCCGACCTAGGCGCGCTCATGTCGGGCAAAGGCGTCGATCAGATCAACATCTATAAGCTGAACTCATATCTGACAGAAAGTCGGCTCGCTCGAAAAGTAGATGGCTATACAACGTACTCTGAGCAATCTCAACGTGACCGAGCGCAGGGAGAATCCAAGGCTGCGGCGAAGCATACGGCGAAGCAGACAGTGCCCGTTTTGTCCCATGTGCAGTCATTCCTCCTATCTCTAATGAACCCATCAAAAGAAGGTCGCTTCTTCTACTCAAACGAAGAATCATCGACCATAATGCTAAAGTATATGCTCCTGGACCCAACCTTTCACTTCAAAGACATCGTAGATGAGGCTAGAGCTGTCGTTCTAGCCGGTGGTACAATGTCCCCAGTATGTATACTCCCACGTTCAACTTCCTTCCACCAACGTCATATAGATGAGCGACTATGAGAACCACTTGTTGTCCTATCTCGATCCGTCCAAAATCACGACCCTTTCGTGTGGACATGTGATTCCGCCGTCAAACCTCCTAGCAGTCCCAGTCGTTCGAACTCAGAGTGGTAGTGACTTTGACTTTACCTTTAACAAACGAAATTCGGAGCAAATGGTAGGTCCTGTGCTCCCTCTCATGCCGTTGAGCCTAACGTGTATAGATCCTCGATCTCGGTCATGCTATTTCGAATATCGCACGGCACGTGCCCAACGGTCTTGTTGTCTTTTTTCCCAGCTACTCGTATCTCGACACGTGCATAGCTGCCTGGAAACGTCTTCGGCCGCGGCCTGGATCGGCTTCGTATTGGGATACCTTGCAGGACGCTAAACCAATCTTCCTCGAGCAACGCAGCCAGTCACAAGCCTCGGAAAATATACCAGCTTCCAAAGAAGTAGCCGTACATTCGGTTTTGAGCGCCTATAGCAGTGCCGTTGCTTCGGGTGACGGCCGCGGCGCATTGTTGTTTGCTGTCATCGGCGGCACGTTGTCCGAAGGAATCAACTTTAGTGACTCCCTGGGCCGTGGAATAGTGGTGGTTGGCTTGCCATTTCCAAACCCGCACTCAGCAGAATGGAAGGCAAAGATGCAATACATCTCGTCCAAAGCATCCAGCATCGGGCAAGATGGTAAAGCAGCGGCACGCGACTTCTACGAGAACGCTTGCATGCGTGCAGTCAACCAATGTGTGGGTCGCGCGATACGACACCGAGCAGATTACGCTGCAATTATTATGCTTGACGGGCGTTATGGCGGGCAGCAAATTCAGGCTAAGTTGCCTGGTTGGATTCGAAGCAGTCTAGCGAACGGCACGGGGATGCAAGAGCTCGGGCAATATCTGGACGATTTTTTTGCGGAGAAGCATACTGAGGGTTAAGCATGTCATCTTCGACACTGCAACAAGATCGACGTATAGACCTCGGAGCCCAAGGGCCCCCTCGTAATCTGCAAAGATGCCTAGGGTGCTCTGGCTGTTCGAATAGTATTCTCCAACGTCACTTTGAGTGCATTATGATCAGCAATGTTTGCATACATCGAGCAACCCTTGGCAAAACCAGGAAGCCACGACCCACTTTCCAATCATGCAATGCGACAACCTTTTGACTTTATTGCTTGGTACTACCAGAACCCCACCATGCCCGTGCGGTCTGAGATGGTCCTCAGGCCAGCAAACGTCCGTATATCGATGACGACGTCCACAGACAACGTGGATAAATCAAGGCAATGAACAATACATCCTTGAGTTTCATCAACCCCACGGGGCCATCATTCGGAAATATCAAGAGGCAGATTGCCGTCCTGCATGTTGGACCATGTTTTGCGGCGCGTGCAGGGGTTCATACTATCGGCATATTTGCTGCAGAACACCTCAACGTTTCCGAACGTCGATAACATGACCATGGTCCGCGTGACAGAAATGGTGTCTCCCTTCTTTTCTATCTCACTTCGAACATATACATGCCGATTTCTAGTTTCCTTCCACCTCTGCGATCGATGAGCGGAATCTGTCGCTGTCGAAATCTGCCTTTCGCGTACGAATTCTGTCGCCGTCACGTTGCAATTCTTTATCTGCCCCCCAAGTCAACGTAAACACACCAATCTCAACTCCTCTTACGTTTCGCCTTATCGCTCAAATTCATACGATACTTATCACACCAGGAGTGGTACCACCTTCCACCATGGCTTCTCTAGGGCTCACCAATCTCGACAACAAAACGAAAATCGGTATCAGCGTCAGTATAGCCGTTGTGGTAGTGTTGGTCGTTATGGGCTGCGCTATAGGGGTATTGGATTGTCGGAAAGGTTACAGAAGGCGCCAAGACAGACGACAAAACCGCAGTGCGGAACTTGCGATGTTGGAGTCAGAGATGCGGAGCGGACAGGCAGGCCAGAGACGCAGGCGAGAGAACGGATTATGGGCCGATCTTCAGAACAGTGTTAATGACAAAGCTTCTGACAGTGGCCCGTCAAGTATCGCTAAAGAGAACAGTTCGGAACATGTGGAGAAGTTGCAGGAAGTCCATCAGAGGGTAGTGTAGGGTGCTGCAATGGTATATAAGATTCTAGGACTCGGAATTGGGCGCACACTCAGTATGGTACAATCTTATGTGAAACGTCTGGCTTTCCACCGTCTCTCAAGTCGAAGGTGTCGCCCAACTTCTGCTCTGGTACTGTTTCAATCTTCATTGTAGGATTTGAAAGGCTGTTAGTTGGGATTCACGGTCATTCCATATTCATTACGATCATGATACTCTCATCGGCATTATTTCGACTCTTCAAATATCGTGGCGCAGTGATCTATCTCTATGCGGAACAGGAATCTCTTTCATCTTTACGAGTAATGCAAGCCTAAACGCGTGCGCCACATTGTGGCGTTATTGGCGTCCGAATGCGGCATAGGCAATGGACGTTGGACAAGCGTCTCACCTCGACTTTGGCATCGTGTCTTCAACTCAAACACATCAATCCCAAATTAAGCCGTCGCGGCTCTTTGTCTCCTTCCGCGCACTTACGAAGTTACCTTTCGTCACGTTTTTTAGCATCGCACAATGAGGGTAGCGTGCCAAGCAATGACTTCAGAATAGAGCAATCTCCGAAACTCAGGAAGAACCGGATGACGATAAGAGCGTGGACGTTGCACAGCTGCATGAGGTAGCAGTTTTCCTTTACTAAGAATTTCAAGGCATGTCTTCAGGATGGGGATCGTCGGCACGAGAGGATAGAGGTGCGTACACAACTGTTGCGCAAACCGAGGAAGCGACTGGGGAGGTGACCACGCACGGGAAGGATGCCGAAAATGCATCACTGTAGGTTTTCAGAGGAAAATAAAACTCCCACGTACATCACTAACAGGAACAGAGAGAGTTTCGACAATGAAGATGATTTGAAAAGCCCAATCTCTCCTAGCTTGGATGACAATGAGCCAACACTGGACGACCTGGCCACTCTGCCGAGGGTCGCTGACAAACTACCCCGGGGCGCCTTCCTTGTCGTAATTGTAGAACTCTGTGAGAGATTTGCGTACTATGGCCTCTCAGGACCCTTTCAAAACTACATGTCGAACAAATACAAAGACCCTAATGGACTCCCCGGAGCTCTCGGTCTCGGACAGTCTGGTGCGACAGCTTTGAACAACTTTTTCCAGTTCTTCTGTTACGTGACGCCGATACTGGGCGCTATTGTCGCAGATCAGTTTCTTGGGAAGTATTTGACGATCAAGTACTTCTCGATGGTATACATGGTGGGAATCCTCATCTTGTTCTGTACTTCTTTGCCCTTCTCCATCGAGAGAGGCTGGGCTTTCCCTGGACTCATTGCAGCCATGGTTGTCATCGGGATCGGCACCGGCGGCATCAAATCAAACGTCTCGCCTTTAATTGCCGAACAAGTGCAGATGTCGAAACCCGTTATCAAGCATCTGCCGGGAGGTAGAAGAGTTATCGTCGATCCGGCGGTCACGGTCCAGCGTGTCTATATGATCTTCTACATGTGTATCAACGTTGGTTCGATATCCGCCATCGCCACTACGACGCTTGAAGCTCATGTTGGCTTCTGGAGCGCGTATCTCCTGCCGCTGATCATGTTTGGCGTCGGGTTCTTCATACTGGTGAGAGGGAAGGACAACTACGTGATCAAGCCACCTCAAGGAGGTGTCATTGGCAATTGCTTCAAGGCACTATGGATCGCGGCGCGGAATCGAGGTGATCTTGACCAAGCGAAACCTTCGCTCCACGACCGAAGCGGTATGGGACGTAGGCTACCATGGGACGATAATTTCATCGACGAATTAAAGACAGCGCTATCGGCCTGCAGGGTGCTCTTTTTCTACCCTGTATATTGGGCGACCTACTCCCAGATGATGAATAACTTTGTCTCTCAAGGTAAGTAAATTCTCCCCTTGATCAACCATCTAATAGCTAACCCAAACAGCGGGTCAGATGCAGCTACACGGCCTCCCTAACGATATTCTTCCCAACATTGACCCCATCACAATCATCATCATGATCCCAGTGACAGACCGCTTCGTTTATCCCTTTATCCGCACGCGCCTGCACTTCGCCTTCGCGCCAACTACACGCATAGCCTGGGGTTTCATCATCGCAGCATCAGCCATGGTCTATGCTGCAGTCCTTCAGTCTCGTATCTACGCTTCTGGACCTTGTTACGACCACCCATCCAACTGCGACGCCGGCAAGATAAGCGAAGGCAAATACAAGCCCAACGAAATCCACGTAGCTTGGCAGATACCCGCATACATATTAATTGCATTGAGCGAAATCCTGGCGAGCGTTACGGGATTGGAGTGGGCGTATGCCAAAGCGCCGGAGAACATGAAGAGTTTCATCATGTCCTTGTTTTTGTTGACGTCGGCGGGTGGCAGTGCCATTGGAATTTTGATTGCGCCGAGCGCAAAAGATCCAAATCTAGTGTGGCTGTACGGCGGATTGGCGTGCGCAGCTGGAACTGCGGGGGCTATGTTCTTTTGGATGTTTAGGGCGGAAGAGGGCCCGGGTCCCAGGCCTGTGGAGACGGCAGAGGAAATTGAGTTGACGCAGCGGAAAGATGATGACGAGGATGTGTGAGCCTATCGAGCGATGGAGGGCGATGCACACTTAGTTGGAATAGGAGAGAAAAGTGCAATGGCCGTAGACATGACCGGAATCAAGTGCTAGACAGAATTGAAAGATCAAGCGACTAAACCACTTTAAAACAAACCCGCCCATATCATACAGGTCATATATGGGAGGCCCTCGCTATTCTAGGAAGGGTCGTCGATGTTCACTTCACGTTCGAAAAGACCAGATCCGGTCCCTCGCCCGTGAGCTTCCCGCTCATCATACGAATCACGTCGTCTGACCAGCGAAAGCTATCCACACGCTGCTGCTCGAGCAGTGCATTCAACCCCTTCAATATCCACTCCTGAACTTCTGGCGTGCAAAACTCGTGGGCTAGAACAAACCCGAGCGGAACGTGGAACGCGCCAATTGGCCTCGTAGCCCAGGCATATTCCCACGTCTTACAGATATCGTATGCGACATTCCGGCATTCGGCCTCGAGAGCGTAGTATGTTGGGTCGTATGGAGGTAGCAGTTTGCAGATGAGTCGGTTGGTCAGGATGAGAAGGGACCAGTAACAGTTGTATGCGACGGTCACGCGCCAATGTGAGAAACTGAAGGCGGTGGGTATTGGGCTACCTTCTTCGGTCGCGGGGACTTCGATGGCAGCCGAGCCGTCGACGAGCTTTGCGGTGAGGTGTCGGCCTATATCGCCGAGCCCACCTTTCAGGTGGTGAAGTCTATCGAGTAGATCGTTCTTCGCGTTTTCGTAGATGTGGGTAGAGTCCATCGGGAAGGGGTCTGCCAAGTACTCCAGTCCGGGGTCATAGGGCTCCGCCGGGAAGCCCAAGGTGAATCCCTGAGTACTGCTGGCCAGGTTGAAGTTGTACTGCGTCAGATTGTTCGCGGGCAGTTGGACGACCTCGCCCAGCTCTTTCCAATCCTTTAGCAGCGCGGGGAAGTCGGCCATGCGATGTAAAATTCCCGTGTATAAGCAGTCGTCGAAGCCAAGCCCCGTGGTATCGAAGGCAATATCGCGCCACTCGGGTGATGTCAAAAAGCATGGCTCCCTCTGATAGATGGAAGTGATGATCTATAGTTCGTCAGTTGACTTGTAAAATGTCGAACAACGTCAACTCACAATACCGCCTCTGTTGAATCTCATCAACTCCTTTGCAAACCGATCCTGGCAAGTTCGAGGGCCTTGAAGCTCCATCAGACGCCCTGCCCCACCCACATGAGCCAAATATCGATTCCCTGCTCGGGGTCCTGCCAGTGCTTCGACAATTCCCAAAAGGACGGATGCACAGAGGGTATTGGGTGAGAGACCTTGCTGGGGGTCGTCCAAGTTTGTTTGCAGAGTCTGAACAGCGCGCAGATACAGCTCCGGGTTGACGATCTCGCTGGTATTTTTCCGGTAGATCAGGGTCGAATGGGCATCGAGAAGACAAGCCACTGCGGTGTCCAATGCAGCATTGTGACCAATCCTACTGGGTACGTCTCGGATAAAGGGACCAAATGCCGACATTTGGTGCCCGGCACCGCCTGTTCCTAATGCTTCAATCAAAGCTCGAGCGAGCTCTTGATGTCGTGATGGCGATGGGAGCCTGTACAAAGGCGATCGTGACGATACCGCTAGGTTTGTACCTGGTGACCCTAGGTGTGGACTACGCGGAGGTTTTCGTGGTTTGTTGCCGGTGATTCTGAACTTGTGAGCCACCGCGCCATTATCCGACCATTTCTCATTGATCTGAAACAGTTTTTGGCTCGTCAAGTCTACTTTCAAATAAGCACTCGCGACGTGTTGATGTAGACTACTGACCTGGAGTACCAGCCGTTCCACTAACAACTGCAAGGTTATTCAATCGCGGTCCAATATCTTTGAAGGTATGTCGCGCTGGTCGTCCAGGGCAGCATTTTCTATTCTTCTGGCAGTTGACGCAAGTCGGCCATGTTTCGTCGCACTGAGTTTTGGATCAGTCAAGTTTCTAATGCGGGAAGCATGCACACGATACCTTTATTTTTCTCTTTCGACAGATGACGCACCCTGTTTTGTCAGAAAGGTGGGTTCAAAGGTGAGGAAGTATCAAAGTACCTGTTGACTTAAGTTATACGTGGAAATGTCAGCCAGCATTTATAGACATCGTTAGAGGGCTTTCTTACTTTTGGCACACCGACCATGGGAGCGATGTTGCTGCCTTCAGCCGTTGCCCATGTGGAGGTTGTATCGTGGCTAACGGTGACGTAAGAAGGGGTGTAATTACTGAAGATTTTGGGGGCTTCTCAAAGAATCAACCTGCTTGGTGTTGACCGGTCTAAGTCGAATGAGTGAACGGAGTGAACGGAGCGAATGTTGCGTGGTAGCGAGGACTCTTTGTGGTGCTTGGGGTTGAACTGTAGCCCAAATTATCAGCGAATGTAATGGAAACATCGTATGTAATGTAGACGGAAGTTCATTTAAGAGCCCACATTAATGGAAAACCGTTGTGCAGGGCAGACTCGTATTTATCACGTGTTCGCAGGATGCAACCAAAAGCGGTTCCAACTGCACCAACACTAGTTATTTTGGGTCTAGTAGGATTTGTATGGGTGGCACACTGCATGATGACAGGTAACGAGGGCATGCAGCTTGTCTTGCCGTAAAGTAGTCGTTAGTAACGATATTGCGTATTGCGTGTGTCGTAAGGGATACTAAATGGAGCACTTCATGATGAGAGGCGCGACCCGTCATATGAACGATTCTTGTGCTGATTAGGTAAGCCAAGTCCACTGTTGGCTCCGTTGCGCTGGATTGCAACATCTCTGCGAGTTACATTTCACAATCCTTCACTCTTCGATATCTGTCACGGTCGGTTGGTATACAGCATATCCCGCTGCGTGACCATCGTTCGCTCGGTGCCTAGTTTCTCCGCCTAATCTAGGCCTCTTACGGAACTAGTGGCACACACACAGCTATATGTAGTTCCCCTCACTAGTTAGCCAACAACACGGTACAGTTCTCCTCGTCTATGTGCTCAGATGATTATCCGTGATAATATCAGCTTCAATGCGCTGAACTCCACACCAATTAGACTATCAATATGCATTCACAGCGGTTGATTGTGCGCCCGGAGTTCCGCCCTTATCGTCGGTCTCCGCCATTGCTTTCCAACCGAATCCCTGCGACCTATCCTCTCCTACATCCATCGACAAGAGTATCACAAAGTCATAAAGCCAGTCGATGGTCTGAGGAAACTACACATGAATTCAGCAACTTTTCATTGGTTGGACTGACCCACCAACAATGATGGAGAGGGCGAAGCGTCATTCTTACGACCCATCTATGAGCTTGCCTTCGGTTGCCAAAAATAGAATTTACGAAAGCGGTCTGCGATATTTCGCTCGGCCCCCGGCCCCAGATTAGGGAAATTTACCGCGAGAACTGGGCAATGATGGCAATACATCAAGTACTATCTCAACCTCGTCAAGAAATGGCATAACTTCACCGGAAAAAAATTGCTCCAAGCGTTGAATTAAGCCAGCGTTATGAGTTTGAAGATGAGCAAAGCTCTTGACGAACTCCTTAAATTGCAAAAGAACGAGTAGCAAAGACATCATATCGACAAAACGTATGCTGAGCGTTCTCGCTTCTAGAAAGGACCTTAGCTTTCAAGTGACGGTTACATACTCTAAATAGTCGCAATAGCGTCGAATGTAAGAATGCTCGCGATATTCCGAGGTTACGCTATGCCTTTTTCAAACAATCACTCCTATAGAGCTTCCTAAAGTCTCATGATAACGTGTATTACAGCAACAATCTCATCTACTAAGCGCGAATCACCATGGATATACAATTTCTCGGAGCATCCAAAGGTGCTGGTAGCTGAGGTCGAGTCTCAAGCCCAGGCTCATACATCTACCCAACCCGACAAACTGGTGTATTTGTACATATCGCAGTCTAGGCCAACCAAGCAAAATGTGAACACGTGAACACAAGATGCTCAGCCAGAACAGAGTATATATAGGTGGTAGCCGTGACAGTACACAATGGGGCCAAAGGTACGTTAAAGTGTAAGTCTCTTGACAAATGGTCCTAACGTGAAGTGGTCCAGCCGTTAATATCAAGTTCTTGCCTTACCAATTCCAAGCGCATGGGAATCCGGTCCACATGATTCCACGAGCTGGCCTGTCTGTCGCATCTCAAGGTCAAATTACCGTGCGAAATTTGACACAACTTTAAAGGCTATTCTCAGGCTTATTGAGCACTTTTCCCAGCACTGCACTCTGTCTTCCAAGCTTACGAGTCGCTGAAGCAGGATCAAGCCAATTACGCCCTTTTTACTATAACAGGTAAAAATCCATGGGCGACTACCCGTACATTCTTCGACCAGCTCCTCTACTTTGAGGATGAGGAAAAGCAAGAGGCAGCTAACAAGCTCGCGCATGCCTGTATCGCTGTTCTTGGAACTGGCGAATATATCACCATGGAACAAAACTTCACTGAGGGTCTGAGGGTTCCCGTCAACTAAGTTGCCGGAGAGTTGGCCGATGAGACGTTTACCCACCAACGTGAACTTGAGGCGGATCGTAGAAACAGCGAAAAAAGAATTGGCCAGCCAGCATACAACACGCAACTTGGTGTTGCATCGCTTAGCAAGGTGTAACTTGAGGAACGCACCATGTCTAGTGCTGAGGTCAATCAAGCACGTGATTGGGACAAGCGTCTCAATGACGCAGCGTTCCAATCCACATACCTTTGGGAAGCCTTCGTCGACATGACTACCAAACCATCGCTTCGACGTATCCGGTATACCAACGTTCCGTTAAGATGGTGGCAGGTGATCGCCACCAAATTTTGCACGGACATTACCCAGCATCCGAAGTGGAGGCGTATCCTGAAAGGAGGGTGTATCTTTGATCAGATTTGGCTCACTTTTCCCAGCACTATGCTTGCTCTTTTTGTGCTGAATGTCTTTAGGGCATGAGAGCCTATTTTCAAGCATCACTTGAACTTCACTACGCATAGTCGTAGCTCATTGTTAGGCCCGACTTCATGTCGTCATAGGCTTTTCTCACGCTTCCTAATTCACGGAGTGACGAACTGTTAGATCTCGCTTATTTAGCGCTATAAATACAGTATTTAAACTGGGTATTGTGTGTTCACGTTTTGCTCGGTCTAGAATCTGATAGGAACGAACGAAGCGTTATTGTATTATGCGGCTCTCTCAGATTCTATATTTCTGCGCTAGTGCTAAAAGCAGTTTAGTTTTTTATCAGAAATACGCCCCCACGCCCCACGCGCCAAGGGCCGACTTCGGCCATCATACTCGGAGCACGGTCCAGGATCTGGTGGCACGTCCAGCCAATCAACGACTGGCAAACGAACAGAACCATCGTGGCTGCCTAACTCACGATTCACGTGACAATAGATCTATCCATTCATCGCGATCAACCAACTGATCAATCAATCGGTCAATCAACTAACTGACTGAGTTCTTGTAGTAGTGGTAATAGGTTATTTACTCACTCCGTGTTTCAATCTCATCTATTAAGAATGCCGTATGTTAACACTGATGAAGTATACGAGAGGCTGAACCCAAAGGAAGAGTAGGGGATAAGCAGCCACATCTATCCCTTGCTCCTCAAATTCCCCCACTTCTATTTACAACTAAGTACTAAAGTCTCGTCAGCTGACATCAGATGATAGAAGGGTCTGGAAGTGAACACTATTCCACGTTTGTGCAGCTTTTGACACCCTCGACCACGAATACTTTCTGCGCTTTGTGGCCACAACACCATAAGCATGCCAGTAAACGCAAAGCTTACTATTACTCTAAACGCCCGCTTTCGCTAATGCATGACTCAAGCAGAAGCGAAGCTTATACTACGTACATGCCTGCCTGGATGTCGGCTCCGAGACACCCCCTGACACTAGTCTACAACTGCCGAGTGTGGGCCTTCATGGAAACCGGGAGTCTGCTCTCGTGGACCCAGGAAGGATTCCACACGTTTTCTAGATCTCCACCAATCGCGTCGGTTCTTGGACGAAATAACGCCCCTCCGCTGAGGCCCGTCCCGCTTCACGAGTCCGTAAAAGTCACTTAGAGATTGTCATAATCTACTAGATCGACTTCTCCCGCCTGCAGGGATCACATCATCGACAAAAGTGGACAAGCCCTGAGTGGCGTATCCGACGTTTGGGCCCGCGATGTTGGCCCCGTATGCTCCGTGTACTTGTCCGCCTTAAGCGCTTCGCGAAGTATTCAAGAACTATACTCCTGTACCTACATTCTTTACCAATATCTTGCGGTAAAAAAATCCTTGCTGATTCTTTAATGTAGTACATTGAATGTATCATCACCATTTAGTGAGAAAGTGCCCCGTTAGTCACCCGAGAAATAGGCACCCTACAGCCAGCAAGTGCAGTTTCTAGCTAGCGTGTGAATCCCATCAAATTGTCCGACTAACAACAGAACTTCTCCGATAACAGTCTTATGGCCGGGACGTGGACAACGCGGGGATTATCTAGATTTGGTTAGAGGAAACGCCCAGCCGCACGTTCGATGCGAATTGGTCAAGGTCCGGCCCGCATGCGACTGTAAGCTATATCGATGACGAGTCACGCTATTCCACTTTCGAGTTCAACACCTCAAGGTAGAAAGAGGACGCAAACTCTGTGCCTGTTAGTTTTGTATGAGTAAGTAGGACATGCAGTCTCCTGCCACACAACTACAAAGATTGGCTTGACGACTATAGCAGTCACTATTAGAAGACATCCCGATAATCCGTCGTCTTCGCTCTATACCGTTCACTCCTGCACACCACCACATATCAACCCTGTCACGAACGTGCAACAAGTCTGCACTGTCCGTAATCCTTCCGTTATCATGGTCTGATCCATCGTATTCCGATACAATGGGATAACCTGGATTTTGGGTCGGAGCCTAGACATTATACGGGTACAAGTGCTAGACGCGTTGCAAGTACGGGAAGCCACCAGCTGTGCACACAGCAAATAAGAATCCGATTGCCTGAGCCACCCACTACAGGTCCAAGCAGGATGTAGTCTCTACGCGAGATTTTTCCACAAATTATGTTGAACTCATTTCTCACCGGCTTGGCCGGGAGCACTGAGTCAAAATCTTATGTACCGCCTTTGCTTGATCGAGCTTTGGAAAGCTTGATCAAGCTTTTGGCACAGGGCCATACGTTATAAAACGGAAGAGAGATAGTCCGAGTCTGTTAAGCAAAGAATATACCAACGGACTTAAGAAACGTCCTTTCGAGACATGGAGCTGATGAACATCCCCTGCACTCCAACCAACACCGAGCGTAATCTTAACAGCTTGGATGCACACGTGCTTTACATATCACCTTGCAGCTCAGGTACAGTATCGGACGCACCGTATCTGTCCCCAATCCCTTGATCCATCTGAACATGAGATAGAGAGCAAGCCACGAAACTGCAAGGTACATACGCGGTCCGTATCACATCATACTATTCAGTGTATGTGCGTCAAGGTTCGTCTCATAGTCTTCTTATGTTCTAGAAGGCTGACCACTGAGGTCACATCTGGAAAAGTAAGAGAAGAGAAACATTCAATAGCATCCCAAGTACGCAGTGACCTGTGAACTAGCCATAAACCTTGCGCCATATATCTCTTTATCCGCCAGAAAAGACTGAATTCCAACCCTGCAATGGTGTCCATGGATCCATGAAATCTCTTATCTGCATTTAATAGCGTGAAATAATTCACTAATGCAAGGTATTCAAGATAACCCCTACACACACTCCGCGAGTCATTCAGCTGTCCTACTACATCCAGACCACACCATTACATGGGCACTCGTATACTTAAGCGAAGGCAACGAGAGGATCACTTTGTCGACGAGGGTTTGGTGTGTAGCGAAATGCCTAACAGCAAGAAATATCGTGAGAGAGACGGAAGCTTTCGGATACTATGTCGGGTAATTTCTTTCTGGCCTCGAGAAAAAGGTATAAAGGAGACCATGTTCCACTACGAATAGTTTTGAACCCTCATCCCACCACCGAGAGGAACAGTGGCTTCCCTTCTTACATTCATTATCATTCCAAGCATTGTCACTGCTGCATCGTTATGATGAAGTCTTTCCTCGTCTTCGGGGCACCGCTCCTTGCGTTCTTTACTCCACTCGTCAGTGGCACACCGCTCCGCGCTGAACCTTTTGGTGTCGCTCCTGCTCTCGAAAAGAAGCAGGCATGTGTCAACAGTCCCACAAGCCGCAATTGCTGGCTGCCAGGTTTTGATTCTACCACTGATCAATACAAGTGAGTCCAGAACCCCAAAATTCGATACCTCTTTCGAGAGAATGACACTGACCTCTAAACCCATGTCAGATCATGGCCAAACACTGGACGTATTGTTCGAAAGACCTTGACACTTACGAACACAACCTGTAATCCGTGAGTGACTCAGATGTTCACAGTGCCCCGGAGGCATGTACACGAGAACACCCACTGATCAAGTGCTTTGGTCTTTAGCGACGGCAACGGCGAACGAGTCTGTCTTCTTGTGGATGGCAGCCTGCCAGGCCCTACAATCATCGGCAATTGGGGAGACATTTTTGAGATCACTGTGAAGAACCAATTTGCCCACAATGGTATGTTGAATCGATTCATGGAATGCGTAAGACATACGCTGACTTGAACTGCTAGGTACCAGTATCCATTGGCATGGTTTTCGCCAACTGAACTCCAACATAGAGGATGGCGTAAGTCCCATGTTGTATCTCCAGCTTTGGCCGAATCATTCGTCAGCTAACTTATGCTTAGGTTAACGGCGTCACTGAATGTGCTCTTGCGCCTGGTGACAGCAAGACGTATCGCTTCCAAGCAACCGAGTATGGCACAACTTGGTATCACAGTCACTTCAGTGCTCAATATGGAGATGGTACTTTGGGTACGATAATCGTCAACGGTCCTGCGACGGCAAACTACGACATCGATCTCGGCACCTATGCCATTCAAGACTGGTACTACCTCACAGCTTATCAGGCTTCATGGTTCGCCATGAATGTAGGCCCTCAGACCGCCGATACGGTTCTCATCAACGGCACCAACAAGAATGCTGACGGTACTGCTGGTACCTACAACAATGTCAAGCTTCAATCTGGGAAGACACATCGACTGCGCCTGGTCAACACTGCAATTGACATTGCAGTCCGTGTATCTCTAGATGGACATACTTTCACTGTTATTTCCGAAGATTTTGTGCCTGGTACGTACCAATCAATTTACACACCACTGTTAGTGCTAACGAGTTCGTAGTCCAACCATACACGACCAATTACATATTGATTGGAATAGGACAACGATATGACGTTATCATCGACGCCAATGCTACACCAGACAATTACTGGTTCCGTGCTGATGCAGAGGGCAGTTGTCTGAGCGTCGCGCGCAACGTGGGTCGCAGCATCTTCACCTACGATAACGTCGCAGTTGCCGACCCCTCATCTTCAGCTCACGATAATCGTCCCACCACGTGTGAAGATCCAAACAGTGTTCCTCAGATACCAAGAGATGTCCCTTCGGATACATTCGCCACTGAAGCACAGGTTAGTAACACTCACCTTTAAGCACTACTCAGTCGTTGACGTTCTACAGTCGCTTCCGATCACATTTGGCGACACTACAATCGCTACAAACAACGAAAGCCTGGTGCTTTGGACTGTAAACGGATCAGCAATGATCATCGACCCTGCCGAACCTACAATAGAATACCTGAGCAAAAAAAGCGATTCGTTCCCACCCAATTACAACCTCATCGAGGTTTCTCCAACCGCTTCCTGGACTTATTGGGTCATGTAAGTAATTCCAGTATAAGTTCAAGATAAGTACTGACTTCAACCCCCACTTGTAGACAACAAATCCTTGATACCGCACCCCCCATCCCTCATCCAATTCATCTGCACGGTCATGACATGTTCATCCTCGGCACTGGAACCGGCAAATTTGATGTCAACCAGCATTTCGGTCAGCTGACTTTCAAGAATCCACCGCGTCGAGACGTCCATCATTTACCAGCAGGAGGATGGCTAGTTATCGCCTATCCGACCGACAATCCCGGCGCTTGGCTCATGCACTGCCACATCGCCTTCCACGTGAGCATGGGACTCAGCGTTCAATTTTTGGAGCGTAAACCAGAGATCGACCTGGCTGCAGCGGATAGCGAATGGTTCAAGACTTGCTCCAACTATGAGAGCTACCTCCTAAACAAACCAGTTTACCCCCAGGATGATAGCGGCCTCAAGAAACGATGGCCGCCGCTCATGGGCGAGTTTAAGGCTTGATGAAAGCACTGAACAGAGCTTCTGGTGCATCACCGATCTCCCAAATTTCTTTTGACTTGTATAAACCTTATCTCTTTTCAGTTGTCGTTTTGTTGATCCAAACCTGTGTTGCTCCTTTTGCGTTTCTCGCCGCCGACCGTTCCAACATTTTTCATCCCTTATTCCTTTTATCCTTTCCTATTTGCAACGGCCTTACTGGTTTTTATTGATTTATGGGGAGCTTTAAGGGAGATCGGAGCCACCAGACTCGAAAGTGTGTACTGTTGGCCGACGCCTTCCATGTTGCGAAAGGCGAACACTACCACCAAACGTCAGGCACACGACTGTACTTCACACGGCCTTTTTCTTTTAGGCAATTCTTGTATATTTGAGAAGTTTGTTAGCAATACGATTCTTTATGCTCAAAGCTTTGCCCGTTCGTTAGTAAAACCAATGTTAGTGAACTTTCGCACAACGTAGTTTTCTCCACTTTAGGGTAAGCGTCCTAGGTTCTTGCGGAGGGCTGATCTCAGAATATACCAAGTTTATTAAGCTTTATACTTTATGCAGAGTATCGAGTGCTGTATCTGCCTCAGATGAGTTTTGCACAGTACTCTATTAAGCATATTTCCCCCCATTCCGCTACCACGAGAGTTAGGAGTCTGCAGCAAATTCGATGGCGCCGGCTCGAAGAACGAGGGTTTGGGCAAGTAGTACGGAGTAGCTTTGAAAGTCCGGAATAATGTCCGTCTTTGAATAAAAGCGATCGTCCCGCTGCAAATCCCGTGCCCACGGTACTGGAATGCGATGCATGAGACACAACATCGATTGTTGGTGGATACAGGAACGGCACCCATTCAGAATTCCGGGTACTGACATCGGCACTGAATCATCGAGATACACGTTCAGCCTTTTGATTCCCCTCTGCTCCACACTTGCAGTCGTGATTTGCGGGGGGCCTTTGTCTTGGAAAGCTTCGCAAAAGCCGGGGTAAGTGATGATCTACCTACTGCGGGTACTTCGGTTGACCTTTTCCTAGTAGTTTAGCGGAAGAAACTCCATACGTCACACAGCTCAACTCCACATCACCACACGAGCACCATACCACAAGCAGTTTACCGAGCACATATCTACCCCAGCTCCGACCTTACGCGAGCCACTTGTGTGCACTTTGGTTTTGTGGATGCGAGCGCTCTGAAATCGTTTCCAGAAGGTGGACAAGTCACCGCGCCGGGATACCTGCTTATACTGACCACCCACCGTCCCCAAACGCGGGTTTTCCCCATCGCCTGTTTTTCCTCTCAAATTTCGTCATGGTTTACCGTATACAGGGCGACAAGGCTTCGACCATGCACATCGATGCGATCGAGACTGCGAATCATCTCAATCAGAACGTCTTGAAGCATGGCAACAGCGCGAACGAGGAAATTGTACAGCATCTCCAGACAACAGGCGAGCAAGTTGGCATGACATGGAGAAGTGTCATGGCTGCTGCGGTATGTAATTCATGCACTTCCGGATTACCAGCCCTACTGACTGACTTGCAATAGTCGATGGCAATGTGTTATTCCGCGTAGGTCTTATAATCTTGGCCGAATTGGAACGCCGCCATGCTAATGAGATTAGGTATTTATTCACTCTTCTGGTCCCCCCCGCCATTGTGGGTACTCTCATTGCTGGAGATTTATGCGACACATACACTGACTGCGTTATCTTCACCTTCAGTTGACATATATCAACGCCGAATTGGGTCCCGATCCACGATACACTTGGATAACAATCTCCTGGGTAAGTTTGGGGTACATGTTTGGTGCGATGCTCGAGATCCCTTGGCTCTACAACACACCTACCTACTACGACCTTGCTGATTTTTCTTGGAGAATCTTGGAGGTGCCATCATGGTCACGGTCGGTGGGCGTCTTTCTGACCTCTTTGGACGGCGGTACTTCTTCATTGCGGGTTCTTGCACTCTCATCATTGGTAGCGTCGTCTCCGCCACCGGCCAGAGTATCTCACAGATGGTAGGCCGGAACTCGAATATGAAAAGCAAGGACAATGTGCTAATTGATCAAGATTGCTGGAGGCGCGATCTTCGGAGCTGGCTCTGGTGCGTACTGGACTGCCTAGGTGTGTGTTTCTGGCGGCTAATCGTACCAGGCTTTCTTGAGATGAGTTTTGGAGCTGTACAAGAAGTAGTTCCGTCCAAATTTCGCCACGCAACCATTGGACTTTTCGATGCCTCTTCTGTTGTCCCTCAAATGATGCCGTTGATTTCCTGGGTCGTCATCAAGAATACTGCAAATTGGCGGGCAAGCGTACCCGCTCTCACCTCCATTTCTTAGCTTACCTCGTGCAGATTTGTTATTACATCATGATCGGGTTCCAAGTTATGAATCTGGCCATGCTCGTTCTCTTTTACCATCCACCATCGTTCGCCGAAAAGCAGGTTGAGCACGGCAAGACGTGGCGTCAATTGCTCCGCGAGTTTGACTGGGGAGGCCTCTTCTTGTTCATTGCGGGCTGCACTCTTTTCATCATTGCGGTTAGCTGGGGCGGAACGCTGCACCCATGGACGAGTGCCACTACCCTTGGACCTCTGATTATTGGCCTCTTGACTCTGGTTGGTCTGGGATTCTACGAACGATACGCCCCGTTGAAGGAACCGCTTTTCCCGCCCCGATTGTTCCGTGCATTGAGGCATTTTACCGTTCCCATGGTACGTATTTTCATCCCGGTCCACTTGTCCCCTGAAATCATCTATAGGCTAGCTACCTCCAGTGGCTCCACTGACTCAAGTCTTCGCTCAGATTACTATGGCTATTGGCGGCATGCAATACTATTCCAATGCGACTCTGTGGCCTCGACTCTCGCAGCTTCTCTACACTGGCGACGAAATTTCCAAAGGTCTCTATGCCGAAGTCTTACCCTTGGGTACCATCAGTGAGTCTTGCACCGATATGTGGCACGGTGTAAGCTGATATGTGCTCAGTTGGTGGGATAGTCGTCACTTTCAGCAAGTATATCGGACATCAGAGGTGGCAGGTATTCTTCGCTGTGGCTTTGCAAACAGCTTGTGTGGGAGCGATGTCGACTGCTACGATGGACAATCCTGTAAAGTCAATCATCTTAACTTGTATCATCTCGACTACCACTTCGGTGAATTTATTAAATGGGATGGTCCTTGTAGGCTTTGGCATCGTCTATCAAGAAGATATGTAGGTTTGGTTCTTCGTCCAGTGCATCACTGGCTTCACCCGCTAATGTAAAACTGCAGCGGTACTGCAGCTGGTCTCGCTGGGACTTCCCGGCTTCTTGCTGGCGCCATTGCCACCGCGATCTTCGGAAACGTCACCAACAATAAATATGCGCAAGCTCTTCCATCCGCCGTGCGGGCCAACGTGGAGTCCTTCAACCTTCCGGCTGTTACGTTGACGAAGCTTATTGCAGCGGCGAAAGCGAACACTGCGGCAGCGTACAGAGCTGTGCCAGGTATAACACCGACGATCCAAGCTGCTGCTGTCTTGGGGAATAAGCAAGCCTATCTTACCGGAGCACACTTGTCGTACCAGGTCGCGCTTGCATTTGGTCTCTGTGGTGTCATTGCAGCAGCCTTCATCCCGAGTGTGGATGAGAGAAAGTATAGCGAGCGTACCGTTGCGGTACAACAGCGAGACCGCAGGGCTTTGCAGGAGAAAAAGATGAATGAGGGCAACGGTGCTTGACCAAGCTAGCCTACAGTGATATTAGGCTCGGTTAAACGCCTGAGATGGAAATCTGCCCAACGCCGAAGCTATGCTGTATATACAAGTGGGGAGACGTGTCGTCCTCACTCTTCATCATCATCGCTCTCAACCCTCTTCGTCGTCTTCTTCTTGTTCTTCTTCTTGGGCGTGCTGACCTTCGCTTGCTTGCGCTTGACCTGGTCTCCGACACGCTCCCGCTCGCCCACGCCCTCTTCGAACAAGTCCTTCTCCCACTTCTTGAACTGCTCGCCATCTACATCCATGCCGACAAGTTGCTCCAGCATCTTGATCTCGCGGGCCCAGATGCCCTTGTCTTCCATCTTCTTGCCATTCTCATCCTTGATCTCGTTCGGCGTTTCCAGCACAAAGGGTAATCCGTGGAGCCGCTCGTCGTTCACAAGGCTGTGGAAGGAGCGCAGACCAAGATAGCCGGTCCCGATTCTTGCATGGAGGTCACGATGAGAGGCAAGCGGTGCTTTGCTATCGTTGACGTGAAGGGCACGGAGATACTTCAAGCCGATGATTTTGTCAAACTCGGCCATGGTGTGGGTATATGCTTCGGGGGAACGCATGTCATAGCCAGCGGCAAAGACGTGGCAAGTGTCCAGGCACACGCCGACGCGCTCCTTGTCTTCCACAAGTTGGATGATTTCGGCAATGTCGTTGAAAGTCCCTCCGATGGTGTTGCCCAAGGTTGCCATTGTCTCCAGCAAAGGTATCACGTCACCGGTCTCGGGGTCCTTGTGTGCTTTGTTGATGGCTTCTGCAATGAGCTTGATCCCACCCTCACGCGTCGTTGCGTTGGAATTGCCAGGGTGGAAGTTGTACAGCTTGATGCCCAGCTTGTGGCATCGGGTGAGGTCGTCCCTGAACGAATTGTAGGCTTGGGTCTTGCGGTCTTCGTCGGGGTGGGCCAAATTCACCAGATACGACCCATGCGGAACACAGCAGTCGCCGGGGTCAATGCCATGATGCTTGCAGCCGTCGACAAAGAGGGTAGCGTTCTCGGCATCGAGGGGAGGGCTATTCCAAGTGCGCTGGTTCTTCAAGAACAGGGCGAAGGCATTGGCACCTATGTGAAGAAGGTTGGGAATGGCATTCTGGACACCCCCAGCCGTGCTAACGTGGGCTCCGACGCGCAGCTTGCTACCTATCGTACGCTGCTGCAGAGGTGCGGCATCCTCCTTCTTCCTACGGGGGCGCTTGGTGCTGGTAGCCTTCGCACCGGAGTCGGCCTTGCGCTTCCTGCCGTTTGCAACCGGCGTGTCGGCTGCGGTGACGGTGGTGGAGGTCTTGGTACGGGTGGGCGGAGGTGAAAGGGACGAGTCGGTCGAGGTTTCGGCGAGCTTGCGAGCCATCGCCGTGGTGGGGTTTGTGGTGAGGTTTGCGGTGAAGTTTGCGGTGAAGAGATGGGGGGCAAGGGCTCGGTTGTACAGGGGAGGGGGGAAGGGAGAGAGGGAAGCAGGCGTTGGGGCACGAAAGGGCAAGATCGAAGGCTTATGGACAATGAAGCGTGTTTGTGGAAGCAATGGCCATGGTAGAGAGTGCTTCATACAGCGCGATGGTCGCGGCCATTCCCCAAGGAAGAACGCGTCGGTTCGTACCTCACTCAGCTCAGCTCAGCTCTCCCCGAGTGATGAATTGGCGGCTCCACAGAAAAACTCTTATCGATAAAGAAAATCCCACCTCCACCTCCACTTCCACTTCCACCTCCTACATGTCCATGCTTCCGAGACACTCCACTCCATTCGTCCCTGCCCGCACCACGGCGTGAGAATTTGCATCCTCGATTGCGTCGCACAAATGCCCAAGGAAAAGCGCAAGCGCGGCGGCGGCGATGCCTCCCCCTACTCCAAACCCTCCACCAAGGCCGCCGCGGCGAACAGCGTCTTCAAGATGAACACGAACCTCGGCCAGCACATCCTGAAGAATCCCGGCGTAGCCAGCGCCATCGTCGAGAAAGCGAACCTCAAGCAGAGCGACCACGTCCTCGAAGTCGGTCCCGGAACCGGCAATCTGACCGTCCTGATACTGAAGAAGGCGAAATCCGTCACCGCCGTCGAGATGGATCCGCGCATGGCGGCCGAGGTCACGAAGAGGGTGCAAGGGACGCCCGAGGGGAACCGACTCAAGGTCATGCTGGGCGACGTCATCAAAACGGAGCTGCCCCATTTCGACGTCTGCATAAGCAACACGCCGTACCAGATCAGCTCGCCGCTCGTCTTCAAGCTGCTCAGCCTGCCGACACCGCCGCGCTGCTGCGTGCTCATGTTCCAGCGCGAGTTCGCCATGAGGCTGTTTGCCAAGCCTGGCGAGAAGCTGTACAGTCGGTTGTCGGTCAACGTCCAGATGTGGGCGCGCGTGTCGCACGTCATGAAGGTCGGCAAGGCGAACTTCAACCCGCCGCCGCAGGTCGAATCCAACGTTGTGAGGATCGAGCCCAAGCATCCCCGGCCGCAGATCAGCTACGAGGAGTGGGACGGCCTGCTACGGATAGCGTTTGTGAGGAAGAACAAGACGCTCAGGGCCGGGTTTCTGGGCACGAGCGCCGTGATCGAGCTGCTGGAGAGCAACTACAAACTCTGGTGCGCGCAAAACGACATCCCAATAGACGACGGGCCGCTGGATGGCCAGGGGGAAGAGGCGGGAGAAATGGACGTGGATATGGAGAAAGAGGAGCAGGGGGAGTTCAGGGGCTTCTCCGACCCCGAAATGGACGACGACGAGATTCCCGACTTCTTCAAACAGGCGTCGTCGAAAAAGCAGCGAGGCAAGGGGAAGAACAGGGGCAAGGTGACGGAACTGGTCAAGGAGAAGATACGCAAGGTGCTGGAGGACGAGACGGAGCTTGCGGACAAGCGGGCGAGGCTGTGCGACGAAGGTGATTTCTTGAGGCTGCTGTATGCATTCAACAAGGAGGGCATACATTTTGCGTGATTCGGCATGTGGCCAGAGGATTTGGATGGTGCATTTACGGCGTTGACATGATACCAAAATCGCATTGCATGGCGTCTATAGGATATCTAGTCTGCGGAGAACTTTCCGGACATCATTGGGCATCCTCGTGTTGGCGCACCAGCTGCCCTGTCTGCTGGAGGTGCTCCTTGACCTGCTTGACCGTGTATTCGCCTCTGTGGAACTGCATCTCCTGTTAGCTACCTCTCGACACATGCTCGCAGCGTCGGACTCACCATTCCCGCACCCAGCGCAGCATCGGTCGTGGTCTTTGCAAACACGTCGTCAAAGTGCGCCGGGTTTCCAGCACCGCTGCTTGCGATGACCGGAATCTTGATGGCAGCCTTCACATCCCTGATGAGCTCGAGGTCGAAGCCGCTGTTGGTGCCGTCCTTGTCTATGCAGTTCAACAAGATCTCCCCAGCACCCATGGCCTCCACGGCCGTGACCAGTTGGCGCACGTCGACGTCGCGGCCCTCGCGTCCGCCCTTGATCGTGCATTGGTACCAGCAGTACTCTTCGCCGTTGGGGCCTGGCGTTTTCGTCTCGATGGTGTGGTGGGATGTTGCTTCTGGTGAAGAGACGTACACTCTCCGCGGGTCGACGCTGATGACCACCGCTTGGTTTCCGTACGCGGAAGATATCGTCTCAATGGCCGACTTGCCATCCAGCTTTGAACCTCGCGCATGGTACTCTTCCGCCGCAATCACGGCGTCGGATCCGATACTGACCTTGTCAGCCCCAGACTTGAAATACATGGTTGCAATGTCCAGGGCCGAGATGTTCGTCCCGTCTGTATCCACCGTGTCACGTATGCCTCCACCGATCGTCAGCGGCACGAATACGGTTTCGCTGGTGCGGCGTAGGATCTCAAGCATCGGCGTGTCGGCGACGGGGGAGTTGCGGAAAGAGGTGATGTTGAGAAAAGTGACCTCGTCGGCGCCCTGCTCGTAGTATTTCCTGGCCATTTCGACCGGCTTTCCCAGATTGCGTACTGCGCCCCCGGCACTGACGCCGTCTTTTTCTCTCACATCGTACTGGTCGCCCTTTGTCACGACAAGATCGCCCTGGTCGTTCGTCCGCACGTCCAAGCACGCAATGACTCGTCTTGTCAAGCCTTCTCTGGTCGCCTCGGCCGATGGTTTCTCCAGCAGCTTCTGCGACGTTTGCCCGTCGAGAAAGGCTTTCAGGACGCGCAGACCCGCGGCGCCGCTCTTCTCGGGGTGGAATTGCGTTGCAAACACATTGTCCTTGGCTATCGCGCCCACGAACTCCTCGTCTCCATACCGCGCCGTGGCCACCGCCCAGCCGTCCTTTTCCAGCTCGCCCTCGGTGTACGGCGCGGCATACGAATGGACGTAGTAGTACTTGGAGCTCGGTCGCAGCCCGTACAGCGATGTGTCGGCGACGTCGCCGGTGCGCGATGTGTTTGCGCTGTTCCAGCCAATGTGCGGCACGCTCTTGTCGGCGTCTTTGAATCTCCGCAGTCGCAATGGAACCACGCCGAGTCCCTGGACCTGATCGTCCTCCTCAGAACCCTCGAAGAGCGCCTGCAAGCCGACGCATATTCCCATGAACGGTTTGCCGGCCTTGATGTGTTCGCGGATGGGCTCGATGTAGCCCGCCTTCTCGAGCTGGCCGAGACAGTGGCCAAAGTGGCCGACACCGGGGATGATGAGTTTCTAGCCGTGCAGCTGCATCAGCCCAGGTCA
This sequence comes from Corynespora olivacea, assembly GCA_019202945.1. Classification (NCBI taxonomy): domain Eukaryota; kingdom Fungi; phylum Ascomycota; class Dothideomycetes; order Pleosporales; family Corynesporascaceae; genus Corynespora; species Corynespora olivacea. Next base: position 197,285 of record JAGQEM010000001.1, read on the forward strand.
ATCGAGGCATACAAGTCGACGGCGACGGCAGGAGCGCCTACCTCTGCAGCGGGCACGTCGGCGGGCGACTTGACCCATTCGACCGTGTAGCCGACCTTTTCGATGGCATTGACCAGCGAGCGCACGTTGCCGGCGACGTAGTCGAGGAGGTGGGCGGTCGGCATGCTTTTTCAATCCAAGATGCACAAAAACCAAAACACGATATCGATGTTTTGATTCTTCTCTTTGAACTTTCGACCTCGCGCCCCGAGTCATCGACAGGGACGGCCACCCCGCGAAGCGGAGTGGGAGGGGCAGCCGCGCTAGGGACAGATGCGGACTAGCGCGGGTTCTTTTTCGAAAAGTTCAGACCTGGGACCTCTGATGGGCACGGCGACCTCACGTGCAACCACCAACACCGGTCGGAATGGGCCGCAAACTGAAGCATCATGAGCAGAAGCTCCTCCGAAAGGTCGACTTCAACACGTACAAGTCGGACAACGACCATCGCGATGCCGCCATCATGCGAAGATACGGCCTGCAGCGGAGAGAGGTATGTCGGCCTGGAGAAGGTCCCGAAGCCTCGGAAGATGAACAAACGCTGAATGGGCTTTTCTTGCAGGATTACACCAAATACAACCGGCTGGCGGGAAGCCTGAAGGTGCGACCGCCCATCTGGTCTTTCTCGACCACGAAAATGCTGACAAGCCCAGCAACTCGCACACAAACTGGCCGCCCTCGAGCCTTCTGACCCGTTTCGCCGCAAGCACGAGGACCTCCTCCTCAGCAAACTGTTCGACATGGGCGTGCTGGGCACCGGCGGCGGAGGACGGGGGAAGCTCTCCGACGTCGAGCACAAGGTCACGGTCAGCGCCTTCTGCCGGAGGAGGCTGCCCGTCGTAATGACGCGACTGCGCATGGCCGACCATGTACAGGCCGCCATCGCCTTCATCGAGGCGGGCCACGTTCGTGTGGGTACAGATGTGATCACAGATCCCGCATACTCGGTGACCAGGTACAAGGTCCCGCTCGCCATTGTCATAGCTCGCTGACGCGTGCTTCCTAGGAACATGGAGGACTTTGTGACGTGGGTCGACTCGTCCAAGATCAAGCGCAACATCATGAAGTACCGCGACAAGCTCGACGACTTTGATCTGGACATGATTTGACCTTCCTTTTGCACAGAACGGCGCAGCATTTTGGCATTTACTGGCGTTGGATGCGTTTACTCGGAGATACCCGTCGGGAAGAGACGAGATGGAAAGCGTGCCCCCCCTTCCCTGTCACCTTTTTCCAGCGAGGCGTTGCTGTAGAGGGGTACGAGAGGCTGAGACTTGCTCGTGTTGAGCACAGCTCTCAAAAGGCTACAGCAGATCGATATCCCTTGAAGAACATTTCAATGCATACATTACTTTTCCACAATACTCAGCATCAGCGTGTTCATGCAGTGTCAGCCATTATGACCGCCATCAAGGACAGGTGGTGGAGTGTGCCAACTCTTTTTTCCTTGTCGAGCAGTATCAGGGGTGTGATGTGATGGTGTGTAAAGACTGTCGGAGGAACCAGATACGGTAGCCAGGTCTGCGTCGTGGTTCTGGTATGATGTTCGAATTGACCGGCTGCAATTTTGGCGGCGTGCAAAAAGAACCAGTTGCTCAGCTCCAAGCTCGAACCGAAGATCTCGTTAGTACATGACAGAAAAATAACAAAAAACGAGGCAAACAACCAACTACACCAAGGCGTCAAACTGATCCAAAAGAGCAGATGCAGCATCGGAACGCCAGAGCAGTGAATGTCTTGCAACCCGAGGCGGCTGGTGATGATGGGTCTGATGTATTATGCCACAAGATGTTGATTGTGGTGTGGAGGACAAACAGTCCCTCACGTTCAAAAGCAAACAGGCAAAAATCCAGCAAAAACAGAAGACCCGCGAAGGCAGTGTTCCGGACCACTACGGCGAGTTGAACTGAAAACCAGCCCGGGCACCGGTTTTTTTGCGATTCTCCCTTTGAATCATTCATTGCCACAACTGAGCAGGATCATGATGCGTTGTAAGAACCAGGCGGTGGACTCGTTGGTCTCGATTAAGTCCCCTACCCAGAACCCCCGGCCCGCCTTGCTCATTTAGTGAGAATTTGAGCATTTATCGAATATTTATACTGAAGCTCCTTGGTGTGGGGTGTTTCCTCGTGCGCGAATTTTGATATGCCAGGTGTGTGGGTGGGGTGGCGAAGGCGTTTGCGTGCAGTCAACGTTGCCCGCCCGTGCGGGCACTGTGAAAGGGAAATTTGAGCAGAGGGGGTCCGTATCTCTTTTGGCCGCGAACGCTCCGACTTCCAGGCGTCAGAAGAAATGGCCCAGGACCCGATATCCGAGATACATTGGGGTAAAGGGGTGATGGGTGTTCCCGGGCCTTTGCCTGACACAATGTTCACACGAAGACCTCGTAGCCGATTATTCGAGAATGACGCTATAGTCAGATGCAGATTTGACATGGAAAAAGTCTGCTGTTTACTAATGGAGATCACAACGTGAGAATACAGGATAGCAGTGATGGGGAGAACAAGTAAGAAAGCTGAGAAAAGAGACAATGTGGAGTAGAGGAGAAATTTGGATGAGAATGGCAGATCGGTAGCTCTTCAGAGCCATTTACGAAGCTAGAGAGAGAAATGGACCGGCTGATAACATGTAGAGGTAGATGCGAAACAGTAAAGGAGAAGGAAGGTGATGGACATTCATTCGTTCAGTGAGTGACGTTGGAGTCCGACACGACACGCTTTACCCAAGGAGATCTAGCACCAAATACCTACCTGTCATAGGGTCAAAATAAGAACCGAAACCTACTGACATCGAACATCGAAATTGCAAAAGACTGAAGACTTTTTCTTCACTTCGACTACTTGAGTATAGGAAGAAAGTTGTATGCGCGCATTGGTTAGCCACACGTTTTCCAGATGAACCCTCCCTGCAAAGCAAACACGCATTTCCCCCTTCACCTTTTCCGTGCGAACACTACATCAGAAACGCCTTCCCGGAACGAATTGAATGAAGTGTTCGGCTGCCAAGCAGCTTGGAATTTGCGCAAATGCACTCGCACGAACACACAGACAGAGCGAAGCCTGGGTCACGATCAAGTTATATCCAACCATGTCAACGTTTCCGCTGTCGTGATGCGCGATGTCCGGAAGGAGAAGAGATCCAAGTGGAAGGTCCATGTGAAACTTGTCGGTAACAATCCAAGTCTGTACACTCCTCCGTAAAGCTGCTTTCCCCCTCAAGTACCGAATTCGCAGAGTCGCTTCCTTTTCTTCATCGCATCACTCCTTCCCTCCCCAACACCCACCTCCATTTTCCTTAGTCAGCGCGTATTACTCGAGCTATCCCCACAGTCTGAAAAACAAACTTGCTCAATCCCGCGCAATTCTTTCATTACTTCGCGAAACATATACCCTTTGATCACTTCGCTGTCAACCCAATTTCGTGCATTATCTCTCGCTACCTCTCCTTCGTCTTGTCGACTGTTACTACCCGCTGCCAATCAACAACGACATCCTTCACCACCATGGACCACTCGCAAATGACCACGACAAGTACCGCGGCCTCGACCTCGAGCACTGCTTCGGCAAGTGCAGGCATGAGTATGGGTGGAAACAGCTGCATGATCAGTGTACGTGTAGTCGATGAAACCACCACCACCCGTGCTGATTCCGAGTGTCAGATGCTTTGGAATTGGAATACCGTCGATTCCTGTAACATCTGGTGCCTATCGGTAGTGTAATCATCTTCTCGCACCTGACAACCCTCCAGGCTTCCTGGCCAAATCATGGCACATCACCTCCGAGGGCATGTTCGCCGGGTCCTGCATCGGTGTCATGCTGCTCGTCGTCCTCCTCGAGTTCCTGCGCCGTTCCGGTAAAGAGTACGACCGCTACATTCTCTCGCAACATCGACGCTCTCTCGCGTCCACGGCGGCCGCGACCCCCTCCGTTGGTAACAAGGCCCCGATGACATCGAGTGCCCAAGCATCATCCTGCACGCGTGCTCCACGTTTTCGCCCGAACCTCGTGCAACAGGCGATCCGCGCGCTGCTCCACATGTGCCAATTCGCCGTCGCGTATTTCGTCATGCTGCTCGCCATGTACTACAACGGATACATCATCATTTGCATCTTCATCGGCGCATACCTGGGGTACTTCATCTTTGGTTGGGAGAGCTTCAATGCAAACAAAGGTGGCGACGATCGGTTACAAGAGGAGGTGACGGTTTGCTGTGGCTGAGGGGTACACAACAGTCCAAGTGTCACGGCGGCGTTGGATCAGATTGTTGGTTTGTTGCCGTACAATAATATGGCAAGAGGGTATGAAATATTAGGCTGGTGGATGTGGATGTGATGGCGAGAGCAGTCGCTATAGGTAGCAGTTTGAATGTGGTACCCTTGGGGGCAGAAAAAACGTACCAACCGGAAGACAGCCTGATGAGAAGTTTACGGGAGGGATTTGCAGATGGCAATAGATGTACGGAGCGCGCAGTGCACGGCACGGAAACATTAAGAATCGAGTTACATTGATACAGATGCCGTTCCGGTGATGACTTGAGTGTCCAGTCAACACCACCTACAGCTCCCTGCTGCCGCCCCGTCGATGTCGAAAGTGAAAGTCGAAGTCGGAAAAGGCTATCGGCCAGCTACACATGTTGGTAAGTGGATGACGACGACGCACCGAGCAGATGGCAGGAAAAAAAGAAGTTACCTACCCTGCAACGTCTCAGTCCGGATCAATGGGCCGACGGAGAAGACGTTTACTTGTGGACGGGACAGTTCTCGCAGGTGCAGTTCTGCCCGCAGTTGCAGGTACCCGTAGTGCCTACATGTCGGCGCACCAAAAGTCAGAGTATGCCTCACCATGCATGTAGGGGCTCTGGGATCACGTACTGGAGGCGCAGCCGCAGTTACCCATGACGAAGGATGGTTTGGTTGCGAAGTGGTATGAAGGAGGATTCAAGGTTGGTATTATTGCAGGAGAAAAGGGCTTGATCGTGGAAGGGTTATGGGGTCGTCAGCTCAAGGCGGACGATGCAAAGCACTTATATACCAAGCGCGCAACTCGGGCGGTCGGGCTATCCTGAGCTTGACCTCCATCACAAGTCGCCCATGCACACTAAAAGAAGCTACCGAACGTCGAATCAGCCATCGACCACCAGGTAAAACACCCCACTATGACAGCATAGTGGATTGCTGGTTCGTCTAGTCCGGCAGCTCTGCGGTCTTTGTGCGACCCGGGGGCACATGTAGACGTCTTGAAAGTTCACGCAAACCGACATTGTTCTCGTAGTTTCCGACTTTTGGTGCGGCTTCGGATACGTAGACGCCGTTGCGAAGAACTTGGCTGTGATTTGACGATCGAGTTTTGGTGGAACGATTGATTGTTATCTGTCCTTCTTCTCTTCATCAGTGACGCAGTCGGCGCCCAGATTGGGTTCGGATCGTCTGAGCTCGCGAATGAGTTTTGTGGGGTGGTTTGTCAGATCATGGGGTAGGTTGTTATACTGGGTTGCTTCACATGAAGACTAGTGATTTGGTAAGTTTGGGAAAATGACGACGCCAAGACAGGGTTTGAGGAGAAGCTGACCAAGTCATGGGGATCATGTAAGGCCCTTGGAATGCTGGAAGTGGTGTGCAAATGTTCAAAATGAAGACATGGGATAGGATCGATGGAGAGAGAGAGAGAGGGAGAGAACACCTTCCAAACCTTTTGTTGTCATGTCGAAGGTGAATAATGAAAAAATATATATACACGAAGCGAATGTCCACCGGCCTCACCTGCGGAGCATCCGGGGTACTCATAATTTCAATGTGACAAAAATCTTCGAAACGAACGTGGTTCACAACATCCAGCACCTCACATGGCCGCATTGGCCATGGCCATGTCCAAGCTTAGAAGCCTTCGACTCTGTCTTTTGACGGCGTTCGTGCAAGCACCACCCGCGCAAGCTTGGTAAAGACTTATCGCATCAGCGCCGCCGCACGTCTGATCTTTGTTGCCGCCGCACTTCATCAGGCAGTTGAGTCCTTTGGCGGGCGTTCTATCGCTGGCGAGAGAGCTACCGCAGTAGCATTGGCTGCCGAATTCGATGCCGGCATATGACTTGTTCTTGCCTTTGCAAAAGTCGATGCACTTCTCCACAGTCATGTCATCTCCTGTAAGCAGCTCCTCGCCGAGCGAGCGAGAGTTCGCGTTGTCCTTGCCACAGCCGATGTATTTGTATCCCTTGGTCGTCACGTCAACATAGCCGGCCATTTGGGGAGTAGCAGCACTCAGCAGTCTAGGAGCTGCGCAGTTCTTCGAAGACGTAGCGGGCGATGGTCCGTAGGTGACTTCGTTGCAACCCGGAAGTGCCTTGAGGGTTCCGGTGACTTGTTCGTCGATTTTGGCCGGCAGTTTACATGCTTGAGTCTCACCTTGGGTGTTGAAGGTGCCAAACACTTGCTCAGCGCAGTTGGCTACCCCATCAACGCACTTATCCAGGCCTTTTTGCAAGGCCTTTTCGTCCCAGCCGTTCAACTGAGGCATGTCAGAGCTGTCGTCATCGTCATCATCATCACAAGCTTTGTTTGTGTGCTTACAAAGTCACCATGATAGCCGTAGCCAGTCGCATCACCGTTGGCGAAGACAAAAGGCTGCTTATCACCGTACCACTTGTTCCTGAATCCCTTCGTGTCGTAGTACACTTCGTAGAACAACGTCGCCAGATGAACGGGGTGCGTTACGGGGCAGCGGCCACCATCATAGTTGCCATCCTTGGGATACGATACGTGAGACTTGTGATCTTCGGAGTCGATGCTTTTCCCATCCCAGCAGGACGGGAACTGGTATCGTCAGCGCGTGGCTTGAAACCTGGAAACGGAGAAAAATACCGTGACTTGGACTCGGATCTGATCACAGGGTTCATTTGGCAGGTGTTTGGGATCGGGGCCATTTGAAGACCCACCGACGCATTTGTGGGTCACAGCGCGACCAGCAAAGTCGTCGGTCTCGCTACGCTTCGAGGAGTCGCCGGCAACCATTCGAAAGCCAGGCGGGAAGGCGCGAAGGTTGTCGTTGTCAGGACCACCACGAGTTACTTTGATTGATCAGTTCAATGTACGAGGGATTCCATGGTTCCAACTCACGGTAGTAGATGGCCATGCCTCCAAGGTTTCCGCCATCGTTGTCACCGATGATGGGAACGTCCTGGAAGCTACCATCCTGGGCGTGGTAGTACAGCTTAGGAGACCAATCTGCGATCCAAGTCAGTCCCAGTCGGAGCTGAATGGCAAGTCCTCGACATGGACGTACAGTTGGATAGGTCCTGTTTGATGTTGCACGTTGTACATTTGGATGCTCTCGCGTCCTCGAAAGTCATGGAGAAGTTGAAATTGCTCCCGCCGCTGATTGTGTGGACGTGGGTGCTGGCCACGCCGGGATCAATGACTGGATCGGCGCGTTGATCAAACAGACGACTGGTGCACTGAACAACAAAGGTACAGCTACCTGGTGCAGCCAGGGCAGCCATGGCGAAAAGAAGAGATTTCATGTTGGTAGAATGCAGAGAACGTGGGATGAAAGGTGAAGAGAACGAAAGGACTGGTGGTTTCTTAGAGAACGACAGCGAAACGAATGGGTAAAGAGGGACGCAGGTGTCAAACCCAAAAAAAAAATTTGAAAGCAGAAGATGTAAAGACGGACTTGTAGATGGAGTTTGTATTCGGGGTCATCGCTCGAGGAATATATCACTTTCAGGCAGCTTACTGTACCGCTCACCACCCCCCACCGAACCTGGGAAGCCGAAAGCGCATTACCCCCTGCATGTTGCACCCAGATTGATAATGTGCGGGTTCCTGCAGAGTCAAGTGGCAGACACACACATAAATCGCGGTTGACGCCCTCGGACTGTTTCGAAACATGTGGCGTTGGCGTTTAAAGAGCAGCTGCGGAAGACATGCTAGATAAGCTCGAAATACGATGCTCATTTGGTCGGGATTGGAGGGGTGTTTGCATGCGAGGCGAGGTGAGCGTGTCGCTTGTGCAACCATGTCAACCCCCGACAATTTCCCTCGGGATTACCATACAATACGAGCTACGACAGCTTACGGTTGTTTACATGGACGAACTGGTGGAGTGGGGATGGTGGGCAGGCGTCGATGACTCTGCTGGCTCAACGTCACGGCGCCCTGTCCGGAGCGGACGTCGACGCTGCCGGGGCGGTCAGGGAGCCCTCTGGAGCATCGGGGTCGCCTTTGGTGTTCGCATTGGGGTGGAAGTGCGAAGAGCGGTCGGTGGACGTGCCGTCGTCCCAGAATTCGACGTCGCCCTGGTCACCCAGAGTGCCGCGCTTGACGAGGCCGCCCTTTTCTCGCACGATATCTTCGATGGTGATGCTCTTGTCGGAGAAGATCTGAGGCGTCAGAACCAGTACGGGCAGAGGGCAGGTCCTCAACCTACCTTCATGTGGTCACTGATGAGATGGCGGTTCTTGCAGCCCGGACAGGAGATGAGGACGGTGCCGTGGTGATAGCCCTGCTTGGACACGCGATGCGACGACCGCGTGCTGCAGGCGTTGCAGGTGAAGGTCAGCTCGTAGGCCGGCACCTGGTCGCGCTCGAGTCGCGAGGCGGGAGCCGTGGTGGACGTGGAGGGGCCGTCGGCGGTTGTGGAGTTGAAGCGGACAGGCTGCGGCCGCCACGACGCTCTGCTCAGAACGGGCGACGTTTGCGTCCGCGGCGGGTGGAAGAATCGCCTTGGTGCCGGAATGGGTTCTGAGGGAGTCCGCCACGACGACCACGATCGCGCGAGGCTGCGGCGCAGAGGGAGAGACGAGGCAGGGCGCATGGCAAGAGGAGGAGGAGGAGGCGCCAAAAGGGGCCAGAAGGGCTACAGCGTCCAAAAGGTGCGGCAGCGTGATGGGATGGTGAAGCGTCTGGCCTGGTGAAGCGTCTGGCCTGGTGAAGCCCAAGTTCGATACGCTGAGCTCGGCCCCACCGCCTGCATCACCGCAAGCAGCGAGGAGCATCCCCGCCGACGCCGCTACCTCTACCTTCACCTCCACCTCCACATCCACATCCACATCCACCCCCTCGCTCACCACCCACCACTCACCACTCACCCCACCGCGCCATACCGCTGCGCCCCATAGATTCGCCCGGTCCCCATCCCACCGTCGCCCGCAGCGTCCAGGCCTTTGCGGGCAGCACGGTGAAGAGGGAACGGCGGACGGCGAATAGTGGATAGCGCACAGCGGATAGTGAATACGGTCAACGGCATGATTGCAGGTCGGGGCCGGCAGCGTATACGCCCACCGCGCAGGGTATGTGCCGCCCGCTCTTCCTCCTCCCCGTTACTGACCCTCCAAGGGCCTGCACGGCGACCATCTCGACTTCGACGGCACCTGGGCCACCATCGAGGCGGCCTTCCGCGAGATCCACACCAAGAACGCCTCCCGGCTGTCCTACGAAGAGCTGTACCGCCACGCCTACCGCATAGTGCTGAAGAAGCGCGGCAACGAGCTGTACAAGAACGTGCACGACTTCGAGCGCAGCTGGCTGAGCAGCGAGGTGCGCGGGTCCATCCAGCTGCTGCTGTCCCCCAACCTGCTGGCCAATGTGCAGAATGTGGGCGGCACCACCGCCAACGAGCGCCGGGTGTCGGGCGAAAAGTTCCTCAAGGGGCTGAAGCAGGCCTGGGGCGACCACCAGGTGTGCATGAGCATGCTGGCCGACGTACTCATGTATATGGTAAAGGCCCTCCACCGCAAGCCCTGGCGAGGAGGGGGGAGCCGTTGATGAAAAGGGCCTCACGCTAACTCGCCACGTCGCCAGGACCGTGTGTACTGCCAGGACCACCGTTGCGTGTCCATCTACACGGCCGCCATGTTCCTCTTCCGCAACGAGATCCTCAAGTCGCCCATATCCGAGACCGACCCTCGCCTGATCCTCGACCTGCTGAACCATGTCATCCTGGATCAGATCCAGATGGAGCGCGACGGCGACGTGATAGACAAGCACCTCATCAAGTCCTGCGTGCACATGCTCGATGGCCTGCATGCCGACGACACGGAATCCGACCATCAGCGTCTCTACAACGTGGCTTTTGAGCACGAGTACCTGGAAACCAGCCGTGCCTTCTACAAGGCCGAGTCGGAGGCGTTGCTGCGGGATTCGGATGCCGGTGCCTATTGCGGACATGCACGTCGGCGCATTCACGAGGAGGAGGACCGCTGCAGGTCGACGCTGCTCGAGTCGACCACCAAGAAAATCCAGAAGGTGGTGGAGGCGGAATTGATCCAGCACCGCATACGCGAGCTGGTGGAGATGGAGAGTGGGGTACGCTTCATGATCGACAACGACCGCCGAAGCGAGCTCAACCTCATATACGAGCTCAACGCTCGCGTCGACGACCAGAAGGCCGAAGTCACACGGGCCATCCAAAAGCGTCTCGTCGAGATGGGGACCGAGGTCAACAACGACGCCGTCGCTGCCTCTCAGGCCTCGGCACAAGCACCCGCGCCCGCAACCGAGGGCGGAGGGAAGCCGAAGCCGGCGCAGGACAAGAATCTGAACCAGCAGACGGTGGCCGCCATCAAATGGGTCGAGGACGTGCTGGTGCTCAAAGACAAGTTCGACAGAATTTGGCGAGAGTCGTTCCAGTCGGACAACCTGCTCCAGACGGCCATCACCAGGAGTTTCGCCGACTTCATCAACTCACCAACGTTCCCCCGCTCCTCCGAATACATTTCTCTCTTCATCGATGAGAACATGAAGAAGGGCATCAGGGGCAAGACGGAGGCGGAGATCGACACGGTGCTGGAGAAAGCCATCACCTTGCTGCGATACGTTCAGGACAAGGACCTGTTTGAACGCTACTACAAGAAGCACCTGTGCCGACGACTTCTCATGAACAAGTCCATCTCCAACGAAGTGGAAAGGCAGATGATCTCCAAGATGAAGATCGAACTGGGTAACAATTTCACGGCCAAGTTGGAGGCCATGTTCAAGGATATGACCATCTCCGAAGAGCTTACTTCCGGCTACAAGCGACATGTGGAAGGCCTCGGCGACCGCGATCCGAAGCGCATCGAGCTGTCGATCAACGTCCTCACAAGCCTGACCTGGCCCATGGAGACGATCGGTGGCTCGGGCGACGATGAAGAGAACAAGCGGCCACAGTGCAATTTCCCGTCTGCCGTGGAGAAGGTCAAAGTGGGGTTCGAGCGGTATTACAACGAAAAGCATTCTGGACGGACGATTACCTGGCTGCCGAACATGGGCACGGCCGACGTCAAGGCGGTGTTTCCCAAGGTTCCGCAGAAGGATGGATCCTTCAAAGAGCGCCGGCATGAACTAAACGTCTCGACATACGCCATGATCGTCTTGCTCCTGTTCAACGAGTTGCCGGCCAGCGAGCCTCTGACGTTCAGCGAGATCCAGGCTCAGACCAACATTCCGCGGAACGATCTGGTGCGCAATCTGCAATCGCTTGCGGTGGCCCCCAAGACTCGCATCTTGCGCAAGGAGCCAATGAGCAAGGACGTCAAACCGGATGATAAGTTTTATTTCAACGAAGGCTTCAAGGGCAACTTCGTCAAGATCAAGGTCGGCGTGGTGAGCAGCGGCAACAAGGTGGAATCGGACCGTGAGCGGCGAGAGACGGAGAGGAAGAATGACGATTCTCGCAACTTCTGCATCGAGGCTGCCGTCGTCCGAATTATGAAGTAAGTGATGCAGCACGCTCGGTTGCACCCTGGTCTAATGTTTTGTAGACAACGAAAGGAGCTCGGTCATCAACAGCTCATGACGGAGACTCTCGGTCAGCTCGCAGCGCAGTTCAAACCCGAGGTCAACATGATCAAGAAGCGAATCGAATCTCTCATCGAGCGCGAATATCTTGAGCGTATCGAGGGTGCGGCGGTGGATTCGTATCGGTACTTGGCGTAGGCGCAGCCTCTTCTGTTTGCGTTTGTTTTCTAGCGTCTAAACAATTAAGTCTTTCCATGTCTTTAGGGGGGGTATGAATTGCGGATAGGAGCATGGTATGGAGTTTGGGCATTTGATCCGGGTCTGGCGCTATCGGGCAGTCTTGGATGGCTGCAGATGGGTGCCTGTTCCGGAAGTAGGTTGTGGTCAGACACGCGATGCATGAGGCGCGAACGGTGTGAGGCATCGCAGACCGCATGTGGCACAAATGGAAGTCAATCTATCGAGATGTTTCGAAGCCAGTTCCACCTTGATTGCTTGCATGGATGACGGGCAAACACGAAACGAACGGTGCAAACATCAGGCATTCACTTCTGGAGCTGGCGAGGCGAGGGAGATGAGTTGTGTGTGCCTTCTTGACGCGACTTACATAATCTGACCAGCGCCGGAGATGAACGTGCACAGATAAGCAAGAAATGCATTGGATAGTGTTATCAGCACTTCTGTGTCCATGGTGGGAAAGCCTACGCATCTCTGTGCACCACAACAGTGCTTCGATGCGATGAACCCGACTCCAGGAGCCCCCAGGCAAGGCAGTAGCAGCAGCTCCAATGCTTGTCTACCATGCCGCCGGGTCAAGATGAAATGCCGCTTGTCTCAAGACTCGACCACGTGCCATCGCTGCACACGCAAATCGCTGGACTGTGTATTTCAGCAACACCGCAGAGGCCGCAAGCTCGGCACTAGATTGAATACCCAATCCTCAAGCCAAAGCTACCGCCCTGCACATATAGAAAGCACCGCAGGAACCCATGCACAAAGCCCACATGAGCCCGGTCTCGCCGCGGGCCATCAGCCCGATGAGCTGGAGTCTGCCACGTGTGACTTCTGGGCGGACAATGATGGCTTCCAGCCGCCAAGTCTACTCAATCGACAGGCAGCGAAAGGGAACTTCTCCCTGCAAAACGTTCTGAGCACCGATGCCGAGCCGACGTCCGTGACTGCTGGTCCCTCCTCATCTGCGCGTACAGATGATCCCATCGCCAAGAGACTTCTCAACCATGCTATTGCAACGTCTCTGTTTGAAGGGTACGGATCGGCTCGCGAAGTTCAAAAGCTCATAGGCTGACAAGTGGTGGCTTAGGTTCATGGGAAATCTTAACCCTTTTATCAGCCAGTTCGACCCTGTTCTTCACACCTTCGACTATGTGCGAGAAACGTCGCCGTTCCTGTTCTCGACTATGCTCACTGCAGCCGCAAAGGCCTTGAATCCTTCTCTTTATCCCCCCCTACGTGATCATGCGGAGACCCTCTTCGCTCAAGCATTCCGCCGTGGTGATAAGGCTCCAGAGGTTGTGCAGGCGATATTGGTTCTGACATACTGGAAGGAGCCCGAAGATACTCGAGCATTTGTCAACGTGGGGCTGGCAATCAGAATCGCCATGGAGCTCGGTTGGCATAAGTTGGTCGTACAAGGCCCAACTTCTGAAAGCAACGAGCTTCGAGCGCGAAGGGCTCGCAACATCCAACGCACATGGCTCCTTCTGTTCGTGTATGATCGCAGGTACGTTTCCACAGTGACTCGTTCGCCCAGTTCTGACTCTACCACCAAAAGTATCTCCATGCAAACTGGTAGACCTTGGATGATCGAGCAAAGCCAATTCATCGAAGCTGTTGGTGAATGGTACAGTTCGTCACTGGCATCTCCACACGACGGCTTACTTTGCGCCTTTGTGACATTGCGCCTGCTCACGGCGGCGGTCCCTGACCTTCTTCACCCAAGAAACAACAGCCTCCATGAGCATGTGCATAATCTTCGTCCACTAATGAAGATCATGGAAGACCAGATCGATCGGTGGCAGAGACAGTGGACGAAGACCCTTGAAAGAGGTATGGTCTCCAGTTCGGAATACCGCATCGCTATTCTGACGAATCCTAGAGAGTTGCCACCGGTTCCTGACAGCATTCTATGGCGCACATACTCTGTTGCTTTTGTTTTCACTTCCTTTGCAGTCGTCCCTTTCTCCGAAGTCATCTTCGATCGACATGGAGGCTCTATGGATCAGCTACAACGCAGCAATCAGAATGCTGCACCTGGTCTCCGAGGAGTCCAGTACTTCTTGTCTTTACTTTGCTCAGGATTCGGTGCATGTTATGATTGCTTACGCCGCAGTCTTCCTCATCAAGGTGCGAACTGCCCTCTACGGATTATCATTTGCCTGATCCAATTGGCTGATGTACCATAGCTGCTGCTTTCGGTCCCGAGGGCCATACGCCGTGAAATTGAGACTTCAATTTTGCAGGCTCTGCGTACTGCTGCGCTCGTCTTTTCACAGCAAGCCGCGCCGGCAAATAGTGGTTGCGCGCTACAGTCCATGTTTCTGGCCAACGTCGTAGCTTTGGTCGAGAAAGCCTGTCAGCGCCGCATTGCATGCAGCACCTTCAAGCATGCATCGAGACCTTGCCCTGGGGAGCAACCAGAACAGCGCGAAGCAGAGGAAAGGACGAACCAAGTTACAGGAGTTCATGACCGATGTTTCGATAGGGTGCAGCATCAGATCATGCAAAGTTCCCATGACCATGGCGTCGATATGGAGACTGTTGACGACTTGTCGATTACGCCGCAATCACAGGAATTCAAGTTCTTCGATAACGAAGTGTGGTCGTCAATGTTTGCCACTGCTGGGTTCAGTATCGACAACGGCATATTCCTTCCAGATGTCGGTGGCTGAGGCCGGATATCTTTTGATCACTGTACGAGTCGAAGGTCATCCCTAGGCAACAACAGTGGTTTATGACCAACAATTGAGTTGAATCCATACTTGGGGTAGCCAGTGCGGTGTGCACGGCTCGAAAGACAAACATTTTTCACTACACAAACATGGGGAAGCATCTCGCTCTATCTTTGATATCGCCTTGGCAGCCAATGCTCACCATTGCAGGTGTTCCGGATCATTCGTTCGGGCAGATACCGGCAACCCTAGATAAGACTCAAAGCTGACATCGTTATGATTAAACGGCCTTGTTGCCGGCGTCTTGGCATTCCCATCGGTCTCCTATCATATCTGGTGAAAGAGCCGTGCAACTAGGCTGGGGTCTGTGCACAATCACCCCGTACCTGGGGTACATATGCATGAACGAAACAGTCGCAATGGGGTTGAATCTGATCATCTTCAAGTTTACTGCATCGCCACCCAACTCAATTTGTTCCCCGGAGAGATGCATTTCGCCACTGCGACCTGGACAGGCTTGTCCTGCATCTTCATGCTGGTACATGCATCACGACAAACTCTGGTTGATCGACCATGGCTAAACTCAACGCTGCCGAACGAACAACGACTTCAGCTGTTCTTGGCTCAATTGAACGAAACCCAGAAGTATGCCATGGTACAAGGTGATACAGAGCTCGACGATAATGGAACTGGCGTCAATCCATGCATAGGGCACATCTCTGGTAACGACACACTTGGAGTACCCTCAATATGTATGGGAGATGGCCCAGCGGGTGTTGGAAACTCTATGAACAATGTCACCACCTTCCCGGCGCCGGTTGTTGCAGCGGCCTCGTGGAACACCTCTCTCGAATATGCTTACGGCCAAGCCTTGGCTCAGGAGCACATGGCAAAGGGTCGCAATGTCGTCTTGTCACCGACTATCAATATCCTCCGATCGCCATTGTGGGCCCGTGCCGCCGAGACCTTCTCAGAAGACCCGTGGTTGACCTCACGGATGGCCGTGGCAGGTGTCATGGGCGTTCAGAGCCAAGGAGCTCTAGCATGTCCAAAGCACTTCGCTGCGTACAATCAAGACACGAATCGATTTGGCTTGAGCCCGGATTGGGAGACAGTCGACGTTCACGTTGATAAGCGAGTGCTCCATGAGCTTTATTTGCCTGCTTTCAAGGCGTCTATTCAGGAGGCAGATGCCGCTTCCATCATGTGCTCCTACAACATGCTGAACGGCGCCTTTACTTGCGAGAACGACTGGCTTCTCAATACTACGTTGAGACAAGAGTGGGGGTTTCAGGGTTTCGTCGTCGCTGATTGGTACTTTTCCACGCGCAGTACAGTCGGTGCGGCTATGGCGGGTCTGGATATCAGCATGCCTGGAGGCTCGCTTGAGGACTCGTACGGATTCCCAGCCTACTACGGAGACCTTTTGATTGAAGCCGTCGAGAACGGGACAGTACCAGCCTCGCGCATTGACGATATGGTTGCAAGATTGTGGCGATATATGTTCAAACTCGGAATGGTCGACAATCCAGTTACTGGAGATGCAGAATCTGTGGCAAGAACTCAAGCACATCTTGACCTGACCCAGAAGATGGCCGAGGACGGATCCGTTCTCCTCAAGAATGACCATCAGACGCTACCTCTTTCGTCACGGAAGTACCGTCAACTCGCTGTGTTCGGCATCGACGGCACAAACGCAAGCCAGGTTACAGAAAACCACGGAGGCTTTGTGATCGACTCTACAATGGTAGTACAATCCCCTTTGGATGCATTGAAGCGGCGAGCTGGCAAAGAAGACAACATGACGGTCATTTACTCGGAAGCCTATCCCGGCACCGGGCAATTCCCAACGATACCATCCAGCTTGTTCGTTAACGAAGGTCTGAACGTGACATACTACACAACCACCGACTTCTCTGGACCTGTCAACCAAACCGACTTTGTACCCAACATCACCGCGGCTACATTTCCTTCGGAGCTTTGGGTGTCTTGGCCTCAGGTCTTTTCTTGTGTCTACGAAGGCACCTTTAAACCCAACACAAGCGGAATGTACCACTTCTCTCTGACCGGCCAAGGGGATGCCATACTTTACATTGATGGACACGTTGTCGCCAACATGTCGAAAGCAAATTTCGGGAACACCGTTCAAGGCGTCGTAAGTCTGAGAGCGGGAGACGAGGTGTCCTTGTCCCTGAACTATTCTATGGGCCACTCTCTGTCCACCGGCGCATATGGCATCACATTGGGAGTCGATGTGGGCAATGAAGCTCGGGATGAAGAAGCTATTTCACTCGCAAAGGAATCCGATGTCAGCATTATTTTCGTGTCTGACAGACACTCCGAGGGCGTCGACAGCAATCTTGGCCTTTCACTCCCCGGCGACCAGGATGCTATGATATCTCGAATCGCCAGGAACTCAAAGAAGACCGTGGTCGTCCTCAACACCAACTCTGCCATTCTAATGCCATGGATCAACGAGGTGGATGCCGTGCTCGAATCCTGGTACGGCGGCCAGCAGATCGGCCTAGCGCTCGAAAGATTGCTGTTCGGCGATATCAGCCCAAGCGGCAAATTGCCGCTGACGTTCCCAAAGACGCTAAATGACACCATTGCAATCACGTCAGACTTGCATGTTCCCTACAAGGAAGGACTTTATGTTGGCTACAGGTGGTACGACGAGCACAAGATTGATCCGCTGTTCTCGTTTGGACATGGACTAACATACTCGACGTTTGAATTGAGCAACATGACCATCCAGCTGGCGAACTCCACGGCCACATCTGTCTCTCCGAACGTGATCTGTGCCACAGAGTTGGTGAACACGGGAACAACCCCTGCATCCGAAGTCGTTCAACTTTACGTGTCATACCCTGAGGCAGCACATGAACCTCCCAAGCTGCTCAAATCATTTGCCAAAGTTCACCTCGAGGCAGGTGATAGGACAAACGTTTCGCTGCAAGTGCTTATCGATGATTTGAGGATTTGGTCGGAGCAGAAAGAGGATTGGGACTTGGTACATGGCGAGTACAGATTTCTTGTCGGGTTCTCGGCGAGTGATATCAAGTCGGAAGGTACGATGATCTTGTAGGTGCGCTGGAATGTATCGTCTATAGACATGAAGTTTAATTAATATTTTTCTTAACCATATTCAGGATTGACCATGGCACATACTAGTACTACCAAGTCAAGAAGGCGTCCAGATGCTGAATGGTACCATCTTGAATGGAATGTCAAAACCACTTGTAACTTTTCATCGAAGCCTAGTAGTTATGAAATGAACGTAAAACAAGCAGTGTCTCATACTTCGACAGCCTGTCATTGGGCTCCTGTTGCAGACTGAAGCGTAATATCGTTGAAGTATAGAAACCTGTAAAAACATATATTATATCATGGCTGACAACATGCAGTGTAAGACACAGCCCTCCATTCAGATCTTCGTCTCCAGTGGAACAGCTGTCGTCTCCGCATGACGAAACTCCCTCTTCCCAATCCTCGAAATCTTCAACTGAGATTTGCAATTCGGGTCCGGACACGCCACAATTGCGTCCGTCGACATCCAATCGTTCTTGTGCGTAAGTCTTTGTTTCGCAGCCAACAGAGGTAGAACCGCCGCTGTCATTCGTCAGTACCACGTCCAGCTTTACCGGTTACGATCGCAACGGGGAACCAACACAAACTATATATACTGAAGCCCTGGCCCTCGGGCAAATGCAGCATCTCACCCCGCAAAATGAAATAGTCTCCATCTTTTGCGCCGCAATATATCTTGGCGCCGGGGGGGCATAGCACCTAGAGGGGAGAGATGTTGGCAGGGAAGGTTGCAATTTCTGGCGTAGTACTAACCTCGACTTTGAGATCGTGAAGTTCGAAGTTGTCAGACATGTTTATGGCTTGCTATTCTTTGTTGAGAGACGAGTTGCTTGGCCTGAGGTTTGCACTGAGAAAACACAAACTAACTCATATCTAGAGCAAAGGCCGGCGGCCTAGCAACTGGGAGATTGCCGCTCGGCTAGCCTGGATGCCGGCATTCTCCCACCGGCGTTCAGCACTTAGCGAGCTGTGTAGGTCGGCAGCCTATCCAATGGGAACTTGCCGACCAGTGCACCGGCGTTTTCCTCACCGGCATTCAAATGATAGCGCAAGATAGCGATTCATGTGAATCTCGGGAATGATTGCGATAATGACCACTGGCGTACAGACCTCTCGGAGGGAATGCGGAGTACAATTGCAGTCGTTCAGGTACAATGATAAAGGCCACCCAGTGTACAGTAACTTGCCCTGTTCTACGTGGCTGGGACATTGGAACCCCGGCACTGCAACCCTGCCTCTAGAACGACATCAACCAGAACATCGTCGACATCCACAACATTTACGCTTGATCGCCGCGACGACCGCTCTCTCAACCCATTTCCGAGCAAGTTCCACGGCTCCGAGGTTGTAACGATGCTGGACGACAAACCGTCGAATATGGGTATTGCAACTTCAGACGAAATCGGTAACGCAGGACATGGCGAAGTCGAATCGATCACGCCTCGAAATGGCCTCAACATAGTCAAGAGGGACCTTCAAAGGCGGCACATCAACATGATAGCCATCGCTGGAATGATCGGCACCGGGCTATTCCTAGCGTCTGGTCAAGCGATTGCCACGGCCGGTCCCGTTGGAGCCTTATTTGGCTACATAGTGATGGGTCTCATCACCTGGGGAATCGCCCTCATGGCGGCCGAAGTCTCCGCATTCATGCCGGTAACAGGAGGGTTTGTGAGGCACGCAACCAAGTTTGTGCAGCCCGCTCTTGGTGCAGCTACAGGGTGGAACTTTTGTAAGACCACATTGATACAAGTATACTGAATTTTTGACCATTGCTGACATTGGATTGTGAAGGGTACACCATGGCTATTACGGCCCCAGCTGAACTCAGTGCTGCTGCTACAGTCATCAACTTCTGGAACACGTCCATCAACCAAGCTGTCTGGTACTCGGTCTTCATCGTCGTCATCATGGCTCTGAACTTTGCCCCTGTCAAGGCGTACGGCGAAAGCGAGGTCTTTTTCGCAGCTCTCAAGATCTGTCTGATCATAGGCCTGATTCTCGCCGGTATAGTCGTCGACCTTGGCGGTGCGGCGGGTCAGGACCGTATCGGGTTCAGATACTGGAAATCTCCTGGACCGTTCAATTCGTATCTGGTGTCTGGATCAACTGGGCAGTTCCTGGGGTTTTGGTCAACGCTTATCAGCGCGGCATACAGCTATGCGAACGTGTAAGTGGCACTGCGGTCTTTGAGATTATTTGGAACACTGCTGATTGTGACGACGCTTCCAGCCAAGTTGTCGCCATTGCCGGGGCCGAAACCCAAAACCCGCGGAAGATTATCCCCAACGCGCTTCGGATGACTTTCTTTCGCGTACTTGTCTTCTACGTCGTGTCCATTTTCATTGTCGGCCTACTGATTCCCTATAACGATGAAAACCTTGGCATCTCCACTGGAACAGCAGAACAGAGCCCCTTCGTGATCGCTTTCCAGCGAGCCGGAATCAAAGTGCTTCCGAGCATCATCAACGCGATTGTTTGCACTTCTGCCTTCAGCTGCGGGAGTTCATGCGTCTTCCTCGCCTCACGAACACTGTTAGGCATGGCTGAGGAGGGACATGCTCCCCGCTGGTTCCTGAAGACGAATCGTTTCGGAACGCCGTACTTGGCTGTCGCTGCGAGTCTCATCTTCATGCCGCTAGTTTATCTCTCCCTCGGAAGCAGCAGCAGTGTGGTGTTCGGGTGGTTTGTCAATATAACTACCGTTGCTGGTTTGATAGGATGGGTGGTCATCTGTGCTACCTACCTAAGGTTCTTCTACGGACTCAAGCACCAGGGTATCAGCCGGGATCGTAAGTACGACTGCCCATGAGGTTGCTCGAGTGCTGATCTGTTGCAGGACTTCCATACCAAAGCCCATTGCAGCCATACGTGGCTTGGGTGACACTCGGGGCGTTGATCTTGGTGATCTTGTTCTCAGGATTCGCCGTCTTCTTCCCAGGCAAGTGGAGCATATCCACGTTTTTGACGTACTACATTGATATAGCCATCTTCGTCTGTAAGAGTTACCCTCCTTTATTTTTTACAAAAGCTAGATTGTGCTGACAACGACAGTTCTTTGGGCCGTCAGTTGGCTGTTCTTCAGGGCAAAGCCAGTGCCATTGAAGGATATGGATCTCTCGGAGATCTATCTTATCGAGCAGGAAAGCGAAGAAGATAAACAGCTCGCTTCCATGAACCCAGAGACACTTCCGTGGTGGAGGAAGTGGTTCATATAGGCTGCGTGCAACTTGCAAGTCTACTCCTTCCGATTAGGCTCTTGGAGGCTCGCCCAGACCTTGACCGTAATCAACGCTCCCTTTATAGGCGCACTCTCGATTCGAAGTTGTCGCAAATCTGCTCCATCGTGACCCACTCCACGCCCTCATCCTGGTTGATCTTATTGATACTATTCAAAGAGATCTTAGTATGTGTTGTAACGTCTGCCCGCAAATAACGAATGACTCGAAACCCTTGAATATTGTTCACTTCGGAACTGCTCTTATCTACTTGGCCCTATTTAAGCACCTATGGGTTAACGCCCAGCTTTAAATATCCATTACATCGCACCAGCCCCGGATCTTACATCTCCTTGTTTTCGTAAATAAAGAGCTGCTTCTACTACTTCTCGAGTATTCTAACGACACTGTTCGCGAAATCGTTGTTTTTTGGGGCACTGTATGTTCCATCTGTAATCAACCTCTCTCCAGGGCATCGGTCCTCCCCATTCATATGCTAGCTTCAGGAGGTTCTGCTCAAGGAGTATTGGGCCAAAGGGGTTAGTGATATCAAGCTCGAGTAAGCCATCTCTGCGGAGCGTCTGATTCATGAGATAACGCACGACCTCGTGCGGCGTTATCGCCCCATAGCACGTGCGTTTGCGCTATCGTTAGCGTGGTGTGTAGAACACCGGCGGTGCGGTCACGTGCCAGTTGAAACGCCGGTCTTGTCCCCACCACGATTGCATAGACTCATAGATACATTGCTCCGGGGACAAGGGGGTCAACCTCCGATCGCGAACATTCACCATCTCTACGTATGGCCCGGCACTGTCCTCCAAAATCTCTGTAACTCGAACCATCAGCCAGCAAACATGGGCTCCCAGTCCCTCCCACGCACTCCCCCGCGCACTCCAGAGCCCAAGATGGCACACGTGAATTTGATGGTAGACACAGTCATTGCCAATCTCCCCGAGGAGGGCCTCCGCTCAGTATTGAGAGCTATGCTCGCAGCAGATCCCTCTGTGACAAGTCTGTTTGAGGACCGCACCAGGAACTACCTCCAGAAGCCATCTACAGCGCGCACATGTCGTCTCTTCAACACGGACGGCTGTGCTCCTCCCAGCCTCACCGACAACTTCCGAGCAACGCAGCAAAGAATACGGGCTATGCTGGGTTGTGGCATGTGCTACAAAAGTCTGCCTCTCCTGACCGCGATTGTGAGCCAAGCATCACATCTGCGGCTACAGTCTGCATCATCCGAAGAGTTGGTCTATGCTCTCTCCACCGTCGACGGGGACATTGTCCAGGCTTTGACGGCAGTGCACAAGTCTCTGTTGACGCCTACCGGAACGCGATCTCTGTCACACGACGAAAAGCCGGTCGTGCAGGCTCTGCTCGCGTCCGTCGTTCAGTGTTACGAAAGCGGCGAGGCGGCTGCTCCGGGCTTTCTCTTCGAACGCAGCCTGGCTTCTCTGACTTCGGCGTCTCTGGGCTTGGATGTACCCTACACGAGTGCTTTGCCAGGAGGTGGGAAGCTATCCATGTTGACAATTCCTCCCCTTGCCTCCTGCATAGAGACATTCAACCTCGGCGGCGAGACTCTACCCAGGCTCTTTTCCGGCTTATGGCAACTTTCCAGTCCCTCATGGGGAACTGCATCGACTCTGAAGATCCGCCAGCAGTTCTCAGCCTACGCCGCCAAAGGCTTTACAGCCTACGACATGGCGGACCACTACGGCGACGCGGAGGTCGTCTTTGGCAAGTTCCGAGCCTCCTGTTTGAACCCAGAAGCCCTCTTCGGCGCAACAAAATACTGCATATTCACCCCCACCACCATCACTCGGGAGGTCGTGCAAGCGAACATGACGGAAAGATGCCAGAGAATGTCCTCCAGCCACATCGACCTCCTGCAGTTCCACTGGCAGTTTTACGCCGACCCCCAGTACCTCCAAGCTCTCCGGTATCTCCAAGAAGACCCAAGGGTCCGTCGGATTGGCCTCTGCAATTTCGATACCCACCACATGGAACAGGTCATCGGCGCCGGGATCAAGGTCCACACGAACCAGGTCCAATTCTCCCTCATAGACTCCCGACCCGTGTTCGAAATGGGCGCAGCCTGCACAAAACACGGCATCAAGCTCCTAACCTACGGAACCTTGTGCGGCGGCTTCATCGCGGAAAAATGGCTTGGTCAACCGGAGCCTGAGCTCTTCCTGCAAGGCATCACGCCCTCGCAGCGCAAGTATTACGAGATGATCCTCAACTGGGGCGGCTGGGCCCTGTTCCAGGACCTCCTCGAAACTCTAAAAACAATTGCCGGCAAGCACAATGTGTCGATATCCAATGTCGCGACGAGATGGGTGCTCGATTTCGACTACGTGGGAGCCGTCATTGTCGGGACCCGCATGGGCGTCAGTGAGCATGCGGGTGAGAATCTGGCGGCCTTTGGATGGAGACTGGAAGCGAGTGATCAGATGGCTATACAGGCCGTTCTGGATAGGAGCAAGAGGAATCAGTTGATGGAGCTTTTGGGAGATTGCGGAGGGGAATACCGGTAGATGGGATAGGGCGTTCGCGGTACATGGTGGCGGTTCGGAACTTTTGTATAATAGAGCTCTGAGCGACAAGGAAAGAGTAGGGATCAAGTCGCATATGTATACCTTCTTGGCCTTTTCTCCATCCAGCGTGGAGATAACCGAAGGATGCTGAATTAAACTTCAGCCCTGAAGTATTCTATAGTTGAGTATAATAGGGGTATTTTTACTGAGAAAAATCCCTTAGAGATAGTAATTACTATAATAATTACTGGTTACTATTTTTACTAAACACCACAATGTTCTCTGCAGTGTCGCACTTGCCAATGATGATCAGGCACATGGAGAGAGGCGATCACAAACCGATTGCGCGATTGATGGGAACGTCGCTCCGATCACCACGTACTAAGAACCTTAGCGTCGGGTCGGCATGCTGTATCTGTGTATACAGCGAGCGATGCAAGTAAGAATTTTGAACGCGACGAGAGAATCCGCAGCGAAAATGCCGTGTCGGGTCGCGAGATTTCCCTTTTCTTTTCTTTTTTCCTTTTTCTTTTTTTGCGAGGTGGAGATGTAGGGGTTTGTGCATGCATATTGGGCCTGTGATGGCTGTGCGCGCGCTTATGCAGGAACCAGACCCCCCCTCCTCCCCTTGATTCGCAGGCGTAGAAAGCCATGGCCAAATCTCCAGGCGAATGGCGGGCCGTTTCCTTTTCTTCTTCTTCTCTCTCGAGGCATCTTCAACTCTGGCCGTTTGGCGCCAAGACCTTGGTGGTGGAGGTGAGGAGAGATTAAAGGCGATGCTATGTGGGGATCCGCCGTTCTAGAATCGAAGGTAAACGAGTCAATCCTGCCTGGATCTGAATACGAGAATGTGATTGCGAGGAGGAGCACCCGCAACGTCATTTGACGACTCCACCTGCCTGGGCAACGCTGCTGCTGAAGTAAGTAGGCTGGGTGAGCTGAAGGGGTACCATGTAGGTGTATTTGTCCACGTCGTCGTCAGCTCCACACCGTCTGCACCGCTACCTCTAGGCCTCGGTCAGCGTCATCAGCTCCACCGCCTGCACCACTACCTCCAGGTATCGGTCAACGTCATCAGCTTCCCCTCAGAGGCTCCACTCGGAGATTTAGCGGCGGAGATGACGAGCGCAGGATGAAGCCTCATTCGACGACCCAAAACAGGGTCACTGGTGTGCCATGGCAGGGCTGATGGGTGCGGTAGGTTCGCGCCATCACCAGCAGGAGTCGAGACGTCGCCAGCGCAGCGCATCTCATCTGGAGAACGTCTGACCATGGTGTGCAGGCGTCGACAAAAGCCTGCTGAGGCTGTTGAAACCGCGGCGTCGAATCGAGCGGTGCCACGGGAGTCGCTAGCAGACAAGCTTTTGTTACCCACGCCGATCCTACAGGTCGGGCTACGCCGCTTCGGGATAGCAGCCCGCCGCCATTGGCTGCGATCGGCGGCGTCTGTGCGGCGGGTGAATGTCTGCCCCTGCCTACCTGCGCCTGTGCCTGAATGGCTGCAAGATTGATTGCGGTGGCGCCGTTGGAGGGCAGCTAGTCTAAGAGACGTTGGTCTGTTCCTGTTCCTGTGCCGTCAGCGCCTGGGTGAGCTGTGCTGTTCCCGCTCTCCTATATGAGGTCCCCGCTCCCCATGCCCTGAGGCCGCCCCTACCCTCGTCCTTCGTCTCTACACGGCTCCTCTGTCGCTCCACGGTGCTATTGCATCGTCTCCTTTGAGCACTCGCTCGTTGCATTGTCTCGTTTGAGCACTCGCTCGTTGCACTCATTGTCTGTACAGACTCACTCTCCTTGGACCGTTGCAATAGCCCTGGTCGGCATCCTGTGTTTTAGACCCATCGATATCCCATTCTTCGGACCCGCACCCCGTCCAAATGTCGCCCAACAACATGAAGCTTAGCCTCCTCGCTCTGGTCGGCTCTGCCGCCGCCGTGCCTCACGCCAACGCTCACGCCAACGCCCATGCCCGTTTCCATCCCAGAGGTGGTTACGCGGGTCCTACCGGTGGCTGGTCGTACAACATCACCCGTCCGGCCGCCCCAACTGGCACTGCCGGCGTCTCTGGCGGCGGAAAAACCACGTCCGTCGAGGAGGCCACGTACACGACCACGACCCTCATCAGCACCATCTATGCCGCCGGTCCCAGCCCCTCAGCTGTTGCTGCCGCCCAAGGCTCGGCCTCGAGCGCTGATGCCTGCGGTCCCCCCACCGTCTATGTGACTGCAACCGAGAAGGTCACCGTCACCGTTCCTGCGGGTGGCGCCTCCTCTGCTTTCGGCTCCAGCTCCTCTGTTGTTGTCGTCTCCTCGTCCGCACCAGGCTATTCGCTGGTCTCATCAGCATCATCCGCCCCGGTTGTTGTTGCCTCCTCATCGACTGCTCCGGTTGTTGTCGCCTCCTCATCGTCTGCTCCGGCGGCTGCCCCATCTTCGACAAAATCCGTCGTCAAAGAGGAGCAACCGACCACGTCCAAGGTCGCCAGCGTTCCGGTCAGCACGGCGAAGACGTCCGCTCCCGCGACAAGCGCCGCTCCTTCCAGCGTCGTTCCCAGCTCGTCGTCTGTTGTCGCTTCGTCTTCAGCGAGCGCGAAACCCTCCTCTTCCACTACCCCCACCTACTCTGGTGGAAAGCGTGGTCTCGCCTACAAGTGGGACGGCGCTGCTGACTGCAAGTCCTTTGCCTCCAAGATGAACGCCGGGTTTGCCTGGAACTGGGAGTCCGACTCTCGTGGCGACATTGGTGGCATCCCCTTCATCCCCACCCTCCGCACCCTTGCCAACGCCGGTGACTGGTCCACCAAGGTCGACGCTGCTATCAAGGGCGGCTCCAAGGTCGTCTTCGGTTTCAACGAGGTCGACAAGGCGGATCAGGCCAACCTTGGCGTTGCCGCTGCTTGCTCTGCTTGGAAGACATACATGAACCCCATCGCCACCAAGTACCCCAATGTTCAGATCGTCGGTCCGTCCGTTTCTTCCGACGTCGCTCCT
This sequence comes from Corynespora olivacea, assembly GCA_019202945.1. Lineage (NCBI taxonomy): Eukaryota > Fungi > Ascomycota > Dothideomycetes > Pleosporales > Corynesporascaceae > Corynespora > Corynespora olivacea. The sequence goes on from JAGQEM010000001.1 coordinate 223,778, forward strand.
GGAACTGGTCTTAGCTGGCTCAGCAACTTTAAGTCCCAGTGCCCCGAGGCCGTCTACCATGCCGTCAACATCCACTGGTATGGTTACGGAACCTCCACTTTCGAAGACTTCAAGACCTACGTCGACAGCGCCGTCAAGCAGTTCGGCAAGGTCTGGGTCACCGAGTTCGCTCTTGTCAACCGCAGTGTTGCCGACTCCGAGGCTTTCCTTGAGAAGGCGCTCGCCTATCTCGACAGCAACGCCAACTGCCAGGGTTACTCCTACTTTGCCGTTGGCCAGTTCGACAGCGCCTTCAACATGCTTGGTACCGGTACCGCTCTCAGTGACGTTGGTAAGATTTACGTCTCGTAAGCGACGAGGCGGTGAAAGGGAGATGGACAAAGCCACATTGTGGCAGGCGTTTGCGAAAGTGGTGGCGCATGTGGAAATCTTCGTGCAAAGGTCTCTAGGGTATCAGGGTTTTGGGGAATATCAGCACTGCAGGCCATCTATGTATGCGCCCTCTCCTTCGTATTGTTTGATGTTTAACCTTCTGTACGCTATGTTCCGGAGGTGTGGACGGATTGGTGTGGCCATGTGTGAATACGAGACGTCGAGACTTACTCAAATATGTCGAGCCTTTGGCAACGACCATGTTCCATGCGTGATATGCGCACCTGTCATTTATGTAACTTGTAACTGCGATGTGACATGGACCCATGATGATACCTCCTTCCTGTTCTACGCCGCACGACCCCATGTTCAAAACATTTCAATCATCTGGCCAGCTACATATACTCCTTCACTCACCGCATCTTCTATCCCAGCTGCATTGCGCACTCCTCCCCCGACGTGCTTTTCCCTGGTGCCTTCATCCCGTATGACGGGCTACAGACGATGAAGCTACTGCTACCTACTTGAGCTCTCCATTTCAGCACCATTTTGCTGGCTTCGACTTGGACATGGCTCGACCGACGACATGCGCAGCTCTTTGTTCTGTCCATTCGACAGTTTGATGCCAGTCGCGATTTTTACTCTGCAAGCATGTTCCTAGCCTTGCTTCAGAGGCTGCCGTTGGACACTAGCCGAGTCCGGCCAATTAACGAGCAAGGCGAACGGTGAATACGACACCGGGTTAGCGCATCCATCTAGCGTCTGTCCAGTTGTAACCTAAGCTCACTGCGATGGCGGAACCTCAGAAGACACTTCCTCTCCGCCATACAGGTACCCCGTACGACGCGTCGCGCCTTTCGGAATAGATTTGGAAAAGCGCCCATCAGCCTTCCCGTTTAGGTTGGAGATCCGAAACCACGTTAGTGCCCTGCTGCTTTGTGGCCGGGAAGACACGGATCGACTCGTCCATCATCCCAGCCATCTCATTACCCATTTCAGCTATGCCCGCTGTCGTGTCAAGGTTCCAAGATGGGCCTGACCGGAAGAGAAGAGCTCATGTCAAATCCCGAAAAGGGTGTGGGAACTGCAAGCTTAGGCGTGTGAAGGTATCATCCTCTTTCCCCGACCAAGGCTTCACTCTGATCCGTCAAAGTGTGACGAAACGAGACCTCGATGCAGAAAGTGTCTTGCATATGGCGTTTCGTGCGATTACGACGGCTCAAAACCATCTTTGGACCTCGCTGCTCAAGGATCATTTCAAGTAGACTTGTTCCAGCCCTCACCTTCGGAAAAGATCATCGACTTCTCCCTAGCACCCCAAAAGTCACCCGTCTCGACCAACAAGACGATGGCGGCAATGGTGAATGCTTCTATCAATAGCAGCCACCTAGAGTTGGATCCTAAAGCTGACGGGACTGGCTTCTCATCGTCGCAGGGCGTCCCTTTCTGGACCTTCACCGACGAGCATCTTGACATCTTGAAACGATTCCAGGAGCGTACAGTCATGACTATTGGAAACACAAAAACAGCACCTACATACAGAGACTGCATATCGCATCTTACCTTTTCTGTGAGTTTGCCTTGCTGCTGCAGCACTATATTTGTTCTACACGGCTTCTGGGCTGATGGAAGCATGGCTGATCCACACTAGCATCCATTTCTTATGCACATGGTACTAAGCCTGACCTTGATGCATGATGCATACCTCGCCACCTCTGAGAATGAGGAGATTGGCGCAAAGTATCACCACGCTTCGCTCCAACACTGGAACACGGCCACCAAGCTGTTCAACGGCGTGCTATCAAAGCCCATACCCCCGTCCTATCGGGATGCTATATGGGCAACAGGTGCTCTGCTCGGTGCTGCCAGCTTCGCATACGTGGAGGCGTCAAAGGCGGAGGCGGCGTGGCCACTAAAGCCATCGGAACCCACAGATCTCGACTGGCTGAAATTGAGCGAAGGGAAGAAGGCTATCTGGCAGGTGGCAAATCCAACGAGACCTGACTCCATCTTTCACGGTATCGCACAAAAGATGAACGATACAAAGACTACCGTTTGGGTCAACAACCCCGATCTCTCTTTCCTTCCCGAACATCTGAAACGATTGTTCAATATCACGCCTCACTCGACATCTCATAACAACGTATACTACTACCCGATGGTGTTACTCTCCCGCCTTCACGGTCTCAGACTGACCCATGACAACGTTGTCGAGTTCTTGCTATTCATGGCATTTATACCACCAGAGTTCAAGAACATGCTGGAGATGAAGGACCCGAGAGCTCTGTTGTTGCTGCTGTGGTGGTTTCGGAAGTTGGAAAGTGGCGATCTCTGGTGGGTTATCAAGAGAGCGAAGCTGGAAGGGAAGGCTATAGAGACTTGGCTGGAAAGATACTATGGTGGAGAGGATGGCCTTGCACGCATGTTTGCCAGCGTGAGACAGACCGACTCGCCCGACGAGACGCTGGAAGGAGACGCCACGACTTTCTCTCCACCGGTGACGGCTTGGATAAAGGAAAGAACCGACGCGAGTTGTCCCGTTCAATAACGATCCTACATCACCTTGTTCGGACTCCGATCAGGCTTGCAGTGGACCGACCCCGAACGGGTGACGCTAGCGTGATGTAAGCAAGCATTCGATAACCGTCTTCACGTTCCGCACCTCTTCTCCCATCCATTGTCGGAAATACACGTCCCTTTCCATCATGGCGACAACAAACCTTCTCGGACTCTCCCTCACGCTCTCTGCACCCGCATCGACTGCCTTGCGCCTCGCGCCTCCCCTCGGAAGTACCGCCTCCCTTGACCATGCTTACATGGAATGAATGATGAATGCCTCACAACAACCGCCTTCCTCACAACGCCACGACCACGGTCCCGTTTCACCCGCTCCATCGTCAAGTTGGAAAACACGGCGACGTGCCGCCCACCAAACAGCGCAAAAGTCGCCGCAGCCAAACATACCGTCGTCCCCGTCTGCTTCGTCAACTTCTTTCCCTGCACCCCTCTTCACCGTCATCCGTTTCAACGGCATTGCCATTTCCTCGGTCCTCGCAAACGGGCTCCTATTCCCAGAAGAAGGCCTTGGAGCGAGCAAGAAGATCCATGTCGCCGGCCTGGTTGCCGCGGCCCGCCCACTACGCTTTTTTTGTGCCGGGAGTCATGTGGAGTGTTGAACGGTTGTTCCAGCTCTGCGTCAGGCAAGCCGAGGGCAAGGCATTGGAAGGGAATGAGAGAGGATTGTTAGCGGCGAGCACGAGGTGGAATCCAGATTAGACTTCAAAGTGGTTTGTATTGAGCGCCTATGGTTCTTGCGGAAGCATGTTCCGGTCGAATGACCAGCGTGATAGTAGCAGTGCCGTGTACAGGGCACATGGGCATCAGCAGTCAAATAGACCGGAACAGGGTATCATATTGTCACACTCTTCTCCAAATCGGAGCGCAACTATTTTCCATCCCAAAACGCCGTCGCCATGCTCGGTCAAAGTTGGCATCCATCAACACTCTCCTCACCACCCACGTCTTTTACCCATATGCTCGGCATTCTTCTCCCTTCTCTTGACCTTCTTCACCTCATTCCTTCTCTTCTTCTCCTTGCCCCATTTTTCCGGCGCAGCAACTGCGTCGATCCTTCTCTTCTGTTTTCTCTCCTCTCGCCGATGCCTTACACCTTTCTGTACGTCGCTCATCACTTTCAGGTATTCTTGTGTGCCCAGGCGTTTTTGCAATATGTTCATGATCTCCCCTGCTTTGTCGATGAGAGCGCGGTAGGTGTCGTTGAAAGCTGGGTCGGTGGAGCGCGGGATCGTGGTCGCAGGATCGGTGAGTGTTGAAAGTGTGGTGAGCAGATGCGGTAGTGAGGATGCGAGCGAAGAGGTGTCCAATTTGTTTGTGAGGGTTTCTAGGAGCGTCATTGTTGCCGACTTGGGATAGAGGGAAGATAGTCTCATGATCCTGGTATCGCGGCGGATGATTCCAGAGAGACGGGAGATGATGCGGTGGATAGCGGTTGGAGAAGCTCCCGAGTTCTTGGTTTTAACAGGCTCAGGAGGCGAAAAACCACCCCATTCGTTTTCTGACGGCTCGGCACTCTCAGCTTCATCCTCGTCTATTGCTTCTGCTTCTGCTTCTGCATCGTCGTCGTCGTTGTCATATCTCTGACAGTTCCACGATACGCCGTTGGCGGCAAAGCATCGTCCTAGGAATGCTAAATTACGAACGCTTTGTGTGCACAAGTCTTCGCTGACATTGGAATATTCTAGGTTCTTCAAGAAGGCGTTGCAAAGTTTGACCATGTCGTCTTCTGTCAGATACAGACCTCGCGAACCCTCCAATGGCAAGGTACCGAGACCGCCATCACCGTTCGTGGTTGCGAAATCGGCAAAGTATGTTCCGAGAAGTTTGGCGGTAGTGAGTTTCACCCAGGCATGGGGATAGGAGACGCAAGTCTGTAGCGCAGCCCAGAGTGCCTCCTTGTCTGATGAGAACATCCTGTCGGGGAATGACTTGCACAGTTTCGTAAAGACCAACACCGCGTAGTAGATGATTTCCCAGTCATCATCATCGCGTCGATCGAGACCCCGAGAGAGTGTAGTATGGAGCTGCTCCAAAAGGAAGGTCAGCTCCTTTGGCTTCGGATCCACAACCTCCAGGTACAAACCCCAGCATTGAATGCCGAGACGTTTCATACCAGTATCTTGATCTTGCTCTATCCAGCTCTTGAGATCCACCGTGATGCTCTTCAGTCGTAATGCATCTGCCCGTTCGAAAACCTTTTTGAGCAAAGCACCAGCCATTGTCCGGCAATCGTTCGAATCGTCATTGGCCAGAGAGTGAATGAGGGGGATGAACATCATGCCGAGCTCCTCTTGTAGAACATCATCGCCGACTTTGGAAAGCATCAGATTCAAGGCCTCCATGACCGATTGCCTACCCTCCACATGGTCGTATCGCAGATTTTTTAGCAAGAACCCCACTTGCTTTTTGAACCGGTTCTTCGTTTGCGGGTATTCGATCAGGAAGTGAAAGTAGCTACTTCGAGCGAGGTCTCGCGCAGACCTCGTATGGTTTGTCACCATGATTGTGGCAACCTTATCCATGACTTCATAAACCTCAGTGATGGTTACTTTACGATTCATGACTGCTCTGAGGAAGCCAAACGTAACGCCTTGCCGGTCGGGCTCATCCAAATCTGGTCGGATACGTTTCAAAAGATCAGCTAGATAACGCTCCTTGACGTCGACGTTCGGTCTGTCTCGCAAGACCGCTGTGACTAGCTTCAATGAGGCTTGAGCAATCTCAGTGTTAGATGATGGCGCGCCCTTGATCGTTCTGACAGCTTCCGCCACATATACCGGGCAATTCTCGTCTAACTCTTGCATCGGCACTTTGAGGATAGTGCTCAGGAGCCGAATAGCGGACACTTGAACCTCTTCTTGTCCGGTGACTAGTGCATCGCCTATGATGGGAATGAATCCGGCCAGGTGCTGATGTGTCTGAAGCTCTACATGATTGCGCAGAACTATGCGCAGTATGTCCAGGCTGAATCGCGAGAGCTTGTAAATATACGACGAGGTCGAGAGTCGTGCGCCAGATTTGGAAGCACCCTTCATGTTGATGAGATATTTTTTGTTCCTGGGATTGATATGCTGCGTGTTCTGGGGACTGTTGCTTGCTTTGTAGACCTCTTGAAATAACTCGTAGCAGAAGACCAGAATGTCGCGATCGTTTACTGTAGGATTCTTGAGCAAGCCAAGCCCAATGCGCCGTAGGAGCTCGTCTATTTTCTGCACTGCTCTCGCGTTGATCTTCTCGAGAAGTAGCGATTTAATAGGGAGCACCAGATCGATGAGGTGGGATGGGGTTACACAGCGGGAAATGATATCCATGGAATCGAAGCTCTTGCTGCTCTTCACTTCCTTCATCTTGCTGATGTATTCCTCCGCATCTTTTTCTTGGCCAGTAAGTCCGAATGTGTCATCCATGATGACATCGACTATGTCCGCAAGACAATAGTCCAAATCACCTGGCCGGACTTGTTCCGACAATTTGACAAGTATGGTATGCAATGTGAACGATAGGACGTGCAGTTGGTAGCCTCTCTGCAGGCCTAGCCTTAGCGACTTGATGATGAAGCCCAAGTAGGCAGGTCCCGTAAAAGTGGCGATGTCGGAAAGGGTATTCCGTGCCATATCTCTGCTGTCCTGCGCACGACTTCTAAGAATATGGCATATGTCTAGCAGAATCGCAGGTAATCGGGCCTCGATCACTGCAGATGGCAAAACGAGGAGAACTTTGGTGACTGCGATAGCGACTGGTACGCGTAAACTGACGGTCGTCTCATCCTTCTTACGCAAGAATTCGGTCAAGTCCGGGAGCAAGTTCTCGGTGATGTCGCTGGTGAGCTTTTCTTGCTGGGGAAGTGTTCTGGCAAGGGTGGTGATTGCGACGTCGACTTCCATGGCTTCCTTGTGACTGGCTTCCTCGGGGGCCTGTTTCTGATCTGCTACATGTGCGACGACATAGCCTTTTTCACGCCCCGCCCGATTCAGCCCGTCCATGAGACCAGATATCAACTTGATGACTGTTTTCTGAAGGTTCTCTTGCTTCGTCAGATAGCCAATATACCTCTTGAGCAGGGATCGAAATTGAGGCCATTCAAGTCCTTGGCAGAGAACAGAAATGGTTTTGATAGTCTCACCGGCAAGACTGTTGGCACTTTCATCATCGGCCTTGTTAAATACGAAGTGCTCGAGCAGTGGAAGCAACAGATGGTAGATGTTCCTACTTTTGAGCAGTGTCGCTTGAGAAGCTAAACGTCGAAGTGCCCGCAGTCGCCGGTGGCCTTGTATGTGTAGGATGTTGGTGTAAAACGAAGACTCCTCGTCTGCCGATACGAGGATGTAGAGGTCAGCCACAGCATCCCAATCGTGATACGTCTCCACCAGTTGAGCAAGGACGGCCAGAATTTCAACTCTTACAAGTTCCGAAGACTCACGCATTCCCTTTTGAATACCGGGCAGGATTGCATTAGAAATGAAAATTTTGAAGTCTGGGGTTTTAACCGAAACCTGGATGAAGTGCCGTAGCGACAGGGATGCGTTGACTCGAATACTTAACTCTTCATTGTCTTTGATGAAGTAGAGCATGTTGAAGACGATTGGCTTCCACTGTGTGAGGGAGAATGATGATGTGTCGTCACCATTGACAATGTCGAATGCACGTGAGCGACGTTCGAAATCGGGTTCATCCAAGCGAGAAGCGGAGAACGCGTTTAGATCATGACAGATTGTAGCTATCGTCGAGAGGTCGTCGTTACAGATCGTAAGATCTAGAAGTATATCGCAAAGCGTCGTCCTGGACTGCCTGTCTCTGAAATACGAGAATAGCGGACAGATGGCGTCGTATACGACATCGAAGAGCTCCACTAGATCTGGACCATCACTGCGTGGAATGAACTCGTGTAATATTCTCAGCAACCCAAGTTTCGTCAAAGCATTGACTCGATTCGATGGCTGCTTCAGGAGGAAAGACGCAATCTCCAGCATACTGCGGGATTCAGCAGATCCAATCACGTGCGGTGCCAGCTCTGCTACAGCCTGGACTCCAGACTCCAGAAGGTCTTTGCTCGGGCTTTTTCGTAGCAACTGTCCAATCTGAGAGAGTATTGAGCTCGAAAACGGTTGAAGAATGTCGGTCCGAAGCCTGTTTTGCATCATCTTCTCGTCGACCGAATTATCGAGATTCGCAGCCAGAGCAACAAGCGGACGTAATATACTGTCCAGTACGAATCTTTTGACCTCGTCCTTGGCGGATGGAACCCCTAAACACTCGATGACTTTGGTAAGAATGACAGGGTTGTAATCGACCAAGAACGACGCTGTAGGCAAGAATTGAACCCAGGCAGAGAAGAGTCGCAACAATCCTGATACAGACTGCGCTGTTTCGATGGGGAGTTGTTCAATCCGGGGATTCACCAGTTCCTGCACAATAGCCGGGGTATAGGTTCCCCAGGGATATGCGGGACATGACTCAAGTAACATGTTGATCGAGGCGAGAGAGCGCTGGCGGATAGCCTTGAGTAACGATATTTGAACTTCGTGGTTGATATTGGGATCTGTGGAAACCGTGCTGCCCGCCGATAGCTCCCGAGAAGCTCGGATTAGGCAAAAGAGGATCGGCTCGACGATCCGACCAACGAACGGATTGAACGTCGTTTTGAGGGTGCTCAGCATGTCTTCGAGCATGGTCAGCATACCAAGTTGCCTTCGTGGAGGCATGATTTCCTCTGATAGAATGCTCTCATCAAGCTTGTCTGCCCGCAAAATCGTTACATCACTGAGGGAACCCAAAGAGATGGCAAGGAATTGAGTGATGGCATCTCCATCGTACCTGGTTAAAGCTTGGAACACTGCTTTTCTCTTTGCGTCTAGACCCCGTTTCCCACTGATGACTCTTCCATACAAGAGCCGGAGTAGTACTGGGAGCAAACGGTCACGATGTTCGACTTTGACCAGACTACTCTCAGACCCAACATCGAGAAAGGTAGAGATCTCATCTCTGAAACGAGCGTCATCGAGGAGGTGGAAGAGGTTTTCTTGATATTCGGTAATGGCTGGATCTTTCCAACTCAAGATAGCTTTCAACGCCGCCTTTTGTATCTCGACGTCACCATTGGATGACAGCACCAGCAGTGCTTCGTAGACCTCGGCTGATTTATAAAGCACCTTTGGGTTTACAAACTTTGAAAACACCGAAAGCATTGCTTTTTGGTCCTTCCGTGACCAACGATGGGGTTCAGCTATCTCCTCGATGGTGACATCGTCGTCCATCACGCCTGTGACGCGCTGCTCCGAAGTCCAGTCCAGTAGTACGGGGACCAGCAGACGGGAACGCTTCTCCGCTATGGCAGGTAAGTCGTTCAGAAGGTGCAGTGCTTGTGACCGGCTGAAAGAGGTGATAAAAGGTAGTGTGACGTGCTCGGTATCAAATTGAGCATGGAGTTGTCCTCCAACGTCCCCCGCTAAGGCTTGGTTTCTTTCGAGGATATGTTCTAAACGCATGAGGTTGGTGCACTGGAACTCGGTCCCGTAGCGCGGTGGCGTAGAAGTTGCGGACGTGTTGGTCGTGGAAAAATCTTCGGCGTCCAATTGTGTGATCCATTGAAAGGCAAGGTGTGAGATGTGTGCTTCTCCTTCGCTTGTTCCAGATATGACTTTCAGAGCTGAGCACGCATCGGTCCAGACCGATGAGAGTTTGACGTGAAGTAGACCGAAGCAGAAGGTTGGGACAGCCTCACCAACCCATCCATCTGAGGCGACCCCGGAGTACGTGCTAGCGAGCTGTCCGATACGCATCGATATCGACCGTTGAGTTTCAAGATTAACAGGTGTTTGTTCGATGATTGTAGCCGTAGCAATAGCGTCTTGGAGGAGTTCCGTCTCAGGAACCAGCTTCTTGAGCAGGTAGAGCACGGTAAGACGCAAGTCATGTGAAGGTGATCCCAAGCACTGAAGAACAGCTCGCTTCAGGCTATCCATATGTGGTCCTTGGATGTCGAGATTGCCCTTGCATAGGTCTACGAGAGCGAGAAGAGCTTTCCAAAATGCCAGGTGGTGGCTATATATCGACGAAGCAGAGCAGAGCGAGGGCCACATTTTCAACAGAAAGTCTTGCCTGTTCCCGTGTTGTACCAAGAAGCAGAATCCGTTCCCAGCAGCTAGGGTATCGACTGGCTGGGCAAATGTAGGATTGCTGACTTCCAGAGCACGTATGAGAGCGCCCTGGAGATGTGATGCAATCTCCTGTTTCTTTTCTTGCGCAATAACCAATCTGTCCATGGCGGTCAACATCGAATTGCACTCGTATGCTATCTGTGCCGCGTCGCAGGCTGGTTTCTCGAGGCTGACAAGCGTAGCGAAACGCTGCACCATGTGTTCTTGGAACAGGGAAGGACATTGCAGCTGAGAGGCTGATGTTGCCCCACTGCTGTGCAATCTTGGCAATACGAGACATAGGTCATCCCTATACTCGTATGATTTCTGGGAGACAAATCTTTTGTACATGTCAGCATCAACATTATGGGGGCGGGCGGCAAAGAGTGGATGCATACCTCTTGAAATAGGGTAAGAGGAGGGTCCCAAATCTCTCGGACCCCATCTCTGCAAAGAAGTTGCAAAAGTAGAGGAAGTGCTTCTCCCAAGGGCCTCCGCAAAGTCGCTCGAGCAATCGCGTGTGAGGAATCGCGGCGTCTAGCGGACAGTACTGAAAGACGGCCGACGTCGCCGAGAGATATGCTTGCAGAGGCGAAAGGTCTACGGTCGGACATGGGTCAGCTGCATCTAGAAGTAAGCCCAACACTTCCAGGACAGGCTTCCAGTCCGCTACGCGCGAGCCCTTCCTCACGCCAGATACGACGAGAATAAGCCGGGCAGAAGTTCCCAGGCATTGTACATCGGCGGCCATGTTGCGTATGAAGGTGAGCACAGCGTCCAGCAGCGGTTGGAAATGCTCGGCGTCAGAATGGTGGATGAGGGAAGTAACGACAGCTTCGACCACGGGCTGAAGCGGAGGTGTACGGAAGTGCTTGTAGTCCTCGGCGTAGGTTGCCGCCAGAAGCTCTTCCATGATAGCTACGGCGCTTGAATGGAGGCGGCGCTGCACACCCTTCATAGCGTCGGCGAAAAGACACATGAGGCCCCGCTGGAATTCCTGGTCCCGTCCGGAGCCCTGCAGCTCCTTCAGCTGTTCCGAGATGTGCTTGACGATTGTCCTCAACGGGCTGCGGTCGCGGTGGTGCACAGCGCCGGCCTTGCGGACCAGGAAACTGAGCGATTCCGAGGCAAAGCGCGTGACGAAGGACTTCTGGTGTTCCTTGCCCAGCAGCGGGGCCATGAGGTCGAACACAGGCCTGAGGTCCGGCACCAGCAGGCGTGAAAGGTACTTGAAGAGCCAAGCCAGACAGGTGAAGCTCCATTCAATGACGTCGATGTCGGAGTGGGTTGCGGCCAAGTGCGACACGGCCTTGACTGCGCGCTCAAAATGGGCCTCGAAGGAAGCGCCCAGGTCGTGGGCCAGATGGGCCATCAGGCTCAGCAGCGGCTCAGCGCTGTGCTTGTCCCCCTTCTCGATGCCGTCGACCAGCAGGTCGAGGATGCGGCCGCTGTGGTGGAGGACCTGGGGAAGGCTGGCGCACAGCGGGGCGGCCTGGCGCGCGAACCGCGAGAAGTGCTCGGAGAGGTTGAGCTCGCGCCATTCGGCCAGCGAGTCGCCAAAGTACGAGAAGGCGCCGTCGAGCTCGCCGTCATCGAGGATGGCGCTGCGGCCGCGGCGCACGGGGTCGATCTTGAGCTTCGCGATGCGGTCCGAGAAGGAGCTGAAGCGGTGGGTTTTGGTGGAGGAGGTGCCGCCCTTGGTGTGTTTGGCGTAGGAGCCCGTGGTGTGTTTGGGCGCGCGCGGCTTTGCAACGGGGCCCCGCGACACGGCTGCCACGGCTGCCATGGTGCGTCTGGATGGCGGGAGGGGAGGAGGGAGGAGGGATTGGTGGACGTGGACGTGGCTGTGGACGTGGACGCCGAGGGAGGAACAAAAAAATCCTGAGCTGCGACCGACGTCGTTATCGATAAGCGTCCTGCTAGGTACAATCCCTATTGCCGCTTTTTCGGTGGGGCTATCGGTCACGTGTCGGGACTGCATGTGATTCCAATTCATCGCGAAACCCGTGACTTGTACCGACTTGCACCCTTGCTGTGCACTGCCATCACCCGTGGCCTCACCTCATACTCCCATGGCCTCGAAAATGTAAGCTCCACGACGGCCCGTTGACGTCTGCTGATACCGCACAGTGCCGTCATTGGCGACGTCAATGGTCACTTCCCTGCCGTCTTCTCGAAGCTGGCCGCGCTGCACGCGAAGAACAATTTCGCCTTCGCCATTGTGGTCGGCAATCTCTTCGCAAGCCCGTCGGATGCCACCGAAGAAGACGCCGCGAATGTGGAGTCGCTCGTCGGCGGCCGCATTGCCGTCCCCTTCACCACCTACTTTGCGCTCGGCACTGGTGTGCTGCCCCAGGTTGTGGTCGATAAACTCGGATCGTCAGATGACGAGCTCTGCCATAATCTGCACTTCCTCGGCAAGCGGACGACAATGAAGACGGCCGACGGGATTCGCATTGTGGCACTTGGGGGCAACCTTGACTCTAATATCATTGCCGGCCAATCCAAAGACAGATACCCTCCATTCTACTCCGAGACCGATGCCAAGGTCCTGCGAGGAGCCACTACTGCCGACATTCTCGTGACAGGCGAATGGCCCGAGGGCGTGCGCTCTCGATCCAAGGTCGCCTTCGAGCCAGACGGAGAGCCTCGGAGCCGGCAATGCATCGCCGACCTGGACGTCGTGCTCAAACCGAGATACCATTTCTCCACGTCCAGTTCCTTTTACGAGCGCGAGCCTTTCTTCCACATGCCAACCGAAGACACCGATGGGCTCTACCCCGTCACCCGCTTCATAAGCCTGGCAGCTTACGGAAACCCTGCCAAGCAGAAATGTATATATGCCTTCTCGCTCGACCCAAGCGCAAGCCATCCTGTCTCACCTCCTTCCGGTTCAACAATCTGCCCGTTGACCCACTCCGACAGCAACAAACGATCGGCGCCTGAGCATCGCGAGTCAGCCCTGGTCTACGATGATGGCAGCCGTAGAGGCCGCAACTCACACAAACGACGAAAGGGCGAGCCCAGAGGCCCACTCTCTTCGTCCGATTGCTTCTTCTGTCTTTCAAACGAGAATGTTGCCACCCATCTCATTACGTCCATTGGCGACAATTCCTACATGACGACCGCAAAAGGCTCCTTGTCCACCTCCCAAACCTTCCCAAAACTGGGCTTCCCTTGCCATCTCTTGATCATACCATTCTCACACCAGCCAACGCTGGCAGCCATTGAAGAAGAAGAGCGCCGAGCAACGTATACGGAGATGCAAAAGTACAGGGTCTCGATGAACAAAATGGTAAAATCACTTGCGGGCGAGGAGTATGGCTCAATCACTTGGGAGGTTAGCCGATCGAGTCTACCGCATACGCATTGGCAGTATTTGCCGCTACCTGCCGATCTCATTCGAAAAGGTCTCGTGGAAGCCGCCTTCAAAGCTCTCGCCGAGAACTACCAGTGGCCGGCCTTCTCCAGAGAGGACGTCCGGGACGGTTTCGACGAGACGAGTGACTTCTTTCGTGTCTTCATCTGGGATCCTCAACACGATGCGGAGAAACAAACAAGCCTGGTTCTGCGATTCGACGAGACGATCAGGTTCCATGCCCAATTCGGGCGCGAGGTACTGGCAAAATTACTTCGGCTCGACGATCGCATCGACTGGCGGGATTGCGGTCAAACGCAGGCGGAGGAGGAGCATGATGTCGAAAAGTTCAAGAAGGCTTTCAAGGAGTTCGACTTCGCGGCGGAGTGAAATCTTTTGGATGGTGCGACACTCCCGCACACTTGTGAGGATATGAAAAAAAATTGCGCACATATGTACCATAGACCAGATCCAAACTTTGGCGACGTCGTCGACGACCCTGAAACCAAAAGGGAAGTGTAAACAGATAGAAAGGACAGGAATATACCCCGACAAGTTCTGTTCAATGAGCACAGCCACCAGGTCCTAACCTACTCATAACAGCCTTCGTATCCTTCAATGGCAATGGTGCTGACCCTCGGAAAGTCTCGTGATGATATCAGGAAAATGGTCTGCAACAACGACAAGAACCCGACAGAATGATATTTCGAAGGTGTCTGCCAGCAAGTGCATCTGATAAACGTTTCACCGAAGCTGCCCAAAAGGGCATGTCCTTGTGTCGTCGATCGCAGCACTAGAGGGTTGGCAAAGCAAGCTTTTTGGCCCAGAAGGAGCTAGGAGAGGACCCGCTCCCGATGTCCACATTCTTCTCGTGCTCGAAGCACCTCGCATACAGTGAATCCGGTGGTGTTTTCCACGTTGGACTCGCGAGGAATGGAGGCTATCTACACAAACGCATAAGGGTTCGGAGAAGTTTACTTGCATCTTGGCGAACCTGTTTAGGCCAAGAACTTGCTGCTTCTGAGCCAGTGCCTCTTGGCATCGGTGTACAATACTAGTAAAAATCGGTGATTGAAGAATCACGTGGATCTTTCGGCCTCGAACATCCAATTAGATAAGTTGAAAGTGGATCTCAACGAGTACGAAGTTCAATGGCGACAACGCGACTCCTAGACCACCGACGCGCATGAGTAGGTAGGTGTCCAAATGTCTGCACGTGGAGCAAGTGACTCTGTTGGTTGCTATAGGGGAGACACGTAATGACGTAGCTTAGCGTGCACAGACCAACACAGACGCGTCATATGTAAATGTCGCGCCGCCACAGCTGGCTTTCTCTCCACTCACATCCTCGTCATGGTATTTCCCTGTTCCCAAAATGCTCCAGCACATGCTAATCGTAGTCAGGTTCCATCAAAACCAAGCGAGCAAAAAACCGGGGACGGCAAGCGGCGCCGTATATCCCGAGGTATGCAGCATGCCGCTTCACACACAAAGCTCCTTCCTTCCATGGAGGATGAATTGGCAGAGTCGTCCGTCCCAGACGGAGGGTCTCGCCATTCTCTAGTATCGGCGCCTTCAGGTCCCGTTACTAAAAACTCAACATTGGGTCTGCAAAGGTCCGCTCGTTTCGCGAGCAAGTCAAGGAGGTTTGAGCCCAATTGGGCCGACAGAAAAAGAGCGCCGAAAGCCTGGCGCAGTCCTCCAAGAAGGGCAAGGGTAAACAAACAGGCAGGAAATGGCCCTGCAAAAATTGCGCTCGCCGCCATGCAGGCGGGACGGCCGCGTGCAATGCACCGGTTTGTAAGCGCAATGGCTGTGGGCTCAGCCATTTCGCCAGCGAAGCGTGCCCGGACGCCCGCCGTCGATTCATCGACGCAGACCTCCTAAAAGGCGACGCTTCCACCGCCTCCACCTCTGGGATCTCTGGAAAGGACGGCGATCTTATCGCCAACATAGCGATTCTTGCGGAGAACTTTGGATCGGGGTTCTTTGCAGAGGTCATGGACCGTCTCAAGAGGAAAGCTCCGGCTGAGGATAACTCCGACGCCGACACCCCAAAGCCTAAAAAGGCAAAGGGTGACAAGAAGAGCAACTCTGGCTCTTCCAGCCGTCACAAAGATGATGGCAAAGGCAAGGGCAAAAAGGCCCACGACGACTCTGTCTACGGACGGAGGTAGGTCGTAATTTGCCAACACTAGGGGAGTAAAACCTCTAAAACAAACTGGGGAGTCAACCTCATAAACAAATCTGCCCTGGATTGCCTATCCTCCAAGTCCGGTCAGGGTGGAAACTTCGTATACTCTTAGAGTTGCGATGCTAAACTAGGCGTACGTACTCCTTTCGAACCCCATGGGTACGCGAGTGAGTTTCCCCCCATCTATTCCTCTGCGCCCACAAGATAACTCTTCACAAAACCTTCGTCAATACTGGAACACGGCAACTTCACGTCGCTCGTCTACAATCTTCTCATCATCATTCTGCTTCTGTATTTCCTTTTCATTCTAACTGCCACTTGCATGATGCTAGATATTGGAATACACGTGCACTAGGTCCAGTATGGATCCACATTTTCCCAGAATAAGGTGGAAACTACGCGGATCCTTGGCATCGCTGGCCATCGTCGCGAGGATACGGTTGTGTCATGTTTGCACAAAGGGTGTTATTAAACTATTGGAGAGGGTTGGGGCGAGATTGAGAGGAAGGAAGTAAGGTGGTCAAGAAAGATAAGGGGCTTAGCGGAGCGGAGTTTGCTTATTATTATATAGTGCTTAACGTACTGTGTATAATCCCCACTCGGGTATATGTATAGCATCAAATTCTACCCAATCTAATCTATCGCTTTACCGGAGATTATTGACAAGTGTCTAATAGCAAGATTGGTTTCTCCCACTATTCTGCTACTAGTTGTCAGGCGCTGAGAGCTGGCTAGGCCTGAGGGCCGGCCGGCCTGGCTAAGCCTAAGGGCTAGTCAGTGGGCTATAAGCCGGACAGTAGCTCAGTGAGCTCAGTGAGCTCTGAACCTCTATATACTATTCTATACCGGATACTAACTGATAGCTGCTATTCGCACCTTTTTGTATTATTTTGGCGCAGTGGTGTAGAGCCGCGCCCTGACACTAGTATTAGTGTGAGGCGCGTTTATTAAATACCCTATAGAAGGTTTACATATATAATTCACATACAAGACGAAGATCAATGCCAACCAACTAATTAACTAACTAATAATACTAATATCATCAGCATTGAGTTACTAAAACTTGATCCTCCTGGACATGACACAGGTGCTCCGCGCCAATGCCAGTCAAACCTTTTGACGAAATACATACCCCACTGGTACAACCACAGCCTTTATATTCTTAACTAAAGTAAGAAGGGGATAAGACAGGCTTCCCATTAGGGCAGTTTACTACAAGAAAGACCTACTAGCAATGGTGTAAGGCGCGTTTACAATGCCCCATGAGAGGCTACATATAACCAAATGCTATCGCCAAAGTCACTAGAACGAAATTAATTTCAACCAACTAACTATCCTAATATCACTAACTGAAGTACTGGCAAGGCGGTATTGTGGAGAGTAAAAAGAGGTAGAAAGCGTTCCTGAGGTATATTTCTAGTTCTCGTTTGTTATAAACAGCTCATATTCTCTCTATGCTTGTCGGATCTGAAGGTCGTCGTTGAATGCCAGTTCCAGACGTGAGGATCGTCATAGACGAGAACGCAGTGGCTGAATCTGAATCTGAATCTGGATTTGAATCGGAGTCCGATGTTGAGCCTGAGCTTGATGAGTTCGATTTAGAATCCGACTGGATTCAGTGAGAAGCATCTACGGTACTGTAGACAATTTAACACGGTACTTACTTGATCGTGCTATTAGAATACTCTATCTGGTCAAATTTATTCTTAATTTAACAAGGGATTTACCTTAACATCGACAAGGATTACTTCTTTCATTACGTCATTTAGCTACCTAAGCGGAGGCGTGAGGAAGGAAACAGGCGTCTCTAAGTGTGAAGAATTCAGACCGAGCAAAATGTGAACACAAGATACCCAGTTTGAATATCATAGATATCTACAGTAGTACGTAGCCGTGACACTAAGTCCCTTAGGAAGGTGACTGGGATTCATTCCGAGCTAGTGTGAGAACAGCTGCATGCTGCCACAGGTACCGGCACACTTTACGGGGCCTTCTAAAGACCTTATCGACGAAACCCTAACAAAGAATAAAATAACGTATCAAATCTAAATAATATTAATTTATCACCGCAAGGACTATGTTAATCCACAAAAAAAAGACCCTAGTGTACTCGCCTGGTCTCTCTGAGAATGTACCATGGTACAGGGCGTAAGTATTGGGCATGGCCAGAGCGCGACAAGGGGTGAAGTAGCCGGATGGCTCAGGCTGACTGGAGCTGGATGGGATGGATTAAAACAGTGTGTTGCTGCTTCTGAGCCCGTGCCTCTTGGCATCGGTGTACAATAGGTAGGTATTCAAATATCTGCACGTGGAGCAGGCAACTCGCTCAGCCGGGCTACATCATGAAGCTTGACCAAGAACGGAAACTTTGTAGCTTTCGGCACCCAAAATTGCCTGTTTTCACATGACCTATAATGCATCTCAGCTTCTGTCACCGATTACGGACTTGCCGGGGCTGTCGGCGCTACCAATCCCTTGCTTCCTTGGAAGTGCAGTCGCCAAGTTTCAAGTACATGGCGAATCACCTTGCTGGACGCTGGCATACATATTGCAGCGGTCCCGCGTACCTACTATATAACCAATTGCCGATCGCTATCAAATCATGCCCCAGCCCCCGCTATCAACCACCGCGTTCTTCCACCTCTAGATCTGCATCGACTTATCTTCCGAACCACCTTCTGCTGCAAGTATGGTCGGTCCCGGCTGCATTTTTTGGCAGCTGTATCACTGCCACAGGCATGAATATCCAACGATGCAGGTACCGGCACACTTTGCGGGGCCTTCCGAAGATCTCGTCGACGAAACTTTGACAAAGAGTGAAATGAGGTGTCGAATCTAAACAACGTTGATTCGTCACCGCAAGGACCATGTCGATCTATGAAAAATGAACCCGGTGTGCTCGCCTGGTCTCTCTGGGAATGTAGATGATAGGCAAGGTGGACCACCTTGGCTTTTGTTCCCACCTTCTGCTTCTGGTGCGTTTGAAGCGACGATAATTACACTCGTTTGCTTTGTAGCAAGGAAGCAAGGGCAAAATAGGCATGCGCAGCTGTATAATTGGCGCGGAGTGATCTTCCACGTCCGTACCGGTCCGAAGGTGAAGATGTATATAAGAAGTGGCGATGATCGCCATCTAAGACGTGCGCACACATTGCAGTGGTAAGCGACAGCTCGCAGGTCCATCTCGAACCTCGTATCCTTATTTCCCCTTCGAGACCGCCATCTTCAACGTCCTGGACAAGATGAAGTTCTTCATCCTCGCCTCCGCCTTTACGGCTCTCGTGGCTGCCCTTCCCGCGCCTGAGCTCGTCCGTCGTACTCCTCCCAACATCCCCACCACAGCCAGTGCGAAGACGCTCCTTGCCGGCTTGACCGTTGCCGCCCAAGGCTCTCAAGATGGCTATTCCCGCGATCTCTTTCCCCATTGGGTGACCATCAGCGGCAATTGCAACACGCGCGAGACTGTCTTGAAGCGAGATGGTACCAACGTCGTGACGGACTCTGCTTGCGCCTCTACATCTGGCTCCTGGCTAAGTCCGTATGATGGTGCAGAATGGTCTCTTGCCTCCGATGTTGATATTGACCACGTTGTGCCTCTAAGCAACGCTTGGAAGGTGAGTGCGATTCGAGACACTCAAACGTATAAAGACTTACATAGATGCAGTCGGGAGCAGCCGCGTGGACAACGGCTCAGCGCCAGGCATTTGCCAACGATCTCACCAACCCTCAGCTCATGGCCGTCACCGATAATGTCAACTCAGCCAAGGGTGACAAGGGTCCCGAGGACTGGAAGCCTCCGCTAAGTAAGTTCCTGCTTGGACAAGATGGCAATCGTTACTGACCGCTATAGCGAGCTACTACTGCACCTACGCCAAGCTCTGGGTCAAGGTGAAGAGCGTGTACTCGTTGACGGTTACAAGCGCGGAGAAGACGGCTCTCACGAGCATGCTCGGCACGTGCTGATGGATGCCAGCGGAAGAACCTGCTGCTATAGATGGATAGGGTGAGGCTGCTTTGGGGACCAATTTCCGGGTTAAATGAGTTCAAGTCTTCATCAATGCAATCATGGTCAGTTCGGAATGTTTCTCGACTTGCACTTGCAGTGTTGTCAATTGCCCGCTCCCCTGCATCACATTTCCTCGTTTAGGATGCCGATCGGAGAGCGTTGTGTTGACTATAATGCTCGAAAAGAAGATACTAATGGGCATCTTTAAGTCACACAAAAATATCAAGGATCCATACGTGAAGTAAGAGTGAAGGTGGAGCGGACGAAAAACTAACTCGAGTGCACTCGGCCGAAATGATACGGAGCGGCGCAACTCGGCGAATTATCGCCTGCTTCAGGTGCATTCTTCTCTCCTATTTGTCAGCATCGCTCCCAATAGCTATAAAGCATAAGAAGTGAGGAATGTTGACTAGCTTCACCGCAGTCTAATACTGCAAGAATTCACCGTGGCATTCAAAGCGAGCATCCGCAAGATGACGGCGTTCGACATCAAAATCGTCTCCGACACAGTTTGTCCGTAAGTCGTGCTGTTTGACAAGAAATCAACGAAGGAGCCTTGCTCATGTTTGTGGACAGATGGTGCTACGTTGGAAAGAAACGTCTTGAAAAGGGCATTGCCGCGTACAAGCAGAAACATCCGGATTCCACCGACACTTTTTCCACTACATGGTATCCCTTTTATTTGGTCCCGGATGCCCCGAAGTCAATCGATAAGCAAGAATACTACAAATCGAAGTTCGGCGAGGCACGTACCGTAGCCATCTTCCAGCGGATGACGGGGATTGGACAGGAGGAAGGCATTGATTTCAAGTTCGGCGGGAGAACAGGCAACACACGTGACTCTCACAGTACGTTTCCCTCTCTCTCTCTCATCTCTCTCTCTCTCTATCTCCTTCCTACACGTTCTTGGTTCAAAGTACCTTACTTGGTCATGGAACTGACAGCGAGAAAAGGGCTCGTTCAACTCGGAAAGAAGAAAAGCCCAGAAGTCCAGACCCGTGTGATCGAGGAGCTCTTCGCAGCCTATTTCGAAAACGAAAAGGACATCACCTCGCAGGATGTCCTCATCGAGGCAGGCGTCAAGGCCGGTCTCGACCAAGCAGAAGCAAAGGAGTGGCTCGAACAAGGTAAAGGAGGAACCGAAGTCGACAAAGAGGTGCAAGACGCGTACAGACAGAACATCCACGGCGTACCCAACTACACCATCAACGGCCAGTTCGACATTGGCGGTGCGCAGGAACCTGCCGCCTTTGTGCAGCTTTTCGAGCGTATCAAGCGGGCAGAAGGGAGCTCGTGAGTCGGTGAGTGAGTGATGGTATAGTACACACGGGAAAGCTTGGCATCTTCAAGGTCCATCCAAAGCAGACGATTGTTGACGAGGCGGCGCTGTACCGAATTCTACTGGGCCGAAACGGCGTGGTCCATACCATTAATTTTTCCATTATTATGTGCCTTCCTAATATGTATTGGAAGAATTACGGAGCCCCACATCCGCGTTGAGGAGGGGTACCTTAGTGCTACGGCCCAATCTACTTCCCGCCAATTTTCACGCACCACATGTGCTGTTTGGACAGACACAGGCCAATTAGAGTAATGAGACCTGGGAAGGATCTCGCTGTGTCATCTGGTGATCGTCTCAAAAAACGACCCTATGGATATTCCAGGCCAGCACTATCGATTGTGCGGTTGTGGTCGGGCGACTTCCTTTATAAGTTGGTCACTTCACCTCATCGTCATCATCTTCGCGGGCGTGAAGTCTCACAGGTTCGATGCGCGATATGAAGGTCTTCAATGTGGTCGGGTTGGTTCTCCTTCCCAGTGCGTTGGTGATGGCTGCAGGAGAGCATGGGATAGATCTCAACGACTTTATTCACGTGGATGGTCTGCGATTGAAAGATGCAAAGGGCCTTCACTACCTCACCGTAAGTAAGCTCAATTCGCGAATTCATAGATTTGGGGGAGGGCGGAAACAGGATCATCACTGAAGACGGGAAAAAGGGACTCAATTACTGGTCATGCATGAACCTCGCCGCCGATGACTCGCAGGGTGGAAACTACTCCCGGCTGGTAACGGAGCTCGACCAAATGGCCGCCAAAGGGGTGAATCACCTCCGGATCATGGCCTCTTCCGAGGGAGCTCCAACCCCGCAGCCTTTCCGCATGAACCCAGCCTTGATGAACGCACCTGGAGAGTACAACGAGAAGGTCTTTGAGGGGCTGGATCGCTGTCTGGACGAGATGTCGAAGAGGGGAATGCGGGCTACCATGACGCTGAATAACGAGTGGCAATGGTCGGGGGGGTTTGCACAGTACATCAACTGGGCAACGAACCAGTCGATTCCCTATCCACCTTCGTGGAATATGACCAAGGCACCTCAGCGTCCTACGAACCGTACGGGTTGGGGGGACTACTCGACGGCGGCCGATGGCGCTGCGTCGTACGACGAGTTCGAGGCTTTTGCCAATCAGTTTTACACCAACAACCAGACGGAGACATGGTTCAAGGGCCATATCAAGACGGTTGCCACGCGGAAAAACACGATCAATGGACGGATCTACAACGAGGACGCGACGATCATGACATGGCAGCTTGCCAACGAACCGCAGAGCATCGACTCGGTCACGAACCAGGGGACGCTGTATCCGTGGGTAGCGCGCATTTCGACGTACATCCGCTCCTTGGCTCCCAAGCAACTCATCAGCGTGGGTCTCGAGAGCAAACAGGGCGAAGAGGTGTTCAAGTCTGTGCATAACTTTTCGACGGTGGACTATGCAACCTCGCATTGCTGGGTGCAGAATTGGGGCGTGTACTCGATGCTGGACCCGTCCGAGGCGAACCTGCAGAAGGCGCGCACGTTTGCGGAGGACTTCATCAACCAAACCAGCCAATGGGCCCTGGACATTGGAAAGCCGATCTTCCTGGAAGAGTTCGGAATGGCCCGGGATAACTGGGAGCTTGTCGATGACGAGTATCTGTACCTCAGCAGCGCAAACACAACGAACAAGGATACATACTTCCAGGTAACCCTCGACCCAGCGAATGACCCCCTCCCCCCTCGCAGGTGCTGACGGCGTGTGCAGACCATCATCGGCGCGGTGGTAGACGACTTCAAGAAGAAGGGAGCGTACATTGGAACAAGCCCCTGGGCATATGGAGGCATCTGGAGGCCGGAGACGCAGATTATGAATGAATTCGACATGGTGTGGGCGGGAGACCCTCCGCACGAGAGTCCCGGCTGGTATGATCTATACGATACAGACGAGGCGATGAACATGGTGTCGAGGCAGCAGGAGGACGTGGCCGCGTGGATCGAGAAGCACGATTTGTATTCTACATGAGCACGAAAGTACACTATCCTACACCGTCGCAGCGGAGCCTACATGAATCACATGAACCTGCCCGGGGAGCTCTTCTTCAGCACCAGCGGGTGCCGATGCACACTGGGCATGAGGCCGAGGCCCACCGCGCGGCGTATGGCCTTTGCGATCTTGCGCTGGTTCTTGGGCCGCAGCCCCGTGTCGCGCGAGTGCTTGATGCGGCCCATTTCGGTCATGTATTCGGAGAGCATGGTGAAGTTCTTGTACTCGTTCACGGGATTGATGCCCAGGGTCTCGAAGGCGTCGCCCTGGGCCATCTTGCGGCCGCGCTTCCACTTGTACTGCTCGGCGCCGGACAGGTCGTGGGGGGCGTAGACGTCGCCGGCGGCCCATCTGCGGTGCATCTGCTTCTGGTAGGCGGCGCGCTCGGCGCTCTCGTCGAGCTGCTGCGTGGTGGGCATGACCTGGCCGGCGATGCGCGTGATCAGGCCGGAGCGTTTGGCGGTCGGGCGCCGGGCGTCGGCCTTGGAGGAGCTGCGCAGGAGGTCGAGGACGGCGGTGTCTGGGCGGGCGGTGGTCAGCGTCGCGATAGGGGAGCGGAGGGGGAGGACCTGCTGGCACGGCGGGGCGCGGTGGAGAACTGGCGCAGGCGCGGCGGCAGGGGCAACCGCAGGGCCATCGGGCGTGTTGGCTGGTGTGGGGGGATGGCGGATGGCTATTCACTCACACGCTGCCGGCGGAGGCGCTGAAAATGATGCTTAGTCATGCGCTCGCTCTCACCTCACGATGCGCATGCCAGAGAAATTCCCCCTCCCCCCGGGCACCTTGCACGACAGCCGCGGCGACCATCCGATGTCCCGCGACCCCATAACATCCGCCCGACGCTGAATTCGCCTCCCCCCGCGCCAATGCCTGCGTGATGGTCTTCCGCAGCCTCCTCGCTGGCAGGCCGCTCCACCATCGCGGCTGCGTGCATCGGACCGCCCTCGCCCTCGCCCTCCCCCATGGCCATGGCCGCCCCCTCGTCGCCCCCCAGCGGCGCACCTTCCTCGAGCTCCTCAAGCCGCGCCGCAAGATCAAGCCCGCCGAGCTCCCGCCCGGCCTCGGGCTCATGACGGAGCTGGCCTACAACCAGCGCGACGGCTTGCGGCCTCCCCCCGAGAAGGACGTCGCCAAGGCCATGGCCGACTTCTTTGCGGGGAGAACGGACAGCGTGGAAGACTTCCATGCCCAGACCGCGGTGGGCGCCTTCCGCTACCTGCTGGACCATCCCCGCCAAGACGGCCAGCCGTGGTTTACCCTTCGAAAACTGGGCGGGATGCTCAAAGTCCTCATCAAACGGAGGCCCCAGACGGGGGGCGAGCCCCATCTGGCGCTGGGCAGGCTGCTGGTCGCGGAGATCAGGCGGATCCTGCAGCCTGACCGCCAGGAAGAGTCGCAGGCGCTGGGCGAGTATGAGCGCACGGAGCTGCCCAAGCTGGTCCTGCTGCTCGCCACCTTCGGCGCGAGCCTCGAGGCCAGGGACATCATGGTCAACGTATATGGCAAGCTGCCGTATCCTGCTGCACCGTCGGACCACTCGGAAGCGATTTGCCAAGGCTGGGGATGGGTATTGCAGGGCCTCGCGCGCGAAGATAACGACAAGGAGCTGATCCAAACCCTCGGCATGATGCAAGCCATGTGCATCCCTTACCTCCCTGGCATGCAGAAGACGGCCGTCGAGTATCTTGCGGAAAAGAAGCAGCTGCAGGAGGCCAAGAAGTGGTTCTCCCACCCCCTGACAGGAGTCGATGGGACCAAGCCGAGGGAGCCGTTGCGCGCCACCCTGATCGTGCTGCTGAGAGAGTGTGCCTTGTGCGGAGACCACGCCTTTGGCCAGCAGATTGTGACGTCGCTCCTCAAGAAGACGTCGCATGTCAAGAAGACGCCGTACAAGGATACCTGGGACGCAATCTTCCTCTGGTCGGCCGCCATTGGAAAAGGCCCAGATGAGATTGACCGCATGATGAATGTCATGGTCCGGTGCAACGACGAAGAGCGCCAAGAGAACCCCTCCGCTCCCGTCACCCTGCCGGATATCGACACCATCAACATTCTCGTTGAATTCGCCATGTCCAAGCAGGATTCCTATTCCGCCGAGCGCTATGTCACACTCGGGGAGAAGCGTGGCATCTTCCCAAATGAAAAGACATTCGCCATGCAGATTCGGTACCGACTCTCCATCCAGGATATCGACGGTGCCCGGGCCGCTTACTTTGGCCTTCAAGGAAGCATGTCGGACAGCGAGGATAGCATTGCGGCTGTCAATCTCCTCATCCACGCCATGTGCCAGTCTCAGCAGCAGCACTACGACGACATCATGGCCCTTGTGGATGATCTGCACGAACGCAAGGCACGTCTCACGCCAGAGACCATAGCGGCTCTTTGCGTTTTGCACCTCCGTCGCGGCGAAGGACACGATGCGGTGGACATTCTTCAGATGCATGCCCATTCATTCTCGCCGGAACAGCGCGTGGTCATCCGAAAGAACCTCGCAGCGTTTATCATGGACGGCCAAACCAGCACCGCCGATGCATGGGACACGTACCAGATCATGCGCAACTGTTTTCGAGAAACTCCGCGCAGCGATCGAATGCCCATCCTGAACGAATTCTTTGCGCGGAAACGCCCCGACATGGCCTGTCATGTCTTCTTCCACATGCGGAATTCTGAGCATGAGAGCATCACGACCACAAAGGAAGTCTACGTTGCCGCATTCACAGGCTTTGCACGTAACGCCGATGCCGAAAGCTTGGAATTGGTCCACAATCAGCTCAGGCTGGACATCAATGTTGACCCGGATACGGAAATCAGAAACGCGTTGATGCTTGCCTACGCTGCGACCGGCAACAACCGGCAAGCCTTGGAGCTGTGGGCGGAGATTGGAGCGTCCAAGGAAGGCCCAACCTACAACAGCATAGCCATTGCTTTCCGCTCATGCGAAGGTATGCCGTTTGGCGAGCAGCACGCAAAGTCCATATGGCGTAGGTTGAAGCGGATGGACGTCGAAATCGACAAGAAGATCTTCACAGCGTACTTGGGCGCTATCGCACGGAACCACCTATATGATGAAGCCATCGCTCTCGTCGAAACCGCCGAGGAAGACTATGGTTTCACGCCGGATCTATACATGTGAGTTGCGATGAGACTGATCACCGGACATGCACACTGATAAAATTTCCAGACTGGGCAACATGTTCAACGCAACAGCACACATTGACAGACAGGCTAAGCTCGAGGAGTGGATGAAGGATAATTACCCATCGGTATGGACAGAGCTCGAAGCGCTGGGTTATTGGGTGACGATGGATGGCTTCGGCTATCGGCAGTACAACTTTAATCGGGATCTGGATCCTTGAATCCTCTGTACAATTACTTGTTTATATGTAAAAAAGAAAAACCATGGACAAATGTAGAAAATATTAGTACCATCAGCGAGTCCAAAACCGCATCCAATCGTGTGTCAAAAGTCCAGCTACACTTCTGCCATGGTATCGTGTATCCACTTTGATAGGCGAAAACCATCGTGTATTCGTTGCTCGCGTATACATATATATGCACAGGGTTATTGTCAAACTTCCCCCCCCCCCCCCGAGACCCGATCAATCCAGACTATTATTGTTGCTCGTGTACGTACGAAGAATGAGAAAATCACACATTACAGCATGGGGGAATCCTGCTTTTTTTTTCCCAAGGGGGGGAAATAAAAAAAAACGAAGCTCAAAACCGGCCACCGTCCCTCTGCCAAGAGCACGCGATAACTGACCCGAGAAGAGAAAAACACGTGGTCTTTTTCAATCCCGATTGATGATCCGCAGGCTCCGCCTGGGGTGCAGGAGAACCCCGTTAACGCCCCAGAATGCCGGTTCCTGCCCGGCAAGTAGGTCGTCTGTCGAGCTGGCCACACTGCTTCGTCGTCCCAATGCGTCCACTCCACCGCCGGCTGCTGCTGCTCCACCGGCCGCGGCAACGCCAGCAGCTCCCTGATACGATGGTTCGCCTCTGTCTTCGCTTCCTCGGATCAGACCGGTGCCTTCGCTCGATCGCGTGCCCAGCATATCTCTCTGCCCGCGCTCGGTGGAGTTCTTGGAGCTCGCGATGGTTGCACCGTGAGCAGCGCTCGAGTTGTTCTTCTCGTTGTTGGCCGAGTGAGCAGCAACCATTGCGGCATGCTGCGAAGTGAGGGTTCATGGTCAGCATCTGTTCTGTCAACCGAGATGGAGGTAGAGGTAGGGTGGTAGCAACTTTGCTCCACCAAAGTCTCGCTGTCCGGAATTCAAACATTCACGGACTCGGAGATTTCGGATCCCATTGTCACTCACCTGTTTCCATAGCGCCAGTTGTCTCCGGTAAACCCACGCACAAAAGGCAAAGTAGCCGGCCATGAGTGCCAGCACCCCCGCAATCGTTCCAGCAACGATGGCACCGACATTTCTGCCCCCACCCCCGCTGTTTCCACCGCCGTTGATCGTCTCTGTGGCGGTAGCTCCATTCGGACCGGTGACGGTATAAGTCTGGGCGGTTCCGGTTTTGAATGGTCCCTCTGTGGGGGTTTGAACCGGGGCTGTCAAAGTCGCTCCACCGGTTTCCTTGCCGCCGATGACGGATTGCACAGCTGCAGGCACTGCATACCCGTAGCTCCCCTCCAATCCCGCTTTGGAGTCAAAGCCACGCTGATTCATTTGTTGTCCAAGTGGATTGCCGGCGCTGTCTCCTTTGCCGTCCCAGGCCTGGAGGGCCCGGTCCCCAGTCAGTGCGGTGAACTGGTCTATTCGAAATCAGTCCATGTCGTATTGCATGTACTTTGAGCATTGGCGTTACATACCGCTCCATTGCAGACTGGACATATTGAAGGCATATGTGCCGGGGTACTCGCAGCCAATCTCATTCCCAATATAACCACCCACTAGAGAATGGAAGTGCAAAGTCAGTGTGTGTCTCACATGCGGTTCGTACGGGGGGAAATCTTACCGACAATCATCTGGGAATCCCAAACATGGCAGGAGTGGCCCGCGCGTGGACTAGATTCAAGATACAGAGTCAGCAAAGCTCATCCAAGGAATCGTCGGTACAAAACGTTGAGTCTTTAGCACCCAAGTGCCGTAATGCTTGGTACATACTAAGGAACACTTTGCTTCGATTGATCGACTTCGATCCAGGTAAATGATGGAACAGATAGGATCCACATATCATCGTACTGCGTTTGCTCCTTCGCAGGTTGTAGGTTCTGGCCACCGAACATGTATACGTTGTAGGAAGAGCCACTGGCATGTGTCAATTTTCCACTCCTTTCTCCGATAATTGTCGTGAGGCTTACTCTGCGGCGGCTGCAACCACAGCGCATGGATTGACGCGGTATTTTGGCATGGTCCCGGATGTGCTCTGTTTGTACCATGTTGATTTTGCGATGTCGAAAACATCAATCAGATTCATCTGAGCCTGTTCGTATTCCTGGTTAGAGCTCGATTGGTTCCGAGTATACAATCAAGCTTACAAAGGTATCGTTGTCCCCGCCAGTAAGGCCGAGCAAGGTTCCCTCATCTCCAAACCCGGGAACGTATACCAGCGTGCCATCAGCCCTCGCTGGAAAGGAGTTGGTGCCTTGGAGTCCACCATTGGTAATGTTCCGATATACACCATCTTGGCCTGCTTTCTTCCCGCCTTTGAGGTCCTGGACTGCCTCGTTTGACGATCCCGGAAAGGTAAACTCCAGAAGGGACTTGAGGTAGACTCTCTCGACCTGGGCACTCCAACCTTCCGTGGTAAAGTCGTCAAGATGTCCGCCAAAGTACCAGCCTCGCCCCAGGTTTGCAACGCTGAATCCGGCACCCTCAGCAGTGCGCTGTATAGATTGCCCGGCGTTCTCAGCATTGTCGCCTGCCGAACTCTTGGGGTCTTTGTGTTCGATCCACTGCTTGCTACCGATGCTGTATTCCCACAAAGTGTTGGCTGTAGGGCTTTTCTTCGGATTGTCGGAGAATTGACCACCGTAGAGGTAGAGAGACGAATGCGAACTCCACAGGTATCCCAGCGAGATGGCAGGCGGGCCAGAAGGCTGCGGCAGACCGGTGAGCGAGGGCTTCGCGATCTGCCAGGATTTGGTGAGGTCTAGGGATAGGAAGTCGTTGGCTTCGCTTGACTGTCAGTGTTGAATATTCGATGCGCGGAGAGAATGTATGTACTCACTCCACGTGCTGCTGTTCTGCTGCGCATCCGTAGTTGTTCGGAATCCGTACATATACAAAGTACCATTTACCACGGCGGCTGCAGTTGGTGAGCGGTTTGTAAAGGAGTTGCGACAAAGGGTGACATACACTGGCCCGCCCATCTCTTGCAAACCTCCACTTCCGAATTATCGCGTCTTTCCAGCCCCGACTGCCTCGCAGATTCGATCGCATCTTGCGGGATGACGCCTCCTTTAACGCCTCCGGGTACTGTGGTGTCGAATTGTACTATTGGTAGCATCAGAGCAAGCAGCAATGCTACGAGTCCTAGCCGATACAATTTGGTGTATGAATTTGAATGGACATAGGATATCTCGTAGTGGTCCATGTCGCCATCCGAGTCGGATGCAGACTCGCAGTCGTCGTCGGTACTTTCGTCTTCTTCCTGTTCCCGGCTGCAGTCCTCTTTCTCGTCGAAAATGTCGTTCTGGCTGCGAAACCGCACTGCTTTCCTTGTCGGCTTGGGATCCGATATCAATCTGGGCGCCGGGCTCCGTTCCCTCCGCACCATCTCATCGTCCACCAACCCGACTTCGGTGAAGACGGATTTGCGACGGCCGGGCGTATTGAGCGCGAATTGAGGATGCACTTGTTGCATGGTCCCTGAGATGCTCGCCAGAATGGAGAGTGATAACAGACACGATCTATAGGCGATATCTGGTCGTGCAACGAGAGCACAGAGACGTGTAGCGATGATGAAGAATTGGCAGTCTGTAACTAACGTGGAGAGCGAATACTATGTACGTAATTACTGAACGGCAACCGTACTCATCCGCCATCCTGACCCTGACCCTGACCCTGACCCTGACCTCCCCCCTGGCCTTGTGCCGCCAGAGCAAGCAGGATGGAGCTCCAACGTCATTCAGGTGGCTGATATTGCACTCCATCGCGATTTGGCTGAAAGCGTACGGCAGGGATGTGACCCTGCCACGCCAATGACGCCAGCCAAGAGTTTATAGGCGACCTTCGAAACCCCCGCTGACGTGCCACTAGACAATTCCCTCCCGCGCTATATATGAATAGATTGTTGCACTTTTCCATTTCAAATGTCACAATAAGGTGGCTCTGGACTTGCATCTGTCGTGCGCTGTCTGCTTTGTTGCCTCCCATGATCACCTTCGCTGAAATCAATAAATCGCACACTGGACACCATACCAAACACGGTACACACTCACTATTCGGTCGTTGGCTGCAATGTGGGCCTCCATAAATAACACGCGAGTCGGCTGCGACCAAATGCGCACGCGTGATACCAGGGTAATACAAATTTTACGGCCTCTTTGCCTATTCCAATCCACTCTGCACCCACGGTGGCTCCCCATCATCGTCGAAATCTGCCCACTGGAAGAAAGAGCAGCCATCCTGGCCAGGGATGTAATGTGCATGGCACGTCCACATGTATCGGCCTCGGTTCTCCTTCTGCTTTGATACGCACCTGAGAACACAAGGCACGTTGCAACGGCATCTCGGGGTGTACCTGGGATGCAGGTTGTCCTTGTAGTAGCGATAGGTGATGTTCAGCCGCTTGTTTTTCGCAATAGGATGTGGATCGATTGTTTGTGCTGGAGCAACAGAGTGCTTCCACTCCTCCTGCATTTCAGCGTGCATGACGAGAAGAGAGTTGTGTGGGAGATGGATGGATATCTGGCCTTGCGCATCTGCAAGTGATCCATCGTCTTTGCGATATTGGCCGTCTTCTGCGAGGGTTTTGCGGACTCTGAACTCACGGGCTACTCCCAAACTCAAGCTTCCGATGACTGCACGGGGACCCTTGAGAACGGGTGCGAAGTCAGTATCATCTCACATGCAATTGTTGCGGTGTCATTCTTACGATGTAATTAAGCTGATCCGAGTGAAATCCCAAATGTTCCTTGGGCCCATCGTAGCAGTTGACAAAGGCCGTGTTGGCAAACCATGGCTTGGGTGACTGGTAGCTGAGCTTCTTCCCGTCAGGGCTGAAGTGGCTGATTCGTCGCTGAATCTCACGATTGACTGCTTCTTCGACTTGTGGGCACGCCTTGAGCATCCCAGGCGTGGACTGACGGACATCCTCCACCTTTCGGCCGTCGTAGATATACTCAGTCTTCTGCTGCTCTGCCTTGGCCACGTAGAAGCAGAAGGTGTGCGGGCTTTTGACAACTCTGTCGAAGAGCTTGAACTCTACACTTGAGTAAGAGGGAGCTTCCTCTAGGAGTTCTAGCAGCAGTGCGTCTGCCTGGTCAGCGGGCAGGAACTGGTGGATTATAGAGCACGGCGTATAGGTCTCGACGTCCTCTGTGTATGATTAGACGCCCGTCCCGCTGTAAACTTGGACGGTTGTAATACCCGGGGAGTACAGATGGAGCGTCTTGCCCTTCTTGACGAGAGGCTTCTTCGCCGTGCCGCTCTGAGCCTCGGTGATGCCAAAGGCTCTGAGGGAGGACTGGTATCCCACGGGACGCTTCCGTGGGGTTGATGACTTGCCGACACACGGGGCAAGGGCCTCGGAAGCTTCTTTGACAATCCCATCCGATGCGATCAGTGCTTCGAGAAGGGTGTTTTTGTCTATGTTGGGATGTAGGGAGGTCAACATGGTGAGCTTGAAGTCGGTGGACTCAGCATCATCATCATCATCTTGCACCGGAGATGCTGCGTCCTCTACATGGGCTTGGAGTCGCCGCCGCTTGCGTGACACGAACGCGTCCATGGTGTGGGTGATGGAGAGGCGGCGCGTCCCGAGGTAGGTGTCGCGCTTTCACGTGCCGGCAGTCGATGATTGCGCGGGGCATTGCACGTGATCAATGACAGAAGGGAGCTCATGCCGCTACATCAACGTCACTCCAAATGTCCCTCTGCGACGGCAATGAAGTAGCACCATGCTCGAGTTTCGCACGCAGGGCTACAACGGCTACAGCGTCAAGTACTCGCCGTTCTTCGACTCGCGCATCGCCGTCGCCGCGTCGGCCAACTTTGGCCTCGTCGGCAATGGTAGAATCTATGTGCTGGGCCTGACGCCGGATGGCATCGTCGCCGAAAAATACTTCGACACGCAGGACTCGCTCTTCGACACGGCCTGGAGCGAGGTGCACGAGAACCAGCTGCTGACCGCGGGCGGCGACGGCTCGGTGAAGCTCTTCGACATCACGCTCGCCCAGTTCCCCGTGCAGTCGTGGCAGGAGCACGCGCGCGAGGTCTTTTCGGTGCAGTGGAACCTCGTCGCCAAAGACACGTTCCTTTCGAGCAGCTGGGACGGCACCGTGAAGATCTGGAACCCAAATGCGAGCGCCAGCCTGATGACGCTGCCCACGCATTCCTGCACCTACTCGGCCGCCTTCAGTCCACATAACCCCAGCGTCCTCAGCTGTGTCAGTTCCGACTCGCATCTGCGCGTGTTCGACCTGAGGACCCCGGCATCGGCCTCGAACCACCTCACCCTCAGCATCCCCATTCACACCCCGCCTAGGCCACGCATGGGGGTGCCAGCGCCTGTGGGTATCCCGCCGTCTGAAGCCCTGACCCACGACTGGAATAAGTACCGGGACACTGTGGTGGCAACGGCAGGCGTAGATCGCCTCATTCGCACGTTCGATATCCGCGCACCCAGCGCTGGGCCAGTCGCGGTATTGCCCGGTCATGAATATGCTGTGCGACGCATCTCGTGGTCGCCGCATCTTTCCGACATCCTGCTCAGTGCCAGCTATGACATGAGTTGCCGGGTGTGGACTGACGGCAGCGCGCTGGGCGCTGGCACAGTGAAACAAGACAATTCATTCGAAGACCCAATGGTCCACGGAGGTGGGCACGAGATGGGAAGCATGGGACGCCACACTGAGTTTGTTACCGGTGTCGACTGGTGTCTGTTCGGAGCCGAGGGGTGGTGCGCAAGTACCGGGTGGGACGAAAGAGTGCTGGTGTGGGATTGCAAGGCTATTATGAAAGGATGAACCTATTGGGGGAGAATTGCATCTTGATGGTGTTGGAAAACATAGGTGGCTCGTGTCACACCTGGACATGGACGCACCAGGCGTGTGTTGTGCGCTCCAAGGTCGAAAGGCTGAGGATTGCTCGATAGTGCTCGTTCTCGCGAAACGAAGAGGCAAGGAGTCTAGTCAATCTTGTCGATATCAAACCCATACCTCCGATGTACCGCCGCTATGCTCCAGACTCTAGCCTGGATGCTCGGTTCGACCCTGCGTCAAGGGTAGAGCAGACAAGATGGCGTATCTGGAGACTTGAAAGATATGGGCAAGGATGGAGGGTTTTGTAGTGAGAAAGTTCAGAGTATGGCTGCAGTATCATTCACAGAGCTACCAACAAGCGCAGTAATCATGTGTCATGAAGAGGGCCTCTGCAAACCCAAAAGTTACGTTTCGGGCCGGAGTACTTGGTCTCTTGATTCTTCGAGGGGTAATTTACATCAGAGTTAAAGTACAGTTATCCTACAAATGTGATCAGATATCGGCATCTGCACGGCACTTCTGCTACGATGGCTTCTCGAACTCGATTTTGCCCTGACTAACAGTGGCATACCGCACTTTTGAGTCTTCTGAGCCGACAGAGGCTATTGGTGTCTTGGGTGTGGATCCTGCTATCTCCTTGATCTCCTCCTGTATCTTCTTCGTAACAGCATCTTGCACGGCGCCTGGCGGGCTCTCGGCAATCTCATCCACATCTCTCAGCGTCAGAACATCGCTGAGGCGCGATCCCCGTGACTGTAGGAGCATTGTCGTGGGACCCTCAAACTGGAGGAAGAGCTTCAAGTTGTCAGCACGCACCATCATGTCTATCTCACGGATGAGGAAAGGAAGGACGGGGAATGAGAACTCACCCGGTCACCCCATATTGACCGCCGCAGCCACGTCTTTAGTGTGTGCGCTATGTTGGAGATGGTCCTCCACGTTGCCGACTCGCCCATTACTCTGAAGAATTTGATGGTCTGCAGCAGCGAGCCGAAGCCGAGATCGGGCACCTGCAGTCGCAGGGCAGACGATCTGAAGCGAAAGGGCTGCGGCGGCGCTACCGAGGCCGTGTATGCCACAACATGGCTGGGATGGGCAACATAGGTCTCGCCGGCCTTGAGCTGCACCTGGTAGATCTGCCCGCTGCCTGCCAGCGCAAGCAGGCCGCGGCCCGTCACGTATGTGTTTCCCCAGTGTGCCAATCCGAGCTTGACGTTGTACTGCGGCTTCAGCGACAGCGTCTGGCCGGACCACGCAAGGAGGGCCTGCCGCTGGGCAATGATCCAGTCCTGTCGGCCATCGAGGTGCACCGTGACCACCGAGGTGATGGGCGCTTTGGTGGCGATGAGGGCGGTGATGGGGCTCGTAGCCGATACACTCTGGTAGAGGAAGGGTATGCCCACGGGTGCGCGACGGAAAGGCTCGAGGATGGAGAGGGTCGAGAGGGTGTTTTCGGGCTTGCCGCTGAGGCCTACCAGGGTGCCGCGGCGGGTATGCAGCTTCTGCGAGGCGGCGAGCGAGACGGAGAGCAGCGAGAAGGGCGAGCCGACGACCTCGAAGCGCGCATCGGGGGCCGGTTGCTGGGCAGAGGCAGCGGCAGAGGGAGAGGGAGAGTGGGCGGGTTCGGACGAGACGGGCGTTGCGGTGATGCTGATGTGGCGGCGCACCAGCGCGACAGGTGCTGCAGAGGGGCGGCGGAGACAATGGGGAGGCATCGTTGCTATACGCGATGTGCTGCTCATGTGCAGGCCATTGAATAATGGGGTCAATGTTGCGGTGGTGCACGATGCCAATAACAGTACAGAAGAATACGCTAAAACAGACAGCTCTGACGCCATCGCCATCGCCATCCCTATCCTCATCCCCGTCCCCATCTGCCTACCCGGACAATTGCTTCGCCCCAAGTCGCCAACAGGCAGAAAGAAGAAGAAGAGGCAGAAGAAGAACAAGAACACGACCGAAGAAAGGCTGGAACATGTAAATCGCAATGCTCCTGCCCCCGTTCGCCCGCGCCTGCCAGCCAGCAGCCCGCGCCTTCCACACGCACCTCCCCGCCTTCCCTCTCCGCCCACGCGCCCGCCTCCGCGTCTTCACGTCGGGCCCGCTGCACAGGAAGGACGCCCACGGCCGCCGAATAGCCCCCGCATTGCCTGCGTCCCCCACACTGCCTGCATCCCCGACATTGCCCACATCCCCCACATCGCCTGCATCGGCCTCTCCACCACCGCCCCCCCATCAGGATGCCGCCGCCAAAACGAAAGCTGCCCTGGCCGAGCCTGTCGTGTCCAACAAGGAGCAGCGCAAGGCCGACTGGGCCATCGTCAAGGAGATGGGCCAGTATCTGTGGCCCAAAGACAGCATGGGCACGCGCGCCAGGGTCGGCTTGAGTGTCGTCTTGCTCGTCGGCGCGAAGCTGCTCAACGTGCAGGTGCCCTTCTACTTCAAGAGCATTGTCGACTCGATGAACATAGACTTTCTCGCCGTGGGCGGCACTGCGACCACTGTCGCCGGCGCCATGATAGTAGCCTGTAAGCTCGTGCCACGCGTGAAGAATGAATCATGTGACTGAAGTCGGTGTCCAGACGGCGCCACTCGCGTTGGCGCCACGCTCTTCCAGGAGCTGCGCAATGCTGTCTTTGCCAGCGTCGCCCAAAAGGCCATTCGCAGCGTCGCGTGCAATGTGTACAACCATTTGCTGAAACTCGATCTCAGTTTCCACCTTTCGCGACAGACCGGTGGCCTGACGCGAGCCCTCGACCGCGGCACCAAGGGCATCAGCTTCCTGCTCACGTCCATGGTCTTCCACGTTCTGCCCACCGCCTTGGAGATCTCGCTCGTTTGCGGCATCTTGACCTACCAGTACGGAGCCAAATTTGCTGCCATCACCGGTGCCACCATGGCCGCTTACACGGCATTCACCATACTGACCACGGCGTGGCGGACAAAGTTCCGCAAGCAGGCCAACGCCGCAGATAACAGGGCAGCCACCGTCGCCGTCGATTCTCTCATCAACTATGAGGCCGTCAAATACTTCAACAACGAAAAGTATGAAGTGGGCCGATACGACAAAGCCCTGCAATCCTATGAGAAAGCGTCCATCAAGGTCGCAACTTCGCTTGCTCTGCTGAACTCCGGCCAGAATCTAATCTTCTCTAGCGCCTTGACCGCCATGATGTACCTCGCTGCCGATGGAGTGGCTTCGGGCCAGCTCACCGTTGGCGACCTGGTCATGGTGAATCAGCTTGTTTTCCAGCTCTCGGTCCCTTTGAACTTCCTCGGCTCCGTCTATCGCGAGCTGAGGCAGAGTCTGCTAGACATGGAAACCCTCTTCAATCTGCAGAAAGTCAGCCTCACCGTCAAAGATAAACCGGATGCGAAGCCCCTGCTGTTGACCGCGGGTGAGCTCAAATTTGAGAACGTAACCTTCGGCTACCACCCAGATCGTCCTATATTGAAGAATCTCAATGTCACCATTCCTGCTGGGAAGAAAGTCGCCATCGTGGGGCCGAGTGGTTGTGGGAAGTCGACCATTCTCCGCCTTCTCTTTCGCTTCTACGACGTCCAAGAGGGGAGGATTCTCATCGATGGTCAGGATATCCGCGATGTGAGCGTAGAAAGTCTGCGGAAAGCCATTGGTGTTGTACCCCAGGACACGCCACTCTTCAACAACTCCATCGAGCATAACATTCGATACGGTAATATGGAGGCATCTAGTGACCGAGTAATCGAAGCCGCAAAACGCGCCCACATCCACGAGACCATTAGCCAGTTTCCTGATGGATACGAGACCATGGTAGGAGAGCGTGGTATGATGATATCAGGCGGAGAGAAGCAACGCTTGGCCGTGTCCCGTCTGATCCTCAAAGATCCGCCTCTTCTCTTCTTTGATGAAGCGGTAAGTCGATTTCCCAGTTTGCGCATGCCAAACTTTGACTGACCGTGCTAGACGTCGGCACTGGATACACACACCGAGCAGGCCTTGCTTTCTCACATCAACTCCATACTTAGAGAGAAGAAGCGGACGTCGGTCTTCGTTGCTCATCGACTTCGTACCATCTACGACTCGGATCTCATCATTGTGCTCAGAGCCGGAAGTGTGGCCGAAAGTGGCACGCACGAGCAGTTGGTCGATCGAGCCGGTCTTTATTCGGAACTCTGGAGCGCGCAGGAGACGCTTTTTTCTAGCGACGAAGAGCAGAAGCGCGACGAATAAAAGGTCGAGTAGATAGTATCGAGTAGATAAATACCTCAAGAAGGGGCGGTGAGCATTGCGACGTATCTTGACGAGTAGCGGTTTGGCCAGTACTACGCCATCTTGGCGATTGTCCTAAAGACGTCATTAGGTCGTTGGCCTTGGAACGATCCCTAGTCCTCGGCCATGTTAATTGGGTGTGTGCATGAATACAAGCAACGTACAAAAAACATCAACCCTCACCTACATTCAGTCGCATAAAGTTCTAAATCTATCTCACACCGTGCGAATTATGTGCCTCGTTACTACGAAACCCACTCGCACTTCCAGAGGCAGCGTTCTCGACCCACCACCCCATCGATCGAGTTTCTCTGCTCATCCACCTGCCGGTGTCGTTCGCCTCCCTCGAGGATCGTCGCATTCCTACCGCCGCTCTTCCACCAGCTTCAGCGAGGGACCAAGGGTTGTCGAGTATCGAAGGTCGGAACCGAGAGCCATCGAGTACATCGAGGAGCCGAGGCGAAGAAGCCGGAGTGTGGTCCGCGAACGAGACTTTAACGTCAGAGGCAGTAGAGGCAGCTTTGACGAGGACAGAAGGAGAAGCGTCAGTCGCGTGAGGTATTAGTGGCAGGCTGATGTGGCTATGCGGGTTTTCATGTGCTGTGGGCGTATATACTACCTCGCCATTGTTATCGTATCCGCCTCGATCACCAACTTTACGTCCTGAACAAATCATCCTTGGCCTTTGGTATTAATTAACGCATCGGAAATTTTCCTCCTCGTGACCTTACTTGTCTCTAGTAGGAGCTATCACGAGATCTTGCCGCATGGTTGGCGTACCGTCTCGTTTGATACGCATGATGACGCCACGGCTGGCCAAGAGCACCGGGGTCCTGCGGGGTGATCAAGTCACTTCCCAACTCAAACCTAAAGGTCGCTCGACATCCAGGTAGAACTTCGAGAATGAGACGATACGATTCATCACCATCGCCACCGCCTCCCAGTCGGCGTGGTAAGTCTTTTGTAATGAAACGGAAGCAGACTAAGACGCTAACATTAACATTCAGCACCACCGCCTTACGATTTCAATAGCCACCAAGACCAACGCCCAAGATCAGCACCACGGATGGATGACCGGTGGCGTGATAGTCGAAGGGCCGAAAGAAACTACCGCGACGAGCGGGAGGAACGACGTCCACCCAGGGACCGTGGCTCCGAAGACGAACCAGGTGAACAATCACCAGAGGGGATTTATAGACGGCAAAAGCTCATACCGTTACAGAAAGCCACCCTCGCCACCGCCAACGACACTCCCATTCCTCGGAACCAGAATCACATTCATCCCGACAGCGCACCGAACGCCATCGTCAGCCTCAACTTCGCGGTCATGATCGATATGATTCGTATGACGACCGCGAACCGCCACCAAGACGCAGAGAGCGTGACGGTGGGTACGTGTCTGACGATAGGCACAACCGGCCTCCTCGTAGGCACGCGGACCACCATGATGAGCGGGACCGACGAGACAGGCGCCGAGACGACCGATACGACGATCTCTTTAGAGAGCCTCGAAGCAGGCACTACGATGACCGAGCTGGACGTGACGGTTACCGAGATGCACCCAGGAGAGGACGAGATGCTGGAAAACACGATTGGCAAAGGGAGGCCATTAGCATGTTCAAGGAGTATGCGCTTCCAACAATCAAGGCACAGGGCGGGAAATACCTGTCCAAGCAGCTGTCTAGCTTTGCCTCTAGACAGCGCTAATGGATTTCAATACTGTGCGAGGCACCTACTAGCAAGACCGTTATTATCCAGAGAAATCAAGTATTTGAACAAGACACGTCTAGTTGCCCATTCTACCGAACTCGAGTAATTACCAGTGAGTTTGATGTTATCGGCGTTATCGGCGTTATACTTTACAGTTCGGGTTTGTCGGGATTGCTTGAGCGGTAGAAATCAAAGATAGGCAATAATGAGGATCACGTTAGCCCGTATCGATATTGATTCGAATAATCGCCACCGTCAGTCACACAGCCGCCCACACTTATGCCTAAGCGTCACGTGGTATGAGAGGAAGCCCCCCCCCGCCCCTCTCCCGGGCCCGCTCGGGCGTTAGAGCATCAATTACCACATGTTTTACAGCTGCAGGTCATGACAGGTACCGTATCAACGACGGAGCGCTAGCTGCTCGGTATTCCAAGCCAAGTCGCTCCACCACTCTCCGTGAGAATCCCCAGTCCGGAGGCCGATCAGCAGGGTAGGTAGGTGTGGAGGGGACAACAACCAACCAACCCCCGGAAACCCCCAAATCAGGATCAAAACCACCACTCTGCTATACCGACCCACCACAACCATAGATATGGCCTGCACAAGCCCAGCTCAACTTTGCATAAACACAACCCCAAGTACTCGTCAGAGTAGTCAAAACCGGTGATTTTGGAGTCACGTGCTGGCCGGCCTTTGGTGGCAAATTTCGGTTAGGTAGTAAATCGCTGCTGGAGCACCAGGTCCTTCAAGAATGCCACAACAACAATAACAGTAATAACAAATTCTATGGCTAGATGATACCTATTCTATATAGATCACGTATAAGTCGTATTATCGTGGCATCTCTACGGTCTGGTGTTGACTATTTGCCACATCAGTTTCCCTGAACGGTATCCTCCGAGGAACCCCCGAAAGTGGCAAAAAAACGTGACTCCAAAACCACCGGGGCGTACGAGTAAGTCGGTCCTGCGCAGGCCGTTGTCTAGTTGTGGTGGTTTTGGTAGGGGGACCGATGCAACGATTTTCGCATCTCGAGTTTTGTGCATTATTTAACTCCGTATCTCCCCCCCCGGCTCACTAACGCTGCTTGGGAAACACGGATCGACCCCTCCTCCCACGCGGTGGCCGAAGAAAAATCGCCCGCTCGCTCAGGTAGATGCATACGAGGTCCCCACCTCTGTACACTATTACGACACTAAAAAGACGACTCCAGATAGGCGTCTACTGATTTGTACATGGATGTGAAGCTTTTATGATATCTATTTACATACAAACAAGCGTAGATGGGACTGGATACCTCGTTTTGTATGAGGGTTCATATCGGGGCAGGGTCGACCAAGACCACTTTCTTATAACAAATCCTCAAAAGTTGGGGGGGAGGGGGGGGTGCCAAGTATTTTAAAAGATCGTCTAAACGGCACATATGATGCAGCTTGATAAATCAGGTGAATAGCCTACTCCACAAGCTCTCATCTTTGGGGCTAGGCGATGCTCGGAAAAGTCAAGATCACCGGTGACATTCCCTACGCAAGGGCCGGAGAAGGCCTCGCGCACAAACTTCGCAGCCGACATGAAGCTCGACGCGGACATCACTCATGCTTGGTTCACGGTCAAGATTCAAACCCTACCATCATGACGAAAGGTCTGAAGAGCGATGAGGCATTCTTTGCAGACAGACGGAAAAATGAGAATGGACAGATGTGAAAAGACGGGTGCATGCGTGAATCTAGATCCTTCATAAATGCTCACTATGTGGACATGATAAGACGGGTATCCCCTCGTTCCAAGCAGAAAGCAAAATATACCATTCCCCCACAGCAGCGGAAAGATAATGCAGAAATTGTGGCACCCAGAGATGGAAACGGGACCGCGCCTGTTGGCCGAGGTGGCCCAGGGAAGAAGATAGTAGTACTCCCATACTTTTTTATGTGCAGGCTGCCAGGCAGATGGCCAGGCAGATGGCCAGGCATATTAGGCAGATGGCCGTGCAAGACGTGGGCTCGCTGATGATTCAAAGACTCCAAACTCCGAGATGGAATGCTCCAAGGCACTCGTAGAAACGCCGCTCCATGCCGACGCCTGATGACTGGGTTCTATCGCTTCATGATGGGACGCGCAAAGTCGTAAGGTGGAACGGGACGAGGGCTTGCGTCGTCAATCGTTAACGTAAAGGTAGGGAATAAGCGCGCAGGTCGAACGCTGCAAAGACGGAAGGGAAAGGCGGTACGGGCGATCACAGGATGACGCACTTGGGCTTGTCCTTGCCTCTGCCGGAGCGATCGGCGCGCGTCTTGCGGGCGGTGCGCAGGCTGTCACCGTTCATGTTGTCCTGGGTCTTGGTACGGGTGCGGCGGGGGTCGACGCGTTTGGGCTCGCGGCCACCCATACGCTGGCTGCGCAGCTGGCGCACGACCTCGAAAAAGGCCTTTTCGACGTTGACGCAGTTCTTGGCCGACGCCTCGACGAAGGCACAGCCGAGCTCCTTGGCCAGGGCACTGCCCTCCTGTGTCGACACCTCGCGCTCCGTCACGCGGTCGCACTTGTTGCCGACGAGCATCACGGGCGCGGGGCCCAAGCCGGAGCCCAGGGATGTGGACGTGAGGGGCGAGCCGGGGTAGGTGGGCGAGCCCGATAGCGACGTCTCCTTGACGCGCTGGATCTGGTTGTGAAAGCGCTGGATGCGCGTGAAGGACGAGCGCGACGAGATGCTGTAGACGAGCACGAAGCCCTCGCCGTCACGTATCCACTGGTCGCGCAGGGCAATGTACTCCTCCTGGCCGGCCGTGTCGAGCACCTCGAGCATGCACGACTGGCCATCGATCTGCACCTGCTTGCGGTACGAGTCCTCGATGGTGGGGTCGTACGTCTCGACGAAGTGGTTGAGGCAGAGCTGTCACCGTGCATCAGTATACGCTATGCATCGGGGAAGGGGGAGGGAGGGGGGAAGGGTTACCTGGATCGTCAGGGCCGTCTTGCCCACGCCGCCGTCGCCCAGCACCACCAGCTTGTACAGCGTCATCTTGCCCGCCATGATGCACTGGCAGGCGCGGCCGCAGAGAGGGAGGAAGAGGCAGCGACGGGCAGAAACAAGAGGGGGCAGCGGCAGGAGTGAGCGAGCAGAGGCAGCAGGCAGACAGGCGGGCGGGCAGGAGCAGCTGACGGTTTCGGTTTCGGCCTCAGCTTCAGCTTACGGATGGGCCTGCTCTACTTTACTTTGCACACGCACAGCACAGCGCAGCGCAGCGCAGCACGGCACGGCAGTACAGGGCACGGCGGGGCACGGCGGCGGAGGACGCTGTCGTGGGCCGAAACGTGTCGAGCGGCTCGCAGTCTCGAGCGGTCGTGTCGCGGATAGCTGCAGCCCGCGATGAATTGACGCTGGAGTGCTGCGAGGCGGGGACGGAGATGGGATGGGATGGGCTGGATGGATGGGCTGGAACAGGACGGGGACGGCGGAACACGGCTTGCGTTGCACACGGCGGCGGCGGCGGCGGACGTCGTTTCGGGTGCGACGGCGAGGCAGTATACGGCGGCGGCACCAGCGCAGGAGAGCAGATGGGGGATGGGAGATGGGAGATGGCGGACGACGGACGAGGAAAGCCGGAGTCAGTAGAGCCCGGAGGATGCGTTGCAGTGTGGGTGCGGTGCGGTGCGGTGCAGTGCGGTGCGGTGCAATGCAGTCCGTGCAGAGCAGTGCAGAGCAGAGCGGTGCAAAGAAATGCGATACAGCGAGTGAGTGGAGCGACGGTGTACAGCGTACAGTGGGCGGTGGGCGGTGGACGGCGCTGCAGTCAGGGGAGGGATGGATGGCTCGTGTTCCCACGTGAGAGCTGTTCCTGTCTACAATACACTACAGCTATCGCCAGCAGCGTCGCATCCGCGCGGGATCCTAGTGGGGGTGGGCGGGCGTGCGAGCGTGGGAGGAGACTGGCGACTGGAGCAGAGCGGCAGAGGCAGACAGAAGCAGAGGGGCGGGGCGGCAGAGGCACAAGCAGAGGCAGAGGCAGAGGCAGAGGCAGAGAGGAGCACGGCGGCAGGAGAGGCAATGGGCGATGGGCGCAGGTGCTGACGACTCGGCTCGAACAGCTGGGACACGGCGACGCCTGAGTTTTGACGGACGGCTGGCGGGTCAATCGATGGGCCACCAGGATTCGCATGGCCCCAGCCGTCTCTACTATGTATGCCCACATACATACATGCACACATAGGAAATGCTTGGCTACGTACGAACAGACTAACAAGCAAACAAGCAAACAAACAAGAGGATGCCCATTCTCGTGTCTCTTCCTCTCGTACAAGCCGGCGTCGTGCACGCTCATTTGAAGGGGGGGGAGGCGCTCGGCGGGCAGTCTGACTCTCGCAACGGCATCGCGGCCAATCATCCAACACCACGCCCGTACATACGCGCTGCTCTCGAAGGCTGCATGCGGGATCCAACGCGTACAATAGCCACTATACTACCAGCTACTAGCTACCAGCTACTAGATACTACTTACATAGTGCTATGTACAATGCAGCAGTCAAACGGCCGTCGTGCGCGGAAGGCCTCCCACTGCCGCGAGCACGCTGCCGGCCTCGGCGTCTAGTCTCCATCGAAACGCGGAACAATGTGAATGCGAGTGCAGCGACTGCATGCGCTGCGAACGCCAATAGCCGCGCCTCCGCGACGCAAATGTGCCGGTGCAATGCGTGTGCAGGCGGGGAGTTCCCTGGCTCTGGCCGCCCCAGATCGCTGGAAAGCTCCATCGGCCTGCACCGCCCGCAGCCATCGCACGGCACGTGAGCACCGAGATGCCGTACACGTTCGTGAGGTCGAGACGGCCACGGCGGGCATCGGCCCGTTGCGAGTTGGGCGCGGGTATTCGGACAAGGCATTAGATACAATTCACCCGACCCATCTCTGAGCCCCGTGTCAGACTCGCTCCGCTTCGCACCACCCCGATGGCTACCACGGCTACCATGGCTCCATGGCTACCTGCTGTGCGGTTCAACGTCGCCTACCCAGTTCATGTGTCCGTCGTGGGCGAGCTATGGCTTGGGCTCTGCGCTAGGTACCACGCACCAGATAAATCATGCAATTAATCAAAAACGATACGACGCCCCCATCCTCCAGCCCCATCCTACAGCTTAGCCCTGGCTTCGGTCGCCTGGTGCAAATCACTGCCCTTCACCTGGAAGTATTCCCTGACTTTGGCCCGCGCCACCTCGACCGCGTCCCGGTCCTCAATCGTGCTCGGCACGCCAACTTCCTTGTCCATCTCCCCGTGGGTTGCGTTTTCAAGTAGCTCGCGGAGCACGCGCCGCAATGTCTTCCCGCTCCGTGTCTTCGGGATCATGCCTTTGCCCTGGACTATGCCCCCGAGGCTAGCGATGGCGCCAATTTGCTCACGGACAAGC
The DNA here is from genome assembly GCA_019202945.1 of Corynespora olivacea. Lineage (NCBI taxonomy): Eukaryota > Fungi > Ascomycota > Dothideomycetes > Pleosporales > Corynesporascaceae > Corynespora > Corynespora olivacea. Next base: position 268,299 of record JAGQEM010000001.1, read on the forward strand.
TTCTGCACTTCTTTGGCCAGCCCTTCGGCCGGTATGGCGGGCTCGGCGTGCTTGTGCTTCGCCAGCGTGATGAAGGCAAATGGCAGATGGCCTTTGAGCTGGTCCGGAATGCCAACCACCGCTGCTTCGGCAATGTCGGGGTGCGTCGTGATGGCCTGCTCAATGGCACCTGTGCTGAACCGGTGAGCCGCTACATTGATGACATCGTCCGCCCTCGACATGACGGAAATGTACCCATCCTCGTCAATCATGCCGGCATCACCCGTGTCGATCCACTTCCCGTCAAACCTCTTCAGGTATCCCTTGTAGAACCTCTCTTCGTCCTCCCACAGTGTGGTGAATGCTGTGGGCGCAAGTGGCATGGCCATTACGATATTGCCCATCTCACCTCGCTTCACCTCTTTGCCGCTGTCGTCCACGATGCGCACGTCGAATCCGGGCATGGCTTTTCCAGCAGATCCAGGCTTGATGGGAAGAGGTTTATCGCGCCGATTCGAGCTAAAGTCCTCGCCAGCCCCAGCACTCAGAGCGATGCCGGAGATGGGTGATCCAGACTCCGACGACCACCAGTTGTCGACCACTACAGCTGAATCGGCGCAGTGCTTTCGGAGTAGCCTTTGATACATTTGAACAATGCTGGGCTCACTCCGCTCTCCCGCCAGGAACAAAGCTCGTAGGGTCTTGAGTCCGCCTTTTTCGCCGTACGTTCTCTCGAAGTACTCGTTGTCGCCATCCTCTCGCCGAATCGCTCGAAGGGCTGTGGGTGCCGTGAACATGGTCGTCACCTTGTACTCTTGTACGATGCGCCAGAACGTACTCGCGTCCGGGGTACCGACCGGCTTGCCTTCAAACAAAACCGTGGTGGCGCCGGCGAGAAGAGGAGCATACACGATGTAGGAATGACCGACCACCCATCCAATGTCGCTGGCGGTAAACAAGACATCTCCCGGGCCATGCACCCCAAACAGATATTTGACGGAAAAATTGAGCCCTACGGCGTGGCCACCGACGGCACGTGAGACTCCTTTCGGTACACCGGTGGTACCTGATCACGATATAAACCTCCGTTCGACGCAACAGGCAAGGGGGTGCAAGTTTTGGGGGCACTGACCTGATGTGTAGATGATATACAGGGTATCTTCGCTCTTCACGGGTACAGCATCTGCCTTCAGCCCTCTGTTTCGCGCGCTCTTCACCAGGCGTTGCCAATTCCGCTGACCATTCTCCTTCAAGACGGGATCCCATCGCAACTGATCCCGTTGCCACACGATGGTCTTGTTGGGTTTGAGGCTCGACTTTTCGATGGCTTCCTCGATGAGCTCCTTGTAGCCCGTCGGGCCTTTGTTCCCTTCAATGCCGCATGAAGCTGTCATGATGGCGCGAGGTCGAGATGCCTCCATACGCTGGGCTAGGGCAGCAGGCGAAAAGCCGCCAAAGACTACAGCGTGGATGGCGCCGAGCCGTGCGATGGCGAGCATGGCGAACAATGCCGCCGGGATCATCGGCATGTAGATCAACACGACATGGCCCTTCTTCACGCCTTCCTCCCTCAACACACCCGCCAGTGTCTCGACTTCGTTAAGCAGCTGCTGGTACGTGAATGTTTCCTTGGTTCCGGTTACCGGACTATCCCAACAGATGGCCGTGTTCCCCCCATTGCCATTCTCGACATGGCGATCGACACAATTATACGTGGTTGAGATTTCGCCACCGGGAAACCAGCTCCAGTGGTCGTGGGTGCTGCCGCTTTTCTCCAGCGTCTTTCGATTCCTGCTGATAACGCTGGTCGGTTGCTTGTGCCATACGACATTTCCGGCCTGCACTCTCCAGAACTCTTCCGGGCCCGCGATCGAGGCGGCATATACACGGTCTTGTATGTGATCTCGTGACATTCTCTTGCCAATTCTCAGAGGGATAAGCTACACCAAAAAAAAAACGCGTCTTCTTCGCTTCAATCGATCGCACGTCGTATCCGTATCTCCAATACAGGGGCGATGATGCGGAGAATTCAAACAGGAGTGCAGCTCAAGTCAAGAAATTCAGTTGATATCAAGGCGGTTAAAAGCAAACGAGGTCTTGTAGAGCTATGATGAATCTTGAGGGCCGACTTCAGGTGATAAAGCTACCGTCGGGAAAGACATCGGTTGAAAGGGAGCAGAATGACGCTTCGCCGAGGGAATGGAGTGGAGACCCCGCGAGGCTAGCTGTTTTGGAACGCTACCCCGGATCCTCTGTTCCCCGGCCATCTGGACTCTTTGGACTTGTTTGCATGCATGTGTTTTTCTTTCTTTCCTCGATCATACAGTACCCATGTCTGCTTCACGGCCTTGCTTGACTCCAACATGTTGTTGTTGCACAAATCATGTTACATGTATCTGTGCACAATTGTATGCTGCCATATGCGGTTAGACGGCTACGACATATCTGTTTACATCTCAACCTTAGATACCATGTCTTCTTCAAGGTGTTGTTCTTTGGGCGGTATATAAAAATAAACAAACCATCTTCTTCCCTCTTTCCGTCTTTTCTCGGTCTGATAGCCCGCGCATATGAAGTCTTCACCGGTTGTCCTGGTTGGCTTCGTGCTGCCTGCCTGCCTTCGGTCGTGTCGATCCTTCAGACCGTCGTACAAGCCCATCTCGAGATATCGACAACGGGCGGACGGATTTCAAGAATTCAAGTCTCTAATAATGCTTTGCTCCGTTCGGCACAGTCTTGTGTAGTTTTGTGTGATTCGGGTGTTGTTGGCTTTCGCTGTGATTTTTTGTTTGGTTGTGAGATACAGCATCAAAAGTGAAAATAAGATAGCGAAGACACCGAACATTGCATACCTCAAAAATCAAATCCACAACATCCAACCGACAAAAGCACCCCTAAAAGTGGCCAAAACATATACACACACACATAACTGAATATATTAAAAATTAAAAGAAATTCGTAGCCAGTTAACGCCCAAAACGATCATGTTAATTGCTAGGGCTGACAGTACAAGCATCAGGCACAACAGTACCAAAGGGAGAGACAGAACGCAAACACTCCAGCAACAATGGATATTCTAGTACAGTATGTAACCATGTATATATAATAAAGCCGCGTCAATGCGTCCATCTGTAACGGATTGTGCGAACACACCACGAATCCGTATAGCGTAGGCTGATGAGCTTGGCTATTTCGGCTTCACCACAGGCACTTCGATACCCAACTTCTCCGCCACCGTGACAAAGCCGTTGCTTCCCCCGCCATTCTCCACCCATAAATCCACCCAGCCATCTTGTCGTGCCTGATTGACCTGCTCAGCCGACCAGTCCTCCTCGCCGGGCCGCTCAACATAGATGGTTTGCAAACCATGGGACTTGGCTGCTTGGAGATCATTCAGATGCGCCGCCACCATGGCACAGTCCCTCGGCTGCAGACCCAATTTCTCAACAGCACCCAGATAGACCCTGGGAGAAGGCTTGTACGAGCCGAACAGCTCGGCGCTGAGAAGATGCGTGAAGTTCATATTGCCATGTGCCTTGAGGTCCGAGAGGAGAGAGAGGTTACCGTTGGACAGAGTAGCGGTCCCTAAATCAAGATGAGAACGAAACGCTGGCGTCGGATGAAGGGCACACTCACAGAATCGCTGGTTCAGCAGCGTGATCCCGGGCGAAGAATCGGACCATGGTTCAAGCCGGTGCCACACCAGGCTCAATGCTCGCACCTCTTCCTCCGTCCACAGGCCTTCGAGCTCCCACCCTACCAGCAATTCCTTGAGTGATTCGAGGTGGTGTTCATCGATCGTCTTCCACGGAATGCTCGGGTCGGCCGCCAGCTTCCTCGTAAACGATTTGTAGGAATCACGCCACTGCTGCGCAAGGCTGCCCCAGTGAGCGATGGTCATGTCGGATGCCCTCAGCCTGACCTTGGAGGCGAGAGAGGCTGTTGCTGAATTCAATGACAAGTGCGCCTGGGCATTCAGCGCCTGTGTTACTGTCGTGCGCCAATCGACACAGGTTCCGAATACATCGAAGAACAATGCTCGTGGTGGTGTCGACAAAGCCATGGTGACTTCCGACTTCAGCTTCGGTTGAGATGGTAGAGGTGTTGTTGGCGCGGCGAAATCAATTTGCAAGGGCGGAACGGATCGACAGGACCGAGGAACTTTGGGAAAGCTAACATCGGAAAAGAGTAATCGGAAAAGCAGTGAACGGCGAAGATGTCACCAAGCGGAAATGCGACTGGAAAAGGAGAGAATGTTGCGAGCAAAGTCCTCGGCCACGCACCAGACTGTTTTCTTCGCGCCGCCACCGTTACCAATGACGGTAAGAGTTGCGCCGCGGAAGGACTCCAATACATGTTGCTGCCAAATGCAAAGGAAACCCTCAAGTTCTTTTTCATTGTGTCGGATGCAACACCTCGGTACGTTTTCACTGCGGCATGTGTATTTAGCACTGGGTGCTGTGATTCATAGCACGCTAGAACGCATTGGGCAGAACAGTTAACGTCATGTCTACCATGATAACCTCGACGCGAGCATTGGCCAGCGCGTTCATCTACGCGATGACGATAACAATGGAGAATCGAGGACGGGTTGTGACATTATGGACAAATCACCTGACGGATGCAGTGTAACCGTTAGAGAGAGGAGGGAAGAGACGTTGATCGTTTGAAACAGGCATCACGTCCAAAGCAAGCAGCGTGAAGAATTATGGTATCATTCCCTGGTTACCCCCAGAACCGTAAACTCCGTGGCCTATCGTAAAATACAAGGCATGACCGTGAACCAGACCCAACCATCCCACGACCGTCGTCTGACGCACTGCCGAGACGAACGCCGTAATGAAAGAAAGCGTTTAACCACCGAAACCGTAGAGGGTGCCTGTGACTCATGTTAGAGCTGACGTGAGGGCAGAGATGGCGGGGCAACTTACGGCCTTGTCGCTTGAGCGCGTACACAACGTCGAGAGAGGTGACAGTCTTTCGCTTGGCGTGCTCGGTGTAGGTGACAGCATCACGGATGACGCCCTCAAGGAAGGTCTTGAGCACACCACGGGTCTCCTCGTAGATCATGGCCGAGATACGCTTGACACCACCACGACGGGCGAGACGACGGATAGCGGGCTTGGTGATACCCTGGATGTTGTCGCGAAGAATCTTCCTGTGGCGCTTGGCACCGCCCTTGCCGAGACCCTTGCCACCTTTTCCGCCTGCGGGATGTTAGCAGTGAAGAGGTAGAGGGAGTAGGTGTAGAGGGGGAAGACGCCAGACGCGAAACCAAGGCCGACGCGTCCAGACGGAAGTGGGATGCGGAGATGCAGGAGCGAGGAGGTAACGTACGTCCAGTCATGTTGATAGAGTGTGGGGGGTTAGGTGTTGAGTGAGAGAAGATTGGGCGTGAGAGTGTGGAGTATGGGAGTTGTGCGTGGAGAGCGTGCGATGAGGCGAAAGAGAGAACGCGTCGGGCTGTTATGAAGAGGCGAGGGCGCGCCAGATCACACACGGTCCGTGCAGGCGTGGTTGCCAGATCACTTTGATGTTCCGCCAAGCGGCCCGCTTAATTCTATCTGTAAGACGCGCAGAAGGAAAGCGCCTTTGCGCGAGTAAACGAGAAACGCTAGCGCGAAATCACAGCAGTTGTTGATCCAGGCAGCCGCGCCCCCCGCCCTCTGCCCATATAAGCCCGCACCCGCCCACCTCTTGTCTTCTTTCATCACACACCAACCCGCTCCACACAACCTCCATCACCACTTTCAGCCACACTTCCCCCAACATGGCTCGTACCAAGCAGACAGCCCGTAAGCAACCACCTTTCTCTTCTTGTTCTGTCGTCGCATCCATCGCATCGCATCGCATCGCATCGCTGGTGTGGTCGTGATCGTGATCGTTGTCGCCGGCCTCGCGTCGCACTTTCCATCACCTCCACCTCTTCGCATGACTAACCCGCCCCAGGCAAGTCCACCGGTGGCAAAGCCCCTCGCAAGCAGCTCGCCTCCAAGGCTGCTCGCAAGTCCGCCCCCTCTACCGGCGGTGTCAAGAAGCCTCACCGCTACAAGCCTGGTACCGTCGCTCTCCGTGAGATCCGTCGCTACCAGAAATCGACCGAGCTCCTCATCCGCAAGTTGCCCTTCCAGCGTCTGGTTCGTGAGATCGCCCAGGACTTCAAGTCCGATCTCCGCTTCCAGTCGTCTGCCATCGGCGCTCTCCAGGAGTCTGTCGAGGCATACCTCGTCTCTCTCTTCGAGGACACCAACTTGTGCGCCATCCACGCCAAGCGTGTCACCATCCGTACGTCTCTTTCCTCTGTCCTGCCCTACCACTCACTAATAGTGTGTAGAATCCAAGGACATCCAGCTTGCCCGTCGCCTTCGTGGTGAGCGTGGTTGAACGCTCCACTGGCTTCCTTCTTTAGCCGGTCCAGCTCGTCTAGTGATGAGATCTTGATCGGGTTGGTTCTCTGGCGTTTGGGTCTTTCACGGGTCACGGGTTTCTGAACATGGGTTTCATGGGTGGTGCACTCAGCAGTGCTGCGATGTAGTATACCATAATCAGTGGCGGTCACTGAACACGATTGACGAGCAATCGATCTCTAACTTCATCTACGTTTGCCACCGTTCTGTACGTGATGTGAAGCGTCCCTTCATCCTGAGCCGGGGTGACGGTCTGTTTTGGTCGCGATGTGGGTAACCTCCACGCGACGCGCATTCGCGTTCGTCCCTTGTTGCGTGCGCGTTGCATGTAGCAACAGGTCCCGTGGCATCGGTGCCGTCTCTACGCTTCAGGGCTAGCTAAAAAAGCTGGTGCGTAAGTATGAGGTCGTTGACGAAGTAGAGATTCGGTATGCACCCCGCTTATGACGCGCTCGATCCACTACCACGACCACTACAGTTAACAACACGGCCGTCTATATATTCATTCCATCTACCGACTAACACTCAGTGCGATACTCTTGCGTGATGACCTGGCAGACGGAGTTCAAATCATGGATGTTTCCGTCCAACCTCGCGAAGAACGATGCTCCCGTGGTTGGCTCGAAGGCGCCTTCATCCTCTAGATTCACCATGCCCGCCAGTGACGGCAAGCCAACGGTGGTCGCATTTCTGAGGCACTGTGGATGTCCATGTATAGTCATGAGGTCCGGCCTTTGATCTATGGCTGACATGCCCTAGTCGCAGAGAAGACTTTCCTCAAACTCCGCGCTGCTGCTTCACACCACGCCGATGTCCACTTCGTCGCTATTTCGCACAGTGACGCACCATCGACTGGTCGCTGGCTCCAGTCGCTTCCCGATCCTTCACAGAATAGCGCCGTCGACATGATCGTAGACGACGAGCGAACCATCTACGCGGAGTGGGGCTTGGGCGTGTCTTCCTTTTGGCATGTCCTCAACCCATGGAGCTTGTATTCGGCTTATGCGTTGGGCAAGCAGGACAACATATGGAATAGGCCGACAGAGAGCGGCACTCGGTGGCAGGACGCTGGGAGTTTCGCAGTCGCTGGCGATGGAACGGTGAAGTGGAGCATGCCAAATGCGAGCGCAGACGATGTGCCGGACTTTGAAGAGGCCCTGCGGTCGATTGGAAAAGCTTGATTCGAATCTCGACTTCATGTATACGTAAATGATAATGATGATAATGACGATAATGACATGTGCATGCCCACTCTCTTCCGCAGCACGTCCAAGACGCCATCTTCGTTCCGCTAGGCTACCCCATTGGCCGGCTCGATGACCTCACGACAGGCGATCGGGCGAAGACAGGGCCCCGGCGCCCACAAAATGCGACCATGGCCAGCGACTACGGCTCCGAAGTCGACCTCGAGTCCCTCCCAGCATCGAGCGACTATGGTTCCGACATCGACCCCGACGACATTGACGAAACCACGCTCGTTGGCGACGCCCTCGCGCAAATAGCCACCACGGCGCCCGAGACGGCCAGAGCCATATACCCAAGCGTCGAGATCCAGGGCGTGCTTGAGGGCAGGGAGGATGGTGTCGCTGTCCGCCCGGCGCTGTTGCGATGCGCCCGCAGTTCGCCTGTACGCCCAAGCACGGCGGTGGAGTTCGAGTACGACTCGCTTTCGCGGCGCGCCTTCAGTGGTATGCACACATCGCCCCCTTCACACCCGCAAGCGCCATTGTACGTGCTTCCGACTGATGGCTGACAGCGCGCAGTGCCGAGGGAGGAAGCGCCGGTAGAAAGCCCAGCGCCGCCGGTCGAGAGACCACAGCCGCCCAAGAACGACACGCGCGCACCGCTCGAGCGCTTCCGCAGTCGCAGACCGCTGTCCGTCACCGATCTGGTCTCGCCGGCCTGGTGCGAGCTGCAGTATTGGTACACCCTCACCCAGTTTGGCCGCAAACCGCCCACGCAGGCCATGAAGGCTGGCACGAGGATACACCAGACGCTGGAGGAACAGGTGCATACCGTGGTGCCCGTGCAAGTTCAGACCAAGGAAGACCGCTTTGGCCTCCGTATATGGAACATCATACAAGGTCTGCGCGGTCTGCGGGCGACTGGCCAAACAAGAGAGCTGGAAGTATGGGGTGTGGTTGAGGGACAAGTCGTGAATGGCGTCATTGACGAGGTCAGCTTTACCTGTCCAGACCCAGAACTCGAGGAGCGGCTCGACCATTCCAAGGCCGCGAAGAGCGGAGGCACGTTACCGTTGGGCCAGTTGAGCATCGAGCAGGCGTTTGCGGAAGCCGTCCCGACAGGCGAACCGGATCGCCGCGTGTACATTACGGATGTGAAGACACGCAGCCGCCACTCTCTACCCAAAGGCGTCTCGTTACGGCCGACGTGGATGCAGCTCATGCTCTATCGCAAGCTGCTCGAATCGCTGTCCCTCAACACAGTCGACGCAGAGACCGTTTTCTCTCGTTACAACGTCGCTCCTCTTGAGCCCTTCTCCGAGGTTTTCATGCTCGAGGCGGGTGCCATCGCCGAGGACTATCCAGCCACGCAGCCCACGAACGAGCTACGGTTGCACTGGAATCTTTTGTCTCTCTGGTCCCTCATGATCTCCGAGTTTCAGCAGGCCATTTCCTCGGTCAGCGATCTCCTTCGTGCCGAATTTCGCTTCTCCAAGACGGGCGAGATCATTGGCAGCGAGGTGACCGTCTTTAACTCCGAGACCGTCGAAGAGTATAGCAGAGACGAGATTAGGTGGTGGAAAGGTGGTAGAGAGGCGAAGGGAGTGGAGATCGAAGAAGCCTTCAAATGCAGAATTTGCGAATTTGCCGAGCAGTGCACTTGGCGAAAGGCGAAGATTGAAGAGGCGACCGAGAAGTATAGGCTCAAAAGAAAAGAGCGAGAGAAGAGCGCTATATAGGCACGAGTCGCCCTGTGGCGGATTCTGTTGGATAAAGGGTTGACTTGAGACTACAAGGACGATGGAATTTTGCAGGCATATTCCTTTGGGGATGAGGGTGGAAGCTTCGAGATACTCCATTTTTTTTTCATGCTTTTCATATATGTGTGTTTTGTTGGATATGGTAGTTTGCAATGATATCCTCCTCATCATTCTGCTAAGCTTAAATTGGGGAAGGTGTTGTCATATCTTTGATGCATCATGATGGCATTACACTTGCCCACTCGGCACACTGTAAGGACCGTATCCTGGTCTAGGGAACTGAGGTGTTCCATCCTCGTTCCACGTGAATCGTTGCGCCCGAATCGATCTTGCCCCCCAACCGTTCAATGGGTCTCTCATCCCATGGTAAACAATCCAGTCTTCAGTTCCATCGGGACTCTTGACAAAACTTGCGTGACCCACTCCATATGCCTGCTCCTCCGGATTCTGGTAAAAGACCGGATACGGATGCTTCCTCCAGTCGTCTGGGTTCATGGGGTTCGTGCCAACGAGCTCGAGGAGTGCGAGGCAGTAGTTGCGGTTGTCCGAGCGGGCAGCGCTGAAGACTACGAATTGTTGGCCCGTGGTGGGGTTGGTGAGCTGCTGCGGGCCCTCGTTGGAAGAGAGGCGATCGTTGGAGGATCGACCATAGGGTGTCTTCTCCCAGGGAAGCGTGGGGACGGATATGATTTGGCGTTCGGAGAAGGGGGACGCAACCGTCCACGGATTCTCGAGTCTCGTTATGCAAAGATTGGCCGGCCAGCCGTCGTATTGTCGAAACCAGCAGCTGTAAATGTGGTACAAGCCGGTCGAGTGCTGGAAGTAGGTGCCGTCAATCGCAAACTGGTCGTAGGTGTCGAGCTGCGACTTGTAGTTGAAAGCTGTGTCCCACAGCGACGATGTTGATCCCTGGGCTCCTTCGAGAACAAACATTCGGTGGTGCACGGCAGGACAGTTGTACTCACACCACATCTCCACCTCGGGCGGAGGACTGTCGTTTCGCGGATCGGCGGTGAATATCACGTACCACGACCTATTCAAGCTGTGCACTTCCGGGGCCCAGAGATCGGTAGAGTAGTTGAGGCCTGGGGCGGGCTGGAAGAGAAGCCTGGATTCTGCAGTCCTCCAGTCTCTGATGCAGGTCAGCACGAGCAGGCAGCTTCTGGGATAAGGAAGATGCACGTGAGGACTTTGCTCCGCAACAGGTTGATGTTGTCGTTGGTCGTATACGTCATGTAGTACCAGCCGTCAAGACGTATGACCCATCTGAAGTCTCAGCACCCGCGAAGGTCAATGGCGAGGGCGTTTCCACTCACGGGTCAGCGCCGGTGTCAAGGATGGGATTGGTAAAGGTGGTAGAATTTGTGTTGTTTTGGCCAAATGCCACAGCAGCAGCAAGCGCCATGGTTGCGAAAAGGTCCTTCATCACGAGTGCAGAGTAGATTTGTATATGTAGATATTTAATATATATATATATATATAGAGAGAGAGAGAGAGAGAGAGAGAGAGGTATGTATGAAAGTGTGGGGACGATGTAGGCACTGTTGGGATGATGGGGTATATGCACCAACCTCGGCTAGGAGCCTTATTTATCACGTGCTACACATGCAGTATGTAGATACTCCGCAACCGCATCTCGTGGACTACACCACAACGGGTAACGTCCACGCCGCTCCCGCTCCTATGGACAACCAGCAGTTTCGCAGCCTCCTCCGCAGCAACGGCAGCAGCGGTAATGGCAAGCAAGATGGCGGACCAGGCACAGCGCCGGTGCTGGGTGCGCGCAAGCACAGCAGCATCCCCATGACGCCGTACGTACCATGACGTTTTAAACCCATATTCCCTATTGAACGCTAATTGAATGCAGTCGCCAGGTCAGCCGCAGCACCGTCCAAGCGGACTTTGCCCGCCAGCTCGCCGAGCGCAACGCAAAAGCCAACCCGCAAAAGAGGTTCAAATCCGCCGCGCCCAAAGGTACCAAGCTCGCCGCCGGCTATACCGACCGCTCCAGGGCTCGCCAGGATGTCGAACAAGACGAGAAAGACGACGACATGGCGAAACGCGTCAAAAACCTCGAAGAGTCTATGAAGCTGGGCCAGATCGATCGCCCGACGTTTGAGAAGCTGGTCCAGGACATCACCGGCGGGGACATTAGCTCTACGCATTTGGTCAGAGGCCTCGACCGGAAGCTGCTTGAGCGGGTACGCAAAGGCGAGGATGTGTTGGAGAATGAAGAAGAAGAAGAAGCCAGTCCGGGGCTGGAGGACGAGTTCGATGAGCTTGCGGAGCATGAGGTGGACACGGTGGTGAGGCAAAAGGCCGAAAAGAAGGGGGTTGTGGCGCCGCCGCCACCAGTCGCAGGAGTCAAGAGAAATAGGGCCGATATTCTTGCTGATCTGAGGAGACAGAGGGAAGAGGCGGCGGCGGCGGCGGCAGCGGAGCACGAGAAGAAGTACCCGAGTCTGGGTGCGGGTTTTCGCAAAATCGATACGAATGGCGAGAAAAGGCGGATAGAGACGGATTCGAGAGGCCGCGAAATTCTAATCATCACAGACGCGCACGGGAAGGAGAAGCGCAAGGTCAGGAAGCAGAAGGTTGAAGAGGCGCCCGTTGAAGTTCGCCGGGATCTGGACGACGAGACAAAACCGATCAACATGAACAACTTGCCAGCGCCAAAAGCGAAGGAAGAATCAGAGGACGAGGACATCTTTGAAGGCGTCGGTTCGAGTTACAATCCACTCTCAAATTTGAACGACGATGACTCTTCGTCTTCCGAGGAAGAGGGAGAGGAAGAGGGGGAGGCGAAAGCAGAGAATGACGCAAACCAGACCTCCGAAGAAGACGAGTCGCCCCCTGAACGACAACGCTCGGCATCCGAATCTGGAGAAGAAGGAGAAAAAGGAGAGAGGGCGGGAAAGCCACCTCTCAAACGCGACTACTTCGCTGCTACCACGCGCTTACTCAAGCCCAAAGACACTCGTCCCGTGGACGTGGAACCCTCTGCTGGCGATGCAACTGTCCGTGCTGCTCTCCAAAAAGTGCGTACGCTCGACGCCAACTCTACGCTCATCAACGACCCCGACTCGGAAGAAGCACGTCTCAAGAAGCGTGCTGCTGAGCTCGCAGCCGGCGATCGGGACATGGATGATATGGACATGGGCTTTGGCGGCTCGCGATTTGACGATGCAGACGAGATGGAGAGGGAGGGTGAGAAGGTCAAGTTTTCCGAGTGGAAGGGCTTGGGCGCACAGGACGACGAGGACCAAGGACATGCTGGGAAGAGCGGCAAGAAGAGGAAGAGGGGACCAAAGAAGAGAAAGGGAGACAAGAATAGTGCAGGCGACGTCTTGATGGCCATGGAGCGGCAGAAGAAGGAGAAGACGTTGGGCTGAACTGCTGCTTGTTCAAATACCAGTCACGATTCCTGAGCGGCATAGCCATGTGTGAAATTTTTTGACACACTTTTCATGGTACCCAAGGGTGAGCATGCCAGCAAGCGGCTGCTCTAGTGCTGGAGTCTTGAGATGTTCGTATGCTTCATTCAGCCCTCTTTTCGTCGAGGAAGGATCTATGCATTACATAGGTAGAAACTACAGGGCAGTGTTGACTGCCAAAACGTATGACACTGTCACGAGCTCTGCCGTGCAGAGTGCCCCCTTAGTCCAAATCGGCCGTCACATTCGAGAACTCGCCCTTCTCCAGCTTTGTCTTCCAGAAGATTGGGTTCGTATCGTTGAAGCCGTGCTTGACCCATCCGTCCTCCTTGACATGGTACAGGTTGATGAAACCACCAGAGTAAGCATCTCGGTGGGTGGCGGCGAGGATACTCCGCCTGCCGAGTTCCAAGGCGTCTTCGTCCGAGAGATTGTAATTGTACTCTGCGTCCAACACACCGTAGGCAAAAGTCTGACCGGAGCCGACACAGAAGAGGTTGCCGGCGAGGCGGGTGCCGTCGCTGTCGATGTAGTAGAGCGCGGGGCCTTCTTGGGGAGTGACACCGGCGCACATGGTTCCCTGGGGAAATTAGTATCGATTGCTGCCGGCAAAGACGGAGAGAGAGAGAAGGGATAGGTACCATGGACAGTCCCATGCCCTTGTACGAGTAGACGAGGTTGGCCAGGATCTTGGAGGCGGCGGCGACCGAAATGCGGCGTTTGTGCCGGAGCTCGTGGAGGCGGCACTGCATGCCCAGGTACGCCAACCAGTACTGGCAGTCGGCAGCGCCACCGGCCATGGTGCCCAGCAGGCAGTTGTTGATCTCGATGACCTTCTTGACCGTCTGGCTGGCTATCCAGTTGCCGGCCGTTGCCCTGGAGTCCGTGGCCACGATGATGCCGCCCTTGAAGCGGAAGGCGAGCGTCGTCGTGCCATGTGCGATCTTGATGGGGCAGCTGGGATTCGAGTAGTCGTCCGTCATTGCGCGCAGCCACGAGGCAGACTGGGGGGCGGTGGTCAGCACCATGCATAGGTGGAGTAGTGGTGGGGCAGCGGGATGGCGGGAAAGGTCTCACCTGGGCTACCGGCGGCAGGGCAAACTTCAACGACAGCTCGGGCGTGGGTTGACAGAGCTCCTGCTGCTCTTCCTGCGACTGGCCCTCCTCCGCATACGCCGGCCGCGTGTATTGTGCGACTAATGAATCCATCGTGCTGGCGTGTGTTTTGCGTTGTATGTGTGTGGTGGCTGGTCGGAGCGAGAATGGGCGGCGGGCTGGTCGGGCTGGTCGGGCGGTATGGCGGGCGTGGTGGATCTGGGCGTGAGAGGGTGTGTTGCGGTGCGGGAGCTCTAGCTGTCATATCACGTGATGCCTTGGCGCACCGCGTCAGTTGTTGCTGCCTCCCCCGGTTCCACCGTCCTGGATCCGAGATGGCCGTACGCTGCGGTAAGAGGGACCATGTACCTCCTGATGCTGTGCCCCTTTTCTTTTCTCTGCCTGGGTATTCATCCTCTGCGTGTTCCTTCTTCTGCGGCCATGTGCCATGCCGACTCGAGGTCATCCAAGACACATAACCTCACCATGTGCACCAACCAACCACCAGCCCCAGTCACTTGCACGCCACACACGAACCCATGTTTGCGCATTTCAGAGTCAATACCCATCATAAGGACTTTTGTCTTGTATTTGTGCCAAAAGACATGGGCATGTGACGAGTTGCTCAGCAACATATCTGGTAGAAAGTACAATGTGACGAGTTTACTGACCAATATATCTAGTAGAGTACGCCTTCCCGCACATGGAAGCTTTCCCCCTACATATCCATCACCAGTACACTGCCCTCCTAGATCAGCCCCCATGTCCCGACGAGAATTCCACCATACTCCCATAACGCGACCACAACACTGCTACACCCCCCTCACATCTTCAACCTACCACCATTCAGCACCACCTCTCCGCGTCCGCCCACTGCCCCTACTATTCGCCGGCGACACTTTTCCAAGTCCACCAGACTCGCAAAGGAGACATGTGCTGGATCACACTTTCGCCCAAAGATCCCCACCACGGCCGTCAGCAACATCATCATCATCACCATACGGCTTCCGCCCGTGGATCCTCTGTCGAAGAAGTCGTCCGCATCCGTCATGGCGTACGTAGGCCACGGTTTGAGAAGGTTCGCATCGTGACACCCAGCCTCTCCGTCACCGACGAGCATGAGCACCATCACCCGTATTTGCACCACCACCACCCGCACCTTCATCACATGCATCCTCTGCATATGCATTCTCTCCTCCCCCATCATCACCATCACCATCACCAAAGACTCCACGGTCCGGGAAAGAGACGGCATTCTCCAGGCCCACCGCCTCCCCCACCGTCGCGAAGCCCTTCATCTTGCCCATCACCACGGGAACCGGTGTATAGAACCCAAATCGTGGAGCCGCGGGTACGAGAGGTGCAGGAGACGACGCGGATTGCCCTGAGAGAGGCACGGCCGGAGAGGAGAGACAGAGGAAGGTTGAGAAGGGTGGCTGGCTACGAAGTTCTTGGCCGAGAGGTACCCTGGAATTGGGATTGTGTCAGCAGTGCGGCAAGCGAAAGCAAGAAAGGCGGACGAAGTGAGAGGAAAAGCAGCGGGGGGCTGAGGTTTCCACCGTTTGGCTCCATGGACCAATGAATGTAGAACTCGATCCACGGGGATGAAATGATAATTCTTGATGATCTTCATTCGCGCAGCTTCAAAGTAATGACACATGGAGCCTATCAAAAAGGACGACCCACCTACTGCCTCCTCGTGCTGACCTCCTGCTCGTCTGCATCTTACCATGAACGCCTCGAACCAGCAGCTTATTTGCACAAATACAGGCTATACCTTGAATTTCCGGGTATAAAAGGCACAGAAGCCATCCGTGATTACCATAAACACCAAGGGCCCACCCTTGCATCATCATGCAACGCGGAAAGAGAAAAGAAAGCCAACGCCGGCCTGTTGTGGTCTGCGTAGTGATCCATGACGCCTAAAAAAAAGAGTAAAACATAGCAGAGCATCGAAAAGTGATAGCGAGGGACGAGGTCGAGGAATCACTTGCTTCGTCTCCTCAACCCATGCTCCTCCATCTGTAGCTTCAATGCCAACGCGAGGCTAGCCATATCTTCTTCGCCATCCCCCGTTACCGAAGACCTCGCACACGTCCTTTCTTCGGCTTGTGGCTCCAACTTGATCGACTCCACATGAACATATTTGCGACTTCCCGGCGTACTCTTTGGCGCGTTGTTCCTTCTGGAGTGAGGCGTTTGACTCGCTTTGCGGCCGCTTGAACTTATCCTTGACGAACGTGGCCGGTCGGGGGTGATTGGAGGAGCTACGGCGGTGGGATGAACATCAGCATCATCTGCATGCCCTGGGTCGCGGCCGTTCGTCAGAGTCTGGATGCTGTCCAATATGGGACCCGGAGTAAGTGGTTCAACGCTTGGGCCTCGACGCTCATCCATCGCCATCGTCTCCACGCCTTGCATGCAGCCATCGTGAACGTGCTCGATCGAGGACATGATTGCATCCCGATGTGGCACCTGAGGGGGGCTGTTGACCATCGACTTATCGCCTCCATTGCCGTAGGATCGCAGAGCGGGGTCGATCATCTCCCCAGGTGACACCTGATTCAGGGCCTGTTGGGCAGAGTATGCGAGGTCCAGGAGATCGCTTGGACTCGGCATGCCCAGTGTGGCTGGGAGAGAATTGCGATGACGCATATGCGTGTGTGCCATTCCGCTTTCAATAGCCTCCTTCTTGAGTTTACGACTGGTGGTACCTGGATCTTCTTCGCTGATGCGTCGTTTCTTAGATGCGGCGCCCCTCGGTATGGGGATCTCATTTGCTTTGATCGGGTCGACATTGCCATATTCATCGTGTATGCAACGACGCTGAGAGGTGATTAGTGTCGCCCGCGCCGAACGCTATTGTATACGTACCTTGCTCTTGCGACAATCCGCACAGGCTTTGACACGACCAGATTTGAGCGCGTATGGATCGGCATTGACATCGGCTAGAAGGGGTCCTCCATTGGCAACGGTTGCGGGTTCGGTCGGATGCGATTGCTGTCTGGATGTGTCATCGAGATCGCTATAGCGACGTTTGACCGAGAGGCCCAATGAGCCAGATAGATCGATCGTGTTCATGCCCCCGTTCATGCCCCCACCAGACTTGGCAGTCTCAACAAGATCATCCTTGTGCTTGCAGCGTATCCTCCGCTTCCTGCACGCGTCGCAGGCAATTCGCTTTGGACCAAGCTGCGATGTTTTTGGGGTAGTAAGTGGTCTGCTGGGGTCGGTCTGTTGCAGGAACCCGGTCAAGGGTTGTTGCGCGGTCGAATTGCTGGCGGATTGTCCTTCCACGCCGTTTGGATGAGGGGTTTCGGTGCTCTTTACCCTGCTGGAGTGCCTCTCCGCGGTGGCTCGTAGGGCATCGCTCCAGGCGTCCCTTTCCATCCTCTTCAGCTGGGCAGCACTCATCTTCTTTTCACCGCTGATTTCCAATGTTTCCGGAAGCGTGGCATCCGGATAGGCCCATTGAGGAATGTTCTCGTTCCCCCTCTTCCAGGCAATCCACATCGCAAACCGCCGGGCGAGCACCAGAGGTTCACCAAACGTCTTGGGAATGGAACTCGTGACAGCCTTGCGTACGGTCTCGGTGATTCCTTCCACCCGTCCCTGAGATATCAGGACCGACCGCCAAATGAAGTTTGCGAGATCGGGCAAACCCTCCAGCTCGGCCTTTGGGTAATAACGCCTATTGTAATTCCGTGGACCTGGATGAGAATTGTGCCCGAATCTCTGAGGTTCGCAGCAGATCGGAATAGCGCGTGGAAACTGGTTGCCGTCGAGGAGATGTTGTTCGACCGATTCGGGAAGGGGATCCTCTTCCAGGTATCTGACCAGAGCTAGCCACATGATCTTCTGAAAGAACGGATAGCGAAACATGGGCGCCACCTTTGTGTTTTTCTCGATTTCGAGAACCTTGATCTGCATGCTGTAATGTATCCGGGTGAGGAAATTCCCGCCAATGACGAGGCTGTCGTCCGGAGTCCACACGGCGTGAATCCAACCAGAGGGAATCAGCATCGTATCCCCCGGAAACAGATCCACACGGTAGCACTCTTTGACCTGGTGACCAAGAAACTCGTGTCCCTGTCTGGGGGAGAGGCACCAGTCTTCGTACTTTTTGAGGTTCTGTTTGGTCGGCGGAATGAAAAAGAAGACCTTTTTGCCTTTGACGATGTGGTAGTACACCGACGAACCCCCAAAGTCGATGTGGAAGTCTGTGTAACAATCCGCCACAGACATGAGGCAGTAGAACTGGACAGCAGGTGGGGCCTTCTTGTCGTCATCCCGCCAGACGGAGTCTTGGAGATCCATATCTCTCACGGCCCTCGGCCGTCGGATCAGTCTGCCCAGTCGGCTCTTCGACACCTCAAGACTGATGACATTCCGGACGGGCTTTTCGCCCTGCTGTTCGTAGTAGTCGGCCCATTTGGCCATGGTCCATTTCTTATCCTCGCCTTCTTGTGCCTTGACGTCGATGACGGGTACCTTTTCCTGTGGGCCGTAGAGCTCACAAACGCGGCGCACGGTGAGGCCTTGGGGAATGACCATGTCGAGCTTGTCCTGGCCATCGTCTGGTACCATTTCGTATGCGTAAGGGTCCTCATCCACCCCATCCACCTTCTGAGCTGCACCTTCTGCAATCGGAGGGTCTTTCACCGGGGGCGTCGGACGAGGATTCAAGGCGGCAGGAATCAGTATGGGCTCTTTGAAACCATTCGTCTTCTCGAGAAAGTCGGCTGATACGATTTCCGGCGGAAGGCGGGCAAACGTCTCGGGGTTGAACTCAATGTCGCCATTCTTGAAGGCAGCAATGTAGTGGTGCTCCGGATTGTCATCGGAGGTTTTCAGTATGCCTTCGTTCAGACCAGCGTAGTCGACCGCGGTGTGCGCTCTCGTGGACTTTCGAACTTTTGTCGTCTCACCAAACTTGGGCCGGCATGGTATGCAGTAGAATTTGTCCACATCGCGGACTTCTCGTTCGCTCTTGAACCCCGCACAGGTATAATGATGCCATTCCTTGCAACCGTCGCATCTGATCCATTGCTCCCCGTCACCGATTGTGGCCTCCGAGTCGGAGGAGTTGCATCCAGCGCATATCGTGACAGGCTCGACCGTGCGATCGGCTTGGGGCGTGTGATTGCTGTCGATGGGCGGGGTACTGGTCAAAGTGGCTTGCAACGGAACGGAACGCGCGCGGGAGAATGCGAAATGGACGTCACTTCCGTGTGCATCCGGCGCCGACGCCGAATCCGAGAAAGAATAGCGGCGGGCTTGTGCCGTACGTTGAAGGGCCGGAGATGGCTGTGCCGGTAGAACGGCGGTCGGTTCGGGGTGCTGAACCTGCCGCTCGGCCTGCAGGCTTTGAGGCGATTGGAGCTGCGTTGGAACGTCCGATGCCACCGTCGATGGCGCGCTCTTTGGCTTTGGCGTGGATCTCTTCCTCTTGCCGGCGGTAGCATTGTTACGCGGGCCGCGGGGCTTGCCCTTTGGCCAGCCTTGGTGCTTCTTCGGCCTGAGATCCTCCCCCTCGCCACATCCATTGGAGATGGGGAGTTCTGCTGGATGGAAAGGTTCTTCCGGCGGTGTCTGCGTCTGTGCAGCCGGCAGGTCCAAGCCGAGTTCCACCGGCCTCGCCGTGTTCGCCGGTAGCTCGGAGGGATGCTTGTGTTCCGGCGGAGGGGGCATCTGGCGAGGATGGGCATGGTGAGCCTGCGACGGACCCGCACGGAGGTGGTTTGGGCCGGTTTGATGGTGCGAATACGGGGAGGGAGGTTCGGGGAGGGAGATGCTCCATCTCTTGGGCGTCGACGCGCTCACAGCGAAATCCATCAGCAGCTGGGCGTCGGAAAGCCTCTTGAGGGTGTTGTCGTCTTGATGGTGGGGCGTCGCAGAGCCGTCCTGGTACATGCGCAGGCCGTTGTCCGCCATGTGCTCCACATTGTAGGACCAGCCAGGAATGTGGCTGGTGGCCGGCCTCGGATGGTGCTGGCCATATGGCTGGCCATGGTGGGGGGAGAAGAAGTATTCGGAGCGCGCGCGCTTGGACGGCCGCTCGTCGTGGGTGTAGCTGCCGTCGACCGCGCGGGCGTGCTTCGGTGCCCGTTGGCCGGGCGGGCGAGGTGCCGTCGTGGGCGACGAGGGCAGCTGCAGGGAACCGCGGGCGGAGCTGGCGTACGGCGGGCTGGCCTGCAGAGAGGACGCGGCAGCGGCAGCGGCCAGAGCCTCGATGGGCGAGCCATGCGCGGGCGAGTGCGGCGGGTTGCGCTGCGGCAGGGGAGCGGAGCGCATCGAGGGCTCGAACGGCGCGGCGGACGGGCCCACACGCAGCGGCGCGCGGGCAGGCGTCTGGTGGACGGCGCCCGCATGGCCAATGCCGCCTCTGCTGGGCCCGGCGTCGCCATTGCGGGCGCTGGCGGGGTGTGCTGTGGGCGCTTCCCGCGGGCGCAGGACGGGCGACAGCGGCTCCCACGCGGGCGGGGGGGGTGTGGCGGCGCGCGGCGGAGCTTGCCTGTACTGTATCTTGAAGGACGAGACCCTCATCGCGATAATTGGAGGTGTGTGCGGCGGAGGGGCGGGGGGCGTCTTGTCGGAGGTGCGGGCTCGAAGCGGGCTCGAGGCAGGCGTCTCAGAGTCAACGGCGCTACCGGGCGGCGGCAGAGGCAGGACGGGCGGATGCGCGGGGCGCAGGAGGCGGCATATCCTGGCGGAGAGTGCGACGCGGGCGCGGGCACAGGCGCGGGCGAGGGCGAGGGCGAACGAGCGTGGTGCGGCGGTGGGGGGGCAGGAGGAGGAGGAGGAGGAGGAGGGAGGGAGGGAGGGAGAGAGGGAACGGCGGCAGGAGGAGCGCTGGTGGGGAAGAAAGCTAGTTCAACGTCTGGAGGTGGTCCGCGCCGCCGCCGGGGGAAGGGCGCGCTGCGACGAGGGACGACACGGGACGGGGCCTCTGCGCCTTCAGTGCAGTGCGCGGTGCGGCAGAGGCAGAGCGCGCGCTGGGTGGGCTGGGTTGCGCGCGCGCGAGAGAGAGGTACGGTGGTGCAGCAGCACGGGACATGCGGTGGTGAAGCGCTCGACCCGGCGGCGCTCTACAAGATCACGGGGCCGCTGCGTAGGGACCGTCTGTTCGTCCGCATGCAGGGCTCGAGCATCGCATCGCATCCAGCGCGCCGTCCCATCCCGTCTGTGTCTGTCCTCGTCCATGTCCGCGTAGGCAGCCGGAGCCGTACAGCCTTAGGTCAGCGGCCACGCCGAGCCCGCTAGCACTGGTCGGCGCTGGCCTCTGCCGCACTCCCCCGGCCTTTGCTACACGACCACGACCACGACCACGACCACCACAACCGCAACCACCACCGCCGCCATCAGCCCATCCGCCCATCCTGCACCCGCAGCCCGTCTTTCCAGTCCACCGATAGGCGCCAAAGTATGAGTCGCGGCGCAAAACTGGCCCCCGAAGTCAATCGGCGAGTGCCCCCAGCGCCCGCCTTGGTCGCACGCCATCTGCTAATGCGCCCGCAGAGCTCTGTTCGTGAAGAATCTGAGCTTCAACGTCACCCCCGAGGAGCTCTTCGACCTCTTCGGCAAGTTCGGCCCTGTGCGGTACGTCTCCCCCTCGGTCGAAAAAAAGCCTGCCACTGACCAGACACAGCCAGATCCGCCAGGGCATTGCGAACAACACCAAGGGCACCGCCTTTGTCGTCTATGAAGACGTGATGGATGCAAAGTCGGCCTGCGACAAGCTCAACGGCTTCAACTTCCAGAACCGCTATCTTGTCGGTAGGTGCACCATCCTTGCTCCTCGGCCCGACCGCTGACGCGCCCCAGTGCTGTACCACCAGCCCGAGAAGATGATCAAGGCAGCAAACGATCTCGCCGAGCGTCAGGAGAACTTGGAAAAGCTCAAGCGCCAGCACGGTATCGATTAGCATGAGGCGAGGCCCACGGACCCGGTGAATGTGCGCGAGAGAAGTCGAACTACTCCCGTGGGCCTCAATACCGCACGACCGACCCCGACTTCGAGCACGCTCCGCGCCTCGGCGATGAGCTCGACATTGCCGGAGAAGGCGCGAGCGCCACCCACCCCCAAAGAGTGTCGCAGTTGCGACTGGCGCCATGTCAGGGCATCCGCCAGGTGGCTTTGGGGTCGTTTGCAGGCACCGGCGTTGAAGAGATCATGACATTACGACGTATGATGGATTGCTCTTTTCTCGGGCATCGTCCAACTTGGCGGTAGTCTAACCACCAAACAAGGCAACACCGCCTCAGCATTTGGCGCTTCAACATCATTATGCCAGCGGAAGCCTTACTTGGAGCTATGGACGCCAATCATGGGGAAGGGGAGGGAGTCGGCATGGCTGACCAGATTGCATCACAGTCAAGGTACATCAGACTGCATATATGCATACGTGCATACACTGTGAAATCAAGGAATCCCCCAGTCACTTACCAATATCACTGCATTTCCCTTTCCTTCGCCATCATCTTCGTCGGAAGGGCATTGGATACGCGGTCGCGCTTGCCTGATGTCAGGTGCTTGACCAGCCCTCTTCAAACCTTGCATGCACTTTCCTATCCACGCCGGTCCGCAGCTTCTCCTCCTGTATCCCATCATGACCACCTCCTTCCCATGCATCTCCGAGGACACGTAGGCTGCCCATCAACAGCCCGCATCCTCCTGTTGACTTCACACCCATCCACTCACAACCCTTTCATGCCTTGCAGCCTACCGACATCTCCACAACCAGCATCACCTAGACCCATACTCTCCTAGCATGCCTTCATATTGCCCAAGGGCCTTCATTACCACCATGATCGTTACCGGCATCCTTCTTCTCCCCACCGTCGTCCCGCACGCCATACAAGACCTTCAAGACCTGAAGACGGTTATCGATTCGGCGACGGCAACCATTGATGCCGCGCCGAACAACTCGAGCTGGGGGTTCTTCAACCCTGCGGCGCCGGCGGGGGCGATGGTGAGCAACCGGTTATCTGGACAATGGATCGATCGATGCTGACGGACGTCTCCTGCAAGGGAACGGCCGACCTCGTTACGAACATCACAACGACAATATTGCGTGCACAGTACCTGCTAAACGTCGACATGGCGAGTTATCCATCCACGCCTCGCATCAACATGGCGCTGATGACTTTGCAGACTGCTTGGACAACGTCCCCGAACGGCACACCCGATCCCCCTCCCAGCCCAATCACACCGGTGGAGATTCCCACTCCTACCGCCTTGACCAAGGCCCCGGACATGCCATCAGCTCTTGCGTCTCCTCCCAACACGTCTCTCGACGACCCGTACATGGCTTATATAACCAGCGTCCCGAACCTCGCCGGCGCACTGACAAAACTTGGGCGGGCCTGGCACAAGGAACTCAACAAGCCAGTCTGGGATGCAATCGACGCCCTGCAGCAGACAATCACGTCGTTCTCCACATCGATGTTGTCCGCCGAACTGATACGCAGCCCGGCGGTGCTGCGGACCATCAGGGCGAGCAGCAGCCTCGAAGACGCGCAGGTTGCCTGGAGTCGGCTGTTGAACCTTCCCGGCAGTGCTTCAGCCGAGAAGAGGTATATTGCGGGGGGTGAGAGACTGGCTTCTTTGGGTAGATTCTATACCCATGCGGAGCTTTGGGGCCGGTCGAAGGAATCGGGCACAGCGGCAGAGGTACGGTCAGACCAGATCTCTGCCAGGTCAAAGGGAATGCTTGCCCGCAAGGCTCGCCGATTCAGTGCGTAGAAGATGGGGACTGCAGCAAAGCATCCCTCCTTGACTACTGTATCAAGCGCTGTACAATAGTGTCGCATAACACAGTACCCGTGAGATCGAAAAGTGCACGTTCAAAGAGTCTCTCCATTCGTTTCCCGACCTCCTTCCAAAGCGCCTACCTACAACAACTCCCTCCTGCCTCGCATGAACTACATACAACGTCTCCCATATCCAGGCATACATCGTCACTCTCCAGGTCGCTCATCCCACCCTTGGCTGCAAAGGTCGAAGAATGTAGCGACAGACGGCTATGAAAAAAGGGAGGGAGGAAGGTGATCGTACAATAAGCCGCTTCGCTCGATTGAGTGTCCAGGGGTATATATAGGGCACGTTGAGGGATATCTTGGTGACAGATAGACAGACAGACAGACAGACAGACATGAAAAGAAGAAAGAGAAGAGGGAAGAAAAAAGATTGGACTGCGGATGTTGCAGCTCACATCATGGGAAAGCGAAACATGACTCGTGACAACACGGCCTCTTCCACAGCGCAACATCGTCGAGCCACAAACGGCACAACAAGGGGGTATTTGAACACCACAGAGCAGCGTTAAACGAAGGGGAGATTCGGGTATCCACATACCCTACTGCAGCCTCCATTACCACTACATTTCAACAGACGGCGTATGATGGCATACAGATCCATCATACCAACACCCACTCGCTTCCCCGCTTGATGAACTTGTCCAGCATCAGCGTCACGTCGGCGAGTACGAACCGGCAGATGTAGAAGCCAAAGAACTCGGCCGCGTGGCGGGCAGAGAGCTCGAGGCCGACGTGCGTGGGCGACGAGTGCTTGAGGCCTGGGTCTTCAACCTGACGGGCGATTTGGTCTGTCGGGTGGTCATTAGCGCCTTGATATACCCGTCTTGTCCATCCGAGGAGAGACTCACCCAAGATTTGAGCCGCATCGAATAGCTTTGCCAAACTGCCCATGTAGGCCGCGTTGGGCCCTTCAAAGGTCACATCCGACGTATCCCGTTTCGCAAACCTGATGTTGGGCAGGCTGGTCATCGGAAGCGTCGCCATGGTCAACGAGTCCTTTGACACTTCGCTGCGGTCGTGCTTCGGGCCGGACATGTTGCTCAGACCAACCGCAGAATTCTTCGATCGCAATTTCCGCCACGAGGAAAGGTATGATTTGCTCTGCGACATTGCACTCTTTGGTGCATGATCTTGGGATCCGTGCGATCCTTTTTCCGAACCGTTCTCCGCTGCAGCGCCCTGGCCAACCGTATGCGCATCTCTAAAGAGAACCGAGACGCTCTGCACGCCAACCTCGTTGCCGAGCTTCTTGGCCAGCTGTGTTTGCACTTGATCCAAGACGACCTCGAGCGCCTGCATCTCTTCCAGCACGGCGTCTGCATCCAAGGTATCTACCGAGGAGAGTTTTTGCAGAGCCGCGGTGAGCATGTCGCAGTTGGCAATCTTGTCGTCAAGGTACCTGAGCTTGACACCCTTGACACGCCAGACATCGCGGGGGATGAATAGCTTGGTCGAAAGATATCCGCCGCGTGGGTGCGCAATGGTTTGGTAGAAACATCGCATGAGCCAAAAGGGTCGTAGCATGTACGAGTCTGGGCAAGGCTCCAATGGAATCGGCGCATTCGTCACGGCAGCGCCAGGGGATCCAGGCGAGTACAGCGAATGGATGTCGCTTTCGAACAGATGCATACCGCCACTGGGCAGCCCATCGACGTTGAAAGTGGGAACACTCGGTGTCGGTGTCGGCATCGGCATGGCCGTGCTGTTTGGTTTTCGGCCTGCAAAGGAGAAGGATGCACTCAGAGGAGTGCCCGCAGAGCCATCCGAGCCATCCGGACTTGAAATCGACAAAGTACGCTGTTTGAGGCTAAGGGAAGACTTGTTCTTCCTGATGCCTATTGCTGGGCTCTTCCCAGTCTTTGGCGAGCCTGGAACAAGTGTGGTGTCATTTGACATGGCATGGCTGAGGGCAGGTGTGGCCGGTGACACTGTAAACGTGGTATCCGCAGGACTGGGGATCAGTAGAGGTTGTGGTGAAGGAGCGCTGAGATTGGCTGGTTGGCGGGCCTGCGGTATCGTGGGCACTTTGGAGGCAGTATCGACTGTGAACTGTGTGCTACCAAGGGTCACGGTGGCCGCCGACTTTGGTAGCGGTGGGATGTCGGGTCGTGGCTCTTTCTCGATTGTCATGGCCTTGTCGGTGAGCAGAGCAGGCTGTACGGGCGGCAGAGACGTTTCGATTTTGAGCGATTTGAGGTTCTGCCCAGACAGACGCCGGCTCCGTACCGAGCTGGTTTCTTTTGTGGCATTCGATGCTTTTGGCGTCGTTTGCGCGGTGTCGTTGACCTGGGACGTCTGGGATTCCGATACCGAAGGCAATGGCCCTGCTGGCGGAGGTACAGGGGGTGGAGAGTGTACCGGTGCTTTTTGTTTCGCCGAGGGCATCATCTCCGTGACGGTTGATAATGATGCTCCACCTGTTGTTCTGTGCGAAGACACCGAACTGTTGTACGTGCTGCCGGAAAAGCCACTGGAATCCGACTGCCGCGGTAACGACGACTTCGTTTGCAGGTCAAAATCGAATCCATCAAGCATGTATTCCCTGGTCATCTCGTCCAGCAAGCGCTCCTCCTCTTCAGCCTCGTCGTGGAATTTGTACTCGGCGCTTTCTCTGACGTGCGGCAGACCTTCGTTGCGTAGGCGAGTGCCCATATAATGGTACTTGGCTGCAGCCACCGCCTCTTCCCTCTCCGCTTCACGCACTCGTTCTTTCGCAAGTTCCACGTTTCTCAACTTGGTAGCAATCAGCTCAGCAGAATTCGGCAAAGACTCATCCGCATAGGGCTCATATCCCTCATCATATGCAGCTTCGACGGCTGCGTCTAGCGCGGCGTCGAACTCGGCTTCTGTAGCGCCACTGGCACTTCGGATGTGCTTCCGGCGCATGCCATCTGGAGAGAGCGAATGCACAGACGACGAATAGGAAGATCCTCCAGACTCGTCTATCGTGTCAAGCCAGGATATCGATTCACTGCTGTTCCCTCTCTTGTGCGTGTTCGTCGAGGTTCCGGATGCACCGTGAACAAGTGCTTCCGAGTCTTTGGAATGAGGTGGTGGAGAGGCCGGCGGTCGAGGGGAGAGCGGCGGCGGCATGTAGCTGCGGTCCATGGGTGATTCCAGGCCGGGCGTGCCCAGTACAGGCGCATCGTTGGCAAGACGGCCAGGCGGGGGCTGGAGATGGAAATCGGGGGTGCCGGAGATACCCTTTTGCACATCGCGAATAGCTGTTGTGATTACGGATTCTCGAGGGCCATCAAATTGGGTCGTACGCAGGGGCAACTGCTGTGAGGGTGCATGAGACAGATCGGTTCTGGCCGGCTGGTCGCCAAGAGGGGGGTCGTTGATGGCCCTGGTCGTAGATGCAGTGCGAATTGCCGCACCGCCCTCTGCTGCATCTAGCAGTATGGAGCGTCCTTCGTCGAGAGACTCGTTGCTCATCGGTCGGGCAGGCAGGGACTTGCCGTTCGCCTGGTAACCCAGATCCAATCTCTTGAGCTCTTCAATGCGATTGGTGTAGGTTACTCGCTATGCAGGTGTCAGCGTGTTGAGCGGGCGACATGTACAGACAACAGCTAAAGGAGCAGGGGCTGGAGAGTTGCTTACAATGGAGTCCAGCTTGCGTCTGTCTTCATCACCTGAACTGCGTATCATGACCTGCTGCAGTAATTTGCAGGCATCACCGTACGCCTGCACGGCGCCCTCGAAGTTCTGCGCATTGTCCAGCAAGACGGCAGTGTTCGCCTTCTGCAGCGCGCGTGAAAGCATGGTCTTCTTGTCCTTTTCCCGGCGCTCTCGCGTGCGCGGAGGTGTGCCCAGGTAGCTGTCGTCGAGGCGGCTGCTGTTGCTCTCGCTGCGGCTTCGCGAGCCCTGCTCTTTCGAGAACGAGCGCTCGTGGCTCGCAGTGTGCGGCGGGTGCTGAGGGGTGGTCTCCCTCGGGCGTGTTGCCGACACCGACACCGACACCGGCGCAGGCGCAGGCGCAGGCGCAGGGCGCGAAGATGCCGAGCCCGATCTGTACCTTGCTTCCGACTCCAGCACGCCGACGGGGGGCGAGCCCAGCGGCGACCTCCCTAGCACTCTATCGGCCTTGGTGCGCGAGGCAGGGCGCTGGTTGGAGAGGGCGCGCGGACGGGCGCTGAAATAGTCGGCCGAGGTGGTCGAGGTGTTCGAGGTGTAGGTGCTGGGCGTGAAGAAGCCGGCTGTCGTGGCGTCGCTCGAGGAGCCCGTATGCGGGCTGCTGGGGTTGTAGACGGTGGCCGGCAGTAGTGCGGGCAACGAGGGGATCTGGGGCAGCAGCGCAGCTGACGGGGGTGGATTGTAGACGGGCGAGTGGGGACGGCTGCGACGCGGGCTCGTGGACGGCGCTCCATTGACGGCGCCGGAGGCCTGCGGGGTGGTGGTGCTGGTGATGGTGGTGGAGGTGTCGATGTCGGTGTTGAAGGAGGACGAGGAGGAGGCGGCCGTGGTGGTGTTCAAGTGGCGCGGCGACTTGGAGCTGTCCTGGGTGCTCTGCGACCAGCGGTTCAGATTGCCAATGCCCTCGCCGGTGCCGGTGGCGGCGCTGGAACGGCGTTGCGACAGGGGCGGTGTGGCTCTCTCGACGGCGTTCTGGGGTTGCGACGGATCGGGGATCGTGTCCCTGAATGAGGCGGCCCGCTGGACGGTGACTACAGACGACGAGACCGAGTTGCTGCGCGAGGGGCGGCGGTGGACGATGGGCAGGACGGGCGCGTCCGGCGGCGAGGGCGTGTACATGTTCTCGTCCCCGGGCCTGTTCCCGTGCCTGTTTGCACTGTTCTGGGCCCGTCGCTGGCAGCCTGAAGCGTCTGAGACAGGTGGTCCCGTAATGCGTTCTCATGCACGACTGCGATGCTCCCGCATGGCGGCGTGCGCAGGAACGCGGCGACTCGGGGGCAGCGACGGCGAGGGCGATGTCGACGCTGTCTGTACCACTGCGGCTGGCTTCCGGACAGTAGTGGCTGGCAAAGCGACGCCCGCCCGCAGAGACGCAGAAACGCAGACGCAGAGACGAGGCCAGGGGTTGTGGCTGGAGGCCCGATGCGGCTAGCCAGGTGTGAATGCAGGTGGGTTGGTTCCCGTTCCCACTGGATTGTTCCCACTGGATTGCACTGGATGGATACCGCTATGGATGGCAACGTGCGAGGCTGTGTGGGAGAGCCCAGCGGCGGCCGATTTGACTTCTCGACACCCGCACTATCGCTGCCGCCGGTCTACCGAGTTCACACGGTGATGAGCGCCGGAGTCGACGCTGAGGGCTTACCGCGTTTCACACCCTCATGCTCGGATCTGTCTAGGCACATGGACTGTCGGGGTTGGGGTCGGGATCGGTGAAAACAGACCTGCCTCTGCCTCTGCTTCTACATGCACATACCATGTGCACACGAATAGACAACCCTGTGCCGGTGGACGTCTGCTCGGGAACCAAAAGCAAAGAACCCATGCACGCTGCAACAAAAAAAACTTGGAGACCCTGCATCGGCTGCTTCGTCAAATGCCATGGTTGTTGGGTATTGTGTCTATCTGCTCGCTGGAGTGATCGGTGTATCTGCCTGCCCGCACTCCGGTCATGTCCTGCCCACGGAGTGCTTGCTATGCCTGCGGACACCGTGGAATTACCATGGAAACCCCATGGAAAAACCATGTCCAGACTGCCCTCTAGCCCTATTTTCGTCTCGTTCATGCATTGCCGTTATTGCGTCATGTCCCGTCCGACAGTGCTTACCTCATGTCGACTGATCACCGACGGGCACACCTCACGCCATCGTCCTTCACTCGATGCCATCTCTCTTCCCATTCATACTCAGCGCAGGTCCCCCATAATGTCCTCGTCCTCGTCGCCCCAACCGCCAATGTCCATGGCATCCGCACCGCCGCCGCTGGCCTTCTTGTTCTGGCGTCTGACATACTCGGCATATTCTTTAGTAATGCTCAGACGGAAGTCCGCATCCTTCACCTGCTTCGCCAGTAGGTTGGTCCGCTCCGTCCGCTCCAGAAGCGCCTGCTGCTGCTGCTTCTCTGATTTCGCGAGCGGGCCTTGCGTGGGGTCGAGAGAGAAACGCAGGACGGCGCCTACCTCCGGCTTCTCGGTTCGCTCCAAACGGGCGTTCAAGAAGCCGTCCCGGATAAGCGTCTCCACAAATGCAGTGGTATCGCCGACATTGCCGCCCACACTGGTAGCGATGTTTGAGACCGGTATCGCCGAGAACGTCCGTGACAGGCGAGACACAAAGGACCTGGATTGGTGTTGCACCAGCTCGCTGACCAAACCCGCGTTGCCATCCTGCACGTTGCATTAGCCAAGCGTTGAAACAGAGGGTCCTGTTTCAGTGGGGCAGAGGGGCAGTTTGCGTCAAACCCTGGACTGGCGTCATGTGTTTGACAGCAACCAGAGCAATAAGATTTGGGTGCAAGATGGATCAAGAAGAGGATCAACTCACATCTGCCCACGTTTCGTACCCCGCAGCGACCTGGGCCTTCAGTTTTAGAAGGTTGCCGAATTGCGAGAAGGCGTCAACGAGAGCCTCGTACGCCTTGGCAGCATTGCGCACTTGCTTTATGGCGTTGCTGTTTGCTGTTCGTGGCGTCTGCTTGGTCTGGGATACGGTTAGCATGAGTTCCTTGCCCAACCACACGCAGACTCACCGATTGGTTGTTCACCAGACAGCCCACGAGCAACCACTTCTTGTAAACTTCCAGCATCAGTCCATTCGCCACGTTGGCTGCGGGGACCACCAGTGCATGCTCCAGCAGCTGATGAGCGTGCTTGAACTGTCGCACGCCCATGTAGGCCATGGCCCCAAGCAGATAGTACTCCTGCACGTCGGCCAGCGTGATCCTCTCCGAATGGCCTGATTTTATGTGTATGAACTCGCCACTGGTCGTCGAGTCGGCGCAAGGAACAGAGTGCTCGATGCCGTCTCGGAGCGACGGTTGTATGGCGGAGGGGAAGCTGTGGATGTAGTTGTCCAGGATAGGTACGGCGGCGGTATACGAGCGCGTCTCAAGACACAGACGTACAAAGGCGAGGTGGGTGGATGTAAAGCAGCCGGTGGTGGGGTCGAGGCGCAGCATTGCGGACCGTATAGGCGATATGGCGAGTGCAGACTGCCTACGGTTAGCTGGTTGCTGCTGCTGCTGCTGCTGCATGCCGCTGTCTGGAAGCCGAGTAACGCACCGATCCCACAGCTCGCGCTATCTGCTCAACGTACTCTACCAACCTCTTGTACTCGATGCCGGCATACCGCATCTGCACCGGGTCGAATGACTCCAGGAAGAGCACAAGCTTGTTCCATAACGGGTTCCCTGGCTCGAGCGGGGCCGTGGCCTTCCTCTCGACTGCATTCTGGATGCGGAGGCGGAGGGTGACGGCGTAGGCTATCGAGTTTGCGGTGGGATCCAGCACGGTCAAGATGTCCTGCGGCGTGTCTGCTCCCTTCAGAAAGTGGGATGGGCTGATCTTGTGGAGGGCGTCGAAGAATTCACGGGCCTGCTTATCGTATTCGCGCCTCTCCCGCAGCTCTGGTGCTTCCCGCTGGAATCCAAGCAGGACGTTGAGGAGCTCGCCGGACATGACGAGGGCGGGTGCAGCCTCGCAGGGGTGGTGGTCGTCGTCGTCGTCGTCGTCGTGGCGGGCCGTCTGCGTGGGCGGGGGAATGTGGAATGCGGGATGCGGAATCGATGTTCAAGGTCCGCGGTGGACATGGTGAAGCTCGAGCTCTAGGCTACCGCGCACAGACCACAAGTACCCCACGATTGCTTGTTGTCTCCATTGCTCGTTGCTCGTTGCTCGTTGCTCGTTGCTCCATTCCATTGCGTGACTGCTAAAGACATAACCATTCATCAATTGCGCTGCTCGTGATCCGACATCAAAACACCCTCGTGAACCAAAATCAAAACGCCCAGCAATGCCGCTCAACACCAAGGATACCCTTTCCGTCATCCCACCGTCACCCACCCATCACCTCTTCTTGACCGCCTCCTCCATCCTTCGCACCAACGACTTTAGCCCGACGCCCTTCTCGCAATTGTTCTCCAGATACATCTCCATCTTCTCCCTCACCTCCCTCATGCCCTTCAGCACAGGCATCCTCGCACCCTCCTCCCCGTTCAGATGCATCAGCGGGTTCAGCAACAGCTCAAACGTCTCTTGCCAGATCTCCGTCTGCCAGTACCGTTTCAAGCTCTCCTTGAGGCGGTAACTCTTGGTAGCGCCCGCTCCAAGGGAGGCTGCCCGTTCTGCAATCGTGGAAATGTATTTGCCAAACAACAGGTTGTGCACGATGCCCGCAAGTCCGTGGTAGTCGATCTGGTACGTCCACGGCCGTAGTTCGCGCATCTCGGCGCAGTCGGCTTCGGTCGTGGGCCAGTCGGCTATGAACTGGACATTGGGAACGAAGGCCTTCATGTCAATACCGCGACCGAAATCGATCAAAGCAATGCCCTTGGCAGCCCAACCAGCCGTGCCATCGCGCTTATACTGGGACTCCCACACTCCATCCTTGGGTACAGTGTCGAACCGGACAAGGATATTGTCAGACTTGAGGTCGCCGTGCATCAAGCCCTTGGAGTGCAGTGCCTCTACGGTCCGGAAAAGCTCGACGGTGAAGAACATGGCCAGCTGCTCGTCCATGACACCATTCTCTGCGCGAGCGATGTTTACCAGGTCGAGAAGCGTGCCTTGGTCCCGGAACTCTTCAATGAGGTAGCACTCGTCCTTGAACATGTGCATCTCATACGCATGCACGATCGAGTCGACTGGACGGGATACACCAAGACGTCGTTTGGCTTGCCGCATCATGTAGAATTCCCAGGGAGAAGGTGGCTCCTCCATCTTGATGGCTTCCAGAGTTTGACGCCTGAGGCCAAATTCGCCTTTGCCCATCTGCGCGGGTCGGTTCTCATCCTGCTCTTCGCTGCCTGCACTTTCCGCGAGGTACACGGGAGCAAAGGCGCCCTTTCCCAGTTCTTTCTTGACCGTGTATAGCCTGTCCGATCCTTCAAAAGCGAGCGTGGGTGCGATGGATAGATTGGTTGTCGTCTTCTCGGTGGAGTTGCGGCTATTGGCCTTCGTTATCGCTTTGGTAAACTTGCGAATCTCGGCGCCCTTGCCGTAACTCTTCTCGATATCCGCGAAGTAGCCTTCGTAAGAGCTCAGGGGCGGCTGTATCTCTCTCAGAATGATTTCTCTGATGGCTTCGTCCACCGGATTGCACTGGGCATCATGGATGATTGGTCCCCTCGGTTTTGTGTCCTTGGGACCGACATCTTTCCTCGCCAGCATCGTAGGTTTCAACTCGACACGCTTCATCTCCCTCAGGGCCAGCTTGGCCACTTTACCTGCGCCCTCTACGGGATTCCCGAACGCTTCTTGTAACGGACTACTCCAAAGCTCGTTGTCATCTTCGAGTATGGTGGGTGCACCTTTGGAACGCGAAGGCGTTTTTGCTGTGAAGTGCTCCTTCTGAGCATGAACGGTGGCCACTCCGACGGACGATTCGGTCTTCTCGACGATCGGCGTCATGAATGGAAGGCGGTTGTTAGCGGCCACAGCAGGATCTCGATACGGTTGAGTAGGAACGTCGTAGTTCTCGGGAGGTACTGGCACGTAGCGTGTGGGGAGCGAGCTCGGTGCTTCGGGAGACGTTGGCGTGACGAGCTCCTGGCTCTGCTCCTCGATTTGCCCATGGGTGATGTCGCTAAACGATTCAGCGTCAGAATCCTCGTCTTCATTGACTGAAGCGGAGCATCGGTGTTCTTCGGGGACATGGTTGATTTCCGTAAAATCGGACCACGCTGAAACGCTCTTAACATCGGTATTGTCAGCCTCAGACCCGCTGTCCTCATTGTCGCCCATCGTAGTGCCGAGGGTGAAGTCGGCTGCTGTGGTTTCGTCCCCCATGTCACTGTTGGCACATGATATCCTGCCGGTGCCAGTGCTCTCTCCAGCACTGGTATAGCCGTCATCCTCATCGTCGCTGGTTTCCTCTTCACTTTCGGCTTCGGCTTCAGCTTCGGCTTCGGCAGCTGCTTCGGTGTGCTCCTGGAGAGGCTGGTTGAAGATGTCGTAGATCTCGTCCATGGCCTCCCTGGTATTGATGGTCACTGTTGGCTCCTTGGATCCCTTTCTCCGTCGAACTCTGCGGCCTGTCGGAGAATCCAGATTTGTTTGGACTGTATCGTGTCAGAGTAAACGAGAAGTGAGGGCTTTGTTGATACCTACTCGTCTGCGTCTCCCCACGAATCTCCTTGACTTCCATGACCTTGATCTTCCTGGTGCGGTTTGCGCGCTCTTCTCTTCGGGCCTTCTTGGCTGCTTTGGTCCTCTCCAAATGCGCCTGAGAAGGTGGCACGTTCTCATCGTTCATAGCATTCTCGTCGTCGACGCTTCCTTTGAGCGGCACTGTCTGCGGGTTGGGAGATTCGCTTTGCAGTTCCCTCTGTGCCAGGGGGGATGGTTTTAGCTTGGCAGGCTTCGGTGTCGGGGCTTCCTCTTGCTGTTTACCCTTTTCCTGCTCCTCGCGCCTGATGGCTGCCCAGTCCATGTCCAGCCAGCCCCGGTGCTTAGCTCGGAGCTCCTCGAAGGAGTACTCTTGCGACATGGGATCTTCGCGATCCGGGTACACCTTCTGCAGATCTGCGTAGACAACCTCCAGTCTTCCGGTCTTCGGATTGAGGGCTTGTTGGTGCTCACGCAAGGGATGGGGGATGGAAGGTTCGTCATTGGAATTTGATTCGGTCTGAAATACATGTCGGCAAACGCCAGCCCGTTAGTCCTATGATCGTAAATAAACGAAGGGGTGTGGTATGCGTGGGTGGCCCGGCTTACCTCGTCTTTGAATATCATCATCTTCTGAGCGCCCGTGTTCTTCTTGCCAACCTTCAGCGTCTCGCCGACCCAGGATCGCGCCTCGGTTGTGTTCTCCTTCTTCCGCTCGCCGAGCGCCCCAATGCTGTCCCAACCCTGGGTACTCCCGCTCGAGCCAGGCTTCGGAGGCTCGCCGGCGTCGGAGAAGATGGCAAGCTTCGGCTTGGCCGACTTTTGCGCGCCGCCTCCCGTGCGCGCTCGGCTCTGGGCCTGCGGATCGGCCGGGCTGGCTGCGGCGGGCGCGAACGGGTCGGCCTTTGCAGCGAGCGCGGGTCGGACCGCGGGCAGAGCAGGGCTGGCGGGTTCTGGCCCTGGGGCTCCTTGCGGCCGACTCTCGAAGCGGTGCTGGAACTCGCCGTACTTGCGCACGAGACGCTCGACGGGGCGGGCCTCCCGGTCGATGCCCATGCTGTACACCTCCTCCGCCTGCGACCACCGGCCGGCCGTCTCGAGCCAGGCGGCGAATTCCTCGTAGAAGAGGGCCAGCTTGCCGCCGATGCCGTGCCGGGCGAGATAGGCAAAGGCCTCGCGCGGGGCGTCGGAGAAGAAGCGGATGTAGTGCAGCCAGAGCCGGAGGTAGCGCGGGTCGTCCCTGTAGTGCGCCGACGCCTGGAAGGCCTTTGTGGCGCGCTCGAGCAGCGGGCACAGCTGCGACTGCGCCGTGTTTTGCGCCGAGGGGTACGCGTCCAGCGTCCACTTCACGTAGCGGTCGTAGATGTCGAGCGGATCGTCGGACTCGTCGATGGCCAGCAGCTCCTTTTCGAACTGCTGCCGCGTCTCGCTGTGGGCATCTTGGACGTGGGCCGGCGAGGGGCCGGCGGCGGGGGACGACGAGGCGAGCGGCGGCGTGTACAGCTGGGCCAGCGCTTTGGCAGACCGGCCGCTGGGGAGCGACTGGATGTTCTCCTTCTGGTTCTCAATGACGTCGAAGTCGACGAGGTCGTCGGGGCCCATGGCAGTCAACTTGGCGTGGTGTGTGGTGTGTGGTGAGGGTGCAGGACAAATTCGCGGAGCCATTCGCGGAGCCATTGACGGAGTTGGCCAGGCAACCAACATCAATCGTATCTAACTGGCATCCAGCGTCCATAGCAACAGCAACATGAATATACGTGGGCAGCGTAGAAGCCCGACGTGGGCAGAGCAGGCGCAGCAGCAAAAGTACAAAGGGGACGGATTCATGCGCATACACGGTATAGTGTCTGTCAGTCAAACACAACCGCCATCCTGCCGCTGGCCTTGCGGCTGTTCATCAGCTCAACCATCTTGGGCACCTCCTCCAATCTGTACGTCGTCAGATGGGGCTGGATGTTGTGCCTTGCGCTGAACTCAATCGCCGCGCCCATGTTGTGCGGGGTTCCGTTGTTGGCCCCTTTGACACGATAGCGACCGCGTTCAGCTGCAGCGGCTCGCGGGGGATGCCAACCACCATGAGGATCCCTTGGCCCGGCCTGAGGATGGCCGGACCGTCGTCGTACGATCGCTTCGAGGCCGTGAAATTCACCGCAGCGTCAGCGCCGCCACCGGTCAGCTTGACCACCCTCTCCTTCCAGTCCGTGTCTGTCGAAGAATCGAACACGTGGTCTGCCCCGCACCGCTTCGCCTCCTCGAGCGCCTGCTCTGCGATATCAACCCCGATCACGTTGAAGCCCATGGCCCTGTGAAGCGCATCAGCGGAGTCGCAGTCGCCGCCGGCGCCGTCTCTTCGCATACTTTGCGTATTGGATGCCCAAATGCCCGAGCCCGCCACAACCCACCACGACTACCCACTGGCCAGCCGCCAGCTCGCAGTCCTCGATCGCATGGTAGGCGGTAACGCCGGCGCAGAACAGCGGTGCAGCGGTCTTGACATCGACTGGCTCCGTCAGCTCGCCGTGACCTTCCCAGTGTGATTTGCCATGACATACGTCCTTCGGGGAGTACCATGGCGGCTCGCGCATCCACAACCGCATACTCTTGAAAGTAGCCGTCGAGCGCGAAGCCCTGCATCTCGGTCTTGCCCGTCACACACCAGGCGTTGTGGACGTTGCGGCAGTTTCCACATTGGAAGCAAGCCGACATGACGGGCAAAAACCCTACCTTGTCCCCTTCCTTGAACTCCTGCGCGGCCTCGCCTGATCCGGTGGCGACAATCGTTCCCGTGGCTTCATGGCCAATGGTGACGGGATTTTGCCCCAGTACGAGCCCTTGGTCGTTTGGCTCAAAGTGCATCACATCCGAGTGGCAGAGCGATGCACATGCGATCCTGACAAGAAGCTCATGTTCGCGAGGTTGAGGTACTGGGATCTCGTTCAAATGCAGTGCATTGTCGCGCTTGTCATATCTACCTCTGCTCAGAAAACCCCCTCCTTTCCCGGATGAGGGACTTACTGCTGCGCTCGCATCGTCTGTTTGGCCGGCGGACCCATATCGCTGAGCTGGTTTCAAGCAGAGAGTCCAAGGTCAAGTTTGACGTAGGACGGTCTGAAAATGAAGCAAGCAGGTGTACTACTGTATATCCCCTCTATTTGCAGGAAAAGCTCTGCCGGGTTGCCCAACTACAGTTCATGCCCGCTATCCCACCATGCATCTCCATACCCCGCCGTTGGGGCTTTCCGACATACTATGTGAAGCGTGGGATTTGCGATAAGCTTACAGTTGCTGGCATACGCTTACAAGGCATCATCATTTCCGAGAGCTTTGAATAGTTCCATTCAACACTATACTAAGCAAATTAGTCCACCTGGCCGCATCGTCAAATATGGTCTTGACCCGGTCTGCTATTGGTCTGACAGACACATTGTCGGACACCGTGCTGCTTACTCACTTCCCGGAATGCGGCTCTGGAACTTCGAGGTCGTATTGTTGTGCTTTTTTTGCATGGCAGACTCTAATCCTTCCATCAGTACAGACCACTCGGAGATATCGATCCTTCCGTCATAATGGGGTTGGTAATTTCCCCGTGTACAGGAGGCCATCAGCCATCCCGATTAGGCGGTACTTGAAAGATTGAAAGCTATACTTGGTGATGGTGACGCTGGTATAAGTAGGTACGGTTCTTCGCGTGCAACATCATCGAACCCATCACGCATTCTATCCATCTTTTCCCAGTCACTCACTCACTTACCACTTTCCCTTCGTACAATCGTTTCGTCACCATCGACGTACGTTCCTTTTCGAACCTCGAACCCATCCAACATGTCACCCTCAGTCCAGTCCGCCATGCTTCTTTTCCTCGCTCTCGCTTCCGCAGCTCCCGCGCCCACCACACCCAACCCTCTTCTCCCACGTGCTTTGAACCCTTCTTGCGCCCCAGGTGGGAACTTTGACCTCTCCAAGTGGAGCCTGCAACTCCCGACGGGCAGCGCCGGAAAAGTCGACTCCATCTCCGCCAGCCAACTCAAGGGCTGCAGCGGCTGGACGAACGACAAGTACTTCTTCACCGCCAAAGACGACGGCGCTCTCGTCATGAAGGTTCCGGGATCTTCGACGTCCTCCGGTTGCGTCACGACGCCCAACAGCAAACACTGCCGGACCGAGCTCCGTGAAGCGTCGCCGCAGTCCTGGGACTCCAAAACGGCCACCAATCGCCTCAGATCCAGTCTCGTCGTCAAGACGGCCGACGATTCAAAGTACGGTACCGTGATCGGCCAGGTCAAGGTGGATGACAAGGTGTCCAAGAAGCCGCTCACGGAGCTCTTCATCAACAAGAGCGGGACCATCACCGCCGGGGTTTCCCAGATCCCAGATGTGAGCAGCTTGAAGATGACCGAGGTTGGCAAGGTCAAGATTGGAGAAAAGTTTAGCTATGAGCTGAGGTACGAGAAGGGCGTTCTCAGTGTGGTTATCAACGATGGGGCGGCGAAGACGTTGAGCACTGGGTCTATCCAGAGCCCGCCGTGCTACTTCAAAGCTGGCAACTACAATCAGGGCAACAGCCCTAGCGAAGTCGAGTTTTACAGCATCGACATCCATCATTGAAGAGCCAGCGGAGAATGGTTGGTCTGGCGAGTTGGACGTTGTAGGAAGAGGGTAGAGTTCGGACTGTTTTGGGAGCATATTCTTTTCTAACCTTGGTCATTAGTATACAGCTGGCTTTCTATTTAATTATGCAATCTCTTTGATAACGCACGCACATTTCTTCTTTTCCAAATCCAAATGCACTGTTGTATAACTAGGGTGGCAGGGGCAATGGACCGGAATCGCCTTGTACCAATGAATGTGTTTGCATTTACAAAGTCGTGGTCTCGTAAACGATACAACGGAACCATGGCTCATCTGCACAAGGCCAACGAACGAAAGGAATTCGGCCCAACCAACAACGCTACGAAAAGGGTATCACATCCTAACCAGTCTTCGAGCGCCACCTAAAGCGATAAAATCAAACCTAGAAATATACGCCGAACATGACGCATTCGGGTGGTTCCTCGTTTTGTAGACAACAAGATGCGCCGCCAATATCCACTGCCTTTGGCGACTGAGCACCTGCATTCGTGTCTGTACAGCCTATTCGGTTTTCCGGCTTTTTCGTCCCTTGCTACCTTGCAAATCGGTACCTGACAGGTCACAGGTCCTGGTGCGTTTCAGGTTCCTGGCGCGAGGGGACATGCTCCCGCTTGATGTACTTGTGCGACTTGTTCTGGTGGGCTGGGCTGTCGTAATCGGGTCTTCGGGACTTTGGAATCCACTACCACCACCTGCTGTAGCTGCAGAACTGCCTGCAGGTATTATCTCAGCAAGGCGGTCTGCGATAGCAGCATCGTACTCGCGCTCAGAGTTCCGCACAGTCGTTGGGTCCGTCTTGCGAGCTGTGGCGAGTAGATCGATCGAGTCATCACTGTCAGAGTCCTCTTCTGACGACTCCTCATCAGAACTCTCAACCCGATTCCCTAGACGGATGGGAGACAGGTCAGGAATCCGTTGAGAGATGGTAAGCCCGTTTTCGGAGCGGTCTGTTGTTGGTGGGTTAGAAGAGACATCTGAATCAAGGTCTGAATCGACATCGCCCGATGAAATCGAATCGAATGGAAGGAAAGATGCCGGTGGGAGCGATGAGCTTGGAAGCGATTTTCGAGATGCTGATAAGATTTCCTCCTTGATTACCGGCTGCGATTGTTTCGATGACGAACCTTGGGCATCGAGGAAAGAATCTTGGCCAAGGGCTTCGAGGATTGATTGGGGGTACAGCTGTGACTTGCGACGCGTAGTCGGATCCCCAGACGCGGTCTGAATCTGAGAGCGGCGGACCGTGATGGAAAAATTATCATCTGGCTGAACTCCTCCAAGACCAGAGGCTTCGAACTCAATGGCATCAGGACTCTCGGCGTCGTTGTCGGTTCTGAGTGCTTCAGGGAAGAATTCCATTTCTCCATCACTGGCACTTGATGTTGTTTGTAAACCATCTTTCTGATTGATATTTATAGCCATAGTGTCAAGTGGGAAGCGTGGTTCGCTCATGCCTATACTGTATTGTTTTGTCGAATTGTGTGGGGTAGATGGAATGCCGATGGGGTGTGAAGTGAAGCTGCTGTAGGAATCAAGGTTGTAATTTGAAACCCCTCCAAGGTCTCCGCTCAGGTCCGTACAAAATTTGGCTTTATTGTAAAAAATTATCGGGCCATTATCGCGTTGTTTCCTCGACGATGAGCTATGCTTAACGGAGCCAAGTCCAGAAGAGTCGCCGAGTTGCCGTAGTTGGAGAAAGGAGTCTATTTCGTGTCCATAGGAATCCTCATCCTCATCAGACTCCTTGTGGAAGAGTGGAATGTAAGTGAACTTCTCTTGCTCCCTCTGCTTCTGGGAACGGGCTGTGCGCATTGCTCTTCGCTTTGTATCCAACCTTGACCCACCGCTGCCACTATGGCCCGTCTTGGGGTCTTTAGATGGTGATTTACCACTGCCAACAATGACAGAGCCATAGGGAGAATCCCCGCTGAGATATTCGGAGGAGCTACCGCTGCTCGCTTTGCTCTCGTCCGAGCCCCCTTTCCAACGAATCTTCCGTCCGTCAAGGGAGAGTTCGAGCTTGGAGCTGTATTCGGTGACTGCCTCTTTGACAAAGTCTGGGGTGACGTTGAAAGTGTGTAGCTGTGCCATATTCATAAGGAGATTGAGATACAACCATCCGTGCCCGAGCTCTGGTGCTTCTCGGGTACTCATATTTGGCGGGGTGAAGCCGAGATGGCGGATGTAATCCATGTTCTCCGCGGGTACTTGAGCTCTGGATGGGTCCAAGTCCAATGGTCTTGTGGGTCGCTGGTCAGGGGATCCAGAATCCGCCAAGTCATGTTGATTGATGCTGAGATTCGACCGCAACTTTTGCAACGAATCGCCACTGATCTGACCGGTCATGTCCTCATCGTCCGCCCATACCGGCATGAAGCGCGCTTCGCGGTGACCCTCTAACCGTGACCGTTGACCAATTGCCTCCTTTGCCTGTCGATCGGCCATGGCAGCGGATTGGGCGACTTCTTCCTGCTGCATGGGCTGAGGATGATTTCCGGGTGTCGACCGCTTACCCGCGAATATTTGCTCCAAGCGACGGACTACCAACTTCTTCCTTGACTTGTCGGTCGTTTGTGCATAGCTTTTGGACAACAAACCCACGGGTATATCATGAAGATAGGAATGAATACTTTGCTGCTGCCGACTGTATTGCGACTTGGTCATCCGACGGCGGTCAGTGTCGTTGGGAGATGTCTGGTTGAAGGCATGATTCGACGGTGCCGATATCGAATGTTGACCGGACAATGACACGTAGCCAGATTCTGCAAATCTCGAGGCATGCGAGGATGTTGGCTCTTGGTGCTCGACTAGCGACGGCTGGTGTGGGATGGCCGGGATGGACGAAGGACCGCTACTGGAACTGTCGCCCAGTTCTGCAGCAAACTTGCACAGCGTATCCTCCAGCTCTTTCTTCTTGTGGTCAGGTAGGCTGTGGAAACGGACCTCGAAAAGCTTTTCGTCTTGGAGGTGATTGTCGTAAAGCTTCTCGTATTTTCTTAGTTTCTGCTTCAGCTTCTTGTTTGCAACGGTCAGGTCGTCGATTACGCCTCTGAAGCCTTCGGTGCTGCTGCCATCCGTGTCGAAGTTCGTCAGGCCTGGACAATAGGGCATCGATGTTTGCGCCTGATGGTTCTGGTCGTGGGGTATAGTGCAGTCGGGTAGGCTGTCGCCAGAGGAAGAGTTACGAAGGAAGAAGGGCGGATCGTCTGGCAGGAGCGGTCAGCAATGGAATTGGACGTCGCCGCGGCGGCCACTCACTGTCTGCCAACGAGGCATCGGTCTGGAGTGCGTTGTTGTTGGAGCTCTCGAACCACTTTCCAGCATCGCTGCTTTCGCCCGAGCTTTGGTGGTTGGACCGGACTCTGGGCGGGTTTGCCCAGTCGCTTGCGGCGGCGGCGGCAGTGGAGGGATCGCGGAAGGTTGGAGCCTTGGGGGGCACACCGGTGGTGGTTGGCGGGCTGTGGCGGAGAGAGACGGACAGTTGGGCGGGAGGGCGGCGGGAGTGCGCTCGTTCTTGCAACTGCGGCGGCACAGGTCCTGGCGGGTCCTTCATAACTGCTGCTCAGTGTTGCGTGGAGGTGGAAGGTTGGCGATTGTGGGGGGAAACCATGCTCCGTGCATGCGCGAGGATGATGGCCACCGACGTTGGCTTGCAGACGTGATATAATGGGATATAACGTTAGTTGTAAAGTTGAGGTCGATGGAGATGGGGATGGGGCAGGCGATCGAGGATGCAGCGCCGGACGGCGGGCATATGGGCCAGCAGAGCCTCTCATGATGGGGAAGGGATACCGGGAGATGGTGCAGTGAGGTCCATCAACGATGCTTCCGATCCTCAGCAATGCCAAGTGTCACCGCGATCGAGAAAAACGGTGGCGTGAGTGCTGCATCGCGCACGGGCTGGACCTCGCCTGGACCATCATCGACGATGTTGACGAACTGCAACATGTT
This sequence comes from Corynespora olivacea, assembly GCA_019202945.1. Taxonomy (NCBI): domain Eukaryota; kingdom Fungi; phylum Ascomycota; class Dothideomycetes; order Pleosporales; family Corynesporascaceae; genus Corynespora; species Corynespora olivacea. The sequence continues at coordinate 310,794 of JAGQEM010000001.1, forward strand.
CTGCTGCCCAAAATGAGTGCACGGTGATTGTGGCATGTTGCGAGTATTTGCAATCGATCGATCCATACAGACAGACAGACACGCATGCGTGGATGGTTTGCCTCTCGACTCTGCACCATGCAATAGGTACTGATTCTTAATCGCACGCACTGGTGAAGGCACCAGTAGGGCTGACACCCCACCCGATGAGATCATATGTCCTGACAGTCATAGTAGTACATAGCGGAGACCACCCAGATCCTGGTGTATACATAACTAGTGGTAATTGTGGATTGTGCGCGCGATCTTGTCTGCGGTGCGAATCGTTACCAATCTCGTTGCCCTGGACCCTGAATCGCTGTTTTCGGTGCCGTCTTAGCCCGACCCGATCGCGATGGCAGTCGAAGAACCCGTGTCGTTCAGCCAGGATCTTGTCTTGCATCCTCTGTTGCGGTGTACTGTGTATTACATCATCTATTGCGGTGTATTCGGCCTCCATTGCCGTGTATTCGGTTTGGGCTTGCTTGCAATTTCAGATGCTCACTCCCTTGCTCCTCAGCACGTTGACGCCGCCGTGTGCAGTGTAGTCAGCCCATTCACTCAGCGCTCCCAATGCGCCCCCGACCTTCATAACGTCTCCCAGCCTCGCATCGAGGAACTCTTCCGTGTCGATGAAGTTGGTTGACGTGTCCTGTGTCATGAAGACCTCCGTGGCGGAGTAGACTGCCGACAGACTCGCTCGCTTTGTGTACCAGCTGCCGTCCACACTCTTGTCGCCGGCGAGGTACCATATTTCATCCGCCAGTCGTGCCAGCTCGGCAAAGGACGGAGCAATATAGCTCGGCTGGGCCATGATTGCGAGCGCCTGTAATCTGTGAGCTCGGCTCCAGACCATGTTTGCGGGGGGGCAACTGACCTCCCGCCATCGATGTATGATGGGCTCGTTCGCCCGAAGCCGGGACAAGGCCAACGTCCTGACCTTTGCTCCGGTTCCCAACTTCTCGCTGGCTTTTTCGCTGGAAGGAAATTGCACCGAGTCCTTTAGGGCGAGCCGCTGCGTGACGAGGTGGTAATTCACGAGATCGAACACACCTCGCGGGAGTAAGTTTGTGGAAGCGTCCAGATATCCAGCATCGCGAGCGCCCAGCTGCAGCGCATCCCTTGTGAAGCCAAAGCCAGGGACGTGAAGCAACGCAGCAGCGAGTATGGCGGACTCGGCGGGAGGGAACGGCGGCGGCTGGCTGTATTCGGATGAATGGTAGCAGCACTTCTGTCGCCATACTGCTGCTGGCCGAAGGGAGGTTGCTCGGATCGTGCCGAGAAGCGAACTAGCTAAGCGTATAGGAGGCATTGCAGTGTCTGGATGAGGGTGAAAGAGGTGCAGGTGCAGATCCTGGTCGATGGCAAGCCATCGCCAAGGTGCATCATCCAGAACATCGGATGGATGCCGATCAGCGCGATGGTGCACGAATGGCGCATCTGCAGTCTCGATTCGTCACACGCGGCGCTGTGATTCATTTTGTAGCGGTTCACGCAGCCGCCTGGATGGTGCATGAGTAAACCAGGTCAATGGCTCACGTGACTGCCCGACGCGAGGCCGCGTCCCGGACGCGTCCATGTCAATTCTCACCACTTTCCTCTTGGGCTTGTCAACCTCGACCGTGATAGCGATTGTGACTGCGACCAATCCAGGCCTTGACGCTGTTGAAACCCCTCTCTACAATGGCGCGCCAGAAAGTCGAGCTTAGTGAGTATGAGCGGAAGCGCCAGGAGAACATTGCGAAGACGCAAGCGCTTCTGCGCAACCTCGAGATGGAAGCGGCCGAGGCCGGCCTTGCGCCCACCACCAAAGCACCGTCGTCTGCGAAACCACGACCGAAGCCCAAGAAGCCCGCCGTGAAAAGGGCCAAGCAGGAAGAGATTGTGCCGCGGCGGACCTCGTCTCGTCTCAAGGGCATTGAGGCAGACAGCGAGAAAGCGAAGCGCAAAGCCGAAGAAGAGCACGAAACGCGCAGAGACGTGGAAAAGGCAAAAAGGCTGCGCATCAGTGATGCCTACAACTTCAAGGACATCGTGGTTGCGGGCAAAGAGTGGGACATGACCGGGAACTTCCTGTCCATCGTCGGGCCCGCGAGACCTTACGAGCGCACATTTGACGACGAAGACGTCAAAGGGACAACGGACAAGGAACTGAAGGCATTGAGACAGAAAATGAGCGGACTGGAGCTCTGGCCGGAATTTGAACCCAACGAGCTGAAGATTACTCCTGAACGTATAGTGAGTTGCAGCCGCGACAATTGTCCTTTGCGATTGGACTGACCGTCTTGTAGTATGCCATCGGTATGCATCCGACCACGGAAAAGCCTCTAGTGTTTGCAGGCGATAAGCTCGGGAATCTTGGCATCTGCGACTGCTCCCAGAAAGCTGCCGAAGTCAAAGAAGAGGACGATGAAGACGCTGACGTCGAAGGACCAAGCATCACAACCCTCAAACCTCACACCCGAACAATCCATACCTTTCAGTTCAGCCCCCATGATGCAAACGCGTTATACTCGGCTTCCTACGACTCGACTATCCGTAAGCTCGATTTGGCAAAGGGAGTTGCTGTCGAAGTGTACGCACCGTCCGATGCAGGTGAAGATGCACCCCTGTCTGGCGTCGAAATTTCAAAGAACGATGCAAATATGTTGTACTTCTCAACACTAGACGGCCGCTTTGGAATATACGACATGCGCACACCACCAGAGAAAGCTGCTGGTCTGGAAATCTTTCAATTATCGGAGAAGAAGATTGGGGGCTTCAGCCTCCATCCGTTGCAACCCCATCTCGTCGCGACCGCTTCTTTAGACCGGACCCTGAAAATATGGGACCTACGAAAGATCAACGGCAAAGGCGAATGGCGCCTTCCAGCTCTGCTCGGTGAGCATGAGAGCAAACTGTCCGTGTCGCACGCAGCGTTCAGCTCTGGCGGCCAGGTGGCAACCGCCTCATATGACGACACTATCAAAATCCACGACTTCTCCAAAACTGTGAATTGGACAGTCGGCACGTCTTTGACCGACGCAGAGATGAAACCGATAATCGTTCCTCATTCCAATGCCACCGGACGGTGGGTCACAATCTTGCGTCCTCAATGGCAACAACACCCACCAGACGGTGTCGAGCGCTTTTGTATTGGTAACATGAATCGATTTGTTGATATCTATACGGCAAAGGGTCAGCAACTGGCACAGCTAGGTGGTGAGGGAATAACAGCGGTCCCAGCAGTGGCCAAATTCCACCCTACACAGGACTGGGTGGCTGGTGGGACGGCGAGCGGCAAGCTGTGTCTTTGGATGTAGAATTGGAATGGTTCTACTCGGAGGGTTTCCGGCATCATGGTTACGCTGCCTGGATCATCGAATCTTCCCTTTGACTGGAGTGATTCCGTGCTAGGTTTTACAGAGTTTGGATAATCAACCAGTTGATAATTTGCCATACCGCCGTGTTGAAGTGAATGTGGCCATCGTCATCATTGGCGGAAGCCCAACCTATCGCTGCAGTAAACTGTCGGGAAACAACATACTCCGCAAACCCGATCGGAGGTGGATACAATGCCCAGTAATTACTTTGCCTAAATAAGAGGGTTCTATACAATCGTCATATCCCGAGATTACCTTTCCGTGAGAGTCAGGAACACCGTTTATGCATGCACTCCTTCTCACAATCGATATAATGCTCAGACAGCCCTTGAATATTGGTAGTTGGTCTCGTTTATCTTCTCACGCGACACGACGGTTGAGATCAGCAGAACCGTCGCTCAAAGGACTCGCCGCCACTCAGACGACTGACATGGACAGCAACGAGACTATTGAATTTCTATAAACGTGCATGATGCGCCACAATACCATGCTCACCATACGTCGCTTGACCGTCCCATGTTTCAGACATAGCGATGATCTTGTGACGCTGCGTTCAAGGCACTTTTCCTTTGCTGATCGCGGGCTCGCAATGCAATCTTCACCCTGCTGTAGATATCCGATCGAGGGGCAAAGCTTTCGAGGCTGATGGTGTGTCGCGACTTTTGTATCGATTGCTGATTATCACGATGGTAATCATGTCATGGTTGTATTGGGTGGTACCGATATGTGAACCCTGGTTCAATGTTAAGTGACGACGTTCGTTACTAGTGTTGGTTGGCCTTGCCCCTCACCTATCATGTATTGTAGATATATATATTTGGGGGCTAACGACAGCATAGATACCTTAGCTCCCGCATCTTTCCCTCGGCATTCCCACCGGCTTCTACAAACTCACTGTTCCAATACCTTGTCTGAGTCTCCGATACAAAAATAATACTTTCGCTCCCTCACGCTCGCTTCAGCCTTCAAACAACCCTTTCCATGATGAAGACGGCCGCCGCCTTCTCCGCTCTCGTAGCTAGCACAATGGCTCAGGGCGGCTACTTTAGCGTCATATCCGCCCGCAGCGCATCGCCAATCCACCTCCTTCCATTGAACGCGAATGGCGGGAAATTCATACTCGGTGGAAGCCCGTCGTCGTACTGTCCTCCCCAAGTCGGCGAAACATGCAATGCATACCCCGGAAACCAGACTGTGCTCGCTGGAGGAGAAGGTTCTCTCAGCCTTGGCGTCATCGTTCCGGGTGGCCAGCAAGGTATGTCAGGCTCAAAGTCGTTCGTATCGGTATGAGTACCAATGCTGACATGATCGCAGTGTATGTATCTCCGGGAGACGGTGCTCTTTCGTACACGGCGCCTCATTCGGCATATAAACCTAATGGCTCGATTGTGGACGGATGGTCGAGGACGGAGGGTGAAAACTTTGGTAACCTCATCTTCACCAGCGGTCTCATTGCCTGTCCAACCACCGAGGGTAAGCCATGGCACGTGTATGGCAACATTTCGGCTGTGAACAGCACGAACTGTCTTGGTTTCAGTGCTCTTACAGGTATGTTACACGTACCCGGATTGGCAAAGAGTATGTGCTAATGTTGTTGAAAGTTAATACTACTGCAAATGCTTGGGAGTACTGAATGTCTCGGGTGCAGGTGCAGGTGCAATGAGTTGATTTGCATACCTAACGAAGTAATACCTAACGACTAACGCTCTCTTGCAATATAATCCTAATTCGCTCAACCTCTTCTTCTGGAGTCCTGCTCTTGTTGTCAACCATGTTGCTGACTGAGACGGTCTTCTCTCGACTCTTCAACCCCTTCACCACCTCAACATCGGACTTGGGGACATTGAGTGCCTGGACCAATGTCAAATCGCGCACTGCGAGTTGTCGTGTCGCATGGGGGTACCTCTGCAATAACTGCTCTGACAGCCTTGTTCGCTTCCCCTTCCCTGGCGTGTGCCGCAACGCAAAGCTCAATGGCATCCTCCGATACGGCGGCGATGCCTTCTCGGTTTGCGCTGACGCCGGGCTTGACATGGCATAAAAGCTGGATGGAGCAGTGCGCTTTGCGTCCTTTGGCGGCGATGAAGCGAATGGCCGGATTGAGCATCCCTTGGTCAACTTCCCAGGAAGCGATTGCAAAATATATTAACTTGTTGTTAAGGGTTCTATTTTGTTTATTCAACGGGCGGCGTGTGATTCGTTCGGGTTGGGTCAACTGGTCGTTTGGGTGAATACGTAGTAGAATCGTAGAATGGGGAAGGTCAGCTGGCTCCGACTGTCCCGAGCAAAGCCGTCCGAAAGCGAGCCAGGCCCACACCAGACCCAAACCCACACCAGGCACAACCAATCACATAGGAGACCTCGACTGGCCCGACTTGCACAAAAGCAGCAGCAGAAGTGCGCCATCCTCACCACAAACATTGGTTTGGTACCTTCAGGTCTCTTCTGGCGGCTCTCTACAGTGTCCGCAGATGGTGTAACCGGACTACAGGCCCGACTAACAGCCGGCGTCTACTCTGTGGGATCTCTCGGGCGCCTGGACATCCTGGTCGCTAGTGGGGGGCGCACAAGATAAAACATCCCCTAAGTACAGGTGTAGACGAGTACAGCTTCAACTATTCTCCTAAGTACAGGTGCTCGCGATGGGAGAGAATTTTGCACCACCCATTACATAAGAGCTGGCGCCGCCAGAAAAGATAAAGAGCTGGCAGTCCCCTCACATTCCTCGGATCCGCGCCAGCACCTGCTTTCTAACCCACTGCTTCACGACTCATCGACTGCCACCACCCACAGCAAATACTCGACAGGATGACAGCTGCGCCTCAGATACAACCCAGGTTTCTCCTAAACCGCCACGACCTCGGCGTCGTGGCGGTGGGGTTTAGTGGCGGCCAGGTGAGCCTCGCCTGCTTTACGCTCTTGCATGCCACAGCTGACAAAAGACAGCCGAAAGCGGGGGTTGATGCCGCACCAATGGCTCTAATCGAAGCTGGGCTCATTCAACAGCTCGAGGAAGATCTGGAAATGAAAGTTTCATATGACGGTCAGGTCCACAACTACGCTGAGAAGATACCGGCCGACGACCCGCCATACCGCAACATGAAGCAGCCCAAGTTCGTCAGCGCCGTCACCCAAGAGGTCAGCGAACAGGTCTATGGCCATTCAAAGGACGGGAAACTGGTCTTGACCCTCGGTGGAGACCACTCAATCGCGGTGGGGACCATCTCTGGAACAGCAAAGGCGACGCGGGAGCGACTGGGGAGAGAAATCGCTGTCATCTGGGTTGATGCCCATGCCGATATTAACACCCCAGAGACATCCGGAAGTGGCAACATTCACGGCATGCCCGTTGCGTTCTTGACAGGGTTGGCGACTGAGGAGAGGGAAGACGTGTTTGGCTGGATCAAAGATCACCATCGCATAAGCACAAAGAAGATTGTTTATATTGGCCTCCGTGACATCGACAGGGGTGAAAAGAAGATTCTGCGCGATCACGGCATCAAGGCTTTCTCCATGCACGATATTGATAGGTAAGCCGGCCGGTTCCTCCGCAAGACCGCTTCACCCTGAAGATGTTCGAGCTGATATGAGTAATACAGACACGGAATTGGAAAGGTCATGGACATGGCACTCGGGTGGATTGGAAGCGACACACCGATCCATCTGTCTTTCGACGTGGATGCTCTGGATCCAATGTGGGCTCCCAGCACTGGTACACCTGTCCGGGGTGGCTTGACGCTGCGCGAGGGCGACTTCATTGCAGAGTGCGTAGCAGAGACGGGTTCCTTAATCGCTCTAGATTTGGTCGAGGTTAATCCAAGCCTCGATGAGCATGGAGCGAGCGACACCGTTCGGGCTGGCTGCAGTATCGTGAGATGTGCGCTCGGAGACACATTGCTATGAGATCGTAAATAGGGTCTTCGGGGGCCATGTCGAATATGGTAGCTTTGCGGGGTGGTGCCATGTGTCGCGACGTTAAACACACTGTTCATACTTTCCGAGGTTGCGGGTTTTCATATGCATGCTCTGGTACTTGGAATTGTAAGATCGGAGATGCACGAGAATAAACCGGAAACACACATCTGCTTACACTTTCCTCAGCAGTCTGCAAGAAACCAGCCAATGCCGATGAAAAGTGTTATCCCAACTACTGACTGTGCCCAAATGAACGGTGGTGGAGTTCCGATCCTGCGACCCCGAGCGGGCAATCCACGCGTGTTCTAGGAAGAGCAGCAATGCGCTTTCCGACCATCCCCGGAACGGATATACCAGCCGTCCTTTCGATCCATACGTCAAGCCCTACACTCATTGTTTCATTGGACAGCCATTGTTCTTCATTACCGCGTCGCGGTGTAGGACCCCATCTTCGCCGACGTAGAGTCGACGAAGCTTGTGCGTCATTCCGTCGACTCCGCTACTACCCGCTAGGGATTCATCACAAGACAACACTCAGGCTCGAGCTTCAATCTCCATTCTATAAGATTTCAGCATGTGCGACTGGAAGTCTCTTTTAAACTATCCATCACCATGCAGCCTATCGCGCGCCTCAGCTATGTCCACCAATTGCCGTCGGGAGTCCGCGAGCTAATACTTCGGAACACCACTCGGCGAGCCTATGTAAAGCCGTCAATTACAACAATCGGTCGATGTCTCACACATGCCAATTTCGGCCTGTCTGATCGAGGTCGCCCATCTTCGGCTGCAACTCAGCAGTCGAGAAATCTCACTATAAGTCAACTGGACTCTGCGAGAAATAGTGAGTGTGACCCAACCCTATCTCATACATAATATGAGCGGTTTACAGAGAGCTTTGAGGCTGATCAGGCCGAGAAAAGGTCGCGAAAGAGTTGTCATATTGGGCAGTGGCTGGGCAGGTTACACCATTGCACGGGAGCTTGATCCGAACAAGTATCAAGCTGTGGTTGTATCACCTAGATCTTACTTTGCTTTCACTCCTCTCCTTGCGTCTACATCCGTCGGCACTCTCGAATTCCGCACGGCTCTCGAACCTATCCGTACGAGGAGAACGAACGTTAGTTTCTTTCAAGGGTGGGCAGACGGCGTGGACTTCCAGAATCGAAAGATTGTCGTCGAGGGGGCAGTTTCGGGTTCTTCGTCTTCACCGACCCTGATCCAGGACCGATACTCGGATCAGACAAAAGAACAGGCCAAGAAGGGGAGACTGTTCGAATTAACCTACGACAAGTTAATCATCACCGTTGGTTGCTATAGCCAAACTTTCGGCACCCCGGGTGTCAAAGAGCATGCGTAGGCGCCTCAAGCATGTCCTCGGATATTATATGCTTACATGGTGCAGCTTCTTCCTCAAGGATGTTGGCGACGCCCGCAAGATCAGGAAGCGAATGCTCGCATGCTTCGAAGCTGCTGCGTTACCAACAACCAGCGATACTATGCGACGGCACCTCCTGAACTTTGCTGTTGTGGGCGGAGGGCCTACAGGCATTGAGTTCTCTGCTGAGCTTCACGACATGTAAGTACAAGGATCAATGCACAAGGTGCTTCTACATCAATCACTAACCGTGTTTCTCCGTCACTCGTAGCATCAAAGAAGATCTTGCACGAATCTATCCCGAGCTGATCCCCTTTCACAAGATCACTGTGTACGATGTCGCGAGCAAGGTACTGCCCATGTTCGACGAGAAGCTTGGGAAGTACGCCGTGGAAAATTTTCGGCGGGAAGGTATCGATATCAAGACAAGCCATCATGTTGAAGGACTGCGGCTAGGCGTGCCGGATGAAACATCAGCTCCGTCGGATGACCACTCGGTCTTCACACTCAAGGTCAAAGAGGAGGGTGAGCTTGGTGTTGGCATGGTTGTGTGGAGCACCGGCCTCATGTCGAATCCGTTTGTGGCCAACGCACTCAACGAGGTCCACGAGCTACCTCAAACATTCGAACACTTGAATACACCATCTGACAGTTCGAACTATGATCCCAAATCCCAACGTTGGACCGTCAAGAAGGACGCCAAATCAGGGTCCATCATGACTGATTCCCGGCTTCGAATCAGGGTAATCGGCGATGGGACGGGCAAACCTGAGGGAATCTTGAACGACGTCTATGCCCTTGGTGACTGTGCGATCTTGGAAGGCTCAAGCTATCCTGCCACGGCACAAGTTGCGTCCCAAAAAGCTTCATGGCTCGCTAAGCGGCTCAACAGCGGCGACCTGGACAAAGCAGGGTTCACGTTTAAGAATATGGGTGTCCTGGCTTACGTCGGGAACTGGAACGCGCTTTTCCAAAGCGGCGAAGGCGGGAATCTATCTGGCCGGCTGGCATGGATAATTTGGCGTGGAGCGTATCTTACGAAGAGCGTGAGTTGGCGGAACAGAATCTTGATTCCGATATACTGGTAAGCTTATCTAACGTGAAGAAGGAAGTATTCAGCTGACTTGATCGTGCAGGATGATCAACTGGGTGTTCGGTCGTGATATCAGTCGCTTCTAGGAGGCAAAGTGTCTTGGGAATCCTTCGTGGAACAGCTGACTGGCCCAGAAACAAATACCCTGTAGAACACAACCGGAGATTTGACAGTCTCTGGACTGAAAAATAAAACGCTTGCTTATCATATCCAATGCCCAGCACCACATGAGGATTACAAGTCTAGAACAGATACTCATCGTGTTGGAATCTAAAGTTGGCCCGAAACGCCTTTGTGGACAAATCTCAACATGAACGCCCAAGCTGTTCAAGGGACCCCGAGCTTAGGAAGCGGTGAGAATGGTTTCGCTTGCGCGCACATGAACCATGGGATCAACTAGCTGCAGACAGTTCGTGAACGCTGGGTGCCACCCACAGTGAGATCCCGACCCTTGAGTAAATGCGCGCAGCGCGCAGCCGAGTCGGGCATTCGATGTCAAAGGCCTAACAAGCGAGGCTCCAGGGATAGTAGGCAGTGCTCTACATACATACATACATACATATATACCAATCTCGCTGGCGGCTTCCAGAAGGTCGGGGGATGAATGAGCGTGGGGGAGACGAGACAACACGAGACGAGGCATCGGCGTTCACGACCCGCTAGTGGCCGCCGATTGGGCTTGGGCCGCCATCCGCCCTCCCATTCACCCACTCCACACGCTTGCATCCACGAGGCGGCGATTGAGTGGCCGTCATGTATAGTATTGCTCCTTGTCTGAAGCTGCTACGTCCAGACTGCAGGTTTATGTCATGGTTTAAACCCTGTCTCGGTGGCGGCGCGTATGGACATAGATAAAAGCACAATGATACCGCTGCTCACGGTTATCCTGTAGCACAACCAACGTATGCTTTCGCTCGTCCTTGCCGACGTCCCCAGCATGCACGCAACCGCACACTGCGTCACAGTCGAAATTCCGCCCTTGACGGCCTCCATCTGCCCCCAAGGACCGCGTCGTCGCCTCTTCCAGATCCACTGACGCACGCGCCCTGCTTGTTGTCTGCCCGCCGGGGGGCCATCTGCAGCCCTACGAGTACACGTAGCATGGTGGGTAGAAAATCAATTTCTTCTCCGCTCCCCTCCCTCTGTGCCTTTGTGACTTTTGGCCTTGCCGACGACGACACTGATTGCTGTGCATCAAGCCGCAGACGCAGCGCAGAGCCTCGATACGGCATCGGAGCCCAATCTCGGAGCCGTCTCCGAACAACGACCGAGTGGAGGTGGATGCTGAGGTCCGGCTTGCGCCTTTGCAGAGACGCCCAGTGCAAGCCAAAACCGCTACCGACGAAAGCAGGCTGTCGACATGTGTAGACGATAACGGTGATGCTCGCAAGGCCAGAGGCGGGCGGGCCACTCCACGCAAAGATTCACAAGCATCCCCTGCCGACTCCTCGCCCGAGTCGTCGTCGGCGGAACGAGGAGGAGATACCGTCGGTTTCCTCCCCAAGCTCGGCCGTATCCTCGAGGGCAGAGACAGCAAGACCATCAGACGTCAGAGAGGCTCTGCAGTGAATTCGAGGGAAGACGCTACATCCACGCGACGACGTCATCATCATCATTATCGGCCTGTCGAAGATGCGACCTTGAGTCGCCGCTCGTTCAGGCAAAGGCACGGCTCCCTGCAACGCCGTGTCGAGAGCGTGATCAATCTACCAAACTCCTCGCTGGTGTCGGTTCTTTCCGGGCTCACTCAACTATCTGGTGCCTCGGGCGGAAGCAATTCAACCATTACGCAGCAGTCATACAACAAGAGCTGCGAAGCCAAGCGCAAGCGATCAAAGATGCAGAACAGAACACAGGGCTACAGCGCAATGGACCGCCAACAAGCCAATGTTTTCCGATATATGAACCAAGGGTCGGATTCGGAGCATTTTCGCCCTGGACAACGTCCCTCGACTGCCTCGTCGGCTTCTTCCGCCGAGTACGACTCGACCGACAATGATGCGCACTCATCGTTGGCCGGAGAGCCTACTGTGGAGTCTCCTTTGACATCGCCCGCGTCATCGAGACGACCAGCTCACGCTGACTCCCGTGATGATGATGATGACGATGATGACTCTGACTCCAACTCTGGTATGTCAGTCCGTGAGGCTACCCCTGATCTTACTCACCAAGCGAGTGTGACCGATGATGTGGAAGAAAATGAACGGGACAAGCGGGTCGATGGAGACGAAGAAGAAGAAGAAGAAGAAGAAGAAGAAGAAGAAGAGAGCAGCGAGGAAGAAGACAGTGACGATGAAGGAGACCCAGCTGCCGGTGGAATTGTTGAACATCCACATCACATGGCTTTAGAAAGGATACAACCCCCAAGGCTCCCATCGTCATCGTCCTCTTCACGTCACAGCGACCGTCACGGCCGGCGGCTAAGACGCCAGGAGCAGGCACTCAATGAGCATGTTCTGCAAAGTCCTCAGCCTCACAGAGGCTTTCAATTTGCTGGAGGGCCATCGCCGTACCCAAGCCATCCAATGCCGCTGTACAGTCCTCAGGTGCATTCAGGAGCGTCACCTGCCAACTTCCATGCCACAACACATGGGCCCCCACCACCCGCACCTCCACCACAGATGGGCCACTATTCACCTCATCAAGCATCGCCTATGCCATACTCACCAGGATATGAAGGCCATTCCGAAATGGTGCCACGTCCACCTATGGCAGCTCCCAGCACTACGATCCCCCCACCGTCTTCGCAGTACCTGTCTATACACCCGCCCCAGTATCAACCCCATCCGTCCGGCCCTGACCTGAGCAAAACCACGATTGCGGGATACGAGCTGCTAGCTGACAAATTAAGCGAAGAGTCAAAAGGCATGCAGCGTAGTTCGGCCGAAGAGATGGTGGTCCCCATGTACCGCAAATTCGAGCATCTCAACCATCGTGTTTTGCTCCACATTCAGGATGAAATTGCGGAGATGGAGGAGGAGCTGCGCTACCTCGACGAGTGCATCGCGCAATGTTCGCAGAGAAATGAAGCGGGACGTGTTTACCCTGCTTCTCGACGTAGGGAGTCGCGCTATGGGGGCCAGCTGCATTACCGGAGGACTGAGCTATTGGGTCGGATCTACCTCAAGCTGGGACAGTACAGTAGGTGCCCTGCCCTTCATGGTGGTTCTTTCAATCCTGGGGAGACTGACCGAGCAAAAAGATACCGCCTTGTCCTCGTTCAACAATATGGTCAAAGACATGGCGCCGGCCGACTCGAGAGACATACAGACGTACCGCACCTGGATGGAAAAGCGCACACCGATCGACTATGCCGAGAGCCGATTTCTCGAGCGCGAAGCCGATCTTTTCAGAATTTCACAACGGAGGTCAGCAAATGCCGTTGGTGGCGTAGCGTCTCGCCAATCCACCGCCATCTGGCTGCCCATGATCCTCGCGACACCTCTGATGGCGTTTGCCATCGTTCCCAGCCTACTCGGCCGACTGTTCATCCTCTGCTTGATAGGCGCGGCCATGATGAAGATGGTCACATCGAGTGAGGAGTTGCAGGAGCTGATGACGATCCGGGAATGGACGGGATGTTTCACCGCGTAAGTTCAAACGAATTCTTTGTCGGGAAATGCAGGCGACCGGCATAGCGTGAGGGGCTTGTGTGTCTCGGTCGGCAAACCTGTCATGGTACCGAGCTATTCGCGCCATGGTGAAAGGAGGCTGGCCGCTGGCCGTGAGTTTGATGATGGCAGTCCCAGGCAAGCCCGCTGCTATCAACGTGGACATTAGGCTAATGCGCGACGTAGCTACTTCGGGGTGATGGCAATGATTGCGGCATTGGCGCACTGACTTGGCTCGCGCCACTCTGCGGAGTCGACGAAAGATCGACACCGGCGCACAGACAGGTACCGGTACAGATACACAGATACAGGTACCGCTCGTCATCACGAACCCCGACCGGGGCTCATTTTCGATGTTTCTGCGGAGGATTGCACGGGCGAAACAATTGGCCGCCTGCTCTTGGCACGAGGTGTTGGTGCGACATTGATCTTTCTTTGAGGGTATTTTTTTCTCCTTTGGGTCCTGGAGGGATGGGCCTGATGGCGTCTGGCGTTTTGACAGCATGAGCGGCCGTCGGGTGCTGGACTTGGCGCAGATGTACATGGCAGAAAGGCGGGATGCAGGGCGAACGCATTGCCGCTGATGGCCGGGCTGGTACTGATGAATGAGCTATATGACGCCCAGGCTGCTGCTGGGCCGGTGTAACGAGGCTACGAGGGCTCTGGGGCACGCACGCTTATCAACAATACGGTGCAGTACAATACAAAACGATACAGCGCGATACGATACAATACAGCACAGGCCCGACAGCGGACGGTTGAGGGCGGACGGCTTACGTGCGTGGGGACATACAGGATCACTGTTGTGCATGTACACGGTCAATACACACATACATGGTACATGGCTACAACCGCTCAGGAACAGGCAGAGCCGTGCCTGTGCGCGGTCAGCTGCTTCAGGCGCTTTAGCCATCTGAAACTGGGGGATACGCAACTTGGCTGCATTTTGGAGGGCGTGAGCGTTTGATCCGCTTGCGCAACTCAGTTATCGGTGCGCCAGATGCACTCGCCCTCGCTCGCCAACGTGCCCAGTGCCGGTGCCGCCGTTGCTGGTGACGGCCGCTCCCCACCGTTCCTCCTCCATACACACACATATGTACACGGTACACGGTACACGGCACACGGTACACAGTACACGGTACACAGTAGTCCGCTGCCCTGCCCTGCCCTGCCTCGTCCTGCCCACTACTTGGTTATCTTGCCGTGCCCCGCGCCCGTCGTGCCCTGAAACTCCTGCCCTGTTTCCGTCCGACGCGCACCAGCCCTTTCCGCTTCCTGCTGGCCGCCCTTAACCCGCACGCCGCCCCGCCGTTGCCACCAGCACCGGCACCAGCACCGGCACCAGCACCAGCACCGGCACAATCACCTGCACCACACCACACCACACCACACCACACCGCACCACCACAATTCTCTGCATCCAGTGCCGCCTGCGTCCGCGCCCACGCCCACGCCCACGCCCACCTCCACGTCGGCGCCCGCCCATCCACACACCCACCGCGCCTGCACACCCGATCCGCCGCCGCTGCCATCGTCGAGTTGACCCTGCCGTGTTGGGCATGTCGCGTCCTTCCTGATCCAGTCGCCGTCCCCTCGCGCCTGCCCGGCCGCCCTTCGTCGCCGCAACCGACCGCAACCGACGTCTCCCCAGCCAGCAAGTCCCGCCGTGTCGCTGGTCAAGCCATCCTGGTATTGCGCCCGCGCCCGTCCGTCTGTCCGTCCAGGCACCGCGCATTACGCACCACGCACACAGGGACAGGGGACAGCCCGCAGAGAGCGAGGAAAACCCCGAATTCCTCGCCCGTTGCACAGGACAGCCAGGCGTAGCACAGGCGTACGTGCCTGCCTGACACTGGAGGCTTGCTTCTTTGTCGCAAAGCCGACCGCCCCTCCACGCGACTGCATTCCTCCACCACAACACCACCACCGCCGCCGCCATGGCCGTCTCGATGCTGCACGCCCCGTCGCGCGCGTCGACGTCCTCGTCCTCGTCCTTCATCCCCGTCTCCCGCCAGAACACAATGTCTTCGCACGACGGATCGCGCTCGGTGCGCCAGTCCAAGCGCTACTCCGTCACCGCCCTGTATCTGTCCATGTCGGCAAAGGACAAGGACATGGAGATTGAGGACGATCTGGCCCGAGGTAGGCGAGACCAGACTCGCGATTCGCAGCCATGCTAACATCCGCCCAGCACAGAAGATACTGCGGGACTACAAAACGAAGATTTCCTCGCAGTCGAAGAAGAACTTTGTCCTCGAAAAAGACGTGCGCTACCTGGACTCGCGCATAGCGCTGCTCATTCAGAATCGCATGGCCTTGGAAGAGGTATGCGTGCCACAACTGCGTTGCGGAGCTAGGCTAACCCTGCACGTAGCAAAACGAGGTTGCAAGCCACCTGGACGAAGCCGCCGAACTGCAGGAGGGCTTCTTTCCCAACGACGACAAGACGCAGAAGTACGGCAACCTCCTGTTTCTGCTCCAGTCCGAGCCGCGGCACATTGCCCATCTCTGTCGCCTTGTGTCCATGGCGGAAATCGACGCGTTGCTGCAGACGGTCATGTTTACCATCTACGGCAACCAGTATGAAAGCCGCGAAGAGCACCTTCTCTTGACCATGTTCCAGGTAACCCGTCCGTCCACGGTTACGATGATGGATGCTGACCTCGCAAACAGTCCGTTCTTACGTACCAATTCGATAACACTCCCGACTATAGCTCGCTCCTACGCGCCAACACCCCGGTCTCCCGCATGATGACCACATACACCCGAAGAGGGCCGGGCCAGAGCTATCTCAAAGTCGTTCTGCAAGACAGTATCAATTCGCTGATTGAGCTGAAGGACCTCGATCTGGAGATCAATCCGCTCAAGGTATACGAGAAGATGGTCTCGGAGATTGAAGACAAGGAGGGAAAGCTTCCCCCCCATCTTCCCAAGGGTGTGACCGCAGAGCAAGCCGCCGAGAACGAAACCGTGCAGCAAATCATAGCGCCTCGCTTGACCATGCTCATGGAGATTGCCAACAACTTTCTGACTACCATTATCAATGGCCTGGAGGAGACGCCGTATGGAATCCGATGGATCTGCAAGCAAATTCGAAGTCTGTCACGCCGCAAGTACCCTGATGCGCAAGAACAGACCATTTGCACGCTTATCGGAGGCTTCTTCTTCCTTCGATTCATCAACCCGGCCATCGTCACGCCCCGTTCGTACATGCTCATTGACGCGACGCCTGCCGAGAACCCGAAGCGGGTGCTCACCTATATTGCCAAGATGCTGCAGAACCTGGCAAACAAACCTTCGTATGCAAAAGAGCCATATATGGCCAAGCTGCAACCGTTCATCCACCAGAACAAAGATCGCATCAACAAGTTCCTGCTTGATCTATGCGAAGTCCAGGACTTTTACGAGAGCTTGGAGATGGACAATTACGTTGCGCTCTCCCAGAGGAATATTGAGCTCTCCATCACCCTGAACGAAGTGTATGCGACCCACGCCATGCTCGACAAGCATGCGGCAGAACTGGCCAAGGAAGATAGCTCTCACCTTGGGGTGATTCTGCAGGAGCTGGGCCCTGCGCCAGCCCAGCTTCCCCGGAAGGAAAACCGTGCGATCAATTTGCCGTTGTTTAGCAAGTGGGAAACCCCTTTTGACGACATCACCGCAGCCCTGGACATTACGCAGGAGGAAATCTACTTTATGGAGGCCAAGTCCACTTTCGTCATGATCTTGAGGTCCCTCCCAGCACATTCCAACATCATGCGCAGGCCTTTGAGGCTTGACCGGATTGCGGATGCAGCGGCGACGACGAAGAACGATTCCGTCATGGTGAAGAAGGGCATTCGCAGCATGGAGTTGCTGAGCCAATTGCAAGACCAAGGAGTCATCGACAAGGAGGATAACTTCGCTCTTCTCAGGGACGAAGTCGAGCAAGAACTGGTTCATTTGGTGTCCATGAAAGACAAGGTGGTGGAAGAGACGAAGAAGCTTGAAGAGGTGTACCGCACCATCCGTGACCACAATGCTTATCTCATTGGTCAGCTCGAGACGTACAAATCGTACCTTCACAACGTCCGCAGTCAATCCGAAGGCAAGACGCGGAAACAGCAGAAGCACCAAGTCCTCGGACCATACAAATTCACCCATCAGCAGTTGGAGAAGGAAGGCGTCATTCAGAAGAGCAATGTACCGGAGAACCGCAGAGCCAACATTTACTTCAACTTCACGAGCCCTCTCCCCGGCACCTTTGTCATCTCTCTCCATTACAAAGGCCGCAATCGTGGTCTGCTCGAGCTGGATTTGAAGCTGGACGATCTACTCGAAATGCAAAAGGACAACCAGGAAGACCTTGATCTGGAGTACGTCCAGTTCAACGTGTCCAAGGTGCTTGTTCTTCTGAACAAGCGATTCGCTCGGAAGAAGGGCTGGTAGAGCCACGCCCTCACTCACACGACAACGCTATGATACCCGCTTCCTGCCTCGCCAGTCTTCTTCGATGTAATGTCGGCCTGTTTTTCTTCACCTTTCGTATCCGGCCAAGCACATTTGTGAGCTGAGGAGTAATGGAGTCTGGATTTGCTCGATATCATGTTTTCTTCAGGATACCCTACTGTGGCAGTGGCCAGTGGCCATGTGGCATGTGCGCACGAAATGGATGCGACACAAGAGGCGGAAAACAACAACAACAAATTGTGCTGCTGGATGAAGTTGCAAATCCGTCACGAGGGATGTCACCTTTTGATTTTTTCCTTTGTTATCGGTGCTGTTGGGAATTCTTCTTTTCTACTTCGCATCTCTCGCTTTAATAGGCATATTGTAGAGCGTCCGAGGGATGGCATTGGTCCCGGGTACCTCGATGAAAGCGTGTTTACCGGTTGCAATTGCAATTTATGCTTTTTGTGCTTGTTGCTATTTGTTCAGGTTTCGGCAGGACCGAGTCCTATGCGGGTTTTACTTCTTACCAATGATATCCCAGATGTACGACTACGAGGTGGAGGTGTAATGCAAACATTCACTCATCCCAATGCAGACGACCCTGTATACTGCTGCAGTTGTAAATGCCCAGGTCCAAGGAAGAATACAGGGGCTGAGCGTCCGAATCTCCCAGAGGATTTGCGTTCAAAAGCCAGAGATACGATGGTGGAATATTTGCCGTGGCTTTTGATACGACCTCGGGAGAAGCCCATTATCGATAAGGATCATGCGGCTTTGTCCATACATTGCGTCATTCCTCCATCCCTCCATCTTCATTCGTCCGACAAGCTATGGAAACGACAACTTTCAGTTTCAGATACATGGTCCAAGGTGTGCACGAAGCATGGCGGTATAGAGAAAGCATCCCATAAGCACATCAAACAAGCATCGCAGATGGCGGCCCCGAGTGCCTGATCACACGAGCATGACACGGGTCGGATCGCCAGGAAGAGGCTCCATGTCGCCATCTCATTGGTTTGTCTTTGAAGCTCTAATCATGTATCAACCCTCGATAGCTTGAACTTGGAACCCCTTCGATTCTTTCACTAACTTTTGGCCCTCTTTTTTGTTTTTCTTCAAAGAAAAGGAAACCTAAAATTCTCGACATTGCATACCCTTTGACTGCGGACGTTCTACCGTGTCTGCCTTGCAACCATGTCTTCCAGTATCGCCATCCCATCAGGCAACAAGAAGATGAGTGTTGCAGCGGGCGGGAGTTCAATTTCGAGCTCGGGCGGATCGAGTGGGTGGACAGTCGGAAGCTACAAAAGCGTCAAAGAGGAAGATGTTGTTACCAGTCCTTCACAGGCAAGGGGAGGTCGGAGGGCTTCCATGATGTGTACGTCTTTGATTCTATCGACACCCCGTTGAGCAGCGATAAGCCACTCACTGCAATGCAGCGGCATCCCTTACCAAGGCTGAACACACGGTCATCAATGTCGGCGACTCGGATTCTCCACGACTGGTGCGTCTCTTCTCCCTCGAACAGGTACCGGTACGGCTGCAGTGTGAAGTTGCAGCCTGAAACTGATCGTCGGTTGCGTGCAGATAACCTGCGTCAAGGCCTCGCAAGGCTTCGACTGGAACCAAGGTACGTTTCGCGAGCTCTGTTTTTACCACATGGGGTGCCGCGCTTCCTTTCCGGAAGATGTGGAGGGTTTCAGGCTCGATGGATGTCGGAGATGTCTCATGCTGGTCGCCCTGGGCTGCTGACTCTTTGGAGCTCAAAGCATGAGGAGACGTTGACTCGGTTCCAGAGATTTTCCTCCCAAAGTACGCGAATGTCCATGCCGATGATCTCGAGCGCAAGAAGGAACCCATCCAGGAGATATTCGTTACGGACGAGGAGGTTGCGAGCATCTTCCCCTCATAAAATGAGTTTCCCAATCAACATGTCTGGCCATTACACGGCGCATGTATCATGTATATATTGGAAGGCATGGTTGTCAGGCATGAAAGGTGTCGAGTATTTATCATATATAGGGTTTGCAGTACTACGTAGTATCCATGAACCCCACATGTACGTTTTGCGATAAGAGCTGCCGCTAGAGTTATCGTCACGTGCTTGCGCGGCGGTCTCCCGCATCAACACCACAACAAGCGCGATCAACACCAACCTCGCTCATAGTAAATCACCACCCCGACACATATTCTCAACCAAGCCTCACTCGCCATACTACTTGGGTTTCTTTTGCATTCTTCCATATCATTTACCGGGACACATCAATCCCAGCGAACATTCGGCGGCGCACCGAACCCGATCGCTTCTGCATACCCAAGCCCGACCGGCAGCTGGTTGCATACATATACCATCATGGACTCCGAGCACCGTAAAGTCGAGCTCCAATCTCCGGCCGACCTCGTCTACCTCGCGTCCAAGATCCGTACAACCGCCCGGCAAAAGCTCGACCTTCACCTACCTACCCAGCCCAGCTCGACCGAGCCAGATGAACTACGCAAGCAAGTGGAAACCCTCGTCGACGCTTTTGTTGCGCAGGTCCTCACAGGTCTCAAACACAACATATCGATTAATGGCATAGACATCGTGAGCAGAGGCAAGGGAGCAGACGGCGAACCCATGGACATTGCCAACGCAATCAGTAGTCTGGAAAACGGCGTGGCGGAGGTGGAAGAATTCGAGCCGTTCGACGAGAGGCTCCGAGGACAATTGGGGTCGGCGGTACAGAAGCGCGACGCGCTTATATCCAAGATATCGCAACATCGGCGGACCACTCCAGCGCTTGCTGCGCAGAAGTTTCAAAGTCAATTTGGACAGGAACTTGCGCTGTTGGAGACGGCAGACATGGAGGCTGAAAGGGTGGAATTGGGGCGTGCGGGTGCCGAGGTTGCGGGTGTGGATGGGTTAACGAGGCAGAATGACGTGGAGAGGACTTGGGAGAGGGCCATAGAAGGTCTGGGGAGGTTAAATCAGGGCTTGCCGGAGACGAGGGCGCGTTTGGAAAGGTGCGGAGATGTGGTGACCTATCTAGGCGCCGAAAAGAAGGCGATGACGTGAAAGGACGGCTGTCTTCGTGATCTGGATAGGACGGGAAGGTTTATGTTTGAGCTACTATCTGGAGAAGGGTGGAATGGCCATCCTGACGTCCTCTAGCTGTCGAGAGAGAGAGAACAATGTATACAACTTCCAAACGTCTATATATAATACATTCCGACCTCTTGTTGCACGAAGCCTTGCCCAGCTGCTGAAGCTATTCTTCCGTCTCCCTGCTCTCTCGGATTTCCGGTACAAAGGCGTCTGGATTGACCGGGCTTCTCAGGTCTCCCTTGTTCCTCTCCGCCCACGCCCGCACCTTGGACTTGTTGATCACCGCCTCAGCACCGGCTCTCTTCGTGTGCTCAAGCACTTCCATGCTCTCCAGCGTGGAGATGATATCCTCGACAGTAATGTAAGTCGCATCGCGGAGATCAGCAACCGTGAGTGAATGTCTGGACGGTGTCGCCAAGATGGTGCGGGCGAGCGTCTGCGCCCAGTAGTGGGTGTAGGCGAGACGGCCGAGGTCAGATAGAGCTGTGTGGCGACGTCAGTCAGCATGTCGGCCAAGAGGAAGGAGCGTTGCTGTACGTTTCTCGGGTCCGCCCATCCTTCCCTCCTTCCGCCCCAACTCATAGCTGGCTGCCATCAACACCTGTCCGAGTCCCTGTCTCTGCCACGGCGGGAAAATGCAGATGCATGCCAGGTTGTTGTTATCCCAACTCATCTTCTCCTTGCTGAAGAAACCGACCACCTGTCCCCTTGCTGGCCCTTCTCCCGGCCTCGGTGGCGTCAAGTGTGTGTTGTTCATGGCCGGCGCCGGGTCATCGAGCACGAGCAGATAGTAGCGGAACGTGGTGACATCGTAGAACACAGACTTGGTGTCCAGGAAGAGCTTCGCGAAGAGCGAGAGGTTCTGCGCGTAGAGTTTGTGCTCGGCGCCGTCAAGCTCGTAGATGGCGAGATGGGAGTGTTCGTATATCACCCCGCCAGGTGGACGTGTGAGTCGGAGGGGACATGCTCGCTATCAGGCTTAGGCTTGGGCTCTGCACCCATGTTCACACATGTATGTGGGCCAGACTCACGAGGTGGCCCAGGAACGGTAGCAGTTCTTTGGTGTATTTGAAGCACCATTGGCACACGTTCAGTTTTTCCACTCGTCTCCCAACCAGCTCTTCGGGGTAGAAGGAGGGGTACCACGGCTTGATGGCGAGCGAGCCGAAGACTACTTCGAGGACGTTGGGGTCAACTGGGGGCTTGTTTGACTTCTCCGCCAGAACTTTGGGGGCCTTGCCATTCGCGATGGCAATATCCTGAGCCATTGAGCCGGCGAAGGAGGGGCTCGGGCTACCTGGAGCGACACGGATACCCAGGTACACGTCTGACGACGGAAGGCTGGGTTGAACTAGGGCGAATCTGGTTAGACTATCACGAGAGCACGTGCAACTCGTGGATCCATACATAGCATTGCACATAGTATACCTACTTGGGTTCCAGTACGTTCAGCGATAACAACTTATTATCGACATGCTACACAGCTTGATATGCAGGTCCCTGCAGAAGAATTGCCCTGAAACCCCTATCGAAATTCGTCACCAGGTGGTTGGAATCTTGGAGAACTCGTCTTTGCTCAGCTTGAGGTCATCGAAAACAGAATCATCGCCATGTAGATGCTTCACGCGAAGGTCATCCTCATGCTCAAGCTGCTCCAGTTCCTCCTTGGGCTCCTCTTTGCCATGTTTCGTATCCTTCGTTGTAGGCTCAGTTCCGGACTCCAGCTTCTCGCCGATCAAAAGGATTTGGACGTTCGCGTAATCGAGGTATTCCGGCTTGACTTTAGCCCAAGCGAGACCACGGAACTCCTGGATGATCTTCTTGGGCAGTTCGGGGCCTTGCGGTAGATTGGTGCTTGCTGGCCCAGGTCGCTCAGGGTTCTTGACGTTGATAACAAAGCTGCCTTGAGGTCGCAATCCCAGGTCCTTTTGGACTTCTCCCAAATCTGCCGGAATGGTAACAGCATACACAAGATGAGTGCTGGTATCTTCGGTGCGCGTGATAGTATACACACCCTCTGCGACTGGAGTAACTGGGTCTACCTGTCGTGTGCCAGCCGTCTTCGTTTCGTAACCATCGCCTTTGAGAAAGTTGTCCTTGAGATCCTGAATAGACGTCTGCGCCTTCTCCACAAAAGCCATAAAACGATCGTTGCTACACAGTGTCACCTGTCAGGTTGGACGAAATTGTTTTAGGCTACACGCGACTCGGAAAATTTGAATGGAGATGACCACTTACTGGTTCTTGGGGAACACTTTCTTGGGCAAAGCGAAGAGGCGGTTGTTCTTAAGATCTGGAAGAGCGCCATCGCCCAATTGTGCTCCGAGCGGGAGGGGTCGGAGTACAAAGTAGGTTCGCTGGAGATCGCCCACGCTTTCCGCCTCTTCGACGCTCACGCGATTACGGGTAAAGAAGTATATGACTCCCTTCTCTAGAATGCTGGAAGGAAGCCTCTCCTTACGCTTTGAAGAATCCTGAACGATACTCTCGTTGTTCGGATCGGTGCCGTTGGAGTTATGGGTATCGTTTTTAGCTGTAGTAAGCTGGTCCTTCGTCTCGGTTTCTTCGTCCTCAGCAACCGCAGCGCCGGCGTGTTGCTTCTTCGTTGAGTTGTCTTCCTCGTCTTTGGTTGGACCTTCTTTCATCTCAACATTCTCGAGCGCGTCTCCACCAATTGACTCCTCAATGGTCGTCTGTTTCTTCGACACTTTTCGTTCGCGGTTGGGTGAAGGAGTCACTGCCTTGCGCTTTGTTCCCGCTGCAGCATCGTCGCTGCTCGAACCGTGACTGTGAGCTGGCGAGCCTGTTCCCGTCATGGTGATGCTACTAAACAATAAAGAGGGAAAGTACGTTGATTGATCAAATTGATAGAGAAAGTCAGTCGCAAGACTTTGTACCTCCACACGCGTGTCGCGTATGTCGTGACGTCATATGAACATCGCGTCGGTCAGATGCATTGGTTGGCAATATACTCATCGAATTGCATACTCAATCTCGACACACTAGTGTTCAAAGCGGAGGCCTATCTTCCAGACGGCAGCAGAATCAACAAAGTCGAACATCCTTTTAACTCGATTGATGGGTCCGTTCAATCGAGAGACCAAGTATAGTGATAGGTTACAAACATGCTGGGCTATATACCAACGCGTCAAGCGAGACGCAACGCTTTCGGGCTCCAGGAATGGGTACGGCTCATTCAAAGCGAATAGGGACATCTTCGCACCTGACGTGATTCATTTGGATCCGGCGTTGAAAGATCGAATGCCCTCACCAAGACCTTCGGGGGTGGGCTTCTC
The DNA here is from genome assembly GCA_019202945.1 of Corynespora olivacea. Taxonomy (NCBI): domain Eukaryota; kingdom Fungi; phylum Ascomycota; class Dothideomycetes; order Pleosporales; family Corynesporascaceae; genus Corynespora; species Corynespora olivacea. Next base: position 334,980 of record JAGQEM010000001.1, read on the forward strand.
AGCACATACATCCGGCGCAATATCGAACTCTTGTATCAGGTAGTCGCGGGTGGTTGGTCCGATGGTGGCAATCAAAACGTCTCTTTCTGAAGTTTTCGATGCTTGCCATGTCGATTGCCCGGTCTTCGAGTCTAATAGCCCCAGACTCTCCAACATAGCCTGACAGCCCGTCGGTGAGAACACCACAACCCACTGACGTGACCTTGACTCCGCCACGCTACCCCGGCATATTGACGTGAATTCTGCTTTGAAAGACTGCAGTTCCGCGGTCTCGTAGATGACCAACTCATCCACCCGAGATCTTCTCTCCGGCGCAAGATTTGGGGATTGGAGCGTCTTGGGGATAATGTCCCGTCTCTTCTCACCCACAAGAAATAGTATCGCTGGTTTGGTAGCGCCTGAGTATACGCCATTGTAGTGGTCCAGTATGTAGGAAGAGAGTGCGCCGCCATTGCCAGTCTCCTCACCGAGAATCGGGCATTGAAGATCCATAGCCTCGAGACCACGTGCCGTAGCCGGTCCCACGACATAGAATGGTACGCTTTGAGGGAGGTGGGATTCCAGGTGACACTGTCCGTCTTGACGTAGCTCTTGAACGACCTGAGCAAAAGCCTCTACCGCACGCTGCGAAGTGAAAATGATAGCACCATACTTTTGCTGCGGGTCTTTCGGCGTGGTGGTGAAGGCTCCGTTCACGATATATTGACGGAGCTGCCGGAGTGCGTCCCGCTTGAACTTGTGTTCCAGCACCGGTACAAAGAGAGGGGCATATTGGTGGTTCTCGAAGGCGGAAAAATACGCTTCATACGCATCGGTCGGCACAGATTTGGTTTTGAGCAGCAAGATGGGCGTCTTCTGAACAAGCGCCATGTCCTCAGCCATGGTGAAGGCGTTCCCCGTACAATTACTACATATGCAATGCACCGTAGAAGAGAGTTCAATTGATAAGCAAGCGATACGCCAAGCTCGGCTAAACCTGCCGGCGCCGGCGGCCAAATGTCCTCAGTGTTGGTCGAAATTTAGCTCAGGCTTCATTCACAGTTCACATTTACCGTCGCACTCGCTGCACAGTTTGGATTCCGCTTCATCTGGAGATCAATTGAACACGCCGCCGAGCCAGAGCCAGAGCCAGTAAAGAGTCGATACGACTATGGCGACCGACACAGCATCCGCGGCCACCAAGACCGCCGATACCTCCGCCGACAACAAGCAGGCATTCGTCAAGCCCGAGAAGCCTGATGAGGCCGCATTCAAGGAAGGCCTCGCCAAGCTCGAGAATGCGCACACCACTGCGCAGAAGCACTTTGTATGTGTCCGGTCTGCTTTCTCAACCTCAACCTCAACATCACCATCAAACCCCAGCATCAACTGACCAGAATCGAAGAACGCTGCCCGTCAAAAGCAGGATCTCGCCCGTCCAAACAACAAGGACTCGCCCAATGCGCAGCGGCAACAGGAGCTGAAGAAGCAGCTCGGCGACATACGTCAAACTCAACAAGGTTTCAAGACGTCACGGAACGCTGTTCACGACAAGCTGAAGCGGTTGGACGAGCAAATCAAGTCCCGCCTCACCGAACTGAAGACCGCGAAAGGCAAGCTTCCGTACAAGAATATCGAGGAGGTCGACCGGGAGATCGCCCGCCTCCAGAAAGGCGTCGACTCGAGTACAATGAAGCTCGTTGACGAGAAGAAGGCCCTCAGCGATATCTCAGGCCTCAACAAGACTCGCAAGAACTTCGCCAGCTTCGATGCCCAACAACAAGCGATCGACGATCTCAAGGCGCAGTACACGGAACAGAAGAAGCTTCTGGACGATCCGGAACAAAAGGCCATTTCGCAGAAGTACAACGAGTTGCAGTCAGAGCTGGACGAGCTGAAGAAGGAGCAGGATGACGCCTTCAACAACCTGAAGGGCCTCCGAGAAGCTACGGACAAGGCCCGCGCCGACCAGCAGGAGAAGTGGCAGGCGATGAAGGATTTCAAGGACAAATATTATGCCCAGAAGCGTGCCTTCTCCGACTACGACTACCAGGCTCGCAAGGTCCGCAACGAGCGAAGGCGTCAGGAGCAGCTCGAATATCAAGCCAACAAGCGCAAGGAGGTGGCTGAAAAACGCCTGGACGAGGCGAGTGCTCCGGCTTACCAGGACGAGATACTCGCATGCGAAGGCTTGATCCGCCACTTCGACCCGTCCGCTCTTCCTGCAAAGGAGACTGCTACCGAAAGTAAGTTTGCTGCCTCCGCCCAGCGGACTGTCGACAGCTCCGGATTCAAGGGCACTGCTCTCCCCAAGAAGGGCGGTGACGAGGAGTCGTACTTCGTCGGCGGAGGAGGCAAGAAGGGTAAGAAGGGTCGAAAGGTTGCCGCTACCGCCACTGAGACGAAGTTTAACCTCAATATGGGTATTATCGCAGAGTTGGCCAAGGTTGGTGTCGATGCGCCCTCGAGCCAAGCTGACGTGCCTGCCACCGTTGAGAAGCTCAATGAAAAACTCGCGCATTGGAAATCGGACCAGGACAGGAAGACCAAGGAAGTAGGTTGAATCTCGGTATCGGTTTCAGAGTTGTGTGCTAATAGCTGGCAGAATATCGCCAAGGCCCAGAAAGAGATCGACCGCTTAGAGGCAGAAGAGACGAACGGTGCGACCGATGTTGCCCGTAAGCCTGCGCAGAAGAACCAAGCCGTTAATGGAGGACCTATCTCAGCAAACGCCGAGCTCGAACAGGAGATGGATGCAGAAGCCGACGTGGCAGAGGAGCTGAAGAAGGCTACGCTCGAGGAGGCATGATGCAGCAAGGCATGAATTGTCTGACGGTGGTTGTTGGTCGGAAAAGGTGGCTGGCACTTGACTAGTATTTTGTTTTACCTAGGCTGTTCGTCGATCTTTACGTTCATTTGCTTTTGCAATACAGCATATTCCCCGGGGTAAGGATGAAGAAGGGCCTTTGGTTTATGGGGTTCACGCGTTTGACATCTTCAACCCCTTGAACAAACATGCCGGTACCTGAGCAATTGCAGTTTATATATCCAATATTTGTGCTTCGCTATCGCCTTGTAGCTGTACGTGTTCATGTTATTTTCAAAAAAGATTTGAGTTCGAGTGGTCCATGGAATAGGAATAGCGTTGTTGACGGTGGGCATTCAAAGATGGGAGGAGAGGCTCTCATATAGATAGAGTGGATGCTTGCTATGAGGTGAGTGCTTGTTTGATTGTTGATGTGATGGTTGCATAGTAAGTATCGGGCCATGAACTGTCGCAGCCAAGCGATTCGCGATCTCAGAGCGGCTGATGGCATTGCTAGATCGCGATTGCTCAATTTGGCGGGGTCTGTTACTATTTGGCCCGACGGAACGTTGACGTCATGGATTGCAGACACATATACATAGCATTGGGTTTTCCACACCTGTCTTACAGACAAAATAAAGCTTTAATTGATCCTGAAAGGTATGTGCTCCTCTGGGACCTGTGTCGATCAAAAGCGATCCTCACCTCTAAACCATCTCCCATGCTGAAGGCTCGTTCTAGCACCTATTCCACCCGCCATCTCCACCTCGGCCATGTCGACCTTCAGCAACACAGAAACAGGCCACAAGGCTGCCGACCCATACACGCAGAAGAACCTCGAGGAACCATCTCTCAAGGAGAAGGTCGAGGACCTCTTCACCTTCGTCGACAAGACCAAGTTCTGTCTACTGACAACACAAACGTCAGACAGTGACCTGCTCGCATCAAGGGCCATGGCGTTGGCAGCCAAGGTACAAGCTTGCTCGGGCGTTCAAGGACTGCTCTGACCTAGCCATAGGAAGGCAACGGCTTCGATTTGCTCTTTCACACCAATACCGAGTCCGGCAAGACCGACGACCTCAAAACCCACCCTTCGGTCAACATCGGTTTTATCAACAACTCTGGTGAGTGGGCATCCATTTCCGGCCATGCCTCCATCGAGACCGACCGCAGCATCGTCAAGAAGCACTACTCGCCGGCACTCAAGGCGTGGATTGGCGACCTTGGCGATGGCACGCACGATGGTGGCCCCGATGACCCACGCATTGGGATCATTCGCGTGAAGACGAGCACAGCTCAGTATGCCACTTCGCGGAAGGGGGTTGTCGGGAGCTTCGTGGAGTTGGCCAAGGGTGTTGCAAGTGGAGAGGCGCCGGCTGTAAACAAGTTACGGCACCTCAGTGAGGCTGAGGTCAAGCAGTGGAAGGGACAATAAGGTTATGGCCTAGCAACCAAGGGAGTGAAACGTGGTGTTCCAGCACAACGTAGGTGCTTGGGATCATGATCGGACGAGGCACGAATCCGAATCCTTTTCTGATGGCAAGAGGAAGTACTGCTCCAGTCAGTCATATCAGTAATGTCAGTATGTGGAAGACGTACTACTGCATTCACTTTTGTATAGCTACTTCAGCCACTGGGTATAATAGCAGGTGCAACCTCCTTCTGCCAGCTTCTTCAGCGTAGCACCCCCGAGATGTCTCTGCCCATTGAGCTCACACGATCTTCCAAACCTCGCTTCTTCCGCTCTAGCTGCCTGACCTCTTCTTCCTCTCGCCTGATATCATCTTCGGTCATCACCGGCGCTGCGTTGACTGGCAGTACTTCGTCGGGTTCATCCACATATTCTCGAGATCGTGCGAGGCGACTCAGCTGCTCCGTCTGCTGCGCCACTCGCGACTCGTAGTACTCGATCGACGCTTCAAGCCTGGCGTGCCTTTGACGCATGGCGGTGATGCGCTCTTGCGCACCGGGTATCGGACTATTTCCCAATCAGACAGCACGAAGGCCCCAAGCTTGGAGATACGTACTACACTCCGAGCAGCTTCTCCGCGCCCTCGAGCAGCGTATCCACGTCCACCTCAGTTCTGTTGTTCCCATCATACGTGCGGTATCCCAGGCCAGTGCCTGCCCCGCCGCCGCCGCCTTTGCGTATCTTTTCGACCAGCTCCGTCCCCAGAACGGCGGCCACGGCCGTGTTTCGTTTGGGGGCTCTCACCGCATTGGCGCCTCCCCCCGAGATGCCGGTTGCGACTCCGTTGGGGTTGAAAATGGTGTTCCGTCGGTGGGCATCCTGTGCTTTGGGCGCGGGCGGAGGTGGAGGGACGGAAAACAGAGCGCGCTCGTGCGACTCGGTGTCTCGTATCAGGGTTGTGATGTCGTGGGACTGCAGAAGCGCGTTTGTGAAGATCTTGGGGCGGGCGAACCTGGCATGTGGTCAAACCGTGGGGGGGTGTCTGACGGACAAGCAGCCGATTGCTGGGTAGGTGCGGTACGTACGGGAGGTCGGCGATGGATTGCGCGCAGAGGGAGATCTGCTCGAGGTGGGTGTCGAGAAGCGGCATGCTTGTATCTACTCCGGTACTCTATTGCGTGAGCCGACGCATGGCTGAGCGCGAGGGTTGGATCAACACGGCCCGCCCGGCCACGGATCATCGTGTTTTTCCGAGCCTGCCCGGCTCCAGCTAGAGCTCCCGCTGCCGCATCATCGCCGCCCTCCACCTACCGCAGCCATCACCCGCACCTGCTCCCACCCCCTCGCCCGCCTTCGCCTCCACCTTCACGGACACAACTTTGGACGCACTGCGGTCACCATGGCGGACAGCATGGAAGGCGTGGAGACGCAGCCCGAGCCGCCCAAGACGGAGAACGTAGAGCAGAAGACGGTCGCCGGTGAGTTGCCCATGCCTTTGCCTGTGCCTGTCTGCGCCCACGCCAGCGCCTGAACGCAACGCCTGCACCTCTGCCTGTGCCCATCACCGTCCAACCGCATCGGCATGGTTGCCTTCTCCTGCCCGTGCTCGCACTGCACCGCGTCGCCGTGGCCGCAGCGCCGCATGTGTCCCGGCTTCATGATCGCGACCGACCTGGCCTCGAACAAATATCTGCACCCGAACCGCGCTGACCCTGCCTCCCAAGACATTCGAGCCAACTTCACGCTGCTCGAGCGGGCCGTCGCCCAGTTCGACGCCCGCTTCACGCTCAGGGCCCTCCGTTCGATATCGTCGCTCCGGAAGCGGCTGACGGATCGCGTGCTGTGCTCCGTCATCGTTCTGACGTACTCGCCCAGCAACGCCACCGCGAGGGTTCTCATCGAGGCCATTGGCATGGACGGAGAGGCGATACAAGGCGTCGTGGCCCAGTACAAGGAGGAAATCCAGCAGAACAAGGGCAGCGCAAAGGAGCCGATACCCGAGCTCGACGTCTACATAGCCATCCTGATCCAGGTACGTTTGCCCGGCCCGGCTCGGCTCGGAACGTGTGGATGAAACTGACCGCTCCAGGTATACCTCTACGACCAGAAAGACTACGAGGAGGGCGCCGAGTTCTCGGCCCAGCTGGTGGACAAGATCCGGGAGTTGAACAGGCGGACGTTGGATTCTCTCGCCGCGAAGGCGTACTTTTACTTCTCGCTCTTCCATGAGGAGCTCGACCCCAAGCCGCCGTCGAAGCAGTCGCCCGTCATAGCGATTCGCGGAAAGCTGCTCGCTGCCCTCCGGAGTGCTGTCCTGAGGAAGGACCTGGACACCCAGGCCTCGGTCACCACGCTGCTCCTTCGAAACTATGTCTCTACCGCCGACATCACCCAAGCCGACCTTCTCGTTGCGCAGACCCAATTCCCCGAAAACGCTCCCAACAACCAAGTCGCGCGGTACCTCTATTACCTCGGCCGCATACGGGCCATCCAGCTATCCTACACCGAAGCCCATGAGCACCTCACAGGCGCTACCCGTAAATCACCGACGAACACGGTTTCTACTGGATTCTATCAAACCTCGATGAAGCTCTTGATTGTCATCGAGTTGCTGATGGGCGATATCCCCGATCGCGCCGTTTTCAGCCAGCCCCGCCTGGAACGCGCGCTCGAGCCCTACTTCCGTCTTGTGCAAGCGGTCCGTGTTGGCGATCTTCAAGGCTTTCTCAAGATCGTCCAGACCTTCTCCTCGACCTTTCACCGCGACGGTACTTATACGTTGATCCTCCGACTTCGCCAGAACGTGATCAAGACTGGCATCCGCATGCTGTCTCTTTCTTATTCGCGCATCTCGCTCCGAGACATCTGTATCCGTCTTGGATTGGAGAGCGAGGAGTCTGCCGAATACATCGTCGCCAAGGCCATTCGAGACGGCGTCATCGAGGCTTCCATCGATCACGAGAAGGGGTTCATGCAGACAAAGCAGGCCGGGGACATCTACGCCACGCGCGAACCCGGAGAGGCATTCCACGAGCGCATTCGGGCTTGTTTAACGCTGCACGACGAGTGCGTCAAGGCGATGCGTTACCCCATGAACCAGCATCGTCTGGAGCTGAAGAACGCCCAGGAAGCCCGAGACCGGGAACGAGAGCTCGCCAAGGAGATTCAGGAGGGCGACATCGATGATGATGATGCGGCAGGAGACTTTGACGGACTGTAGATGAGCTGAAAGCAATTGACTCCTTGCATCCGTGTAAGATGGCCCTGCTTCCCAGGAAGCATTGATCGCCTGGCTTCGGTCGGTGCATAGTCGACTTAATGAGAGTAGCAAACAATGACATTCTGGGCACTATTCGTCGCTGAAATGCATGCATGTCGTTCCACTACCGTCGCACACGTGCAGACTAACCCCATTCGTCAACCTCCGTGGGTCCAGCTCCGACCCCAACACCTCCCCGCATCCGTCATCTCCATCTGCATCTACATATTTGAACTTTGCCGTGTATCTAGCCATGCTTCATCACGGAGTCGCATCGACATGTGGGTACTTTCGCACTTATTCCCAGTGCCAATCGTTGTTCGCTCAGCGCTGACACTTGGTGAAGGATTTCCACATCTCGACGTCTCCGCCGGGCTATCCTTCTCAATGACCTCGCACTCGTCAAACGGATCGTGCAAAATAATCCAACCTACCTGCGCAATCCAAATTTCGAGGACAGGAGCAATACGTCATTGCATCTGGCGGCAAAGCATGGCTTCACTCAGATCGCGGTGAGTCGCTCGTGGAGATATATATATATATATATGGCCTGCCCAAGGACAGCGTATGAACTCATCGTGACCACCATGCAGGAGTTCTTGATCGATGCCGGCCATGAACAGGATGTCGTTAGCATCAATAGCGACTGGGAGACGCCACTCATGCTGGCGGCAATTGCAGGCAAAGAGGAAACGGGCGTGATGCTGGCGAAACGCTTCCCCGATTGCGTAGCCTTGCAGAACAAGAGCGGCATGGATGCTGTAGGCCCTACTTCCCCAAATGGCGACTATGCAGGCTGATAGCGCGAAGCTCATGTTGGCCTGTCGCTCAGGGACCGGTACTTTACACCTCATCCCTACGCTTCTACTCCTCGCCCCATCCGTCTTGAATACGTTTGACCACCAGGGCAATAATTCTCTACACCATGCTTCGGCGGCCGGCGAACTGAAAACTCTGCGCATGCTCCTCCAATACGGTGCCAATCCGCTCGCCCAGAACGCTTACTCATGGACACCGGTACACTATAGCGCGACGCCTGCAGCCGAGGCATACTTCAAGACGCTCATAATTGAATTTGAGAAGAAGAAGGCTGAAGGCAAACGTGTCGAAAGAGAACGGGAAAGGCAGCGAAACGCGGGGGTAAGATTGGTCACGGATCAAGATAGCCTCGTAGCGCAAGGTGCAGGTGCAGGTGGTACCGCTGTTCCTTCGGGTGGCGATAGACAACGCGTGAGAGACGATGCTGCCGTTGCTGGACTCCCTGCGCCTGGCATGGACTGGAGTCCTGTGGAGAGAAGAAGAGCTATGACGCCCACAGAACGAGGCGCTGGTTGGACGTCTTTCACACCCACCGATGGTGCGAGACCAAGGGCAAAGACTGGCGAGTCTCTGTGAGACATGTAGTGTCTAGCCAAGCTTCTGGAAAACGGCGTTTTGAATACAGTCCTCGATTCCTGCTCCGTACTGGATCCATGCTTTGTGGCATTGGCATAATAGAATGATCTTGCCACAACAACAACACGGGACCACAGGTTTGGCTCCATGCATATGATTTCAAGTGTGCGATAGGAAGCATTTCTTTTACACAACATGTGGTCACGAAGCGAATGTATTATTGATCAGCTCTCACATTCAGCTGCGCATTTGCCTGTTGCATGTAGGCTAAGGTCTGTTGTAGACAAAGGTAACCCCCGCATGCTGCGCCTCTCTCTTCTCGAATTCGTCATTGATCACCGATGTTTGCAAATTTCTCCTCCGTAAAGACGTGTTCGTGTTTGACTCCGGTCTGATTCGAACAATATGATCATCTCTTGAGGTGACTGGTACCAGCGAGCACCTTGGCTTCAGCAGCACCAACACCGCCATCAGTGTTCCGTTCCGGCTCGTTCACTCCAAAATCCTTTGCCATAACTCACGAGAATCTCCTCGCCCTTTCCGATGCCCTTTGCCCTCTTGCCGCTCTTCCCAACACTCAGCACAAACACCCCCATTCTCCTTTCCATCCTCCCGTTCCCAATGTCAACCAGAATATCTCGAAACTCGGCATTCGGACTACTTGACACCCCCCGATAATCGTTGATGAATCTGGCCTCGTTTCCCATCTTTGATGCGTCCACACCGATGCCGTGTTCACGATCCAGGGACAGGTCATAGTCGGATTGCTCATCAAGATCCGTTGGATCGTGTACGTAGCCTAGGTAAGGGAGGATGAATCCATCTGGAGGTAGATTCTGTGCAGCGTGGAGTCCATATTGTCCATTTGCAGGATGAGCTGGATTTGCCACTGGGGTGATCCTGACGTTTGTGTATGGTCCATTGGATTTGGGCGCGTGGTCAATTGGACGTGAGCCTGGGGTAGTATTGGAAACTACCAAGGCTTTCGTTGCAACCTCCTGGAGGCTCTTTGAGTAACATGGTGCATGCAAATATACCAATCCGTGAGGCCAGCCTTTGGGGCATCTCGAGCCACGTTTTGAGTTTGAAGGCATGGGAGGATCACTGCTGTCTACCGAGGCGAAGTGACTGCAAAAACTCGGCTGCGACGATTGGAATTGAAGCGCAGAGAGGGGGGGCGGTGTTGGTATTGGTGGCAAAGTCGACCGCCAGTGTGTGCCTGGGAGGAGCCCCACTCGCAGATGGCCAGTTTCATCACAACCGCACCGCAACCATCGTCGAAGCCATAATAAATCCTTTTAGGAAGATACAGCAGGCTATGTCCTCTCTGTATATAATGTCTGTGAAGAAGTTGTTTCTGCACTCGTTCGGATGTGCTTCCCTTTAGCAACAACCTAGCCAGCCGACAGGGCAGGAGTTCCATGACTAAAGAAGAAGACTAATATCTAATAATAAAAGTGCGGCAAGCGGCAGACGGTTAGAATCACCACTCGGTGCCGGATCCTTTCGCGGGTGTACTATGGTACCTAGGGTAAGTGGTGTACATGGCCAAGGCATGTGGGTCAGCGGAATTACAAAGAGCTAAACCAAGACAAGATATAACAAGGCTTAGTAATTTACATCTAACTAATACGTAGTAGACAGGTGTTATTCCTGGAATTTTGGCATCTTCCCCATATTCCCGCTGACCCACACGCCTTGGCCATGTACACCACTTACCCTGGGTACCATAGTAATTATCGAAAAATTTGGCGCAATTTCAGACGTAAGAACCCGGGCACACTCATCTCCACCAACGCTAACTAGAACCACAGAAGCCTTGACCCGTCTCGCTACCTATCAGTGCTCGCGGCTATTTTTTGGCTCAACGCGGGGGCAGCAACAACTCCGGTCCCCTCGACTTCACCACTCCAGCTCGGGCAGGGTCCAAGTCGCCCAGAGTATTCTGTGGGGCATCAGGGACGATGGTCAATTCAATTGGGAAGGTTATCAGAGAAACGGTTGACATCTCAAGAGCCTTGACCTTGGAATGTGCCGTCGAAGTCCCAGTTGCAGTTCCGAGCAGCTGTAGGTAGTGCTTTTGACAGCACTTCCTCTTTTCATGGGTCCCGAATGACATCCAACTCGGGTTAAACAACGGTTATGCACGCGCGACCAGTACCTGCGTATACGTAGTAGAACGCTTGCGCCGGGCTGTCCACCCAAAAGCAAGCTAGGGTGATTTTACAACACTGAGGCTGCGTGGTCCAGAGCAGGGGTTAATGATCTTTAATCTCGTTTCCCTCCCAATGTAACCTCTTTGGTAGGGTTGAGCTTCCGTCAATAAACAGCTCAGGTACCCCGGCCTGCCATCGCACTCCATGGCTCTACCAGCGCCTCTCCTTTTCCGTATCGACAAGTCGCAAACTCCACGCGCGAGGCCAAGGCTATTCTGAGGTGTTGGCAAACGATTGCCTCGCTGGACCGGACAGGGGGCGACTACCTCGATATAAAGTACGTCCTGTCCTGCTGTTTGCTTGTCTCCTCACCACACATTCAGTATACTTAATACGGGTTATATACCGATTACCCTCGCTTCCCACCCTACATTTAATACCAACGTACTTAATCCACCACAAAAACAATCAAAATGAAGTCCTTCGCCGCCGTCCTCGCCCTTGTGGCCTCCGTCAGCGCCTCCCCTGTTGCCTCCGTCGCGCCTGTCTACGAGACAAAGGTCTACAAGGACTACACCACTGCTTGCCCCGTACGTTTTGGCGAATTTGGCATCTTCGCTTGGTACGTGTGTTGACATGATATACAGAGCCCTACCACCATTTCCGTGGGACCTTCCAGCTACCTCACCGTGAGCAAGTCCACCATTCTCACCATCCCGGAGTACACCGTCACCAAGCCCCTGTACAGCACGACCATGACGGGAGTGTACACCTCGCCCACGCCCCTGTACAGCACGACCGGGTCTGGTATTCGGACCTACCCTACGCCCGACTACAGCTCGACCGTGACGGCCGTGCCCCATTCGCCCCTGTACAGCACGACCGGGTCTGGTATTCGGACCTACCCTACGCCCCTGTACAGCACGACCGTGTCTGGTATTCCGACCTACCCCACCGGTAATGCTACCGTCCCGACCTACCCTACGGCTTCTGCTCCGGGCGGATCCAAGCCATCTGACGAGTTCACCGGTGCCGGTTCCAAGACCGGACTGTCGCTCTTTGCTGTTGCCGGTGCTCTCGCTGCTTTCTTGTAAGCGGACTCTGCTACGAACAGCCGATGGTTCGCCTTTCGCTGTTCAGGGTGATGAAAACTCGGGGGGCGGATTGGATTACTCATGGTTTATGTCTTGAAGCGCTCTGCATAATGGGCCTGCATTGCGATGTCGGAGTCTTTGGGACATGATTCATGTGCATCTGTCGCTGCAATACTTTGATTGTACACTTTGTAATATGCACGTTCGGTTAGGGCTACTGCCAAAATCCAGCCTGGGCAGACCTGGGTGTGTGGTCTGGTGGTTCATGTTCATAGACTTGAGCATTTTCAGAAGAGTCTAGAGAAGTCAACCAACATGCATACCACCGTTTCAATTATGTTATCTCGCACACTGGTGATGTATTGTGTACATGCTCCAACCGAAGCACCTTTGCTCCTAGAATTTGTCTACTCGGTTATCCTTGTTCGACCCATAGTAAGAAGCCAATTATCTACACCTTTGACTTGAGAGAAGAGGGATGACAATTCCGCTATGGCCCTTGGGTGATTAGATGATTCCATAGTCTTCGCAAAAGCTAGTATCGCATTGCATCATGGTGGGTTTAGTAGTATTTCCCTGTATGATGGCATACCGTTTGGTACAGAGCGGAACGATTCCACAGTACTGTTCCAAAACGCGGAATACTACCCCACCCCCTCTCTCCGCAACTACATAACCATTATTGCGGTTCGGCAATCAATCGTATCTTCTCCTTCCACCATCCCCCCGTCGTGTGAACGAAACTTCTGCAAGGCAGTCCGGTAGTAAAGCGCAGCGCAGACGGTGTCAACATGGCTCAGAAGGTTGCCCTCATCACAGCAAGCTCGGCTGGTCTTGGGGCTCAAGTGGCTCGCGTCCTTGCTCCGGATTTTCGAGTGGTGAATATCTCCCAGTGCCGTTAAACAGCCGGGATGTCCTATCCATTGATTTTGACCAGGTTATCAACTATTCTTCCAATGCATCCCGGGCCCAACATCTCATCGACGAACTATCCAAGATACCCACCACGCACTCTTCACCGTCAAGTCCACGGTTCCACCTCGTGCAAGCCGATGTATCGTCCAAATCCTCGGTTGAGAAACTTGTCAGGGAAACAATCACAACCATGGGCCGGTTGGATGCCGTGGTTTCCAACGCCGGCTGGACGCGCATGACGAATTTCTCGAACATTGATGAAGGCGTGAACGAAGAGGATTGGGACAGGTGCTTTGTGATGAATGTAAAGACACATCTGTGGCTCGCATACGCAGCCAAAGACAGTCTGGCCGAGAACGAGGGTGCTTTTATTTCAACCGCCAGTGTTGCCGGCGTGAAGCCTGCAGGATCGAGTCTTCCCTACGCAGTCACAAAAGCGGCTCAAATCCATCTTGTGAAAAGCCTGGCGGTTATCCTTGCTCCGAAGATCAGGGTGAACAGCATCAGCCCTGGGATGCTGTTGACTGAGTGGGGGTACGTTGATTTTTGACATTTCTCAAATACTTCTCGTGACATTGGCTGACACATATCCATCTTCTTTAGCTTGAAGTTCCCGGAGAGTAAACGCGAGGCGGCAAAAAACAATACGAAATTGAAGAGACTGGCGACAGTTGATGATGTTGCGGATCAGGTGCGGACATTGATACTGAGTCGGAGCGTTACTGGGCAGAATCTTTGCATAGACGGAGGGTCATCGATATGACCCACTGCGGATCGAATACAGGAAACTGGGCGATGTGTTGGTAACAGGCCGCAAAGTCGCCAACGGCAATTCAAAATCAAATTCCTACCTTCTTACCTTTGCAACCTGCCTCGAGCTTTGCTTATGCGGATTGCACAACTCCGTGTCGATCGCCTTCTAATTCCTCGGTTTGACCGGACCCACGCAACCTGGGGTAGTTTTGAGCTCTCCGTACCATTACATCACCTTTTTGGTATCGATGATGGAAAGACTTGGGAATAAAGGCCACCATGCGTGCCAGAGCCCAATATCGCATTTGTCTGGTGTGGCTTTGATGGAGAACAATAATGGGTACCAGGATTGAACTTTGAGGAATTACCAGGGGGTGGTACGTGGTTCCTGCTGGAATCGAGAACACGGCTAGAACCCATGTGTTTTCAACCAGGATCATGAAACTGCCATTACTTTGTTTCGTTGTTTCTTCTTTTTTCTGGTGAGCCAATGCGGCAGTGAGCCGGGAGTCGATCAGGCTGAAGATGTGACGTAGGGATGTCTGAGAAAACGATATGCTGTTGGTTGAAGAATAGATCTGCCGTTGTTCCCATCTCTGTTTCAACGTCATCATGTCCTCACACCTCACGGTGGACATATTGCGTGGGATGTTGAGTGGGAGGTGTTATCTGGAACACCGTTATCAGAAGGGGGGTCAATAATGGTGGGTACCTGCCTGCCACTTATCACGACGATGGAAGATTTTCAGGAACTAGAACCCGGTTGGGTCAGCATTATCAGCACGATCGCCATGTTGCATGCCGAACCACTTCTCGTTTGTTGATGGAAATCACTGGGTGTGGCAAAGTAGACGAAAAACCGGTATCCTGTATGGATGTGCATGCCATCACGTGACCATTCAGCTGTGACGTGATGGATTCTTTGACGGGTTTCGCCCAACGGTCCGGATGAAGCTGAAGTATCTGTGCCCCAACAGCAGATCCGCCGTGTTTCGTCTCCAACGGATAGTAATCCACAATTGGACGTCATGACCGTATTGGAATGATGTACATGTTGGGGGCCTTTTCATAAAGCCCTCGAAACACTTCCTACGTTGCTGATCGCTACTCTCACATCATCACCAACCGGCCCCCTCCACATCGGACCCGACGTCATTTGTTGTCACCTACAAATATCCCGACCCTCGTACTCATCAACAAATATCAACCCACCCGGCCTTACAGTCCAAAACCCCGCTTGCGAGACCATCGAACCACCGACGACGCCAATAGTCTAGACTAGGCTTATTCCTTGGTAGTCTAAGCGGCCCCGTACCATCCGTCGTCTCTGAAGTCTGCCATTGAATATAAATCCCCGCATTTCATTCCGCAACCCGTCTCCTACCCACCGCACCCCAATTCTTTCTTCACCAGAAGATTGTCTCGTTACCATTCACAATCAATGGCACCCCCGACTGCATATCCATCGGCTGGTGTAAGTCTCGAACTCTTCCCTGCCGGGATTGGTCCATCGTTAGCTGACTCCACGGCCAGAACGACTCGATGCAGAAATATACAGCCCTCTCTTCCGAGCAAGAAGTGCTCCGTCGTCGCTTGTCGCTCCCCTCGCCCCCAGCCGTTCCCACTCGACCTGCATCCACGACGGCATGGGGAGCTGATATCCCCTGTACCACCACCGCGGCATCGAACCCTATTCCGGCCGCCCAGCCAAGGACAGCCCATCGTCACAGCATTGCCGATGCCGAAGATGCCCACAAGCTCGCAGCGGTCAGCCAGGAGATCAAGGCCACGTTGACCGAGCTTCTCAACACCGAATCTTGTCGTACAGACGGCAAGTACCGCCAATGGATCCAAGGTCGCCTCATGGACGCCGAGCACGAGATTCGGCAGCAACGTCGCCGCCGGTCGAGCGGTTCCAATGGAGAGCGAGAATTTGCCTCCTCCATCGCCGAGCATCTGGATCTCGGCCTCCATACCTGCAAGACCTGGGTTTGAACAGGCTGACGTGGAAATGTGGTGGATTTCAATCCACAATTTTGGGTTTTGTATGAATGTGAACGTATCTGGCGCAAGGCGTATTTCTGAAATGAAGTGCTCAGATCAGAACGATACATGATACCCAAATGGTATTCTTTTTGGAGCACAATTCGTTTATCAGGGGTTTAATCATTCGTAATGTAGTTAATGCTCAACAAAATCGCTTCTTTGCCTAATTTTCGACCCTACAGACGCTAATTTCACCGCTTGCAGACAGGCCCCTGGGCACGTGTTGGCAAGGGACGGTTCTACTATTAGTGTGACTTCACCTTTCCACACCTCTGGGAATCCAAAGTCATCAAGCATTTTGTATAGACAGTGGCCGACTGCACTGTCAAATGCTCGATTGCGACTTGGATCAACGAGCCTCCGTGGTCTTTTCCGCTTTCGACTCCTCAACAAGGAACACTACTTCCCCTCACGAAATAAAGTGTGGAGGTGTAGGTATGCCAGGATGGTTGCATCATTCGACAGTCCCGACCCAATGAAACCGAAGCATCGGTCGCCAGAGGAAGGGAAGCCATTCGTAGGTCGCGGTGCTGATTGTTGCGGTGTAGGATCGACAATGTGAGTGAGGGGGCCTATCGTGGTGCTTATACATGTTGTTACCGGCATACCCGAGTAGCTCCTTGTGTGGCACCGTTTTTTACTCGTGAAGCGGCCAATAGAATAATCCGTAGCTCCTTGTGTAGCACCGTTTTTTACTTTAGGAAGCGGCCAATAGAATAATCCTATGCCGAATGAAGTTTATTTCCATTTTTACCGTCAAAGGCGGATAAGAGGCAACGACTAAAATGATAGTGGGTGGACAAAGGCCCTAGAGGTTTGGTCAAGACATGGTAGATCTGTAGCTGATAGACGGTGTTATTGATGATGTAACGGTGCTGCCTTCTCCATGTGTGTCAACGCCCTCTCCCTGGTATTCCGGACTTCCCATTCGAACTCTTTCAACGCCCTAAGCTCACTGCCGACGAACAAACCACCCATCAAACCCTCGAGGACACCTACACTTAGACCCAACGAGCTGAGGACCATCAGGATGAAAGCCACGTAATTGTGGGGCGACCACCAAACGCCGATCAGACAGGCTACGGTGAGCAGGAACTGAAATCCAAAATGGCCCATGCGCAGCCGCCGTTGGGTACGTTCGCGGGCGTCGTATCTGTCGATGGTGGTGAGGATCTCGTCATACGTCTCAATTGGGAGATGCCTTTCCGGCAATGAACCAAGACGGTCCTCGGCAATGGATGCGGGTGGTCCGACGTTGCGCTCGAGCGTGGCCTCCACGGAGAAATGGTCGCTCAGAGAGCAGTGCAGAGTCGGGTGACGCGCAGTCATCCCCACGTTGGCCGCCTTCAACCCCCACTCGGCCGTGTCCCCGCTCGCGGCACCGCTGAAGAATATGTAGTCCAGCCTCTTGGCATGCGGATCGTCCACGGTGGATTCGATTTGGACATTCTCGCCCTTGGCAAGGCGCTGGCTGTGCGCCCGGTTCCACCGCCAGGTGTTCAGCGCACTGTCGCAGGTCGCGCCGTTCCGGGTGAGGTTGTACTCGGCGCTCGGCATGGGCACGTCTCTCAGCTGCTCCACCTTGTCCAGCGCGGCGCCGACGGAGGAGTCGGGGTACAGCATGCGCCACACATCGCGGACGGGGGAGTGGGTTTCGATGATGCGGTGGGCGAGCGAGAGGGGGATCATGTTGAAGTCGCCCAGGCCCAGCACAAGGTGGCCGCGCTCGGCGGCCCCGCGCATGAGCTTGGCGATCTCCCAGGCTTGGGCGGTGCGGTGGCACAGGTACGAGTCGTGCGGCTCGGCTTCGTAGGGGGCGTGGAGGTGGGTGCAGAAGACTTCGGCGATGTCCCCCCGGCGCGGTCCCATGCGTATCCTCGCATGCGCGACACCCTTGCCGACATACCAGTCGCCGCGATAGAAGGCAGCCGGGCGCCCGTTGAGCGGATACTGCGTCATGTTGCTCTCCTCGATCGGCCATCGCGACAGGATCACCAGGCCGCCGCCGAAGATGCCGCTGTGGTAGAACTTGCCATAGGGCAGCAGATGGCGCGTCCTCTCCCGGACGGCATTGTAGTCCTGCTGCGTCCAGCACTCCTGGAGCCCGACGATGTCTGGGGGAGGGGCGGCGGCGGCGATCTGGGACCCGATCTCCGCGAGGCGCTCGTTGCGAAGTTTGGCGATGTACTTGAGGCCCCAGCAGTTGAGGGAGAGGACGCGGAGGCGTGACGGCGGCGGCGGCGGCGGGGGCGGCGGCGACTGCTGCTGCTGCTGGGCGGGGGCTGTGGACATGGCGAGCGCCAGGACTCCTGAGCCGAGGGGGGGGAGGAGGGGCTTTTGAGCTGGCGGGGGGACTTTTGCGGGTGGTGATTTGTTATATTCATAAATGGTGGCTTCACCGCCCGACTGCCGCGGCAGAACGCTGCTCTCTCTCAGCACATCCATCGACCGCAACCGCCATGGCCGACGGCAACAGCGCACCCAAACGCCCGAGGCAGGACGACGAAGAGGCAGACGGCCCGCCGCGAAAGCGCTCAGCATCGCCGACATCCCCCGAATACCGGCTCACGGAGCGCCCGCGCCGCTACAGCAGGGAGGACATGGACGCCGTGGACGCCGTGGACGAGGACGTCGAGGACCGGCACGGGCGAGCGTACTACAGGCGCCAGAGCCGCTCGCGCTCGACATCGCACTCCAGCACCCACACGTCCCCTCCCCCGCCCAAGCCCACGGAGCTCCATTACCGCCCCACCATGATCCTGCGCGGCCACAAGAAGGCCGTTTCCGCGGTCAAGTTCTCGCCCGACGGCAGGTGGATCGCGAGCTGCTCTGCCGACGCCACCGTCAAGATCTGGGACGCGGCCACCGGGAGGCTGGAGCACACGCTGGAAGGCCATCTGGCCGGCATCTCCACAATCGCATGGTCGCCCGACTCGAGGCTGCTGGCGTCCGGGTCCGACGACAAATCCATACGGCTGTGGGATGTGGCGACGGGACTGGCCCACCCCACGCCCTTCATCGGCCATCACAACTACGTCTACAGCATCGCCTTCTCGCCCAAGGGCAACATGCTCGTCAGCGGCTCGTACGACGAAGCCGTTTTCCTCTGGGATGTGCGCGCCGCCCGCGTCATGCGCTCTCTGCCCGCCCACTCCGATCCCGTGAGCGGCGTCGACTTTGTGCGCGACGGCACCCTGAGCGTGAGCTGCTCCCACGACGGCCTGATCCGCATCTGGGACACGGCCACCGGCCAGTGCCTGCGCACCCTCGTGCACGAGGACAATGCCCCGGTCTCGTCCGTCCTCTTCTCGCCGAACGGAAAGTATGTGCTGGCCTGGACCCTGGACTCGTGTGTGCGGCTCTGGAACTACATCGAGGGCAAGGGCAAATGCGTCAAGACGTACCAAGGCCACAGCAACAAGAACTACAGTCTTTCGGGCGCGTTCGGCACCTACGGGACCGATCCACCCCATCAATACGCCTTCGTCGTGTCCGGGAGCGAGAACGGGGACATGGTCATGTGGGACGTGAGCTCCAAGAACGTGTTGCAGAGGATCGAGATGGCTCATTCGGATGCCGTCTTGTCCGTGGACACGCATCCGTCCGAGAAGCTGATCGTGAGCGGAGGATTGGACAGGGCCGTGCGGATGTGGAGAGATGCGGTGCCGCCGCCACGGCCTGCCACGGAGACGACGACCACGGAGGCGGTGGCGGATGGATACGATCCAGACATATTGCCACCCAATCCGTTTGCACGTGCCTGATGTCCGACCCCGTTTTCCCTTTTCACGCGCCGCTGTGCTTTGCTGGATACCCATCGGTTCAATCGAAGAGCAGCCATTTAAAAAAAAATCAAATCTACATTATCGACGTGATCGGTTACGTCTTACCATCCAACCGGCAATGTGTATACCGTGTATATGTACATAAAATCCCATCGCTCGAGGCGATGCTCTAAACATGGACAGCGCCGCCTTTTCGCTCCCCAGAACGCCGTGACGTGCCGCCGGTACTCGTACAATGTGGCTGTTCCGCCGCTGCTTCGATAGCATCCATTCGACGACCTTCGTCTACTTCCTCCTCTTCATGACTTTTGTGCACATCTCGACCAGACCGTCCTTCGCCTCGCCGTCGGGAAAAGAGGCGATGGACTGGATGGCCTTGTTGACATACTCTTGGGCAAGGGCCCGGGTTTGCTCCAGACCGGTGCTTTCCGAGACGATTTCGCGTGCCTGTCACACACTTAGTATTTCAGACATCATCGATGGGCCGGTGGGAATGATGCTCACCTTTTGCACATCCCCCTCTTCGGCAAACTTCCTCCCCACCAGCTTGCCCAAATTCTCGTTGTCCTTCCACGCGAAAAGCAGCGGCGCCGTTGCGAGACCCAGCTCCAAGTCGGCGCCCGCTGGCTTGCCCAGCTCCTCTCCGCTGACCGTGTAGTCCAGCATGTCATCCACCAGCTGAAAGGCAAGCCCCAAGTTCTTCCCATATTGGTACGCTGCCTCCACCACCTCTGGACTGCTTCCGCCCAAGATGGCTGCCGCTCTACACGATTTCGAGATCAGGGACGCGGATTTGAGATACGTCTTTTGCAGGTAGTACGTCAGCGTGTCCTCGGTCCAGATGGGGTTGCGCTCGTCGGATGCAGTGTTCTTCAGCTGCATGAATTCGCCTTCGACAAGATTCGCAATCACCGTCGCGAGAAGCTCAGTCACCTCCGGATCCCTCAACCGAGCGAGGGCGACGGAGGCGCGCCCGAGTAGAAAATCTCCGGCCAGCACTGCCATCTTGTTGCCGAATTCGATGTTTGCGGAGGGAGCGGCGCGGCGCGAGATCGAGTGGTCTATCACGTCGTCGTGGAGGAGCGATGCCGTGTGAATCAGCTCGGTGATCTCGGCTAAACGACGCTGCGATGGAAGTATGTCGGAGTCTTCGCTTCGATATGCGGCATCTTGGGCCACCGAAGAGGCAGTGAGGTATCCTGCCGCATCCGGCGCCGAAGGGTTCTCGTCTACCAGTACGCTCGGCTCCGTGATGGGCCGGTTGATGCTGACCGGACTGGTCTCCCTCGCCGTCTTTTCCGTGAGTGCCGTGGCTCTGCTCATGAGCAGCACCAGCATTGGCCGCACGTATTTCCCCTCGCTCTGCGTATAGTACTTTGAGACGGTGTCCAGCGTCGGGTGCCCTGAGCCTAGCAATTGCCGTATATTCTTGGTCAAAAACTTCATCTCCTTTGCGACGGTGCAGAACGGGTCCACGGAAATGGGAGCATTCGGGTCGGGTGCAGGCGTGTTGAATATGGTGTGCGCAGCGGAGACGGCAGCTGCCCATGAAGACTGCTCACGCCGTCGGGAGGGGTGGTAGAGAGCTGTGCATCTGGGAAGCCGGGAGCATGGTGGTGGGAGGCGGACCGGTGTCGACCGCGGGAGGCTCGCCGCGAGCCGTGAGGACCGGCTCGTCATCGAAAGGCGACTTGGACTTTGGGAGCAAAGTCTGTGCGAGCAATTGGAGCTTGTCGGCTCCGGTCTTGGGGGGGATGAGAGGTCTGGCGATGATGTTGATGGCGCGGGCAGCTGCGACGCGAGAAAGTTTTGAGACGGTCGATCTATGACGCTAGTGGGATTCCGCTAAAGAACGGGCGACAGCGGCAGCGACAGCGACAGAGACGACAGAGACGGCCAGAGAACAGAGAACTGAGAACAGAGACAGCCAGCAACGCCAACCACAGCATGGTGCTGCTCACGATGACGCCCGCCGTGGTGCGCGCGCTCCAAGCAGCTGAAGCGGTAGCAGCGGGAGAATTCGGGGGGCTGCAACTGCCCTCGGAGCCCTCCCTCGCGGCGCCGGCAGCTGGCCAGCCCGTCTCACATGGCCAGCTGGTCGGCCTGTCGCGGCTCCTGAAGAAGCATGCCTCCGAGATCGCGGCCCTGGAGGCAAAGGAGCAAGAGGCGGGAAATGGGCAGCATCAACGGCCGGTGCCGCGCACCCTCGACGCCCTCCTGCGCGGCTCACGCGTCTACACCCCCCCTCCGCCGCCGCCGAAGCCCCAGACCACCGAGTACAAGGCCCTCATGGCGCGGCTCCGCGCGGAAGAAGAAGCTCGCGCCTACGAGCGCCTGCTGAACCCGTCCCTGGCATCTGCATCCTACCTTCCCAACGCTTCCTCGCCGCCGAACTTCTCCATCGGCACACACGCCGCCGCCGACGACGACGAGCTTTCCTACGAGGAAGTCCACCGCCAGATCATTCTCATCATCAACGTCCTGGTATCCGTGGTCGCCTGTGCCGTATTCATATGGGTCGCTGCGAGACATTGGACCGCGCCCAAGAGACTGGCCCTGAGCATGGGTGGGAGCGGCGCCGTGGCCATCGCCGAGGTGGTTGTGTATAGTGGCTATGTGCGCAAAGTGGCCGAGGCAAAGAGGACAGAAAGGAGAAAGCCCGAGATCAAAGAGATTGTGCAGAGCTGGGTCATTGATGGCAGTGACAAGGCCGGCAAGCAAGTCGACATCTCGTCGGGGGCTGAAGACAGGACCGGGGAAGGTATCAGATACAGAAAGGGCAAGCATCGCTGAGGATGGCATATTGTTCTACACACGCTGGCAAAAAAAAAAAAAACTAGACCAAAGCATTCCACCCAAAACACCTCGCCATGCAGACTGGAGGAATATGTGCCAAACGTCGCACCAACCAAAGCAGTGCTCACTTCTTGCGTCTTCCCGCAACCCCGCCAGCAAACCTCCCCAGATTGGACAGGCTGTTTCGCGATTTGTGCCCCGCAGCCTGCTGTCCAGCCGCGGCAGGTAAGGGCCTGTTTAACCCAGCCGGTGTTCCTCTACCCGTCGAAGCATTCTTTGGTGGCACCTCTGGTGGCCCCTTCTCCTGCACTGGGCTGGGTCCGACCTCCTCGCCCATACTGGCCAGCCTCTGGTTCTTCCGCGCCTTCTCCTGTGTATTCTTGAACTTGTCCAACAGGTCCACCCATTTCACACCGCCTTCTTCGCGGGCCTTGAGACGATTCGGGCGCTCGAAGCTGGAGGAAGCCGCAGCCGGTGGTGCACTGGGAGATCCGGTCTCTGAGCTCTTTTGCCTCAAGTGGTTAAAGTTGGAAGTGGGGACGTACGTTCGAGGTGCTATGTGGAGGTAGCCTATTGCGGAGACGCTGTTCAGGCGATTCTTGAGGGCTGCGAATGCCGAGGATTGTGGAAGGAGCATCAAGAGTCCGTAGAGACATTTGTAGAGATGTGGATACCTCTCTGGTTCGAGGAGTTGCATGCGCAGGTCTTGAAACTATGTTAGTGCACGCACTCGGCAGAGGACTTGTATCCTACATGTGAAAACCGGCGACTCGAGTAGCTGGACGAGTTTATCGATCTGGATGAGCATGTTGACCGTCATCTCCAGTTCGGCGCTGCCTTGGTCAGCCAGAGCCGTAATGGACATCGGCATCACTTACAAGATTTGAAGAAGATGATATGCCTGTTCGTAAGCTTGAGCCAAGAGACATAGGGAGAAGGTTGCGACCGCATTGTGGCACCAGGATTTGAATAAGGATACGAAGAACGACTGGCCATCCTTGGAGTCGAGATTTCGAAGCCGTCTCCTCAGATCAGCCAGTTCCGGAGCGGTAATGAGGTTGTTGTTGAGATTTTGGACCATGATGCTCGCAAACTCGACGTCCTACGGTGGTCAGCTGTGATGACATGGGACTGGCCGAACATACCTCGTCTTTCTCGAGGCAGTCCGCCATGGTTCGGTATATCCTCTCGGCGCTGAGGGTGACACATAGCTGCCGGATGATGAGGTTCCCCCGGGTTTCGAGAAGTCGTCGGTCGGTACAAAACAGTTTCAGGAGGTTAACCATGAACGAAGTGAAGTAGGAGTCGTCGCTATTTTTCGAGATCTGAGAGAGCAAAAGAAGATCACGGGTGACAACCGCTTCCGAGGGGTCAGACAAGGTCTTGAGCAATGCCGGGAAAGTTCCGTCTTCGACCGAGAGAATCTGATTTTCAATCGTGAGTAGACCATCATGTATAACGGAGGTGGTGAGGATACCTTTCCAGGTGCCATCCTATGGAGCATGATGAGCCATGCGATGGCTGCCACGCGAGTTGCCTCGTGTTCGTTCAGAAACTGAAGCGTGAGTGCATTCACCGCTGCTTGGTAGTCCAGCTCCGGGATCGGACGTGGCGAGGGACCACGTTCTTCTGCGGGGGTTGGTGTTCTGGTACCCTTGCCATCTACCGACCTAACATCGGTGCGGTCTTGAATTACCGTCTTCAGCAAACGGCTTGATAAACTCGACTCTCGACGCTCCACACCCGTGAGTTCCTTGCCCAGAGCTGAGAGCGAGTTTGGTAGCTGGATCTGAGCACCTGCCATACCATCCAAGCGACGGCTGTCCTCGGAGAGAGACATGATGTAGTCCATGAGCGATGCGTTGACCTTGTTTGCTGCTTGACGAACGGAGTCCAGGTCGTGAGACATTCTGGGCAGCACGAACGTCAGGAGGCTAGGTACGAACGGCATGATGTCTTCGGGGCATATTTCAAAGAAATTGTCGATCCACCGGAGCGTGGTGAGCAGAATCTCGTGGTTCTCCTCCTCTGCAGATTGTAAGTGCCCGAGTAGCGAATGGTGAATGGCAGCACATGACGTACCTTTGTCCCCAAATGGAGCTCCCAAGAAGCTCACCAGAATCTCGAGGATCTTTGAATGGTCGACCTGCACATCCTGACCGGGAACCCAGTCTCCGTCGCCGCTGGTCGACTTCTCGTCATCCGCGGTGACGGACCGGCTGTCTATACTCCCATCGTCCTTCTCGTCAAGTGACTGGCGTTGAGGCTGGGCAGGCCCAACACTGGCCGCCTCGCTGTCCTCGTCTGCCCCGCTCTGCAGGCTCGATGTAGAGCGCCTGAAGTTGTCGTCTCCGTGGCTCTTCTTGCTTTCCGCAATGCCGCGCTTGATGCGTGCAATCTTCCGTATCTCGCTGATGAACCTGTCCAAGGCTACCTGGGTCGCCGTATGCACGTCCTGGTTCTGGTCGCTGAGGAACCTGAAAAGGCCGCCCAGGAAGCGCGGGAGGTAGGCTACGAGCTCGAGGTCAGGTATGGAGTCCAGCAGCGTGATCCAGGCGACGAGGAAGGTGCGGGTGAAGGGGCTTATGACGTTGATGCGTTCTTCGAGGAGGGGCAGGAAGCGTTCGAGCGAGAATGCGGTCGGATGGTCTTCGGCAGCTTTATCGTCGGCGTCTACACCGTCCTCGCCCCTGAGCTCGGGGGAGTGGAGGATGGAGACGTAGGAGGCGGCCGATTCAGCTACGATGTCCTTGATCAGGCGGTCGAGCAGCTCGGCGCCGTTTTTGACAGACAGCTCCGAGTCGGCGGCCAGCTGCGTCTTGTCTGTCAGCAGGGTTCGAAGGCGAGGCCGAAAAAATAAACAAAGCCATAGAAGAAGAAGAAGAAGGAGGGGGAGTTAAGAAGCGGCCGTACTACCTTGCAGAGCGCGTCGAAGACCTGGTTGAAGTAGAGCAGGATCTCGCCCTTTGCGACCTTGGCAATGTTGTACATGCTCTCGCAGGCGTAGTAGCGCACACGGGCATCTTGGTCCGAGAAGCAGGCGAGCACCGGCGGCACAATCTCCTCGAGGTAGCGGGCGACTTCGGGCCCCAAGGCTATCGAGGCCGCGGCCAGGCCGATGAGGCCGCCGTTGCGGGCATGCGGCTGGTGGACGGCGTAGGCATACTCGTGGCAGAGCTGGTGCACGATCCGCTGGATCCTGTCGAAGTCGCGCGCGGCGAGCGATTCGCGGATGAGGCCTTCGAGCTCGAGGGCGCCGCTCTTGCGCTTGTCGTAGAGCTTGTCGTTGAGCGCCTTGGTGATGTTGGCGTCCATGGGGGGCAATGGGGGAAGGGCGTGCTCTACATGGCGCGCAGGCTCCTATTGCGCAGACGGCGGTGGTGGTTGTGGTGGTGGGGGGGCAGGCTGTTGCTGTGTTGTGCAGTTGCTGTGCAGTTGCTGGGGAGCTGCACGTCATAGCCAAGAGATCCGCCGATTTATGAATATAACAGATGCCGTCGAGCCTACAAGGCCATGCACGCGGTGCGCTTGACCTGTACTGCCTGCGCTACCCCCTAATCATCAGCCTGCCTGCCTGCCTGCCTGCCTGCCTCCTGTTTTAGCCCTTCGCCTCCCCTTCTCCCCCTCTATATATACGCGTCTGCCCGTGTTTCGAGGGCGTGGGAACATGCCATGGAGTGGAAGCTGAAGAAGACCAAACCCCCCCTCCCCACACCCCGCCGCGCCCGCCATCCCGAAGACATGAAGCCATCGCCCCCCATCACGGGCTTTCACATTGCCTTGTATGTCCGCCCGTGCCTTGCCGGTACGCGCCAGCATCCAACTCTCGCGCTGCAGCTGACACACGTGCAAGCGTCGTCTGTAATTTCAACGTCGATGTAGGTAGGTAGACCAACTTCTCGTGGCGTGGCGCTCGCCGTTGTTGATCCATGTACTGCTGTAGGCCCTGAGATAGAAATCATATATCCGCCAGAAGTGCCCTTCTCTGCCTCGGACCTCGCCGCCATTTGCTTCAACAGGTACTTCTTACGACCGGTGCCGCTGCCGCTGCCAGTTCTAATCCAGCCAGCTTCCCCGAGCAGCAGAA
This sequence comes from Corynespora olivacea, assembly GCA_019202945.1. Classification (NCBI taxonomy): domain Eukaryota; kingdom Fungi; phylum Ascomycota; class Dothideomycetes; order Pleosporales; family Corynesporascaceae; genus Corynespora; species Corynespora olivacea. The sequence goes on from JAGQEM010000001.1 coordinate 361,462, forward strand.
CACTGAAACCGTGGGCGATCTCGCCTTCAACTTCACCATCGCCAACAACTCCCCAGACGTCGCTCTGGGCTCTCTGCAGGCTCCCCAGGGAAGTCCCGACACCTTTTACGCCACCTGTGTATTCCGTCAGGAGTTCGACCATACCATGAAGAGAAGCTTCAACCAGCGCACTCTGGTCCTCATCGCCAACCACAACTTTCTTTCCCTCTACAATCGCATTCTCCACCAGATGACGCGCTCCGGGCACATCAGCGATCCAACCACCCTCGAAGCTGCGCATTCGCAGATGGTTTCTTGGCCACCGCCCTCGCTCGGAAAACAGGAGCTGCCTTTTATGGGCTCGGTGCTCACGTTGGAGGTGGCTCCGCATTTCGCCTTCCCCCTCCAGGGCCTCGCGGGACCGATTCCTCTGATCTCGGACAAACCATCTTCCATCTATGCCTACGAGCCACTCGGATCATGGGACATCATCATGCACTCTATGCCCTGCATTTCGGATCTCTACGTTCTGTTCGAAAAGCTTGTGCTCTGCGAAAGCATCATTGTCGTTGCCAAATCGCCTCAACTGGCGAGTGAAGCCGTGTCGTCTCTGGTGGATCTCATCCATCCGATTCCCTATGCCGGCGTGGTCAAGCCGTATATGACCATGCAGGCGGATTTTCGTTGCGTTGGCGTTGATGGTGGTGCCCCCAGACCCTTCATCATCGGAATTACGAATCCTTTCTTGCTCAAGCGCATCATCAGCGCCGTTGAAATCAATCATAGAATGCGGCCCCATATCCTCTACCTTCAGAACTATGACGGCCCTGTTCCGACAAAGCGCCACCACTCTCTTCATCACAAGTCCAGTCGCAATGCACTTTTGGACCTTCCGGGCGGCGGAATCGAGGCGCAATCGCCGTCCAAACGCTTCCTGAAGCCAGATCATGCCATCGTCTCTCGTATAGAAGCACTTTTGAAGTCTGGCGACCAGACGCACGAGCTTGGGCCGTTGATTCGTCGCCATTTCGCAGAGCTCACGGCGCAGTTTCTTGCTCCCATCAACCGATACCTCGCCGCAACAAACGTGGTATCACCTGGTGGGAATCAGCGCTACGCCAGCTTCTCGGCGCCAGAATTCATGCTCAATCTATCGAAGCATGGCACGAGTATAAAACCGCGAGGTCAGGGACCCATACAGAAGCATCGCGCTCGGGATGGCTTGTACGAATTGTTCTGTCAGTCCGCCAACTTCTACTCGTGGCTCGACATGAAGATATCGTTGGAGAGAGACGCCAGTGTTGGCATGTTGGGCGCGGGTGGTGCATCGGCGACTGCAGGGAGTTGAGAGCATATCTGCTGGAAAGATGACCTTTTCCAAACCACCACACCAAGATTCGACGAGGTGCCTCCGACAGGAAAATCCGCGACCTCATCTACCTTGACCGCAGAGCCGAGCATGCAGGAACCCGAAGGCCCTTTGAGATGTCGGTACAGCCACTTCAACACCACGATACGGAAAAGGCATCCCTGATCCCGAACTCAGCATGCATCGATGGAGCTAGAGGTCAAAGCGCCTCAGTGGCTAATAGTAACAAGAGCGTATTGCATCCAAGGCCGACTCTCATTCGTCCTTCCATGTACTTACTGTGCACATATTGTGCGTGAAAGGCATTCCTGATGTAGGGCTTATCAGTTCACCTAATTTGGAGCTGCTAACCGATGCGAGACAAGATTGTGCGTGGATGAGAGATGGCAGAGTACCTTTGCCTACGGCTTGTTTTACGGTTGAGACGTGCACTGCTTCTCCGTAAATGTTCAATGAATGACAGGACGGCTTGGTCCCATCATATGTCTACACCCCGTATAATGTGATTGATGTCTGTCTGCGACATGTACAGTACAGGCATGTGTCAGAAGTCTGGGGACACTTTCTGTGGTCTTTGACAAAGTGATGCCAAGACATGGGACTCTCGTAATATGCATGCACGTGTGGTCGCGTCGTCCAAGCTCGTCCGAACCACCACCAACAGGAGCCCCCGCCATCCTTGGACTCTTACCTCTGCTATTTCACCCTTTTGCATCAACCGCCACACCCACACAACCTTGCTGGCACTTGCACATTTCCCGTTGCTTGGCCACGCCATCACACTCTTTCGGCCATGAGCAACCCCCAGCCGCAAGGGGCGCCGGCGCCGCAGCAGCAGAGCGTGCAGCTGCTCAAGGCCGACGACATCCCCAAGCTGCAGTGCTTGAACAATGACATGAAGCAGAAATACCGGCCAATCGTCCAGAACCTGTGGAACATGATGCAGACGAATCCGCAGGGCGGCGCGGAGTACATCCAGGCCCGCGGAAAGCTCCAGGACTGGTCGACGAAACTCATCGCTCAGGAAAGGACACACCGCGCCAGAATGAAAGCGCAGCAGCAGCAGAATCAAGGCCAGCCTGCGCAGCAGAGTCAGGCTCAGAGCCAGCCCGCACAGCAGCCTTCGCAACAGCAACCCTCGCAGCAGCCGTCTCTGCAAGCGCCCATGCAACAGCCTCCGCCGACTGCCGCGCAACAAGCCCGCCCTCCGCAGCCGAATCCGCAACAGCCCAACATCGATCCCGAGATCATCAAGCACGTCCAGGGCTTCAAGTTCTCTCTGCCCGCGAATGGCCCGCAGGCTGGGACGTCGGAGGGCGACGCGAAAATCAAGGAGATGCGAAACAGCTATCTGATGGCCTTGAATCGGCAACAGAAGGCAACCCAGCGCATCAAGATGCTGAGCAGCATGGCAGAACAGAAGCAGCAGGCGGGTCAGGAGATCCCTCCGGAGCTGCTGTCCCAGAAGCAGAACATTCAGAAGGAATACAATTCGGCAAAGGAATTTATCGATAATTTTAGAAGAAAACAGGCGCAGAACAAGGTGGAGCAGGAGCAGCGACGCCCCCAACAACCTGCACAGGCGCAACCGAATCAGCAGCTTCCTCCTACCACACAACAGCAACGCCAATCGTCGCAGCCAAACATCAAAGAAGAGCCGCAGGTCAAGATCGAGGGCAGCCAGATGCCGCAGATTCCTCCCGCACAGCAATTCACAAACATGGCAGGTGGACAGCCCCCCCAACAGCCGCAACAAAATACCCAGGGCCCTGCGCCTTCACTTCCACAACAGCAGCAGCAGCAGCAACAGCAGCAACAGCAACAACAGCAACAGCAACAGCAACAGCAACAACAACAACAACAGCAACAACAGCCTATGCGGCAGCCGCCCCCTCATCCACAGCAGAATCAGAATCAGCCGCAATTTGCGCAGCCTGGCCCACAGCAAGCTCACCAGCAACCGCAACGACCGCCTATCAACCCTCACCAAGCAAATTCCATGCCCCAGGTCCATCAACAAACGAACTCACCACACCCGCAGTCAGCAACCTCCAACGCCGCACCCGCTCCCCTTTCGCATCAGGCGGCCGTGAGCGCAGCGCAAAGGTCGTATTCGAATCAAGAAGCCCAGCGGACAACGACCCCACTGCAAGGCGGCGCTCAAGGCAACTTCCACACTCCAGGCAGCCGGGAGCGCGAGCAGCTAAACAACCCCAAGATGCCCATTCCGCGCAACCTCCCGCCAATGCCGACCAACCCAGTCGTAATGGGACAGGCGCGCCCGACCATGAGTGGTCCCACCAATGGCGCGCCGGGCCCAATGGGACAGCCGGTTCTCTCCAAATTCCCGCCGTTCCAGCTTGAAGGCGAAAACGACCGTGTGCTGAGCAAGCGCAAGCTCGATGAGCTTGTTCGTCAAGTGACGGGCGGTTCTGAGGAAGCCCTCACTCCAGAGGTCGAGGAGGTGAGTATACTTTTCCGCTCATATCTCACTGCTAATCAGGTCAGGCTGTCCTGCAACTCGCAGACGACTTCGTCGACACGGTCATCAGCAACGCCTGCAAGCTGTCCAAGCTCCGCGAATCATCACAACTCGATGTACGCGACATTCAGATGGTTCTCGAGCGCAACTACAACATCCGTATTCCCGGCTATGCATCCGACGAGGTCCGCACTGTGCGTAGGCTCGTACCAGCGCCAGGGTGGACGCAAAAGATGAATGCGGTGCAGGCAGCCAAGGTCATGGGTGGGAAGAACGACATTTAGGTGTGATGTCTGCACTTTTGGCGTTTCCGGAGTTTCAGACGGTCAATGGCAATTTTAGGGCTGCGGTAGGACTGGGTATTTTTTCAACGCGGTCGGTATTCCCAGGCCTAGGTCCTGCGCATGGTCTCAAAGGGATGACTCGATCTCGCGGAACAAAGCCAGTGAAGATGATATGACATGAAACTTGCTGCACGGCGCGAAGGCTCTGCAGTCAGATAGCTTTCTACCAATCGTGCTCTGCTCTGCTGCACTGGAGGGAGGAATGGCATGACACACCCATGCCGTAACTTATGTTCCATATACGACCCGACGTGATTTTGACCTAACCGTGCCCATGCCCTGTTTGCGCGTTCGGCAGTTATAGTGACAACTTACGAGGGATATTCCTTGTAGTTCATCCACATGAATTATTTGGTGTTATTAGCGTTGTCTGCTGACATAAAAAGTCTCGAACTACAGATTGTACCTTGTTTGAGCCAAAAGGGTTTCGCAGATCATCTGTATGTATACACCATAGGAAAGAAAAAAAAGAATGATGTCTTTAACTCCCCCGCGTGGGCTCGAACCACGAACCTCCTGATTGCTATTTAACAGTCAGACGCGCTAGCCAATTGCGCCACGGAGGATGATTTGTTGTCCATCAGATGGATGTTTGTTGCGATGGGAAAAATTCAAAAATATGTGGTATATAACCTCTCCGAAAAGCGAAACGGGGTATGGAAAATTTATGCGCCTACGAAAGAGATCGTTCTTGTTTGTGCCAGGAACTTTGTGGCTAGTGTCACCAGAAGCGGACCCCCACCTCATGGTTGGTGGGGAACATAGGTACGCTACCATAACCGGGTCAGAACAGGATGCTGTGTCCCTACGCTCACATGTCAACGTGTGCTCGAGATACGACGCGAAGATTGATATCAAAGTATGCTACTTGTTCAGCGATTGAGGCTTTGCTACCAAGTACATTACGATACCCCTTCAAGCTTGACGTGCATTGACGTGGTGCCATGTCCTCCTATTCATATTTGCGCACCGTACTCGGCTTCGTTGTTCAAAATCACGATGCCATACGGATCGCGGTCGGCCTCGCTGACTACCACATCAAAGTCATCTTCTGCCAGAGCCTCCTCCAGACCATCATGGCTGCCTGCCTCTTGCCTGATTATTGCCCATTCCTCCGCGACCGCATCCTCCAGTTGCTCCACCAACACCTCGCTCAGGAAGCCTCGCTCTGAATTGCTGTGAAACAGACTAATCACTACCTGGCCTTTCTCAATCGCCGCGAGGGCTTCGTGGTGGCTCATCTCACCCGTGAAGAGCAGGTCCACGTCGAGATTCGAGAGGAGCGAGGCGCCGGAGCCGGCGCATATGCCCACCGAGGATATGCTGATATCGGACACGGATGCATTCTGCGGTATGGCTATTGGAAAGCCTTTGGGGTTGTTCAAGCCGCGTCCTATCCGGTCGAGCAACGAGGGCAGAGACTGTGGCTCGTTGAAGTGGACTATGCGGCCCATGCCAGCGCCCGGATGTGACTCGAGTTCAGGCGACTGGGGGACAATGGGACGGCGAGTATGCAGCAGGCCTGTCTGCGGCTTCGCGAGACGCAGCTGCGTCTGGCTTGGGTGGTGATTGAGCGTAAACATGGGCGGTCTCAACGTCTTGTCAACAAAAGGATCGTCGTCGCTCTTGGGCGAATCCGGACTGCTCCGATTGTACCTTGGCCTCGCCCCAGTCACAATGTCCGCCAGCCAGTCGCCCAGCCCTCCCGGGGCAGCATCGACGGCCGTGTGCGGGCTGTAGACGCTGATGCCGTGGCTTGCCAGCCTCAGCAGCGTCTGTTGCTGCGTGTTCGCGAGGGTGAGCGACTTCAAGCCGCGAAAGATGACGGGATGGTAAGCCACCACGATGGACGAATCCAGCGCGATTGCCTCGTCGGCGACGGCTCTTGTGAGGTCGATGGCGAGGAGGGCCTTGTTCGACTGCCGGCGGGAGGCCACAAAGGGCGCTTCGAGGAGCAGGCCCGTGTTGTCCCACGCGCTGTCGGCGAGGGCCTGCGGGTACAGCCTCTGCATTGCCCGCACCACGGCCCTCGAAAAGGGCGCGCACGTGGTGGTCGCGCTCGTCATGGAGAAGAACATGCAAAATTATCTCTCCCCTCTTGTTGTTTGTGTTTGTTTTGCATGTCCACCACTCCACTCCAAGCTTCTGCACAGACATTGCGGCCCCGCGTCATTAGCAATTGCCGTCCCGCCATCTTATCAGATCTGTTGATATCCAGAAGACCAGCCAATTTGCGGCCCAATCCGATGGACCCTCGACACAAACTCTACAAGCAGCTCGACAACCTCACCGTTGGATCCGACGCCCAAATGAGTGCCCAGCCGCCTTCTTCGGGCGTGACGGCGGATGCGATCCGGGCAAAGCTGGTGCAAGCGCTGGGGGCTACGCACATCGAGATTGAGGACGTGAGTGGTAAGTAAGGTGCAGTGCACGGCGGATTCGCCCTGTTCCCGACGCTGATGGCGCGCGCAGGCGGGTGCGGGCAAATGTTCGAGGCCATCGTTGTATCGCCTCAGTTCACAAAGAAGACGACCCTGGCAAGACATCGACTGGTCAACGGGGCGCTCAAGGAGGAAATTGCCGTGATCCATGCATGGACCCCAAAATGCCACACGCCAGAGGAGTGGGAGAAGAAGAAGCCCCAATAAAGCATCCTTCGATTACGATACCCGAACGAACATGACAACGATGTGGGATTCACGAGCTGAATGGAACGGCGTGTCCAAGCGTATTCTTAGTTCCATCGACAGCATCAATTCTACAGCCTGCTTGCAGACAGTTCTTCTTACAGCACGTGGTTTTCTACTATCTACCGCATTGCGATACGTGTTGTCTTCCTCGCCGACGACGGTCATTCGTCCCGTCGAGACAGATGGCTTTGACAGCGCTTACGGTTCGGTACAATGGCATGCACGAGTGTTATATGCTTCCTATGGACGACGTCGAAAGCCAGCAAAAGACAAAGTCTCCCACGGCGCCAAAGAGAGATGACGTAACGCTACCTACAACCATGTGAAACTCGTGAGCTTAGTAACCCCGCTTCAGCATACTATATGTCCTCTCTTACGTCAAGATCGCAACCCTCTTACTTCATCAGTCCTGGTAAAGATCTGACCCGGTGCTGTACCACCTCCATTGAACATTTCCAAATCTCTTGTCCTAGGTTAGGAAAGCTAATGCACGTTGTGACTGGCCTCCGAGATGGAAAACCCGGGTATGTTCATCAGCAAGCACTCTCTGAAGGTTTCGCTTACACTCTGCTAGCAAAGGAGATTTCTGGTGTCATACATCTGCTCACTCAATCGACACCTTCGGCACAGCGCGAAACGATAGACACGTACTTCACGCCGGACGCCTCCTTTACACACCCGTTTTGCCGAACTGGGAGCTGGGACGATTCGCGATTCTTGATTCAGGCAATATATCGATGGTACAAAATCATGAGTCCGAGAATTGATCTCACCGTCAATTCCGTTGGTACGTCACTGTCATGAACTCACTGCATCGTGAATAGAAAGCATCTTTCGGGACTGACACGCACCAGCATATGACGAGCCCAATCTCATCCTATACGTCAACATCTCCCAGGTCTTTAGTATCTGGCTCATTCCTTTTTATCGGGCTCCCGTAAACCTTACCTCTGTACTCAAGTTGAGACGCAATCGGGGCGACGAAAAGTATTACATTGCGAGCCAGAACGACCTTTATCAGGTGGACGAATTCGTCAAGTTCGTGATGCCCCCAGGCTGGATTTTGGTCTGGCTTTGGCACTTCTGGGCAACGTTCTTCTGCCTGCTAGGCGCATTTGCTTTGCAGCCAATCACTTGGATGGAGCAGCGTTCTTGGGATGAAGGCAGAGGTGAGAACAGAAGACAGGGCAGAGGAGTGGAAGGGATTGAACTTGGAGATTTGGAGAGGAAGAAAGGAAGGTAACGGTCCTCTGTGCTTGACCCACGAGAGCTAGCAAGATACTGTATCTGGAAATTATTCAGTATACGTACCAGTAAGCATTGGCCTCAATAAAAACTACGGAAAGCTGTTCTGAACTCCTGCAAAATGCGTTGTTGAGTGATGACTGGGCTGGAGGTTGATCTATACCTACATATAGCTCTATTGTCGCTGATAGTCCTAGTAACTAACCTCAGGGTAGGCGTCGAGTATCCAGAAAAGGATTCACGGACTACGGAATTTCTCCAAAGGATGCCGCTGATGGCGCACTAGCTGGAATAGGTAGGGTTAGATTGAGCCACCCAGCCAGTCAAGACCGTGAAAAGGAAAAGGTTACAAAATAATCATTGATAAGCAGCTGTCGCAAAGTAACATCACACCTGCTGCATGGGATTTTTTCGACAACTGCAACGATAACAAAAAATATAAACCATATTCATCTAATGTCTTGAGATGAGTCCGGCCCATCAGTGACAAGCTAGACGTTTACTATAGTAGCCAGTTGTTTGTGGACTGATCGATCATGATCATGAGATGGCTGGTGAAGAGACATGGCTTGCGGTGCCTGATCATGCCGTACTTTTCTCAAGCATCTTGTCCTTAAGCGCATCCTGCACATCATCCAATACGAGCACACACCAACATGAGACCCTAAAGTACCCTACCTACTAAAGTGGTTGTCAATCTGCTGACCATATTTCGCATTGAAAGGACCCCGCATACATCGACCAAGGTATGATCGCGTGGCCTGCGCATTATCTCACCATGGCAGGGGAAAAAACGACCAACCACAGAATATCCTCGGCCAAGTACAGGGATGAAAAGTGCTGCGCGTTGGTTAGAGGAGGGATGTGGCGGTTTGATGATCTCGGGACGCTGGGGAGCCTGCGCTTTCGTCGTCTAATGCTGGTCTCATAGGTTTATGGCGGGCAAGCATTAAACCAAAGTTCCCCCATATCCTTGCTTTAGATTACAGATAAGTTGCCTGCCTGCCCACCCCCAGACATATCTCTACCCGTTCTGGTTGCTTTTAAATTGACCCCGAACCGAGGTCAAGCATATTCATCGTTTTCTCTAGTCTCGTCCGAGCTTCCCTGGGCAACCCATAACTATACATAGTAGATACGTCCGTTCTTTCGAGTTTTACTTTGGGAATACTGGGTCACCATGTCTAATAAGCTCTTGCTCTTCGGTCTCCTGGCAACGGCAATACAGGCCACTCCGCCCGAGAAGGTAGAAACGCGCGATCCTTGCAATCCATGCAATCCATCAGGTGCGACCAGTACGAAGTCACCCACGGTCGGTTCCGATTTGAAAACGTTCTACATCGATCTTCTCACGTCAGTCAAAGAAGTTGCTTTTCGGAAGCGCTGGCTGGACGACGGAATCTCTGCTCGAGCCGACGTCTTCTGCTGTCGCGAGTCGCTAGATTGTGTCAACATTCGGACTTTCAATATTCCCGTGTGCTACGACAAGTTCACCACCAACTACCAGCTCCCAGACGGTTCCTACGGTTCATTAACGACCGGAGACTTCACCTCGCAGGGCTCGAAAGTAAATCTCCTGAGTGGGCAGTACTCGAAAGAGGGAGGAGAAACGGGCAACATTTATGCGGACGACGTTTCCGCGAAACCGAATACAGCGACCTTGCCTATGCCGCCAATATGGACGGGCACAGGGGTAGGAAGTGCTATACCGGCGTCGGAGATTGGGTCGGTTGTTGTGGTGACTTCGACAGTAGGAGGGACAACCATCACAGCTCCCACGACAATACCCGCAACCACTAGGGGTGGGGTTACAGTACCAGCGCAGACGATCAGCGGACCTACTACTATTGCGCCTTCAACGACACTCATAACCAGTACAATGACCGGTGAGCAGGGCTCAGCGACTTCTTCGTCCAGGGCTGTTGCAGCAAAACATTCGCCGAGATCGTTTGGATTGATTATACTGTCGGCTTTACTGTATGTAGCGGGCTAGTATGGTCGGGCTGTCGACATGTGTAAATGCCAAGCAGTAGTGGAAGATGAAATCCTTTTAAAGTTGTACACTACCTAAGCGGCGGGATGCATGTATTTGAAGGGTTATGCCAAGTGTTGAGGGCGAGCATCCCCACGAGAGATACCCACATAGAGCCAGCCTTGTCGAGATGAAGTTTCGAGTGCTCGTTTCGGAAGTCTTGATATCGTTTCCAGTGAAAAAGCGGCAATAAACTTCTACCCAAGTCCTAGGCGGCGGCACTGGATGATGATGTCGGGCTGGTGCATATATGAAAGACCATCGTGATCTGATTCAAGGACAAATCCCGTGCCTCTAGACCTTCGATCCAAGCAGAGTTGCCAGCTTCTCCACTTCTGCTGCATCGACATTCTCGCCAGGGGTCGTAATAGCAGCGGAATGATACCAGGGCACGTTTGTCTTTTTCTTCAGTCTCTCAACGTTGGAAGACCGTACTCCGCCCCCCAGGATCAGCGTGATACTTTTCCCCCACTCGTTCTGGAGCTCTGCCACCTTCTCCACTCCAGCCACGGCACCAGACGGGCCCCCACTCGTAAGAATTGCCGTGAACCCGCATCCGACAAGTTGTTCGATCGCTCTTGACATGTCCACTACCTGATCGAATGCTCTGTGAAAGGTACATGGCAGCGATCCAGCCAACTTTACCAACTCGCGGTTGCGCGCTTCGTCGACTCGATCCTGCTCGTCCAAGACACCAAAAACAAACCCACTTGCCATGGCCCCGATGCTTGCAATGTCCGCCTTCATTCTCTCGAACTCATGGTCTGAGTAGACGAAGTCGCCACCTCTGGGTCGGATCATGACGTGGATAGGCTTCGTAGTTGCTTTGCGAAGCTCATGGATGTCAACAGATCGGGGAGTAACTCCACCAGCGGCATAATCGGCGCAAAGCTCAATTCGGTCCGCGCCCGACTTGACAGCTGCAATAGCAGATTGGGTGTTGAAACAGGCAATTTCGAGCATTGTGGTACGATGGCACGAGATAGGTAGGGGGGGGGGTGAGATGGAATGATACCCGAGGACTACAATAACAATGCTGCGCTAGCTTGATCAAGATTAGTCCGCATCACATGACATTCACTTCAAAATGTGTCCATTCATATCGAGTATCGTGTGATCCATGATACCAGCAGTAGGATTATAGGACAGAATGCAAACAGCAATTAATCAATACACGTAGAGCAAATTCGTACCCAAGCTCGAATCCAAACAGACCATGCCGCTCTAACGCCAATCGTTCCATGATAAGAGCCCAAATCTTGTAATTAGAGAAGCATGAAAACAGAGGCCAACAAGGCCACAGAGAGGCTCAGAGTTACGCGACCCGTCAGCGAACTGCCGGCGCCGTGGAGACCAAGCACCTCATCTTGCCGACTGAATGTGACATTCTGCGGGATCGTGGAATTAAGACACTGTCCACCGGCGATGTCGAGATTTCTCAAGTCATCGGGGACCTTGAAGAACATGTAGCTCCTGTTGTTCAGGCCTTCAAAGCCGGACGTATCATAAGGAAACCAATCGTCTTTGTCCGTGGCCGATGTGTTGCGCAGAAGGATGCATTGGACCTGCTTCGGATAGTCATGCGCCAGTTTCGGATAGTCCTTCATGACATCCGAATTGCTGGTATCGGCGATGAGGACGAATTTGCGCTGCGGGAAAGTCTCGAACACTTTGGTGAGGAGGTATTGGCGAATTGAGAGCGTGGCCTTGGCATCGGAAAAGTTCAGCGGGCGGGTATCAAATGAACCTCCCGGGTACGTCTTGAAGATGAAGTCCATGTAGTTCCGACTCCCTTGCTCGGGCGTCGTTGTGAGATAATGCCAGTGTGTATCGTTGGGCAACGCTCGCGACCAATTGGCATATATGTCGGGCATGTTCAACCAGGGTGTGAAGGGGCGGGCAAAAGAGTTGAGGAGGCCTTCCTTGGGTTGGTAGATCTTAGTCACCCTCAGAATATCATCAATGTCGGAAATGAATGTGATTCCCTGGGGAGGCACGAGATAGGCCGTGGCATTGCCGGTCAGTGTGCCGCTCGCGTAGACATTCAGGCGCTGCACGTTATTCGTCTCGTTGCCCGCAAGCAGCCCACCTCCAGACACGTTTTGGATCGTGACAAAGGCATCAAAGTCTCCTTCGGAGGTGGTTTTGTATGGGAAGGTAATGTTCTGAGAACCACCGGGAGGTGTCACGGCGTTGCCGCCGCCGGGTTGGCCGGACGCACCTTGCATAGGCGCGGGCTCCAGATGGAACGAAACATTCTGGTCGGACTGCTGCACGATGAAGATCCCCTGGGTCAAATTCCGCGCCTGGGCCTGCTGGTCGGCTGGCAGGTCCTTAATATCAGTGTCGATGAGGAAGATGTTCGCCAGCTCGTCCAGTTTGCTCTGCGAGACTGGACGATTGCGTACAAAGTCAGCGTGCGTCTCGCGCGCAATCCGTACATGAGCGTTGCATCACTTACTATTGGGCTGTTTGTATACGTTGCCGTGAAAGCGCACATTCCAGCCGCGATCGGTCCAGTTGGCATACGGCGGGATGTTGAGCACCTCGGTCGGCTTTGCGGCGAGGTCGCCATCGCTTATGCTCAGCCGCGAGAGCACCTGGGTACCGGTCGGGAAGTCCTGGAACCAGTTGGGGATGCCTTCAGTGAAGTAGCTGGGCAGGTCGGTGCCGCTGTGCATGCATGCATCGGGTCAGAGAAGGGGCACACACTCGAGCAAGAGGGCTTACAGCACGCTCCCCCATGACTTCGCAACATCATTCACGTCGCTCACAATGTTGGACAAGACGTTTCGCCTGTCGTGGGCGTAGGCGTAGCTGCGGTCGCCTCTGAACAGAATGGCCGCCGGGGTGACCTGAGGCGCGCGCACCTCGACGTACGCAGGCGCAGGCGCCGTGGGCTCTGGGATGACCACGGCGGCGGCATGGCGTGCGTGTGCAGCGAGCAGCAGCGCAGGAAGCGCGGGAAGCGCAGGGGTGTACATGGAGTAGATATCTAGGAGGCAGAGGACGGAGAGATGGAGGAAGAAATGGACAGAGGAATTGCTGTCCAAGTCGCTAGCGTTCCGAGCCCTGGAAGTGTAGCATGCGAGACGACGCAGGTACCAGACACAGTGACGTCATGGCCTAGACTCCGGTACTGGTCTATTATTATTATATGTTATATCTACTAAGGTAATTACCACGAAAATGCCCGAGCTCATTTTTACCTTCCCGTTGCTTTGTCGTCGTTCGTGGCCGTGGAAGCACGGCTGGGCACTTGGGACGCAGACTGCGAGGGCGTGATTGAGCCAGCAGACATGTCGTCCTCCTCATCGACTTCGCGCTGGATCCCTCGCCTGTTCCAGAGTGCTTCCAGCTCATTCGGCACCTGCTCCGTCACAATCGGTGCCCTGGCCGTTGAGCGCCTCGTTGCAGCTGCGGGGCGCAGGCGGCTTCGTTGATCGCCAGAAGGCACTGCAAATCCTGCTGATGATGGCGCTGGAGGGTTCACGATGCCCGCAAGACGGGCTGAAGGTGCTGGTGCTCGCGGTTTTGGGGGAGTTCTTGGTGTGTCGGACGTCTGGGCCAGAACCTGACTGGGATGGATAGGCTGGTGACGTGTTCCAATCGTGAAGCGACCATAGTTCTGGTCTTTAGCCGTGGCGGGTTGTGAGTAGTCGACGCATGGCAAGACAGGCCCAGAAGATGGCAGAAGGGGCGGCGGCGGAGGAGGGGGGGGAGGGTGACTGGCCGTGTTGGAGCCAAAAACCGTCTCGGCTCGTTCAGAAGCCTTCGAGTGAGCGATGGTCGATATCGGTGCCAGTGGTGGGGGTGAAGAAATCACAGTTGATGATGCGCTTACTGCGGATTGTCTGGAAGCCGGCGACTGCATGGATGCCGAGAGAGATATGGGAGGAAGAAGTGGCGGCGAGGGAATGATAGATGCCTTGGACGTGGTGCAGGAAGACGGCTCGGTGGAGAACGAAGACTGGCCATGTTGAGTCTCGGAGCGCTGGTATGTTTCGGAACGATAGTGGCTTTCCTTCATACTGAACCTTGAGCTCATTTTCACCTCTAGCTCGACCATGCCGTTGCCCACACCCGTCTCCTGGCTACCTCGAAATCCACCCGACTCCCTGTGCTGGCGATCTGCTTTAGATTTGTGCTTGATCGCCCCCAATTGAGTGCTCCCATACTCTACCGCGGCCCCGAAACCGTCTTCCATACTGTCTGGGTACTCTTCGCGAGACATTTCCATGGCTTTCGCTTCTTGTTCAGCCAAATCGATTTCAGCTCGCCTCCTGCTCTCCTCCAGGATTTTGGTGAGAGTCTGGTCTTCTCCGGGTTGATACTCGCGATAGGAGTCATGTCGGACCTTCTTGAGGTGAGATTCATGGACAAGCCGCGATCTTTCTTGCTCCTCTGCATCGAGCCGTCGGGCTCTTTCCATGTCTCGTCGCAGTGCCTCTTCCTCGCGACGAATCCGTTGGCCATCGATGCAGCGCGGACAAGCGCCGTCACGATTCTGAACGTCTACAGAACAGCGAGTCTTCTTGATCTGAGGGTTGTCGACATCGCAATGAGCTTCTCCACCCTTGTATCGCCAGCAGCCCTGGACGTTGTCCTCGATGCGGTGGCCGCACTGCCAACCGGGTCAGTGTACGTCTTGCATGCACTTGTAGAAGCACTCGTACCTCGTAGAAAGTATATGTATAGCGGCACATTGAAAGCGGTGTTTGTTGGTGGGTGTCGTTTTCCAACTTTCTGTACGTATGCTTTATAGTGGCAGATGGGCAGATGCAGAGGCTCCATCGCAAGAGATACTCGTGTCGGCAGGAGTCCGTGAGGGGTGCCACAAACGATCGCTGAATTGTTCAAGCACACGTGTCAGTGAAGCCCTGCGATGTATTGACAACGCATCTGTCAGTGTGGAGAAGTGAAGCGTCGACAGCATAGTAGAGAATGTGAAGGGGTACAAGCTTTTGACCATTCACACTTCGACAATATCATCGAGTTGTTTATCGACGTGGCTGTCGTGAAGACGGCGGTCATGTCGATCTTCGATGATCCAATATCCATGGACAAAGAGGAGGCACGTGACGGCTCCGAATTCATTTGAAATGACCTGCGTCCATTGGCCGGAATATGGAGATTACTAAGCTTTTGTACGAACAGGATAGCTTCCAGTGTTCCTCCCGACGGCGGCGGCGGCGACGACGATATCCCACCCCGCCACCTCTCGCCCACGCACAATGGCCTCAAAGCTGACCCCGTTCCTCTGGCGGAGCGGCCCCCGAGCTCTGCGACAGTTCCAGCGAAGCCAATGGCGTGCCTTCGGCGTCGCCGCACCCGCCCGCAGCGACTCCCTGATGGTGCACCGGGACTCGCCCCAAAACAATGCCTCGATACCGTTCAAGTTCACGCCGCAAAATGAGGAGCTGATCAAGGAGGTGCTCTCCCGGTACCCGTCGCAGTACAAGAAGGCCGCCGTGATGCCGCTGCTGGATCTTGGCCAGCGCCAGCATGGCTTCACCAGCATCAGCGTCATGAACGAGGTGGCCCGGATACTGGAGATGCCGCCCATGCGCGTCTACGAGGTGGCCACCTTCTACACCATGTACAACCGCAATCCCGTCGGCCGCTACCACGTCCAAGTCTGCACAACGGTGAGTGGGAGGACAGGCAAGATGCGCGGGCGCTGCTGACGTACAGAAGACGCCGTGCATGCTGCGGAACAGCGACGCCGTCATGAAGGCCTGCGAAGACTTCCTCGGCATCCACCACGGCCAGACCACCAAGGACGGCCTCTTCACCTTCACCGAAGTCGAGTGCCTCGGCGCCTGTGCCAACGCCCCTATGGTGCAGATCAACGACGATTTCTACGAAGACCTCACATACGACACAACCGTCTCGCTGCTCAAGGCCCTCAAGCATTCCGCCGAGGCAACTGGTGCGAAGACGGGAGCCGAGAGCGCCCAGGGTGGAAAGGCGGTCCCTGCGCCAGGCCCTTTGAGCGGGAGGAAGAGCTGCGAGCCGGCTGGTGGCTTGACTTCATTGACGGGCGAGCCATGGGGGAACGAGACGCTGCGGAAAGACGGCGCTCTGTAGACTTTCATGCATGCATGTTTCTTGCCTGCTCCTCGGACTGCTTGCTCTAATACAACGTCAGTTCTTGTAGAATAAAATGTACCTCATGCCCACAACCGATTCGACGCATGCATGTTTCCCACACATTGAGAACTTGACGTTGGTAGCGACGTGGAGCGTCCGACTGCGCTTCCCATGTATTCTCACAAGGCTTGATCCTGCGTTCCTGTCTCCCTGCCCCTATCATCCATGTGAACCATCATCCGCACGTCTTGTGACAACTCAACGTGAGGGTCTTCGCCCTACCAGAAATCCTGATGCCCAAATATCAAAATTGAAACCACCTGCACCTGCCTACACGCACTGTTTCACGTGATTACGCTTGGGCGTGCCTGGGTGCATGCACGCATGAGGTCGCACCTCGGCCGCCGCTTGTAGATACACTCCTCCACTCCTCCACCACCATGTCCACGACCGAGCCCCCCCTCTTCAAGCGGCGCAAGACCACGCATGCCAAACGCCTGCCTGGCACCTCCATTTCCGAGTCGCATGACGTCGTCGAGCCCACTGACGCGCTCAAAGACATCCTACGAAATCGAAAGCGACCGCGACTCCGAGAAGCGGGACCGAAAGGAGAGGCAGCAAGTTCACCGGCGCTCGCTCGCGCGGACAGGCCAAAGCAGAGCGCTTATGCAAGTCGCTTCGTCGCCCAGACGGGCGAGGTCATACACAGGGACGACCAGCAGATGTGAGTGTTGGCCGCATGCAGCGAACGGCTTCAGCTGCGCAGACACGGAGGCTAATCTGCCAGGACGGAGTACATAGAAGCCCGCCTGGCTGACAAGAACCATCGTCTCTACGGATGGCCCATCCCGCAACACCTCGAGGCCACCGTTGCCGCTCTCGCGCCCGAGCATGCGCCTGCGGCTGATGTACACCCAACACCGCAGGCGACCAGTGGAGTGAGCGCAGGGCAGAGCGGCCGCTTGGCTGCCGGCATGGGCAAGCTCGAGGAGGTGGATTTGGCTGCAGAAGCTGCCTCGCAGCGTACGGAGCGCGGCGCCAAAGAGCGGCTGGGCCGCGACGGGAGACGGCGACGTCCCCCCAAACGACGGAACAGCGAGGATTTGCGCAGAGACCAGATGGTCGAAGATGTATTACGCGAGGCCAAGTGTACATTCCCAGCGCGAACGCCAGTGGTGACGCTTGCTAACTGCTGCAGTGGACTACTTCGAGGAGGACAAGCTTGCCGGTCCCTCTGCAGCCGGGGAGGCTGCCATGGTTGAGAACTTCCGTCTAGAGTTCCTTGAGTCTCTCGAGGCGCGCCAGCAGCGCAAGGCCGCCCCATCAACCGGGGTCAAGGGCGCAAAGGAAGCCCCCAGAGGACCCAAGCTAGGCGGGTCGAGGAGTGCGAGAGCAGCAATGCGTCTACAGGAAGAACAGGCGGCAAAAAGCAAGAGATGACCCATGGTACGAAGCTAGCAGAGAAGCAGAAGAATGGATTCGAATGCAGCTACTTGTACAAGATAAAAACAATATTGAATGAGGTATTTCATTACATGCGACCCAAGGAGAAGGAATATCAGACTTCCGTAACGTAGTTTGTCGGATCCCAGAACACACTAACGTACAACGACCCAATAGTCCAATCGCCCGTCACAGACGGTTGCCAGACTCTTTCACGGCCTTCTTTTCCATCAAGCACCCTGGCGAGCCTTCTCTGCGCAGATGAGCGCGATGATCTTTGACAACTCAGCACTCTGGTTGAATTGCTCGCGCTTCACGCCGTCATCGACATCTTCACTAGCAGCGATGTCGTTGCTGACCTTTAGCATTCGGTTCTGTAGGGTCAACAGCTTGGATAGCGTGTTATCCAGGAAAGGGGCAGAGAAGGTGATGTTGGTAGGCGACTGGCCGGATGTAGGCAGGCGCATCTCGAGCTTCCGCGGCGGCTTGCGGGCTTTTGGTGAAACAGGGGTAGGGGGCGGGGAGGAGGCAGGTCTCGGACATGTTAGCAGAGGCGTCGAGTGCAGCATGGGAGCGAACGTACCTCTCGCGCTCCACAAAGGTCATGTTCTCCGCCATCTCGGCGACGCGATTGGCGATGCGCGATGCCATGATGCCGTACGGCGACGGGGGGGGACCGTTGAAGGCGCCGTTGGCAGCCTTTTGCTGTGGCCTGGCGGCAGGCTTCTTCATGCGCGAGGCGGATGTCTTGCTCGTCGTGCGGTTGACGGGCGCTGAGGCGACGGAGGCGGGCATCTTGAGTGTCTTTGGATGTGAACGTGGTGGTGTTTCGGTTTCAAGGACTGTGGAGACGACAGCACGAAATATGTAGAATGGCAAAGGGTGACGGCAATTCGGAATGTTCGATCCAGGAGTTGGTCGAAAGTGGCACAGGGAAGTTGGACAGAGACGCCACGCGCTACGTCATCTCCCCGTGCGGGATGCGATCATGACCGTGACCATGACCATGATCGCCGGAGCTAAAAGCTGATCATCTTGCAAATAATGCCTTATGCATAGCTTGCCGTCAGTGTCGGATTTCGTACATGTCTCTCTGATCCAGCTCTCCCGCCTTCCAAGCCGCCATGTCGCCTGCTATTCAGAGGAAAAAAGATGACCTAGGCGCCGGCCTCCGCGTCTCGAAACAGAATATCAAGGAGCACCCGGCCGGCCCGCCCAAGTACGGCGAGCTGTCCAGCGCGGAGCGGGCTTTTACGCTGGCCTCGACGTTCTTGTCTGGCGTCCTCGCGTGAGTGCAGGCGGTCGACATGATCCGACATGGCGAGCTTACGTCCGCACAGTATCAGCGCGTCTCAGTTCCTTGGTGCCCCCCTGAAGCTCATTGACCCAGTCTTCTACGAGGGTTACATGGCCTATACGAAAGAATGCTTCGCCATCCTCATCACCTGTCTGACCCAATGGTGGGCACCGACCGTCGTGCGCATCAGCGGCGATTCCAGTATGATAGGCCAGCTCATTCGCAGAAAGGATGGGAGCCTTCAGTGCAACTTTGCGGATCGCATGTTGCTCATGGCCAACCATCAGCTGTACACAGATTGGCTGTAGGCAAACTTCGGTGTGATAGTCAACATATTGACCAGCTTGGCTGACGCGATATAGCTATCTGTGGTGGATTGCCTACACAAACAATATGCATGGTTTCGTGTACATCATCCTCAAGGAGTCCCTAAAAAACATTCCCATCATCGGGTGGGGAGCACAATTTTACAACTTCATCTTCTTGGCGAGAAATTGGGAAGAGGACCAGAGACGGTTCAAGAAACACCTTGCACAGCTCAACAAGCCGACGGATCCCATGTGGCTCGTCATCTTTCCCGAAGGAACCAATCTGTCCGCCACAACAAGAGAAAAGAGCAAGAAGTGGGCTGAGAAGAACGGTTTGCAAGACATGAAGCATCAACTCTTACCTCGAAGCACCGGCCTGCGCTTCTGTTTGCAGGAGTTGAAAGAGACAACCGAATGGCTCTACGACTGCACCATCGCTTACGAAGGCGTTCCCCCGGGACAATTCGGACAGGATATCTTCACCCTTCGCTCGTCCTACTTCGAAGGACGACCACCCAAATCGGTGAATATGCATTGGCGCCGCTTCCATATCGATTCCATTCCCATCTCCAATGCCAAAGCTTTCGAGGTATGGCTTCGGAACCGATGGCGGGAAAAGGATTACATGCTCGAGTACTTCAACCGCCACACTCGATTTCCTGCCGAAGAGTTCTGGAAGGACCATCTCGACATGGGCGACCGCAGTTCACAAAGTCAGAGCATCAGAAGCGTCCCACGACCAGCCATCACCATCGAAACAGAGGTCAAGTCCGGTAACTGGAATGAATTTGTCAAGATCTTTGCACCCATCACCAGCGTTATGATGGCCTTGTCGGTAGCTTATGGCGCGTCACCCAAGGATCTCATTCCCGGCGGGGCCGAATTCTTTGAACAGCATATGAAGGCTTTGCTCGGCGGTGGTGACTTGAAAGGCCTGCCTTCTCCAGATGAACTCGAGAAGATGATTGAGGGAGCAGCGAGGCTGGGGGCGAAGCAGAAAGCCAATCCGCAAAATTCGCGACCAATGCAACAGCTGACCCAGGAGAACTTGGCAAAATTGGTATGTACGCGGAGCACGGTATTTCTGGATCGTGGGAATCCAGAGGTCCGAAATGCTGAGCATTCACTGATGTATACTCCACCGCATAGGTCAAAGAAACGGCGATGCAGAATGGCATCGGCTTACCAGGAGCGAAACGACGAGCGATACCTGTCAGAACGTTGGCATCCGGTGCCACGAAAGCCAAACCCAAGAGTCACGTCAAGCCTACTACCCCCGCCGTGAAGAAGGCTGTTCCGAAGGCTGTTCCGAAGGCATCTACGAAACCAGCACCTCCCAAAAAGCCCATTGTCCAGCCAAAGCCCAAAAAGGACATGGCTGGTGAGATGCAGGAAGTCATGACAAAATCCGGCGTCAAGATCAAGATCCCCAAGACCAGCGTGCAAGAGGTGAAGAAGACGGATACGATAGTAACGAGCACCGGGCAAGTCATCAGAGTAGGCAAGAAGGACATTGATAAAGCACAAGCACAAACGCCAAAATCGAACGACGGTACCGGACCCAAATATGTATTCAAGCCAACCGCGAAGGCCAAGAACACGGTGACAGCTGTCACGCCGAAGAAGAAAGTGATTGAAAATTAATATATCCTGGCAAATTGCCATTATTCATTGAAGTGCCTTCACATTGGAATTTGATCGTAGTAGTAGTAGAGCATCCAATCAGGAGATGATGCCGTAAGCTCTCGGCGAATGTCTGTTCACTGAGAGGTCAGTATTATTGCAAGTTGCCAGGATCAGGAAGGGGATACGATGGGTTTCAGCTCGTGCGTCATGATTGTATATGGGTAGTACAAAGTATATGCAGTTCCGATGTGCGATATGCATCCCCTGCCGGACTAGGGCGCCACAATCTACGTCATGAGCAGGGTAGGTATAGAAACAGGATAGCATGTCAAAGAACATACCGCCGCACTCCTCTATCAATTGCCTGCCAGCCTTGGAGATCATCTGCGTATACAGCATACACTGCCATAATGGCGTCCTTCATCCAGAACATGCTTATTCAGTCGGTGGGTGGCTTCGTGGAAGCGGGCAAGCGGGCGGCGGGCGGATATGCTGGCGATGCGTTGATCAAGGCCGGAGACGTGATAGAGAACTCGGGCAGGAACGTGGGGAACGGTAAGCTTCCGACCGAGGCGTGCACGCATGATACGATGCCTACCTGCCTGGATGCATAGTGGCAGGAGGACTGAGCACTCGCAGGCATCGAACACAAAGCTACGAGCTATGGCACCACCATCACCGGCCAAGGCTACCAGCCGTCTGCCAAAGCGTTGCCCTCGACAGCACGCAAGCCTGCGATCAAGCGGTCAAACTCTTCCCCAGCCGCCACAGGCACAGGCACAGGCGCAAGCACAGGCACAAGCAGAAGCACGGGTGTAAAGCGCGTGGGCCCGACGAGCAAAGCTGCGATCGGCGTGAACAAGACGACATCGGTCGCATCCAGCGCCAAGAGTGTTGCCGGCAGTGCGGTGGGCAGGGCAAAGAGCACCGCTGCATCGACGGCGGGTGGACGCGCCAGATCTCTCCCCAGGCCGTATGCGAACAAGCCGAATGCGCTGCCCAAGCCGAACCCGCTGCCGAAGCCGTACGGAAACAACAACAACAACGAAAAGAAGACGGCAGTCAGGCCAGCCCAGCCGAAGCCGTTCAAGCCGCAAGACAAGGCCAAGGAGGAAAGGCCATCGTACGCCGGTGCAGGCAGCAGGACGCCGGTGCGAGCTCAAAAGTACAAGCCCATGAAGCCTGCCGAGCCAACGGCCGAGTATGGAAAAGTCCAACACTTTGCTGTGTGAAGCTTTGTGGATCTGCGCAGGAAATGAATGTACGATAGGTATCTATAGCGACAATGCGCAAGACGACAGTACATGATGCACATGGATGATCGGCCAGGCTAGGTGTGAATGATTGGTGCATTGTTCCCCACATCCCCACAACTCCAGAAAATGAGCGGCGCATGCGGGGATTCGCCATGGGTAGTAGCCCAATCAGATGGCTGAGATGGAAGGATCCATCTTAAAATCAACCCATTTCTTTACCTTTCTCTGTGCCCCTTCCACCAATTACCATGTATGATATTCTCCGTGCAGGCTTGTTTCGCCGAGTAAGCTTTTGGGCGTCGGTCCTCGAGAGCTTACATGTCGACCTTGACCGTTTGCCCTGCCTGCGTCTTCCAGTGCAAAGTGTAGCCAGAGTTTCGACATCCGATTGCACCACCAACAAACAGCCCCCGCTCCTGAACCCCTCCTCAAAATGGAACCCTTCCCCAATTCAGCACCCGCGGAGCCTGAGCTCGATACCGAGAAAGACTCCGTGGTTGCCGGTGCCGAAAACGCTGGAGTTGCGACGCAGATGCACACCAAAATCGACCCGGTGCTGGAAGCGAGGGTGAGGCGAAAGCTCGATTGGCACATCATCCCGCTCGTCTCCACGCTATATTTGTTCGCATTCCTGGACAGGTCGAACATTGGGTGAGCACTGCATCATCTTGTGGGGTTTCAAAGAGTACTGAACGCACCAGCAACGCACGCATCGCCGGTCTCGAAGAAGATCTCCATCTGTCGAGTGGGCAGTACGACTGGCTCCTCACCATCTTTTACATATCGTACATCGTCTTCGAATTCCAGGCTATGATGTGGAAAGTGGTGCCGCCTCATCGATGGGCGGCGTGGTGCGTCTTTGGGTGGGGGCTCGTATCGGCGGTCCAGGCTGGTATCCATACCTGGTCCGCCGCCATGGCCCTGCGCTTCTTCATGGGCGTGATGGAGGCTGGCTACGGACCCGGCATCCCGTATCTCCTGTCGTTCTTCTATCTACGGCACGAGCTGGGCTTGAGGATAGGGCTTTTTCTATCGGCCGCACCGCTGGCCAATACGTTTGCCGGAGCACTGGCGTATGGAATCACGAGCGGGGATCCGGGCATGGCGAAATGGAGGGTCTTGTTTCTGGTGGAAGGATTGCCAACCATCGCGATGGCAGGCGTCGCATGGTTCTTCCTTCCCGACAGTCCGGAAAAGGCACGGTTTCTGAACGAGGAGGAGAAGGCGGTTGCCAGAGCGAGAGGCGTGAGGCAAGCAGGGGCTGCGACGCGAGTAGGAGGACTGGACTGGAAGCAGATGTGGCAAGGATTTGCGGATCCCAAGGGCTGGATCTTTGGGGTGGGTGCATTCCACGAACGGGTATAGCTCGAGAGGTGAAGTCTGCATGGCTTCTCCTGCTTGATGGGCGCCCGGCCCGTGTTCGTTACGGTATGCTGACAGCGTGTTAGCTGATGTACTTCTCCTGCAACGTCTCCTTTTCTTCCTTGCCAGTGTTTCTCCCGACGATCCTGAGAGAGATGGGGTTTTCATCGGTGAACGCCCAAGGGCTCACCGCGCCGCCCTTCTTCCTGTCGTTTCTGGTCACGATCATCACGCCCTACATCGCCGACAGGACCCAACAGCGCGGGATCATGCTCATCATACTCAGCCTCATCGGCGGAGTTGGCTACGTGATCCTGGCTACGGCGGAGAGTGTTGCAGCGAGATACACCGGATGCTTCCTCGCCGCATCCGGGATCTTCCCCGCCATAGCAAACATACTGCCGTATTGCTTGAACAACCAAGGCTCGGATACGCGGAGGGGCGTTGGGATCGTGGTCTTGAAGTAAGTGCCCTCCCTCGAACCCTCCCCCAAAGGACGTGGGTCACCACTGACTTGGCATTGCCTCTGTTAGCGTCCTGGGTCAATGCGGGCCTCTTCTCGGCACAAGGCTATACCCGTCCAGCGAGGGGCCGTTCTACGTGAAGGGCCAGTCCGTGTGTGCGGGGTTCATGTTCTTCACCACGCTTCTGGCAATCGCGTTGAGGACTCTGCTCGCATGGGAGAACAAGAAGCTGGACCGCAAGTATGGGGCATTGGACGAGCAGAATGAAATGGGTCAAGGGTCAGTGGCCAGAGAAAACTACGGGCCGGGCTTCCGATATGTGTTGTGAATAATGCAAGATGCATGGATGGATGGATAGATGGAAGGATGGAAAGCACGTGATGGCAGAGGCTGGGATCTGCGACTATTGAGACCCGCTTTGGCCTCTGTGTCGTCACCGATTGTCGTCGTGGTGGCTCGAATAGTAATTAGTTGGTAGCCCATGATCCATCGTCAGCTCCCCACGCATCACACACCACGCACCACGCACCACGCATTTCAACGCCCGCGTCCAATGCGGCACTGAGAGCGACAGCGGACGCCAGAGAACAGGACCAGGCGGCTGCAAGGGACCGACACCGCCCGCAATGGCTATGAACGGCGCAGACCCGCACTCGCACTCGCAGGAGACGACGAAGAAGCGCAAGCACCGCGGCGGCAAGAAGCGACGCAACCGGCGGCAGTCGTTCGCTGCGCCCGCCGAGTCGCTCGACACTGGCAACATGATGGACCAGGCACGCCCGAGCCTGGCCAACATCGCCGACCAGTCCCCGCGCGGCAGCTCCAGCTTCTACCGGCTGCGCTCGAGGCGGAGCGACGACAGCCTCGAGAGCGAGGCGCTGCTGGACCACCGCGCGCAGCCGCCCTCGCTGCAGACACGCCGCCAGAGCGTGCAGGTGCAGCCGCAGACGCCCCAACGCCGTTCCGCCCTGTACAATGACGGCGACGACGACGGCAACAACATCAACAATAACGACGACGACGACGACGACAACGATGACAACAATGACGACGATGATGCCGGTGCCGATGCCGACAAGGCGGACGACCGCACGCCTCTGATGAGCACCTCGATGCGCGATGCACGCACCGCCAACAGCTACGGCGGGACCAGCACCTTGTCCAGCCAGGTACGCCAGCGCCGCGGCAGCAGGTCCTCTCTCTCGAGCGGCATGCGGGTGCCCCCATTTGCCATGCAGCACCACTCGCAGACCAACCTTGATGACTACAATGTCAACAACCCGCCGTCGATGCCCGCCAGCCCCGTGCTGGGCCCCGACATGGCATATGGCGATGTCATGCTCCCCGCGGACATGGACCCCCGCATATCGCCCCCGGGCAGCAGGAGCAGGTCCCGCGATGTGCTCATTGACATCGACGAGGAGCCTGCCGCCCAGCCCAGCTTCGAGCCCTTCGAGTCGATGCCCGCGTCGCCGCCCGCCGCCGCCGATTTCCGCCGCCGCATGACGATGCCGGCCGCCGAAGACGTCTGTTTCCCGCAAGAGGGCATGTCGGAAATCGGCCACGAGGACTACATGCACCGGCAAGAGGGCGGCGATCTGCGCAGTCGTCGGCGCCGACGTCGTTGGCCCGACCTGGGCGCTCTGGAGGCGTGGTCGCACGAGGAGAAGGAGCAGCGCACCATCGAAGGCATGCGCGCCCGCAAAGTCAGCGAGCCGCTCATGGTCGAGGGACGGCTGCGGCCGCAGAAACGCCCATGGCACAGGGATGCCGAGGACGCCCCGTACCGCTTCACATACTTCAACGAAGAGTTCGAAAACACCATCCACAGCCAGAACATCAGCGAGCTTGTCCAGCCAGGCCAGACCTTCCGTAATCTCTTCCTCCCCGATCCGCCCATCCTCGAGGACAGCACCGACGACGAGACCGACACCGACGATGACACGACGCCCACGACGAGGGACACGATACTCGAGCGACCGAGCATGAACGGCCTCTCGCGCGCCGCTTCCAGATTGGACCCCAAGCAGACTTCTTCTGGGGAGCAGACACGCTCCAGCACCCCCGGCCGTACACCCACACCCCGCACAGGACAAGAGAAACCGAAGCGCTATGGACCGCGACCGGCCTTTTGGCTGGATGTGCTTTCGCCCACAGACGCCGAGATGAAGGTCATTGCGAAGGCGTTTAGCATACATCCACTGACGGCAGAGGACATTATGATGCAAGAACAGCGCGAAAAGGTCGAGCTGTTCAAGCACTACTACTTCATCAACTATCGAACCTTTGAGCAGGACGAAAACAGTGAAGACTACCTCGAGCCCGTCAATCTGTACGTCGTGGTCTTTCGCGAGGGCGTAATCAGCTTCCATTTCTCTCTGACGCCGCACCCTGCCAACGTGCGTCGTCGCATCCGCCAGCTAAAAGACTATCTGATCTTGTCACCCGACTGGATATCGTATGCCATCATCGACGACATCACCGATGTCTACGCGCCCCTCAGCCAGCGAATCGAGGAAGAAGTCGACGATATCGACGAGGCCATCCTTCGGTCTTACTCCAATGACGAAGAGCACGAGAGCAAGAAGCAGAGCTCATCCTTGTTCAACAATCCGCTCTACGAGAAGGCGTCTGACGGGAAAGTAACCCAGGAAGGCGGCAGAGATATGCTTCGCCGCGTAGGCGAATGCAGGAAGAAGGTCATGAGCCTATATCGTTTGCTAAGTACGAAAGCAGATGTGATCAAAGGCTTCGCAAAACGGTGTAATGAGCAGTGGGAAGTCGCCCCCCGCAGTGAGATTGGACTGTACTTGGGCGATATCCAAGATCATATTGTCACCATGACTGCCAATTTGAGCCACTATGAAACGTACGTGAATGACGAGTTTCCAGTTCGATTGACTCGCTTACTTACCGTCTGCAGGCTACTATCTCGCGCGCATAGCAACTACCTCGCACACGTCAACATCCGCATGAACGAGCGACAGGAGAAGACGTCGGATATCCTTGGCAAACTCACGGTAATGGGCACGATTGTCCTGCCGATGAACGTGGTGACTGGCATCTGGGGCATGAATTGTAAGGGCGTCACTCTTATCAACCACATGAAACGTGACTGACACTTCACAGGCCTCGTGCCAGGCCAAGACATCGAGAATCTGACCTGGTTTTGGTGCATCACATCTGGGCTGCTTCTCTTCGGGCTTCTATGCTTTCTCATCGCGAAACGCGTATACGGTATCGTTTGAGTATGTATCTTGGAGGATGGGAGCAGTCAGCCGAAATGGTAGGTAACACTGTGCTCGCAATGGGCGCATGTTGTTTTGTAATCAGTTTGATATTGTACACACATACGTAAATAAGGTGTTGGGTATTGATCAGTCTTAATTTCGAGCACTACTGGAGCTGAATGTGGTCAACGCTTCCTATGGTACTGGGTTGGTAAAGCATCAATGTTCTGTAGAGATGTGTTGAGACCTTCGTCATGCTTTGCAAAGTCCGAACTTGAAAGAGCGACGCCAGTGACATATAGGTGGCGACTTTGCTCATGAATAAATGACATTGTTGGCAAAATCCTTTTTCATGAACAACATCCCAATTTGATTATGTTGAAAAATCTGGAAACTTCAGTTCACATAAGTTGAGTGTCCGTTGATCGTTGGTGGAGGTGGGCCAATGTACGCCGGTTGCTGATGATAGTAGTACTGCTGGTCTAAACAGACATCCGATGATCTTTTCTGACTGTCAAAATTGCTTGTGAATGGAATTAATTACCTCATGCCGGGAAAATTACCTCAGAACAAACAGCAGGTCGACTCACACGCTCCATGTAGCTGCAGACTTGCTTCGCGTGTTACCTCGTATGGAGCAAATTGCGCCAGAGCAAACGAAATATCCCCTCACGCGCACAAAGCAGTGGCTTCTTGCACAGTGCTTTTGTAGTACAGCAAACGCCCAATATCCACTGCTGCCTAACACGCTCAGCTCATCCACACCTCTGCCTTCACCACAATCTCAACCATATTACTTGAACCTCAGTCTCCTTCTAGCAGCCTCTACCTGCTCTCAACACGTCTGTCTGCTTCTGGCACCTCTTCCTGCTTCCAGATTTCCCATCTCTTACACTTCTGCGGCAAATCCATTCATCAACATGCGCTTCTTCCTGGACCCAGATCTCCCACCTCACATCCTCTCGTCATCGCGTGCGAATGAATGGGCAGACTGGGCCGATGGCGCTCCAATCGGCCCTGCGCCCCACTTGCGGCCGGTTCCTACTGTCTATGGCTTTACGGTGAATTCCGACGTCCACGAGAAGCAGAAAGGCCTCCACTTGAAGAAAGGAATGCAGGGCCAGCTTACCGAAACCGAATATCACGAGGGTATGAAAATGAATGTCTGTCTCATCTACATTCAAGGTGTTACTGAGGGACCAAACTATGTTCATGCTTGGATTCCTGAAAAGTTCATCACAAAGGGAAAGCCGTGGAGGTCGAATATCAACGACTGGGATTTAGAAATCAATCTCTCCCTACCGGGTCTCGATGTTCGGCAATTATCTGGTCATACTCTGCTGGACGACTCTATCCTATCCAAGACCATCGGAAAACTGATCATGGCTTTCCAAAAGACCACGCCCAATTTCCTAGGTGATGGACTAGTGAGCTGGCTCAAAAAAGCGAATGTCAGTGCGATCACTAGTAGTATCGTCCATGGCATCAAGGAAGCAGGCCTTTACAACGAGCCGAACAAACCGAACTTTACCGCATCGAGCATGAAACAAACTGGTCGACATCAGATAGATCATACCTCCCAGAAAGCCGGTATCTACATTCGACTGCACCGCTCTGCTAAAGTGACCATCAAACACTGGCCCGCCGATACTCTCTTCCTTTATGCTGGGAAGTCGGTTGATTTTGGATCTCGATATACATCCCACAGAAGTATCAAATGCAGTATTCCACGAAACCGGTTGGCCAGGTGCGATTTGCCGGCAAGACTTTGGAATCGCTGCAGGAGCTAATTACAGCTCACCATTGGCTGAATGTGCCTCAACGGGTGAGAAGACTCTGTTCATTCGAACCGACAGTCCTATCAAAACAGAAACCGGAGAATCGGTACCCATGGCTTTTTTCCGTCGTGCGAAGAAGGCCACCGTACCTTCTAACCCGTCCTCATTCAAAGTGTTCAAAAAGCCACGCGGCTCTGCAACTTGGTCCGTTGATTTCAATGCTCCGTGCAATGAGAGGGATGGAAAAAAGGGGCCATTGATTGGAGCGACTTATCACCTAATCTTTGAGGTTCGGAAGGATGGTTCTGCCCATCCACAGTCGTGGAGCCGTCTTTTCGATATTGGACGATGGCAGAATTGGGATCAAGCACGTTCATTTGCAGCACGCATAGAGTGGGAGGACCCACCGAACTCAAACCAGTGGCGACATACCTACATCTACGCCAAGGCTGACTTCGCTCAAGAAACATCAGGTTGTTCTGGAGCTCTCCGTCGGTATGCAAAGTGTATATCTTTTCTTCAGTGGCTCTGTGATTCACCTCCGAATCACTCTTTATCATGGGTCCCGCGGTTTCTAGGGTCCGCTCGCGTAGTGCAGGCGACTTTCGATATGGCTGAGCAACGAATCGTCATGGGCGAACCTGGGGATATCCCTATACTGCCAGGCAGGCCAAAATCTGACGACGAGATTATCTCACAGATGAGGGACCCCAAGTATCAGCTTCTCTGCGTTAATGGCGAGTTTGGGAAGTTCCCTGGGCAAGAAGCATTCCACCGTGGAAAGCCTATCAACAGAGTAAAATGCGACACCTGCTCTATCATCAGATCCGGAATCGACAACCTAAACGACTCCCTGTGTATCCAAGGAAGCAACAACCCCCGGGTATGTACCAACTGCGAAATCCTAGGCCGACCTTGCTGTTCATGGACCCGGAATCTTCACAATCTGCTTTCCAAGTCTGGCCTTGAGAACGATGATCACAAAGCTTTGGCTAAGCTACGTACTACCGGCCTACTCGTACATAACCCACAATACGATCCGACAAGCGTGCCTACGTTCACCCAGCAGTTTCGAATAGTAGAGAAAAGCGAGGATATAGAGGACGATGGTAGTGACGTCGAACCGGATTCTGATATGGGGGACGATACTGAAGGAATTGCCAGCGAGAATGAGGACTGACTGAGCCATCAAAGGCACAATTCCTCAACAGTCAATCAGTAATCATTTTGTGTCGCCCTTGGACGGCTTCTCTGAAGCTTCACTCTCACGAGAGCGTGCAGCTTATGTATTGCTTCTCCTTTCATTTTCATTTGTTTTTCATAGCACACTTCTGGGGGTACAGAGAGAGGATTGGAACCTGAGGGTCTCGGTCGAGACTGTGGTTTTGGGGCTTTTGTATTCCCATTCCGAGTTACCTTTCCTACTCCCATAGTATGAAAGGGAGTGCAAGTTCAGGTCCTTGATGGATTCTTGATGGGTCATGGTTTCTGCATTTCCTCCTTCTTTCCTTCTTCTCCTTTTCGATACACACAACACTTTGCAGCATTCTTTCGTGCAGCTATTGTGCGTTCGAAACCTTCAGCATGGTTGAATGAGAGAAATTAATGTCAAAACCCCGCACGGGTCTTCGAGTAGGTATGGCGACCTTGTTTCAAGATGGATGCGCTGTGACATTGGAGAGTTTGAACTCAACAATGAGCTTCTCTCATCTCATTTTCTTTTTCATCCAGCAACCGTGAGACGGAAACAAGAGCAAGAAAGCTTCATTCAGGTGATCTATGCGTCGGATCACTGCTTCGTATGAGCGAGTGATCAGATGAAGCTTATATACAAAGGAAATGAGCGGAACAATGTAGTTCCGGTGCTCGGGGCTCATCCAGGGATCGCCTGAGCTCAGGTCGTGTACTGTGTACAGTGAGCTGTCACCACCTACGCGACAGTAACGTACAAAAATAGAGTAAGTCATGATCCTTAAAACGTACTGCTAGTGTAAGGAATATATTGTGCAATAGTTATATTAATGCCATATGGTAGTTAGTAACTCGGAGCTACATATTGTTGCGGTGCAAACGGGCTTGGTTGCATAGGCTGTTGAGGATATGTCGAATGGCCAGCGGGCTTCTCGTCCCAAGCATCGGATTTCGCGAGGAATAGTATGGCCACGAACGACAATGTTTGGAAAAAGTTTTCGAGGTACACCAAGGCTTCCTCAACTGTCAAGGAAAGTACATTGTCCCCATACACGGAGCCTATCCGGACGAGGGATAGTGTAATCCAGACCAACATGGTCGTGGTCAAGGTGACGATCCAACCAAGGAGATTCTGTGAAGCTGTCAATCGACGTGTGGGTGGAGTACGAAGAAGATCAACTTACCCCGACGGGAATCCGACGAGAACGCATGGAATGTAGGGTTGCACCGGACATTGCGGCGCCAGCTACCACGCTCAGCAGATAGAGAAGGTAGTATGCTAGAGCCAGCCGTTGGTTAGAGTCGATCATGTGATTTGCACGTGCCGCCCACCCGGCTCTGGTAAATGTCCATGCACTCCAGCTTCCGAGGCCCGCGTATGCGCAGGTGAGAACGCCCATGACACCGAGGATAGCTAGAGCGAAGACCTTGAAGATGGTGCGATTTGATCCCAGGCGCTTCCAAAGTTGTGAGTTGACGCCCCAGACTACGACGACCAGAAGGAGGTAGGGGCCCAGTCGGAAAAAGAGCGTGCAGGCAATAACCCAGTTGTAGAAGCTGTAAGAATCGGTCGTTCCGCACTCGCGCAGCAACGTCGAGATGATTAACAGAGCATATCCGCTGCGAGGTGTCAGTGATTTTCGGTTGTCACTGATAGGATGGACGTAGGTACATGAGCGTGTAGAGCAATGAGAACACGTAGACGAGTCCGGCCAGCTTCCTTGCCTCGCCATGTCTCTTGCGCACACAACACAAGCTGATCAAGACAATCAAGGTGAGTACAAAGAAGAGACAGTAGCTGGTAAAGAAAACCACGAATACCGAGGAGAAGGCACCGGGACAGACTGCACTGCCGCCGGAGCCTGAGCTACTCCCTTTCTTAGGGGCCATTGAAGCGGTTGAGGGGGTTGAAGCGGTTGAAGCGGTTGAAGCGATTGAGGAGCGGAAGATTGCAGAGGCAAGTTCACATTCACGTCCACAGTATAATTACAATACCTATATGCTACTTATAAGCCTCGTAGCGTGATGTTCGTATTCCGAGGGGCCAAGTTTTTGAGAGAGATGATGCGGGTCGTTGAATGGCTGGTGGTGCTGCGAGGCCGAGGACAAGTCTGACGAAGCGTCCTCTGGATGCGAAGTACGAACGACAGGCTCCCTCGATATGTTACTTCGCCCCCCTCCAAGCCACACCGGTCAGTTTTCAGCGTTGACCAAGGCACCATTCACTCGTCTGGGTGTACTATACTGATGAAGTTCCTTCCTGACAGAGCCAGTCACGGGCGCACGCGGGGCACCAGTGTTTTGCAGGAACCGAAAAACAGGCTTGCAAATGATTTTACATTGCCACTGGATATCCAACTTCAGCTTGCCACAATCCACGCTACAAACATGATGCCCTGCATCAACATCATCAACACACCCAACATCAGTCCCGCCTCCACCCTTTCCGCTCTACCACGCTCTGCCGGCAACGCCCAGGTGCTTGTTCCGAGAAAGATCCAAAGCAGCACACAAAGTACGCTGGAGGCGAGCATCATCCATAGCGCCAGCAGAATGCGCCAGGCAGAGTAACCCTGCTCAAATTGGATAGTCACCACGCTGTCTGAGGAGGCAAGCCTCTCGGCCGGTCCATTCCAGTCGCACACTCTCCTCGCCCAGTGCACCCATGTATATCTTGCTTCGCCGAGTTTTGGGTCTTGGTAGAGCTTCATGAGGCTGTACTCGGTAAAGGGACCCTGTAGTTCAGGGTCCGCGTCAAATCCGCTGTATGCTGTGAGCAACCGGCCAGTAGCTCCATGGCCGTTTTCCGCCACCGTCCCACTCCAGACGCTGAGCTGCGCGAGTCGAATGGTGCGTAACTTTCTGGCACCGAATGTCCGAGGAAACCAAGGTCTAGCGAGGGCATTGTAACTGGCTTTCAACTGCCGTGCAAAGAACATGTCGTCGAAGTCGATGTACGCGTCTCCAGCGCCCCGGGTTTTCGCTAGGTTACCACCGCGTTCGCTGTTTGTTGTGAGGCTGCAGGGTATCGTCATGTGCTCTATGCTACCAACGATGTGAGCCCGATTCCGATGCCCCCTTGCGAGTGTCAACCACAGTCTGGCATCCAATGTTCTTTCAGAACCCCACTGCCGCTCATGGCCATCATCGTTGCGCACCCGTGTGATTCCTTGCGCCTCTTCATTTCTCTCAAGCCTGCTTCTTGAATCGTATCCTCCCTCGCCAGCTACCATAGCAAGAACGTGTTCGCCTCTCTTGTTGTCGTAGTTTTCCTTGCCCAAACCGCGTGTTGTTTGGCGGGGCCTCGTCCTTTGGCTTGGGAACTCCTTCCTCGCGCTGAATGGATAAGGGGTCTTGATGAAGTGGGAAGGAAGACGTGCCGGCCGACTTGGGCCGGTATGTCCGGTTTGCAGAGGTGAAAGGATCACCCGCCGGTGCTCGGAAGCAGGGGGAGATTTCGACCTGGGTAGGATAGCGGGGTGGTGGGAGAAAGAATAAGAAGGCCGCGGAACTTGAGATGATGGGCTTGTGGAAGGGAGCGATTCGAGAGCTTTCATCGTGATTACGTGGGCATTGAGAATGGAATCTGCCCGGATAGTTTCCGATGTGGACCGTCCATGTCTGCTTCGTGATGCTACGTTGGGAAGAGTTTCCACACCACCGTCTCTCCCCCGTGACCCGGGGGATGGTTCCGGTAAGCTTGATATCGAACGAGTATTGGCCGAGTGGTTCCTCATGAGGCCACCGCAGGGAGTGCCTCCGCCGGCCGATCCAGAAGCCCGATTGTGCACAAGTCTGATCTTTCCGAGACGGTGTAGAGACACCTGGCTGGCTCGATCAACACGTTTGCTTTCAGGGGAGAGTCTTTGGGTGGTGTCATTGACATGGGCTGACGTTGCGTCGGGCATCTGGTCGTTCATTGCACTGCTTTGCTGCCGTGACCCTGGAAACTCTTCCGATTCAGCTTCTGCAGAGACAGAGTCCGGGTCGAAAAGGCCTCCGGCCGCCAAAACCTCGCGCGTTCCATTGTCATCTTCCCACTCGGAACTTTCCTCGTCGGAGGAGTCGAAAAAATCGGGTCCAGGAGAGGAGGCGTCTCGATCCATGAGGTGGCTCAAGATGGGCGTTTGCGTCGTGGGCGTTGGAGGTCTCGAGGGCTGTCCTGGGGACCGCCGCACCGGATGACGTTGAAGCGGAGATTGTTGTTTTGGCACCGGCAAGTCCATGTTGTTGTCTTTGCCGTCAGCTCAAGTCTGCCGCCCGCCGAAGACGGTGGGATGTCATGGGCTCCACTTCGGTGTCTGGTGCCATTGGAACAAAGCCAGCGCCTTTGAGAGCGAGCGATGGCAGGACAGCGTACCTGTGGGTGCAAAACAAAGAAGGCATGTGTCCGAAATTGTCTCGGGAGCACGTTGGAATGCACGCGTTGGTCTGACGTTGCATTCCAACGTCCCACGTCCTTTGCGAGGGAACACGGATGGATCTGCACAGGAGATTCGGCATGCGTGCGTGATGGTGGATTGGACTTGGATTCGATTCTACGCCTACGCCTACGCCCCCTCTCTACACGTCGTCTATGGATCTGGATCTGGTGATGGCAAATCGACCGACTCACTCTCCGTCGCGGTCCAACACGCGGCTCATTGCCTTCTGGGCCAGCTCCACGCCCAGGAAGGTCGCGGCGTTGGCGGGCACCGCTCGCGCCATGGCGGGACCCATGCCGGGAAAGAAGGCCTTGAGACCACCGCTGGCGTGTATGCCCTTGATGGTGCCGCCGATGGTGGGGCGGCCCTCGGCGCTCTGCAATCGCGACTTGATGGTGTCGATGGGGAAGACGGGGATCCACATGGCGATGCCAGCCGCTCCGCCGGCCACCATGACGGCCGACAGCGAGAGCTGGCCCGGCTGGCCCGTGGCCGGATCCTTGGGGGTGAGCCTCCTCTTGATGAGCTCGTAGGTGGCGAAGTAGCACGCCGAGCCCGGGCCGTCGCGCGCCAGCGTCATGGCCGAGCCGCGGAACACGGAGCGGACGCCGCCCTCCTTGTACAGCTGGCGCACGACGTCGACGCCGCCCGAGTACTTTGGCCTCTCGCCCGGCGCGAGCTGCTTCTGGCCCTGGATCTGCAGCAGCACCTTGACGCGCTCGAACGGCGCCGTGATGACCGTCATGGGGATGGCGCTGAAGAAGCCGGCCGCGGCGACCTGGCCGACCGAGTACTGCCCGTTCGGCACGGCCGAGACGGACGCGACGAGCTGCTTGCCGACGTCGTAGCCCCAGAACGAGACGGCGACTGGCGGGTCAGCATGCGCGCTCGCAACCCAACGGCGGGCACTCACACATGGGCGTCACCCCCACCAGCGGGGCAGACACGCCGGCATACAGGCCCCGGGCGAGCCCCTCGCGCGCAACCGTCCGCCTCACCACGTCCATGGCGCCGCTGTACACGCCCTTCTCCGCCGTCTGCAGCCGCACCTTGACCAGGTCGAACGGGTGCCCCACGACGACGGCGCAGATGCCGCCCACGCCGCCGGCCACGAGCGCCCGCAGCGACTGCAGCGACGACTTGGTTGCGGCCTTGACGTCCTCCTTCAGCTCCCCCTTCGGCTCCGCCGTCCCGGGCAGCTTCTCGGCCGCCATTGTGCTTGCGTGGCTGGCGTCTCTGCGGTCGCGCGGTCGTGTGCTGCTGGACCGAGGGAGGCGATTGCAGCCGGATGCGGCGGACGGGGCGAGGCCATCGCTACTTATATAGGTTGTATTGGCATGTGCCTGCGGGAGCTTGCCCGGTAGTGCAGAGCCTCGTTGAGCCTCGGCTCCCCGGCAATGGTGCGCCATCACGGGGAACCATGTCATGCTGCAGCAACATGCGTGCGCCCGCGTCCAAAACTTGGAAGAGGTCAAGCAGGCGGTACATGCCGTCCGCTGCTCGCTCGCCTTCGTTCGCGCCCTGCTGCACCCCTATAGATCTGCTCATATCCAGTAACCGGTAGATATGCATGATTCCTGTGTTGGTTGGGAGCCCCGCACTGGAATGATGCAGTATTCGGAGAGAAACTCACCCACTATGTAAACTTCTAAAATCCGGAATTTTCCAATCAAGCCGTAAGTCACACAGAATCACAAGTCGTAGCAGACGGTATCTAACATGGATTCAGCGCATGGCTAAGTGGTATAGCGTCTCACTAGTAATGAGATCCTTCAGGACATGAGAAGATCGGCGGTTCGATTCCGCCTGTGGGCACATCTTTTTTGCATTCTTTTTGCATTCTTCTCTGCTACGTGAAGAGCTGAGCGGGTAGACGTCCTGGTCCAACTCGCTTCTCTTCTTTTCCCTTCCTCTTTGTCTTCTTTTTTTAGCAACCACCCTTTGTATCGCCTTCCCAATTCCATGTCCGCCTTGCCCTTTCTCTTGTCAACAGAGTCGCGCGCAGCACAATCTTCCGGATATTTGGGAGGCGTCACCAACCGGGCTTTGATTAGCTGTGCCGCGGTGGAAATAGCCATCCTCATCTCGTGGATGTGACAGCCAATCAGCAGCAGTGCGTACCTGGGCCCGCGCGGCGGCTAGATGGATGTAAGGCCGCACGGACCGCAGCCCGCAGGCCGTGAGTGGATGTCCGCTCTGCCGTGTTTCCTCGTTTCCTCGATTCCTCGTTTCCTGGGGCCTGGCGATCCTACCGCCCGTTCCGCTCCTCTTCTCTCTTTCCCTCTCCCTTTCCCTTTCCCTTTGCCCCCCCCTCTGCCCTACCTCCGTTCACCGTCCCTCCCGCGACCCGGCTGTCGTTTGCCCTTCATTCATCGAGCGCAGCCCTCGCAGCCACTCTTTTACTACGCCTAATCCACTCCTTTTCTCTGCACCGTGCTTGCTTAGTGTGCCGCCCTCGCGCTGCATCCCGCAAGAGTCGTGCGAGACATTCCTTGCAGAGTCCAGCTCGACATCGACCGCCTGTATCTATATACCCCCAAACTTGCGCCCGACAAGTTCCTGCCTAGTAATACTGTAATCCGCCCATCAACCGTCGCCATGGTGCATCTACATGGCCTGTCGCATCTCGCGCGCCGACAGCGCAACCGCCAGCAGGAGGAGGAGGAGGAGGAGCCGGAGGAAGTCACCGTCGTCGTGACAATGGCCAACACGTTCACAGGCGACGTCGTATGGGTCACGCAGACGGCTGGCTCGCCCGTCCAGCAGACGAGGGTGAGCAGTGACGCCAAGCCGACCACTACCGCCGCAGTCTCGAGGAAGACGTCGGCGACCGCCAAAGAGACCAGCTCTGCGGACAAGGCCAAGACAACATCTTCCCATGACCTTTCGTCCAGCTTGGCGGTTGCCACTTCGTCCGCGTCCGAGTCGGCTTCCACATCGACGTCGGCGTCTGATCTCAGCACCCATGCCGCCGCTGCAACCGCTGCGACCAGTCTCGCAGCTGGCGTTGCCTCGACATCCGCCAGCCCATCCGCTGCAGCTTCCAGCAGCGAAGGCATGTCTGGCGGAGCAAAAGCCGGCATCGCTCTCGGTCTTCTCCTCGCAATTGCCGCAATCCTGGGCGCCGTGCTCTTCGTCTACAAACGCAAGAAGCAGAATGCCGACCAGCAGAAGGTCGACGACGAAAAGACGGCCATGGGCAGTGCTCCACCACCGCCACCTCCGCAGGTCGAAACCGCCCCGAGTGTTCAGAGCCCGCGGTCCATGTCTACCGCACCGCGTCTGAGTCTTCGTCCCGTCACCCAATTCGATCCCGCCTTCCCGAACCAAAAGAGCAACGGCAATGCGCTTGCCATGGCTGCAACTCGACCCTCGATAGGTCGCTCTTCGTCTCCTGATGAGGCGAAGAGCTCTTGGGAACGCCTGGGTGCCTCCAACGCCGCTGCCGCTCCGGTGAACCCTTTCAACGACCCGCAACCACGCTCGAGCTCTCCACAGGATCCTTTCGGCAACAACGCCGCCATTGAACCACATGGTTCTGCCCCGACCACGCCAACCAATGTCACTCGACCTGCTGAGCCCGGTGCCGAGTTTGCGAACCCAGCTCTGGCCATCGCTGCCGCCGACGCTACGGTGATTCAGACTCCATCCACCGTCCGATCCGCCACCGATAGTATGCCATCCAGCCCCGCTTGGACCGAAGATATTCCCGCTTCCCCGGGTCCTGCTCCATCCGGTCCTCTGCCAGTTGCTGCTTCCGGGCGATCTTCCAATGCCTCCAATCCCGCATCGAATAATGTTCACCGCATCCAGCTGGACTTCAAGCCCTCCATGTCCGATGAATTGGAGTTGCGGGCAGGTCAATTGGTCCGAATGCTTCACGAGTACGACGATGGATGGGCTCTGTGCATGCGTATGGACCGGTCCCAACAAGGTGTGGTGCCTCGCACCTGTCTCTCTAAGAATCCTGTGAAACCTCGCCAAGGCCCACCTGGCCCTCGCATGCGTGGACCACCTGTCAATAATCATCCCGGAGTTGCCCAAGCACGCCCTCTCTCGCCAACCGCTGGTCCCAACTCTCCGCATCCGCCCTCGCTTTCCCCTGCCAATGGTCGCATGTCTCCAGGGCCCCGTTCTATGAACCCTGGTCCGCGCCATATGCCGCCGCCCCAGGGACGTGCCCCATCAAACAGCAATGCTCCCCACGCCGGACCTCCTCGTTCAATGTCTCCTGGACCTTACGGTGGGGGTCCGCAAATGGCTCCACCTCGGATGGTTCGCCCACGATCGAATTCTGCCGGTCAGGTTGCGGCTCGCCGCGCGCCACCGTCAGGTCCGAGTCCTATGAACCCCAGCGCCAATACACCAATGCCATCGCGAAAGCCGCTTCCTGGCCAGGCAATATAATGTTCTTACGAGGGATGGTCATGGCGTAATTCCCTTTGTGTATTTCCCAAGCTCTCCGAGCTGAAGCCTTTTGTCTATTACTTATACTGTCGATTATTCATAACTTCTATTCTCTCAGCACTGCTTTTGACGGCTGTTGATCTCAAGGTTTGTTGGAGGACAACCGTTGC
This sequence comes from Corynespora olivacea, assembly GCA_019202945.1. Taxonomy (NCBI): domain Eukaryota; kingdom Fungi; phylum Ascomycota; class Dothideomycetes; order Pleosporales; family Corynesporascaceae; genus Corynespora; species Corynespora olivacea. Next base: position 400,652 of record JAGQEM010000001.1, read on the forward strand.
TTATATCACTTCGATTTTATACCCAGCCATTTGTCATCTGATCTTCGTCTCGGCTGTCTCGCAAATGTTGCCACGAGTTACGCGGCAGGTGGGTTGTGTCACACTGTGCATTAAGAATCAGTCAAGTGTGGAAATCAATCTACTTGCTACGCGTTGTATGTGAAAGGATACCTATTTTCTAGCATCCCAATCCAATTCAATTCTGTAGCTAACTAGTTGATTCTCACTGCCATGCGACCTGTAAGTTCTAATCACCAACTATCAAGCCAAGAGCCTTTGGTTTCTTTTTCTTGTTCTTGTTCTTGCTCTTCTTGACCGTGTTGGTATTGCCGTTGGTGCTATCCGCTGTAACCAGAGGAGGGTTATCGGTTTCGGGAGTGCCAGGACCAGGTTCCTTGGTCGGTGAAGTCGGTGAACGAGAAGCTTCGGATTGCAATACAGAATCGGTACGAGTGTGTGCATCCCCATTATGGTTCGCGGAAAAGGTAGTAGTATCCGAGCCGCCCTTGCCCATGTTCTGCCATGTCTTGCTCCTTTCGAACCCGAGCTCGTCTGTGAACGGCTCGGGTGTCTCCATTTTCCTCGGCGTAGGGTCGATCTCATCCAACGTCAGACTTTCCGCGCGCGCGAGGGCAGGCTTGGCCGTGTTTGCTCGAACTTCCTCTGGCGCTGCACCGGGAGTCATGCTGTCCGTCCCAGACACTTCGACTCCCGACTGTGGCGCATGAGCCTTGTCGACGCCGTCCTCCGCGGCGGGACCCACAGGTACCGTGGATACGTCATTCACTTTCGCCGAGTTTTCCGCGTACGTATTCACAATGGCCTGCATGACAACCTGACGGAATCTACGGTCTCCCTCAATCTGATCCGTGAAGGCAGCCTTGGTGAACAGTCCAGGCTCTTTGGCGGCAGCCTTTTTGACGACGTCCTCGATATACAAAGGGAGCCAGGTCTCCTCCGGGGCCAGGTGTGGAAATGCGTGCTCGCGAGCCACGGTCAAGATGTCGTAGATGGAGAGAGAGGTCCCCAGTGCCTTCACCTGCTCCCTTGCCAGGTCCGCGAGCCCCGGTAGCTTCGTGCGTATGGCAATCGCATAGACGCCGATGCTGAGCCGGAAAGGAGAGAGCGGGTCTGCATCTTCCAAGGCGTGATGCGAGTCCAGTGGCTGATAGGTGCCAGTGTACAGGTAGTGCACCAACGTGTGCGCAGTCGCCTCATCGAAATCCGCCAATGTGATGGCGGTGGTCTTCTCCTCGTCCCATAGCTTCATGGTGGGCTTCTCGTCGAGAAGAATGGCGGATTGGGACAGTATCGAACGGTGGACGCGGAAACGGCACTCCCCGACATCGAGCGAGATGACATCGGTATCCGCGTACGGCGATTTGGGGGCAGTTTTGGGCCTGTGGTTTGTAGACGCGCCATTGCCATTGCTTGTTCGGGAAATTTGTTCATTGTCGACGAGGCTCGACGAGGGGGGGTACTGGTTGAACGACATGGCAGAGGGCAAGGAGTTGATTCGAGTCCAACACAACCTCGCCGCACGTCAAGCGTCAACCCGCTATTTATCCTTTTGATGCCAAGGAATGGAATGTTGAGCCTCCAGCTCATTACGTCGTACGTAAGAATGGCAATATGCTTGATGAGCTGGCAGTTGGACGGGACTTCAGCCTCGTGAGGGCACTGCTGCGGTTCGTCAGCCTTGGTGGCCCTGCTGCATATGCAATGCATCTATGCACATGATGGTGAGACAGACTTCCGTATCCAAGGAGACCGGTCAAGGAGATGCGCGAATGGTAGAGGGCTGATGGTCGATCTGGTTCGGAATGCCCTTTTTCTCCTCACTGGCCGGAATGGGCTTCTGTCTGTCTGCCATCTTCTCGCAAGAACCCAACATACTGCAAAGCAACACAGTACCATGAACATCTCCATCATGCATATATACGTGCAGGTAATGGTAAAGTGCATTGGTAGTGTTGGCGGTAGGATCAATGTAGCGAGTTTGTAGCTCCCGGTATGGTTGGCCCCTGACACCGTGCATGCTGCCTATTTTCCTTTCCGTATTCGAGGGAATAACAATGGAAAGCCAAAATCCACCTGCTTCTACATGGACTTCAGAATCTTGCGACATGTCCAGTATTGTTGAAAGTTTACCCCAAAGTGCGCATGAAACGCATCTTCACATGTCAAAATGACGTCACCATGTCTCCACACATGAAGTTGTCGACTCGTCTCCAAATAACCAACTTCTACTCTTACTCCTCCTCCAATCCCAATCTGCCATCTTCAAAATGGGCCTTCTATCTCTGCTACAACGTCTCGTCTCGACCGCGCTCCTCCTCCTCTACCGGCTCGTTCAATCGGCATTGGACGTCTTGCTATCCCCGACACCGCCACCACCGCATGCGCAGCTGAGGAGGCCGAGAATTGCCATCATAGGCGCGGGATTGACAGGAGTGTCAGCAGCAGCTCACTGTGTCGGTCACGGGTTCGAGTGTCATATTTTCGAGTCCGGTTCTCCGGACAACGTGGGCGGCATCTGGTCAAGGGTGAACAAGACTTCGGGGCTCCAGATTCACAGTTTGATGTACCGTTTCCACCCTTCGGTAAAATGGGACAAAGGCTATCCAACCCGAGGTGAAATCGTGGACGCCATCACCTCTCTATGGCATCGATATGGGCTGGAATCCAAAACAAGCTTCAACACACATGTGTACGCCATGCACAAAAACTCGTCGAGCGGTCGTTGGATCATCAATAATGATGCAGCCTATGGCGAATTTGACGGAGTCATTGCGGCTGTCGGCACTTGCGGCGCCGCCAAAATGCCCACCCTCCCCGGCCAGGAATACTTCAACCAGGATGCGATACACCACTCGAGCGAATTGGACGGTAAATCGGCAAAGAACAAAAAAGTCGCCATTATCGGGGGTGGCGCCTCTGCTGTCGAGGCATTGGAATTCGTTGCATCGCATCAGGCCGAACATATTTACATTCTGTCCCGATCGGAGAAGTGGATTATACCCAGGAACCCATTCATCGATGGACTTCTTGCATTCAACATCTTCGGAACCGAAACCATGTTCTCCTGGATACCCGAAAACATATTGCGCCTGTTCTTCTACCGTGATCTGGAAGATTTGTCGCCTCCCCGGGACTCAGGCAAAGGCCTGTTCACCGAGACGCCCATGGTGAACAGCAAAGTGCTCGATCTCGTCCGTTCGGGTAAAGCCTCGTGGCTTCGTGGTGACATCATTGGCTATGACGAGTCTGGCAAAGGAATCCGCTTCAACAAACGCTCGCAGGGTTCACCCAAGGATGCTCCCGGCACCGAGATGCTGGTCGAAGCCGATATGGTGATCATGGCCACGGGCTACGAGCGCCCCAGTCTGAAGTTCCTACCGGAGGACGCTTTTGAACGCGAGCCACCCAATTGGTATCTTCAGGTTTTGTAAGTAACGCCGGTTTTCAACATGCCTCTCCAACACGCTAATGCTGTGCCTTCACCCCCCCCAGTCCTCCAGGTTATGGTGACATATGCTGCAACAATTGCACCTATGTCAGCGGGATTGGAAGCGTGGGCAATTACCACATAGGAATCTATACACGATTCTTGCTCATGTATTTGATCGATCCCCTGGCACGACCTCGAACCTCGTGGATGAAGCGGTGGATCGACATGACAAGCTTTATAAAGTCTTGCGCGCCATTGAAGGGCGGGGGATTGGACTTCTTCACTTATTCCGAATTGCTGTACTGGTTTTGCTTCACCATCGCCATCAACCCTTTTCGATGGAAATGGGCGGCATTCGTACTCTTCGGAATAGGAAAAGACTTGCCGCTCAAGGTGGTCGAAAGCGAAGATGGGGCCAGAAATAGGATGGCAGACGCGTGGGGAGATGGCAGTATTGGAGAGGGCACATGGATGGGCAGTGGCGCCAGTCGCCGGCGGACTCGGGAGGGCTAGCAAACTCGATTCATCACCGTGCGTCGCGGACGGATCAGGATAATTCATGTCGATAAATGTGGGCTTGGTATAGCATGCCTCGTACACCTCGTAGTCTACAAAAATAACAATACCATACAGAGTTCGGTGCATTGGCGAAGTACATGAAAGGATAAGGGTGGCCTAGTCGACCTTGATGGATTTGTAAATTTTCAAGACAAACAGTCCGCTCGCAAAGAAGCCAATGGTGCCTAGTCTCTGTCAACAGTCGGCTCGAAGAAGGGAAAAGGGGCCAGGACTCACCTGTGAGCACGAAGAAGAGTATGCTCAGAAGTGCACTGTAGCCAAGGTAGACGACACCGGACGTCCAGCTGAGGAAGCTCACATCCTTGATCCAGTAAAGAAGTGCACTGGCGAAGACGTAGGATGCACTGGCTCCGGCGGTGAAGAAGCTGCGCCACTGCCAGTGGTAATTCTCGGCGCAGAGCAGGAAATAGATCATGAGCACCGTGACAGCAGCGCTCGTCATGATCATGAGGCCGTAGCATATGAACAGGAAACCGAACATGTAGTACACCTTTGAAAACCAGATCGAGTTCATGATAAAGTAGAGTTCGACGAAGATGGCGCCAAAGGGAAGCACGCCGGCGATGGCCATGGATGGCAGCGGGCGCAGATAGCCGCTGGCGGGGGGGATCTGTCGGGGGATCTGATTTGTGCGGACCGGGGCTTCGATGACGGGCTGTTTGAAACCGAGCCAAGAGCCTGCAAAGCTCAGCGGGACGCTGATGATGAACCAGATGATGACGACAACGAGCATGGTGGTGAAAGGAACGGCGCCGGACGCGCCTCGGCCCCAGACGAACAGGTTGAGCAGGAAGAAGGTGGCAAAGACGATGGCGGGGAGGGCAAAGGGCGTGTAGAAGAAACAGAGCTTCCAGGCCTCCCCGTGGAAGAACTTGTAGACGCGGGAGGAGACGTATCCGCCGATGAAGCCAAAAAGGGTGTAGAAGACGATGATGACGGTGCCCAGGGCGCCGCGATTGCTCGGGGACAGAAAGCCGAGGAGGGCAAAGGCAATGGTCAGGCCGGCCATCATGAAGAGCTGGGCGCCATTGCCGACCAGCACGGCGAGGAACAGCGGATTCTTGGGCGGCCGGAAGACGTCGCCGTGCACGAGTTTCCAGCCCGAATCCTCCTGCACGCCGTCCTCGACGACGCCGTTGGGGCCAAAGTCGTCCAGGGCGAGCTGGTCCAGGCGGTTGTAGCGGGCGATGTCCTTCTTCAGGGTGCGCAGCAGGATGGTGCTCACCATGCCTATCAGGAACACGACGATGACGGCCGAGTTGATCAGCGAGAACCAGTGGATCTTGGGGTCGTAGACGTGCAGGTACTTGTCCCAGCGCGTGGCAAAGGGCGTGGGGCTGGGGCGCCAGAGCACGCTGTAGGTGAAGGTGACGGCGTTGTTGTCCGTCTCGCTCAGCACCACGGCCGCCTCGTCGGTGCCGCAGCGGGCCTCGCCCGCGTCCGTGTACTCGGAGTTGCGCAGCGAGAAGGGCGCCACCAGCACGCCGACGACGCGGAACTCGTTGGGGCCGGCCTCGTGGTAGTCGATGACGATGTCGTAGTGGTTGTTCAGTTGCGGGGTGTCGCCGTCGACGCGGCCCAGGGCGAAGCCGGGGCTGTAGAAGGGCGTCTCCGAGTTGGGGTCCTGCAGCAGCTGGGCGGCGGGCAGCCCGTCGATCAGCCAATTGAGGTCGTAGCCCTGGAGGATGCGGCGGTTGACGAACAGGGCATCGCGGGGCGCGTACTCGCGCGGCGGGCACAGCGCCTTGCACGTCTGGTTCTCCGCCATCTTGAGCTCGAAGGGGCTGGTCTGGATGCGGTCGCCGAACAGGATGCTGCCCAGGCTCTCGCGGATGTACCGGGGCCCGGCCTCGGGCTGGCAGAAGTGGAACGGCGGATGGTAGTAGTCGAAGGAGAAGACGGAGCGCAGCTTGGGGTCATTTTGCGAGTCGGCGGGCGTGAGGTGGTTCACGTAGAGCGGCACCAAGTCGCCCTTCTTGTACGAGGTGGGTGCGACGCCGGGGAAGTAGAACGCGGCGCCTGGCGTCGGGGCGAGGGCGAGGGCGAGCAGCGCCGTGACGATGTCGAGGCGACGCATGCTGGCCGTATGGAAGAGGTGTGGAGGTGGAGGAGGAGGGGAGGAGGGGGAGGAGGGGACGGATGGATGCAGATGGCTGATGTTGGCTCGTTGTCCACCCAGCACTGGATCTACTGTACTGTCCTGTCCTGTACTGACTGTACTGCACCGGTGCAAGTCACCACAAGCTACTACCTGGCCGCAAGCACAAGCCGCTAAGCCCTGCAGCACGTCACGTGCATCATCAGCATCATCATCATCTTCGATCCGTGTCCGACGTCGAACGTCCAACGTCCAACGTCCGACACGCAAACACGCTCGGCGCGGCTTTGAATGCCGGGTGGCCATTGCTGCACTGTGCCGTCTGCTATGTACATCATCGCAGGGCCCAACGCTGAACCGCCCCAGAACCCCAGCAGGTCGCATGCAAAAGAAACCCAATCAATGCGCTGTTGATATCAAGTGACCCAGAACACCGGCAAGAAAACCCATCTACACGAGCCCATCGTACAGCGACAGCGCCGACACAATGGTCTCGTCGCGCTTCGAGCCCTCCTTGAACTCGGCCATGTCCAGGCTGCCGTTCTCGTCCTTGTCCATCATCCGGAAGATCTTGCGCACCCGCTTCTCGGGCGTGTCCTCGTCTTCGGGGAGCTTGACCATGGACCCAACCTGAGCCGTCAGCACCACGCCGAAGCAATTTTCCGAGGGATGGAAGGACATACCATCTTGTATATGGCCTCGACTATGGCCAGCATCTCTTCGTAGCTGATCTTGCCGTCGCCGTCGATGTCGTACAGCTGGAACGCCCAGTCCAGCTTGTCCTCCATTTTGCCCCGGCTCGTCACGCTCAGGGCGCAGATGAACTCCTTAAAGTCGATTGTGCCGGACTTGTCCGCATCGAAGACGTTGAAGACGTAATCTGCAAACGACGACGGATCGCCAAAGGGAAAAAACTGCTTGTAGATCTTCTGGAACTCCTCCTTGGTGAGCATGCCCGAGGGGCAGTCCTTCAGGAAACCTGCGAGCATCAGCGCGGTCCACTCTCCTGCCGCTTGCGCTGCGCACCCTTGTACCACTGCTGCAGCTCCTTCTTGTCAAAGTGGGTTGCCTTCTGGAGATCGGCCAGCTCCTGCTGGGAGAGCTTGCTCTGGCTGCGGTGTTGCACAGTCAGCATCTCGTCCTCGACTTGCTCGACAGCATCCGACCGGCGTGGGCAGAGGATGGGTGGTGTGCGCGGCAGCGGCACCTCGCGCCCGCCCCGCGGCATGTGGGGGGCGGGACATTTCAGACAGGTCGGCGTCGAGGGCGTATCTCTGCGTCGTCGCACTCGCGCTCCTTGCGCGCCCGTTCCGCCAGGCGGGATTGCCGGTGCAAGTCCTGCAGGGCCTCGGCGCACCCGCCTCGGCGGCCGCCCGGCGGGGGGGATGGGAGGGGAAGAGGGGCACTCACGATTTACCCATGGCTGGAGAGCTTCGGCCGCGGCAGGCAGAGCGGGAGCGAGGAGTATAGGGGCGTAGGGGGCGGCGGAGAGGTCTGCACGCGGGAGCGAGGATCGTGCGAGGTGCGAGGTGCGAGGTGAGGTCACCGGCAGACGGCGGCGGGAAGGGCGATGCGATGGGGGAGCGGGTCGGAGGGGGGCGCAGCAGCCGTCACGTCACCGTGGGCACCGGTACGAGACAGCGCGGCAGGGTCGGGGAGGTGCGAGGACGGCGGGAGGTCTGTGGCGGGCGATGCGGGCGATGCAGGCAGTGTAGGCGTCGAGGCGTGCAGGCGATGGGGGGGGGGGTTAGGGATGTACTGCTGCCAGATACTGTGCCGAGTGCGATCGATCTGTCCCAGTTGCGCGACGAGGGGCGAGCGCAGCCGGCCAATCAACAGACGCCCTGCCTGCTGCCCTTCGTTCCATGCCCCCGTTCCATGCCCCCGTTCCATGCCCCCGTTCCACGCCCCCGTTCCATGCCCCCTCCGGCGTGAACAGGCACAGGCACAACCACGGCCACGGCCGCAGCGACACGTCCCCTCGCCATGGACGTTTTGCTGCACGCGCGGTTCCGGCGCATCGAAGGCGCCCTGGAGACGCTCGTCGACTCCATCGCCGCCTACAACCCGTCCGCGCACGCGACCGGCGACTTCATCGCCGCCAACGACGAGCTCGCCCGCGGGCTGGACCAGCGTGAGAGGGCCGGCCATTGCACACGCACCCCCGAGCGCACGCTGACCGCGACAGTCGCCCGGCACCAGGACAACCACGCCCGCATCCGGGCCCTGCGCGCCGAAGCCGACCGCCTCGAAGAGCAGCTCAGCGCCTCCGTCGCGACCCTCGCCAGCCTGCGCCGCGAGCTCTCCGAGACGCCCGCGACCACCTTCGCGGCCGATTCGCGCCCCATGCCCGTCCACGACGTGCTCCGATACGCGAGGAACATATCCCAGTTCACGGTCCCGCCCACGTATCGCGAGCGCATGCGCATCGCAACCCCCGAGGACGACGACGCGCCCGCCGCCGGCACGCCGCCCGCAGATGCCCCGCCCACGCAGGCGGACTGGCTCCGGAAGCTCAACGAGAGCGGCGCGGCGTGGACGCCCTGGCCGAGCGACGAGAAGATCCGGGGCAGCAACCTGATGCAGCTCCAGTACTGCATCGATACCGGCAGGGACCCGAGACAGGTCGACCTGACGGAGCTGCCCGAGGAGGAGAGGGAGGAGATTGCCGCCAACGCCCAGCGCGCCGCCGACCACGCTGCAGCGGCAGAGCCGATCGACATGCCCGTGCAGAGCGTGCCCAGACCCGCCGCCCCAAGACCGCCGGCGGACACGTTCAAGGGCTTCGAGTTCGTCGAGGAGGAGGACGACGACGACGACGACTGAACAAATCCATCTGCGGGTGACGTGATGTGCTGCGGTGCGATGTGGTGCGGTGTGATGTCATGTGACGCGATGGGATGGTGGATGTTTCAATGGAGAAATGTATCAAACACGTCGAATCCATCCACTGCTGTGCAGCATGCTGCCCCCTCCACCTCCACGCCCAAACTCCGTGCGACGTGATGATGCAGTCGGATCGGTGAGCTTCCCCAGGATGCAACGTCGGGGGACGGCTCTTAGCGGCGGCAGCGACGAGCGTTAGCCGGCCCAATAATGGTTCGCCCGGTGATGGGCTGCAGCTCCAAGCATCTCCGAAGCCAACGCTTTCCATGGCGAGTGTCTCCATCCAGAGTCGGCCGTACCGGTCGCACCGAGTTCCAGCCTGCATCCGCTGTCGCTCGCGCAAGATCCGCTGTCACATCGACATTCCCGGCGAGCCCTGCCTCGCCTGTCGGACAGCATCCCAGCCCAAAGAGGGACGCTTGAAGTGCCAGTACGTGGTCCAATCTGCAAAGAGCTCCCCCGACCAAGGCCACGTCCCGCCGGCTTCGAAAAGACGGCGGCTTCGCGACGACGACGACGACGACGAAGGAGAAGAGCAAGACTTTCCAACCCGCCCCAGCTCGGCACCCGTCTTGCACAAGTCGTCCAGTCATCCATCTGCGAGCATCATCCTCGCCCCTCACATCGCAGAGGACGTCGATATATTGCAGCGGCACATTTCACAGCACCCGACCGCAGGCGGATTGGCCTCGCAGCCTTACCAGACCTTGTCTCGTGACGTGCAGAACCCCATTGTCTATCTCACCGTGCCTCGCTTTCGCACCGGCCTTGCACCCGAGCTCGGTGCGGGCAGGGAACAGCTCAAGATCATTCAACAGCTCACGGGGCCGTTCAAACGCGACGTGCTCGACCTCTACCTCGACCATGTACAGCCAAGCTTCCCCATCTTCGACGAGGAAACATGTGCCCTTATTCGGAGGGGCCAAACCGAAAAGCTGTCCAACATCATCTTGTGCGTGGTGTACGCCATGGGTCTCGCACACTGGTCTTTCTCCGACACGCTCAAGATGCATCCGAAGCCCGATATGCACTACATCTGGAACAAGGCGAGTCCTTCTCCACGGATGGCCCTTTTGCGATGCACGGCGTTGACTTTTGCAGGCCATCAGCGCCGTCCTGGAAGACTTTCTGAGCCCCAGCATGGCCACGGTGTCTTCGTCCATACTCGATCAGATTGGCCGCCCCAGTGTTTCCATTGTCGGCAACATCACCCTTTGCGGACGCACCGTGTCTCTTGCGCAGACATTCGGCCTCCACCGTGATCCCTCGAAATGGAATGTACGTTGCAAGCCCTCATGGATCGGCCATACACCTTGACACTTTTTTTTTCCAGATAACTGCACATGAAAAGTCGATCCGGATCAGGTCGTGGTGGGGCGTATTGATCACAGACTACTGGAGCAGTATTGCGTACGGCGTGCTTCCACACATATCAAAGCGATTCTACGATGTACCAAAGCCAACCCTCGACATGCTTCTCCCGGCGAAAGCGACCGCCACGCAGAAATACGCAACGACATGCTTCATCCATCTGTGCGGCCTCACAGAGCTTCTGGGGGAAATACTGCCTCTCGTGTATGAGATCGAACCCGATCGCCTCGCACTGTCTGGCTCGGTCGAGCGATTGAAGTCGAGATTGAATGAGCTGGAATCCCAGCTTCCCGAGTGGCTTCCTTTCCCGAACAAACCCGGATCGAGCAATCTCTGGTTCTGCTTCCTCTCCATGCGCCTTCTTCTCAGCCGGGTGACGCTGCGCGCGGCAATATTGAAGGGTGACGCCGGGCTTGAAAAGGCCAGGCTGGATGAGCTGCGTGCTGCCTCTTCTGCCGTGCTGGAGTTTGTTCTCTGGTTGGGACGAAGCCAGTTCCTCGACTTCTGGTTCCCCTATGCCACCCATTTGATTGTGAGTGAAGAACCCGTCTCCTTCACCTTCTTTCATTGCACCCCTTCCGCTTGCCCTGCCACTCCCCCCCTCTCTGGATGATTGCTAACCGATAGCAGGTGCATGCGGTTACGGTACCGTCGTCTCCTCCTCGAAGTAACCGAGTTTTCACTGACTCCGTCCCCGCCGCAGGTCTCTCTCCGTTGCAGCGTCGAGAACGAGAACATCGAAGCACGGAACGCGTCGGTATCCCAGCTCCAACGTGTGATGGAACATATCCGCCACGCACGCGACAATTACGACTGGGATGTACGTAGCAAACCTCCCACGCCGAACGTTTTCCCGAGGCGAAGATGGCACCGCGGAATCTGTCCACGCAAGACCATCTATGCTGACTTGTCTCCCTCCCCCCCCCACAGATTGCCAACTATTGTCTCGAGCGATGCTCCGACTCCGTCTCCAAAGTTGCGTCGTTGGCTACGCGCAGTTCGCAGCCACCTCAGGCCGAGGACCCTCCATCTGTACACGGGAGCGCTGACGTGGGCAACGATACTTTGGAGGACGATGCGTCGCTCCTACTGTCGGATTTACTGGATTCGAATGCATTCGACTTTTCCTGGGAAGCCTTGTGGGACACACCGTCTGGTATGGTGAATTTTGCAATGTGACGGCACACGTTGGATGAAAGAAAAGGACGAAACGAGTCCCGAGGCATTTCGGGGGAAGAAATGTCAAGTCCAATTGATGGTGCAAATTACTCTACGTGTGCCCTACTTGAATGGTATAGATTTTATAACAGATATAGAAACCTCGGGTATAGCTTCTCTCGGCAAGCTTTCCTACGCCAACGCCAATATAAAACATGTAAACCTCTCGAGAGGGTACAGACTGGAAATGTGATGGTCCCCGACCAATGATTGCAAATGCATGCGAGGAAGCCGCAGGGCAGATGGGTGAAGGCAAAAAAAAAAGAAAAAAAGTGTGCCATGTACATGATCATCTCCAAGCGTGCCTTGTCTCGAGGCTGGACCTCCGGCCGCTTGCAACGCCAAGCTTGCTCCTGCGGCCCTCCTCGATACTGCCGAGTCTGCTCGTGCTTCGACCGGGAGCGTCGATGATGGGGATGTTTGAGCCGCTGGTGGTGCGTTGCTTGGGCGTGGGGAGCATGCTGCTACGCCGGCTGTTCATCGCACTGGCAGGCCTCGCAGTTCGACGTGTAACCGGGCTTTCCTCGCTGCCTCCACTGCTGCCCTCGGGTTCAGCGATCTGCACCCGGCGGGTGGATGTGGGCGTGCCGCCAGAAAGCGACGAAGAGCCTGGCGTTGAAACCTTGTTTCTTGCGGGCGTAGAAGGCGACTGCATTGGACTTGCCAGTGGACGCCGAGCCACGGGCTGCTGTGCTGGTGTGGCGGATGCTGGTCGGGTTGTTGGCGGCAGCAACGTTGCAGAGGACCGGCCGAGTGGACTTCGAACGGGAATGGCAGACTGGCTGGACATGCTTCTTAGCGTTCTATTCGGTGTTTCTGGCAGTTTGCGGTGAGGGGATGGTGTGGTCAGTGCCAGGGGCTTGTAGTTATGACCGACAACTGTGTCTCGCATATTCGTGCTCCCGTTCCAACGAGGCTTCGAGGACGCCGTCTCAGAGCCCGGGGTTGATGAGTGGACAGACCGTGTCGGGGTGCTGGACGTGGCGCGCGAGGGATAGGCAGACGAGACGGTGTCCAGACGTGACGCAGTCAGCGACTTGCGTGGTGCCGCCGCACTTGTAGCCATTGGCAGACTCGAATAGCGACGGTTGGGCGGCAAGGAGGACTTCGAACTTGACGCGTTCATCTGCCGGGACTTCCTTCCGGACGGTGTGCTGGCTCTGTACTCGCCGCTCTTCCGACTCACGATGATGCTCGAGGCGGGGGAGCTGTTTGGCGTGTCGAAGGCAGAGCCACCCAACGAAGCCTCGGTGCGAGCGGAGAGCACCGTCGAAACCGAGTCCCTCAACTTGCGGGTGACGTTGATCTCCTCCAGAACCACGTCCATCTCTTTCATGTCCGTCTCGAGGTCCGACACCTTTTGCCGGACGTCTTGCTGGATGCGTAGAATCTCGCCGTTGACGGTCGATCTGTGCTTCATCTCAATGTCAATCAGCTGAAGAACGCGCTTCATTGCGGGCGGGTAGTGCTCCCTTCTGTCCTTGTACGTCGATATGCGAGCACCGAGTTTTTCGTCGTCGCCCTCGTTGATGGCCTGCCGCAGTCGGTGGATGCTCTTCATGAGCGAATCGTACATGGCGATGGCTTTGCTGCCCGCCTGGCGGAAGCTGTGCACCCACTTGTCTTCGCCGAGCTCTTCACGCAGGGCATCCGCCTCAGCCTCGAGCTTTTTCTCCATCGTCTCCAACTGGTCTTTCCGTCTCATCAGGTCGTCACAGGCGGTGGGGAACGTTTTGCTTGCACGCATGTGAAAGGAAGACAGCCGCATGGGCAGGAAGTCGAGCGAGGCGCGCAGGGGCTGGAGCTTGGCGAAAAGGGCGAGGAGTCTAGAGTTCTCCTGCTCGATTTGGGGGATGGGCGAGATGGGAGACATGAGGGAGAGGGAGGGCGGCATGCTGAAGCGGTTGTTTTGAAGCCTGGCCTGCTCGCGCGCCTGCTGCCGTGGTGTTTCCTCGACGATTGTCTCGAGCTCTGCAATGTCGAACTTCTCCGCGCTCTCGGCAACGGAGTCGCTGATGGCGCGGTGGCGTCGCTCCTCCATCTCGAAGACGAGCCGGCCGAGGTTTTCGATCTCGAGGCCGATCTCGCCGAGCACTATGTTCCACAGCTCTTCCCACTCCATGGCAATCTCGACCTGAGCCTTGATGTCCTTGAGCGTGCGCTTGATCTTGGACCAGCTGCTGACCACCTCCTCCATCTGCGTCACCAGCGTTGTCAGGTCTCGCCCCGGAAGAGACGAAATGTCGGGCCGCGCCTGGAGATCTTCGATGGCGGTGATGTACACGTTGACCAGGCCCTCGAACTTGCCAATGGCGGCGTCAACCTCGGCCAACCCTTCTCTCCCCGCAGCCGCAGCCCAATCCACGTCGTCCTCGGCATCGAGCCCACTGAGGACCTCGGCCGCCTTGGCCATCCATAGCCGTATGCTGTTTGCAGCGCCGTGCAGGGCGCGTGCGGCGGCTGTGGACGATGGGAGGGCCGAGATTTCGGACGAGAGCGAGTCGGGGGGCGGGAGGGTGATGGAGGTCAGCTGCTGGATCTGGTTGGTGAAGCTGAGGCGAGAGAGCGTGTAGATGGAGTTGGCGCGCGAGAAGTGGCGGCGCTGGAAGTAGGCCTCGACGTCGATGCCGTTGTCGCTGTCCAGCACCGACGGCTCCTCTCCAGCCGGCGCATCTTTTTTGGGCGGCGGCGTGTCTTTGGGCGGCGGCGTAGGGGGGCGCGTGGGATGGGCGTGGGCGTGGGCGTGGGCAGCGGCGGCCGGTGCTTCGGCGATGGTCTGGGCGAGGCTCTTCGTCTTGGTGATGTCGGGCAGGCGGTATTTCTGCGTGTCCTCGTTCAGCGCGTCGCCGGCCTCCGAGTCCGAAGGCAGGACCCGGTCGCTGGTGCTCACGAAGCTGCTGCGGTCGCTCTCGAAGCCGGGCGGCGGGCTCTGGTCCATGGCCAGGGCCGGCACGCTCTCGCCCGTGAGCTGCGGGATCAGCGGGGTGCTGGCCTGGCTGGCAGAGGCGCTCCAGGTCGTGCCGCGGCGTTCAATGCGTACGCTGCGGTCGCGGTGGAAGTCGTCGAGCTCGCGGATCTTGCGCTCCGAGATGCGGCCGATGGTGAGGGCAGCGGGCGGCGGACGGCTGGTGTCGGGGGCCTGGGGCTGGTTGAGAAATTTCATGCGGGCCAGCAGGCCCGGCGACACGTTCCGCGCAAGCTTGCGGCTGCTGTCGAGATGCGGCGGCGTGGGCGGCGTCGGCGTGGGCGTGGGCGTGGACGTCGCGGTGGATGCGGGAGTGCGTGATGCTGGCGGTGTTGACGTCGGGGCTGGTCCGGACGCGGGCACGGCAGGCGCGGCGGATGCAGGCAGCGTGGAGGATGAGAGCGAAGACGAGGCCAAGGACGGGGACGCGGATGGGACGCTCATCGGGACATACTCGACGGTGCAAGCGGGCTGTGGGCGCGCACGGCGCTGTTCGTTAGCTGGTTAGCTGGTTAGGCTGTGGCCGGGAAATGCTATGATGCGTGGTCTGATATGATGTGGTACAGTATGGCATTGGCATGCGATGAGACGAAATAATGTCGATGGCGCGCGTTGCACCAGCACCAGCAGCAGCAGCAGCAGCAGCAGCAGCAGCAGCAGCAATAATGACAATGTCAAACACGGCGCCAGAACACGTCAATCAACGTCCCTCAAACGGCGACGATATCTAGCACGCGGCTTGCAGCGACGTGGCTAAGATGAGCGCGGCCGCCGGTGATGAGGCCGTTTTGGACCGAACGTGTGGCGTCTCATCAGAGCAACTCCATGCCCCTGCGCCCAACGAGAGATTGCAAGCCCTTCCTGGCACCACCCGCACGCTGTCTCAAACACCTGGCGCGTGCGGCCGCGAACTGGCAGCTACTGACGAGTACGTACTACCTAGATACATAGTACATGGTAGTGGAAATCACCCCGAGTCGTCGTGGTATTACTGGATTGCTATGTACATGGTAGGATGGATGGATAGATACAGGTGGCATGCATGTGAGGGGGGGTATCTGGCTTGTGGTCGCTCTGGAATGAAAAGGCAGAGGCTAAGAATCGTCAAGTGTCGGATGCATCGTGTACAAATTAGGAGCCATGGTGGGAACAAGGAAACCGCTACACCGCGTCGTGATCCGCATCGATCTGGAGCGTTGGCGTTTTGGTCTGCGTCTTCTGCTGCTTCCACTCCTTCATCAACTCCTCGCGCACCCCGCGACTCCACTTGAGCAGCGCAGCGTCCAACTTGATCCAGGCGGCGGCGTCGGTTCCGTGCACCACGCCCATCGCGTCCACGTCCAGCTTCACGTCCCAGCGCAGCTCGGCGGCCTTGGCCCAGTACCGAAGATTGTCGGCGCAGCGGTACGGCTTTGCCGTGTCGGTGTGGTACTGCTTGATCTCTTCAAACTGTCGCCTGGACTTTTTGACCAGAGTGTTGTGCAGGTGAACCAGCCGCAGTCCGGTCCGCAAGTCCGCGAGGAAGGGAGTCGGCAGCTCTGCGCCCTCGGGATCGGTCCAGTCTGGTAATGGCTGCGAGCTGATGTCGAAGGACCTAAGAAACAGCAGCTCGCGCTCCCTCTCCCGACCGCTCCAGTCGCCGTCCAGCCATGCCCAGCTGTCCCTCTCTTCTCGCTCCGCACGCTCCGTCTCTTCTTCCGTGTCGAGCAGTTTCCCGATGCCCTCGACCCACTCATGGATATGGGAGGTTTCGGATGGCTGCACCCCGTTGGCGAAATTGCGGATGGCGAGACGCTTGAGCACCTCGAGCACGTCGTAGAGCTCTTTGCGTATGTCACGCTCGGATCGGATGGCGTACAGTCGTTGGGGATCTTCGTGTGCGGTGTAATAGTTCTTCGCGGCCCTGATGGCCAGTGTGGTGACATCGAGCAGGTTCAGGCCTTGGATCTGATGCCACCCCGGTGCATCGGCCGATTGTCGAGCGGCAGCGCCGTCGGGAGCGGCCCCTGCAGGGCTCGCGCCGCCGATTCTTTCGCCGTGCCCGTTGCTGGCATCCACGGCCACACCGAAACCCTTCTCGAGCTCTCGCAGGTGTTTCGCGCTTTCATCCAGCGACTCGCGCAACTCACGTCGCAGAATCGTCATGTCCGGAGGCGGGGGCACGTAGACGGGGTTGTTCTTGTATGTGCTGACCGTGGGCGGGAGCATCATGGGCTCCGTCTCCTCCCAGTTGACCGGGGCGGCCTCGTCGATGGGGGACTCCACGAATCCACCCCCCAGCTGATCCACGCCGTCGATGGAGAGCGTCGACATGTCGCCCTCGATGCCCGAAAGCGGCCGCTCCGATCCGCTGGCGGTGCGTGAGCCGTCCTTGCGCTTCTTCGCAACGCGACCTGTGGCCTCGTCCAGCAAGCCGGTCCTTGCAAAATAGTACTGCAGATGTGCAATTGTGCCGAGATTCATGACGCTCTCCCTGTTCTTCGCCGACTGCGAGAACTCTGTGCCCTCGGGCCGCATGTAGCCCCTCCTCCGCCCTGGTATGCCGCTGTCGGAGAGGCGCGAGCTCGCGGAGCGGCCCGACACCGACGACACCGATGAGGCCGTCGAGACGGAGCGGTCGAGCTGGGGGACGGCATTGAGCGCGAGCGAAGGCGAAATCCACGGGTCCGGCGACAAGGAGCGCTCCGGCGGCGGCGAAGGTGTCATCTCCATGGTGATGCGGGGGGGGCAGAGGTCAGGCTGGGAATATACTGTGCAGATAGGGGCGACGTGGCCGGGCGGCTTGAGGGGTAGCGAGGCGGATATTGGAAGTCGGTCGTCACGCAAGCAGACGGGTTGCAGCTGCCATAGACGCCGGTCGCCGGTCACTGGTCACTGGTCACTGTCGTTGTGCTGGTGCGCTGCGCTGCGGGTGCGATGTGTTGCGATGTGTTGCGATGGCCGACCGGGTTGGCGCGGCGGCAGAAGGTGTTTGATGGATGGTTTCAGCACAAACAACGCGAAAGCGTCTCATAAGCGCGCCTCCCCCTGGCCGGCGTGCGTGGGTCGGCAATTTGCGAAGCTCCGGCTCGCTTTGTGGGATGATAACCCACCCGGAGAGCCTCTGTTCCACCGCCGCCGTGACTTTGGCCATCCATGGTAGATATCTACTCTGCACAGGATGCAAGACACGCGACACACACGATGCAGGAGACAGGAGAACGGCTGGCCAGGGCCGCGGCTAGCGCGTGCCATGTTGCCTTTCACGGCGCGTCACTTCATGTAGGGCTGGCTGGACAATGACGTCGCCGTTCTTCACATCACGACGGATCGATGAAACGCCTCTTCTCGCACGCAGCCAGAATGTCGGACAAGCGAGTACGTGGTCATCGTTGGCCGGCCGGCCGGACTCTGCTAACGGTGACCAGATCTCCTTCAAGGTGCGGCCCTGCCATTTCCAAAAAGACGCAGCAACCCTCTCCATCGCGTGCACTGCCAACACTCCACGCTACAGGTCACCGGCCGGGTGCAGGGCGTGAACTTCAGGTCGTTCACCAGCAAGCATGCCGGGAGCATCGGAGTCACGGGCTATGTGACGAATGCCTCGGACGGAACGGTACGCCAGAGCTCCGCGCAGTGCAAACTCATACATGTACCCTACCTGCTGCTGACGAGAAAAGGTCCGAGGCGAAGCTCAGGGCAGTCTGGATGCCATCAAAGAGTTCGTGGGGCTCATCGGCAGGGGACCATCCGCCGCGCGCGTGGAGGGCGTCGGGCACTCGGAGATACCCACCAAGGCGGGCGAAAGCAGTTTCAATGTGATGAAATGACATGTATTCTTGTACCCTCCATCGTCCATTGCTGCGTGTGCCCCCTCTGCTGCGAAGACGCAGAATGTAATAAAGAAGCACGGTCGAGGCCCCGCCAATGGCAAGCGGCGGCGGGATCGTCGGAATGGGGGTAGGCGAGGGGCCGATGCACCGATACAGCGAGAGCCCGGGCGAGGATATTCCGGGTGGGCGGCCGGCCTGTTTTCGTGGAGTCTGCGCATCTTCCTCGATGACTCTGACAAGAGCAGCGACCATGGGCGTTGTCCTGGCTGGCGTCACCCCAAGTCTGCCTATAAAGAGTCGACGGATGCTGCTCACGATGGCTGCAGCCACCGACCTGCCCGCTCATCACCGCGCGGAAACCACAACACCATGATCTCGCCCACGACCCCAATGGCATCCAGGCGGGCATCGGCCCAGCTGCTCAAGGCCCTCGGGGGCGCCCACGCTCCGCACATCGCCCAGCTCACACCCCTCGTCTGCGCGCGCTCCTTCTCGGGCACGCGCAGCACACCCAAAGCCCAGGAAGTCTTCGTCCAGAAGGAGACCGACAGGGTGAGGAAGACGCCGGCTGCATGGCCGCACCCGGGTACGCCGACGCAGAGCCGCGACAGATGCCAGTGCTGATCCCCCCAGTGTACTCGTACCGTGACATGGAAGCGGTAGTCGTCGCACACCGCACAGCCGAGACCTACTCCGACAAGGTCGCTCTCCGGGCCGTCAAGGTCCTGCGATGGGGACTCGACCTTGTGACTGGCTACAGGCATGAAAAGGCCACGGCCCTGCATGCCACGAACCCGCAGGCGGCACGGGCCAAGTACGCCATGACGGAGGAGAAGTACATGATCCGAAACATCTTCTTGGAGGTATTCTTCCAGACCCCCCCGTCCCCCTTGCCGAAACTTGCTGCTAACGTTTGACAGTATGTTGCCCAATCCTGGCTTTCGAGCACCTCGCTAACCTTCTATGACCAGGAGTGTGGCCGGTGTGCCGGGCATGGTCGCGGGTATGATCAGGCATCTGAATTCCATGCGACGAATGAAGAGAGACAACGGGTGGATCGAGAGCCTGCTTGAGGAGAGCTACAACGAGCGAATGCACCTGCTCACGTTCCTGAAAATGAGCCAGCCCGGCTGGTTCATGCGTCTGATGGTACTCGGTGCCCAGGGCGTGTGGTGCAACGCCCTGTTCGTCGCCTACCTCGTTAGCCCTCGTACCGTCCACCGGTTTGTCGGCTACCTCGAGGAGGAGGCTGTCATCACATACACGCGCCAGATCGAAGACATCGACGCCGGTCGCCTGCCGAAGTGGGAGACGCTGGAAGCGCCTCGGATTGCGGTGGACTACTGGGAGATGCCCGAGGGTCGCCGCAAAATGCGCGACCTGCTCCTCTACATTCGCGCAGACGAGAGCAAGCACCGCGAAGTCAACCACACGCTGGGCAACCTCGATCAGGTGGAAGACCCGAACCCCTACGTCAGCGAATACAAGGACAATACCAGGCCACATCCATCCAAGGATCTGAAGTTTCCTCGTCCCACAGGGTGGGATCGGAGTGAAATCATCTAGACTCGCCTTTCCCTTCCTTCTCTTGCTTGCCTGCGAAATCCTTGCTCCTCCTCTCTCAATATTAAATAATAGCATCTGCCTGGCGTTGGATAGATTTCATGTAGACTGCATTGTTGATACCCAAGTTCCTCGTGGATAAGGGTACGAAAACCCAAGTTGTACCCATCTATCTATGCAACACCGCCAATTCAAACATCCTCTCAATATTGTAGCTGTTTGGAAGGTGATCGGATCAATAATAATAATAGCATGCTTGCCTCGCATGACCGAAAACCCTGGAAAGCTCTCCCACGCCTGAACAGCACCGGTGACCTTCGTGCATAGTACCGGTAGGCATTGCCTGTGAGGACTTGTGCCGCCAGACCCCGCACCCGTTCCTGCGGAACCGCAAAGTACGAGAGGAGTATGCTGACTAACGAGTTCGCAGACGGTAGTCATGCAGGGCACTCCTCTGACAGATGCGGGGGCTTGGAATCTGGAATATTGATCGCAGATGGCATGCCTCACCGCCAGTGTAGCGCTGGCTGGCATCGAACGAGGCCAAAAGGACGAGCTGCGGCCATCTGCCAAACGCTTCCCCTCGGTCCAAGTGTCTGCAGAGACTACGGAGATACATATGTTATACTATGCAGACCCCTTGTTGGGGGGAAGCTACTGATGCACCCCACATGCAGGTCACACGCCAAACCCCGCAGCTACCATAGTACACCGGCCTCGGATCCTTCATCCTGGCAAATTTGGTCGCTGCTAACCCTGAAATAACGTGTCCAAGTTGGAGAGAGTGATGTCCGATTGTTGCTTTTGCTCGTCCGGTCCAGCCCCTCGCCCTGCATCGCGAACCCCTCTCCGTCGACGGTTGCGGATCCGCAGACTCAAGACATCATTGCCCAGCAGGCGAAGTGCAAACCCCTCTTCCAAAGCGCCCAATGGCTACCCCTTGGCTAATGATGGATGAATCATGCCGTCCCGTTTGAGTCCTCTTTATAAGGACCCGATATAGGACGTGCGATACCCGACCAAAATTCTGCCCTCGCTTCACGCGATTTTTGCAACCAAGATTCTACCTCAAGCATTATTGACACCATGACAATTCCAGACGAGGTACGACCGACGCGGAAAGGAGTCATGTCGTTTTTCTGCATACTGATCAGCGGCTAGGTCGATATCATAGTTTGTGGTGGGGGGTCTTGCGGGTGGGTAATCACCATTCCTCCATACCTACCTAGAATGGCCTCTTCGCTAAGCTGTCGCCGTGGATGGAGGAGATACACCACCTGTTTCACCGACGAAAGGCTATGCTAACTTCTTGTTAGATGCGTAGTTGCTGGTCGACTAGCCAATCTCGACCATAATCTCCAGGTGCTTTTGATTGAATGTGGAGAATCGAATTTGAACAACCCATGGCACGTGACCCTCCCCTTCAACCCCCGACTCAACTTGTAGCTTATCAACGCAGGGTTTATCGTCCTGGAATATATCCCAGGAACATGAAACTGGGGTCAAAAACTGCGTCTTTTTACTACTCTCGACCTTCGGAATGGCTCGATGGGCGTAGAGCTGTCGTCCCTTGCGCACATGTCAGTAAATCCTGCGCCCGTAATGCAAGATAAACATGACCTGACTGACCCTCTTACCAACCTTCAGATTCTCGGAGGTGGCTCGTCAATCAACTTTATGGTACTATTATCCCTTCTGTTCCATTCACAGCTCGGTCTGCTAACCGAACGAAGATGTATACTCGTGCTTCGGCTTCGGACTACGACGACTTCCAGGCAAAGGGCTGGACTACCAAAGAGCTCATTCCCTTGATGAGGAAACATGAGACTTACCAGGTACAGTACAGCCTGCCCAAGTTGATCTGTGGAAAGTCTCGCTGGGCTTTCGACACATGACTATCCATCTATGCGACGTATGCTCACCAACTATAGCGAGCCTGCAACAACCGAGATATTCACGGATTCGAGGGCCCCATCAAGGTCTCCTTCGGCAACTACACATATCCGATCAAGGATGACTTCTTGCGAGCCAGCGAGTCCCAGGGAATACCAACCAGTGATGATATTCAAGATCTGGTTACGGGCCACGGCGCCGAGCACTGGTTGAAGTGGATCAATCGAGACACCGGTAGGCGAAGCGACTCCGCCCATGGGTACATTCACAGTACCCGGGCCTATCACCAGAACCTCCATCTCGTATGCAACACCAAAGTCGACAAGGTCGTCATCGAAGGTGGCCGTGCAGTCGGTGTGAGCACAGTTCCTGCGAAGCCTCTTGCCCCCAGTCAGCTGCAGAACCGCGTCTTCAGGGCTCGAAAGCAGGTCATTGTTTCTGGCGGGACGCTGAGCTCGCCTTTGATTCTTCAGCGATCGGGTATCGGCGACCCGGAGAAGCTTCGAAAGGCTGGTGTCAAACCACTTGTCGACCTTCCGGGTGTTGGCCTGAACTTCCAAGACCATTATCTCGTGAGAGATCTCCCAGTTCTTGCTGCAGTGTCGTGTTCTAACCTTGGTAGACATTCTCGGTGTTCCGCGCCAAACCAGATGTCGAGTCCTTCGACGATTTTGCGAGGGGTGACCCAAAGGTTCAAGAACGGGTTTTCCAGCAGTGGGAATCTAACGGAACAGGGCCCCTTGCTACGAACGGGATTGACGCCGGTGTCAAGGTTAGGCCCACCGAAGAGGAGCTGAAAGAAATGGACTCGTGGCCCTGCAAGGAATTCAGGTCTGGATGGGACAGCTACTTCAAGAATAAACCAGACAAGCCAGTTATGCACTATTGTGAGTATTCCCCGATGGTTGAAATGCTGGCTGGTCGTGCTGATTCGAGTAGCCGTGATTGCGGGTTGGTTTGGTGACCATGTGAGTCCATCATCTCGTCACGTGATAGCATCGCTGATATTTGTCAGATGTTGATGCCACCCGGGAAGTTCTTCACCATGTTTCACTTCTTAGAGTACCCATTCTCACGCGGTGCCACTCACATTGTATCGCCGAATCCGTATGAGGCGCCTGATTTCGATGCTGGCTTTATGAACGATAAGAGAGACATGGTCAGTACCTACGAGTCACTTCTATTGACCGCGCATTCGCTCACTGTGTTTAAATGAAAGGCGCCAATGGTCTGGGGTTATATCAAGTCGCGAGAGACTGCTCGACGAATGGATGCCTATGCTGGCGAAGTGCAAGCGATGCATCCTTTCTATGCCTTTGACAGCCCTGCCAGAGCGAAGGACATGGACCTCGCCACTACAAACGCGGTACGTCGTCTGTGAGACACTTGGCCGAAATTCTTCACTTACATGTCGCAGTATGCCCTGCCCGGAAACATCACTGCTGGGATTCAGCATGGCTCTTGGAGCGTGCCGGTCGAGAAGGGGCGAGCGCCCGACCCCAAATTCCTAAACTCCAACTGTCAGCACGTGTTGGAGGATCTCAAGTACTCGAATGAGGACATCAAGCACATTGAGAGTTGGGTCAAGCGTTAGTTTCCCAAAGGTTGATGTACTGTTCTTTGCTGACATGAAGTAGGCCACGTTGTACGTAGCCCTTGGACACATTCGTTCGAAAGACTAGAGTTCAAGACGAAATTCCCATGGAAGAGCTTGGCTGACTTTGTGCCCTTCTAGGAGACAACGTGGCACAGTCTTGGAACGTGCAGCATGGCACCGAAAGAAGGAAATTCAATTGTGAAGCATGGGGTTCTTGACGAGCGTCTGAACGTTCATGGCGTGAAGAACCTGAAGGTTGCCGATCTGAGCATCTGCCCGGTAAGCGTCTGACCTCTTTTGTCACCATGTCTGGATGAGCGCTGACCTTCTCGGTAGGACAATGTCGGATGCAACACGTATTCAACGGCACTCTTGATTGGCGAGAAGTGCGCCGTGCTGACGGCGGAGGATCTGGGTTATTCTGGCTCAGCCCTCGACATGAAGGTGCCAACGTATCATGCTCCCCGCGAGGTTATCGGGCTTGCGAGATTGTAGACGAAATTGGTCGGGTACGCAGCGATGCACATCATTAAGAATGTTATACCTGATTTTTCCTTGTTTGCTTGGCTGGCTTCACAGGCGCACATTTGGCCTACACTCGCACGTTCGTTATTGTAGGTATAATAATCTCAGATGCCCCTTGACCGATCGCATAGCACCGCTTTGCTTCCCAGTCTTTCCACTCGTCTCCCCGTCCAGCACTTCACTGCACAAGTGGAAACCAAGTCGCTCATAGAACTGTTTCCTTCGAAGACTACTTCGTGGACGTTGGGGATGAAGGGTGCCGTCATGTTGCACAATGAACAAGATATCCAGATAACGGCAAGGCAGACGCGACTGCTGTCCTGTGTAACGACAGGCAGCACCAAGTTTGGGATGATGAATGAATGTATTGGGTATGGAGTGGAGTAGAGGCGGGGAGGGGGGCGAAGTATCAGGCCGGCGGTCGTGAGGCCAGCCAATCACAGCGCACCGGGGGTCCGCAACGGCGTTCCCTTGGACCACCATGTCCGCGTTCTCACTTGCAATAATCATATCTGCATCCGCATATGCGCTTGCATTTCCATCCGCACCCACATCCCCGATGCCACTTTCCAGTCCACAGCTCTTGGAGCGGGCCTGCGCCTCGTTTGAGCTTGCGGCCGCCGTGCTGGGTACCGCTGCGCTTGACCTCGCTGCCGCATCCGCCACCGTGACACACGAGGAAGCCACGGCACTGCCCGCACAGAAGGAACGGAAAAGGAGGAAGAGGAAGGCATTGCACGATGGGGCGACTGTCTCCCCGCACTTTCCCCAACTGCCAGAGAGAGGAAAGACGCAATCAAGGAAGAAGAGGAAGACGCTCTCAGAGCAAGAGCAGACGGGCCACGTGAAGGAGGAGGCGAAGGAGAAGAAGAAGAAGAAGAAGAAGAAGAAAACGACAGCTCGCGGCCCCACGACGTCGCCTTTCTTCCCTGATTCTTTTTCCTGCGTCCAAACATCCCCCGGCCTCTGTTTCGAGCTCCAACCCTCGCTGTCGAGTTGTCACCTCATTCAGGAGCGCATCTGCGGTAATCTCTTCGCCCTGGTCGTCCAGGCCATACTCTGGAACAAGACAAAGGGAGCACAAGCCCGGCCAATACTCTGGCATGTTCTCTGCCGGTATCCAACCGCCGAAGCCCTGGCCACTGCCAGCCACGAAGACGTGGAGCCCATCATCCACAAGCTGGGCCTGCAGCGCGAGAGGGCAAAGCGACTCGTCGACATGGCCAAAGTGTGGGTCGCTTCACCGCCTTGTGCGGAGCGCAGATACCAGCGGCGCGACTACCCTAAGCCCGGCCATGGTCGCGATGTCGCCAAGGGGGAGATCATGGGTCCGGATGATGCACGAGACGGATGGGAAATTGCTCACCTCCCTGGCGTTGGCGAGTATGCTCTCGACTCTTTCCGCATCTTTGGACGTGACCGTCTGCGTGGCGTTCATGATTGCTTGGGGGTGGAACCTGAGTGGAAGCGCCTCGTCCCTCGCGACAAGGAGCTTGGACCGTACGTGAAGTGGAAGTGGGCTGACGAGGGATGGGACTACGATGTCAAGACAGGCATTCGAATACCCATCTACCCGTGAGCTGCCCCTGTAGCTGGCAAACCTGCGCGCGGGTATATCTGCTCCCCTCCCACGCACGTCGTTCACTTCATCCTCACCCTTGGTCCATTCGCCTCCACCATGCCCAAGACTCAGAGGAAGACTCTGCGCATGTCGAAGCGTTTGGCGGGGAAACGTACGACTGGACTGCCCACTCCCACTGAAAGCGGAAGAAGCGGCAAGAGAGTTCAGTTTGAACCGCCACCCGATATTCTCGAGTAAGCTGCTATTGCGATTCCAATTTATGGAAAGCATCGCATACCGAAGATTCCTCGCCCACCCCGTCGTCAAACCCGCTCTTCGTTTCGGTCTAAAGGCTACACGTTGCATGATGTGGATGCGGAGCTTCTAGACCACACTGTAGCTGTGTTGAGCGCTTTATCTGAGGTATGCTTCTTGCGGAAAATTGCTTTTCTCAGTATTTGACACGCATTAGAAACTCGCCCCCGTCTACGGCTATCTCAAGGGACATTGGTCTATGGTCCCCAAAAGCACCCGTGAAGCTGTCATTAGTTGTAATGGCGCAGGCCAATCTACTGCCGGTAGTGAACCGACACGTTAATATACTGTCTGTCGCGTAGGTGGTGGCAGCTCACATGACCTGAGCCCCGGCGCTCCTCAGTGAGCCCTGAGCACCGGAACTACGTTGTTCTGCTCATTTCCTTCGTATATAGGCTACACTTGATCACTCGCTTCTTCAAAACAGTGATCCGACACAGATCACTTCAATGAGGTTCCCTAACTCTTATTTCTGTCTCACACTATCACAACTTCTTCCAGAGCACAGTCTTCCCCGGATCCGGAAAATTCGCATCCGCAAACTTCAAGTTCTCGGGTCTCTTGTCCAACCTCAACTCATAGTTCAGCAAGATGTGTACCAGAATCAGCTTGCTCTCGAGCCCCGCGAAAAACCGCCCAGGGCATGCATATTTACCGTGCCCAAAAATCAGGCTACCTCCGCCCGTCGAGGTGAAGTAGTTTGCCGAGGGGGCGCCTGCGCTGCTTTGTCGACGCATGCGGTCAAAGCGGAAACCATTAAACTCAGTAGGAGCCATATAATGTTCTGGGGATTGTGCAATTGGACCTGAAGCGACGGCGATGCAGGTATGGGCTGGTAAAACGTGACCGGACGGTAGAGTGTAAGAGGTCAAGAACTGGCGGTTGAACGATACTGCAAAAGTTAGCTTGTATTGGTGCAAAATTTGAGTTACTTGATTCTACTTACGAGCACTTGGGGGATTGAGTCGTTGCGACTCTTTCATGAAGCTGTCGAGCTTGGAGAGTTTGGTCACCATTTGCTTGGACAGATGGCCGTCATGCTCATTGAAAGCTGCTTCGATCTCATCGATAAGCTCTGGGGCATAGGTTTCCCACCGGGCTGCTAGGTCGAATATCACGTTTGTGAGATGGTTAGTTGTCGTATAGATGGCGGCAAAACTGAAGCCTAGTTGGCGCTTGACAATGTTCTCCGGCTCTGCATCTGACCCGTGTGACGCTTCTATAAGCCAATCCATCATATCTGGCTCTCCCGAAGGTGGAAACCGGTCATGCTTTCTCTGGATAATCTCGGGAAGCAGCAGCTTTCTTGCATTGTAACGGTGGGGCTTAATACGCCACCATTGGGGCACGATGAGCGCCGCCAGGGGTCGCAAGAACGAGGGAACATTTTTGAGTATCCCCGATACCAGAAAGACGTAAGTGGCGTACCTGATAGAAGTATTTAGCCATAGCTTGTTTCTGCCTAGTTTCTTGCCCACGAAGACTCGGCTAGTGACTCTGCCAACAATCTGCAGCAGTACTGGCTGCACTGTAACTGATATCCAGTCTATACCCATTAGTCTTCTGAAAAGATGTTGTGAGATAGAAATAAGAGTAAAAGATCCTTATTCAGGTAATCTATATATTAGATCACTACTTTAGAGAAGCGAGTAATAAAGTATAGCTTATATACAAAGGAAATAAGCGGAATAACGTAGTTCCGGTAATCTAGGCTCACCAAAGAGCGCCGGATCCCAGGTTAGGTAAAATAATAGCTTACTATAATCAGTAAGCTACTACTACCTACGCGACAATATTCCTTAAATTGACTGTAACTTTAATATTATCTTCAATAGGGACAATAGTATCATGAAGGCGGATACTAAGTAGTTCATTCTTACAAAATTCAATATAAAGATTAAAGCAAGGGGTGAATGAAGCCAGAATATAAAAATATAGATTCTGTCTGTACGAGGTAATATCTGATGTCTGTACGGTCATGTGACGGCTACTCTCACATGACCAAGAGCACCGTGCGCAACCGTTTCAGGTTGCGTATATCCTTTCATCCCACCCGTGCGTAGATAGATCCTATACACATAATTGATCAATCATCTTTGTCACCCCCTAGCGCGCGCATACCGTGATAATCAACCGTGATAATCACAGAGCCCATTCAACAGCTGATGTGGTACGCGATGGACGCGACGGGGAGAAGTTCCTCCGAGCCTTCGAGGCTGCTGAACAAGGCTCGTAGCTGTGGTCTGTCAGTAACCGGCTGGGCGTGGCAGGCTGCGATACTGTACATTATGAAGTGCATGCTGGGATGTATGGACACCGCAGGCGTGTCGGCCAGGCGCTCACGGCGGACGCGGTGGAGCTCTTCGACAGTAACCTTCTCAATTTGCTTCACCCTCCTCGGGTCTTTTGCAGGTGTGGACATGATGTAGGAGGTTGGGATGGTGTAGGGATGGTGTAGAAGATGGGATGTGTGGTGGGAATGGGATATGTGGTGGGTGCGGTGTTGTGAGGGAGAGGGGCAGAGGGCTGTGTTGTGTTGTTGTTTTTCTCGTCGTCAGGCTGACTCTAGAATAACTTCGCTATCAATTAATTATATTTCTCTATATTCATGAATCTGGCTTTTCCTTCTCGGGTCGCCACCGAACAGAAGACCATTGACCTCTGGAAAATGAGCAAAAAAAAAAGGCAAAAACATACAACAGCAGGGATTCCCCAATGGTCACCCACCTGAGTACTAATCCGCCGGTATCATGCTTGAGTACCGCTGAGCGAACGGGAAGCGCTAGATTCATGATCCTATGGTCGTATGTGAAAGAGAGAACTTTTATTATATATATATTATATGCTGTAACTAACTTCATATCAAAAATTTGAGTGTCTAGCCACGGCGGGGAGCTATTGAGGAGGTGCACTTAGATAGGGAAATCTGTGTAGAGACCATGTGGAAGCCATTTTTATTATAACACCTCCTGTTAGTTTCGCCTCCGCATGACTCACTAATCTTCTCGGTGTTTTGTGAAAGACCTTCCTATCAGGTGGTGTACCGGAAGGCCTTGGTAGCAGCTTTTTACCCCTTATACAGGGCTAGTTTACTAAAACTTATAGAGATATATATAATCTTTGTGAGGGAGCAGATGAAACCGAGTTGATTACTATCAGTGTAATTATCTAAGTCTCTACGACTATCCAATTGAGCCGTGGGGCGTGTTCTTGAGGGCTGCGTGTGGGCTCTAGACACAATCAGGACTAGCACGGGTCAGGCCTGGGGTATGATTAGGAGCCTAACCGGGAGCCCGCACCTGATCTATAACAATCGAAAATGCCAGGTCAGCAAGGTAGCTCAGTCCTAGCGTGTAGTTCAAATACGCAGCCACAATAGAAAATATTCTTCCCACGTGATAGGAAGGTCTTTCGCAAACCAGGAATACCAAATACCTATTAAAAGCACCCGTGGGCTTGTGCACTGAAATAGTAATAGTTTTAGGAAATGAACAGTGTGAGGATTCAGACCGAGTAAAATGTGAAAACAAGGTACCTCGTATGAATATCATAGATATAGTAGTCAGCCGTCACATGGTCAGGAGTCTAGTCACGTGACGATCAAAGTTACCTTGCTTTACTTTTACTGTGCTACCTTATTAACTCCTGCGCATGTATACTTATTCCGTGATATAAGAAGACTGCTTATTGTGTCAAAGAAGTAACGTCAAAGAAGTAATTGTTCAGAATGGGAGCCATGACCAGGTGAACCATGGGGCTAGGCTAGGTGAGCAGGAACTAGAATTGCAACCATTTCATAATCCAAACCATTCAAAATCGTGCTCTGTATGCTGAAAAGTTATGAATCTAGCTTCTCCTTCTTGACTCGCTATCTGAAAAGGAACGGTATTTGTTTGTCTAGCTCTTAAATTGGTCCGGTGTTGCCCATTTGATAAGACTGGGTCATGTTCATTGCCTCAGCATCATTGTGAGTGTCAATATTTGTGTAAAGTGACAATGCTTCAACGCGCCAAACGCCCGTTTAGTTACTCCGCCCACTCGTTAACATTTTCCGATTGGTGATCTAGCTGTTTCCTTCTCGAAGCCGCTTTTACATGATATAAAGGAACGCAACAAACCCAGTTGCAAATATGTGCGTATCAGTGAAGTGAGAAGATTCATGCTTTTAAAAATAATGAACAAACATAAAACACAAAGAACGAAAGAATATCCCGTACGATTGAACTCAAACACATGTTCCGGAATTGCGAAAAACGTTGATGTAATAAGTATGGGTGCTAGGAACTGCCTGTGCATTAGTCCACTATTGAAAATTGGAATCAGACCATACCTGTACTGTATTCAGTGAAAGGGAAGTATTCAGTTCATTTGCGAGTTCAACTCGTTTCGTCTGTTCAGAGACTTCATAACCTTCGCGCAAGTGCGTTCGGTTCACGATAGAGCCGAAGACTTTCGATGTTCAACCTGTTGGACTCCCTTTGCAACTAAAGTGATATCTGAGATCGTTGTCAGAATTCTATAGAATATACAAAGATGATCAACCTACAGCCTCGGTAAGTGTCTTGCACTTCTCGATCAGAGACTCCAACTTTTCGCTCGGTCTGGCTAGCTTGTCAAAGCTTTCCTTGACCCGCGCAAGCGCGATGGAGCCTTCGTCGTTCATGTCGGAGAAATATAGAGAATCCTGGCCGGACAGGAATGAGTACTCTACTCTTTGACTGGTTGTAATGCTATCCCTTATTTCATGCAAGAGTGTGATCATGCGAATCCAGAATTCGACTGGTCTTCGAGTCGGCATAGCAAAGGCCTCTGAGTACTGTTCAAACGGTAAGTGTTGTGTCTTCTGAAAGCTGCATTTCGAGTGATTGGTACATAATCGGAGTATGCGCTTACGCAGCATTTAAATCCATTTTCAATGCGGCGAACGAGGTAGTCACATTCTCTAACCACAAGGGTCACGCGCTGTTCAACCAACCTAAGCCAGTAAAGCCTTGGGTCCCAGACAGGTTCGGAATTGTCGAAAGGTCGAGATCGGTGCCTTGTAGGATTACCGGGGGAGTTATAATCATCGTAGATAGTGAGCCGGTGCAAGGTGCTCATGATGAATCATCAAACAACACACCCAACAATCGTTCACATCTCACAGCGCAATGGGATAAGTGGTGGATGTGGTAGTTCGTTCGCACATCAGATGGTTCATGGTACCAGTCGTAGTAATACAATGGTCGAATTGAAATAGGAACAGGCCAGCCCGAAGGCTGGCCAGCTATCTACTATCAGATAGCTATGAGCTTTTTGAATATCCATACAGAAAAGAAGAATGTTGAATACTCTATGCCTCTCTGAAAGGAGAAAAACCGTCAGAGTTATTGTCAGATCAAAATACGCACTACATATATGATATTCTGACTGAGTATTATGTGTTCACATTTTGCTCGGTTTGATTTAACAGTTATATACCTAGGTGTGAGTGATGACTCATCCTTCTCAGGACGTATCACCACTCATACCGGCACAATAGTCTCTCCATCAATCTCACTTTCAATTGCATCATCGTTATCAGTGTCTAGGAAGGCATAGCAAATCCATCTACTGTGACTGGTACCACAGACAACAATCGGTATCTGGGCGGCGGTATAGCGGTTATACCCATCCAGAATAAGGTAAAGAACATCTGTGACGTCCTCTTTGTGAGTTCTGTTGTGTCGCTTCACGATGTGATCCGCTCTGCCTGTGTACCTCAAACTATGATAGGGGAGGTGAAGCCCCAATTGGAATGCTGGAAATCCATTCTAGACAAGCAGTCACCAACTTTCTCAAGGTAGAAGACATTTGAAATAACTTACAGATACCCGTGCGAAAAGAAGTGTTTTACGGGCAGGGTGATTATATGTCATATTTCTTGGTGCTTCTACATGGTTGAATTCGACTGGTTTTACTAGAGCAAGAATAAACCCTGGCGTGAGACTTTGAATGTATATCTTATATTTTTAGTTAAAAGATATAGCTTGCATCTTCTGGGACACTCACAGTATGGGCCTGTTTGCGTTGTGGCTTGCATCCGAGATTTCGGCCCTCAATGCTTCGCACAGTTGGCCACTATCCAGCCACTGTGCTGTGCGTTGCTTTCCCCCAATTTGGAGGTCAAGATATGCTAGATGATCAATCATGGAAAAACTTTGCTTTTTGGGGTAGTTTCGGCAAAAGTCATGTGTAAACTCGAAGCTGTATGGTGGCGTTCTTGATGATTCTGGTTGCATAAAGTTGGCCAAGATATCGTCCTCTGTGAGTGACATTCCTTCCCAAAGCTCACACCATATATTGGCCTGGAAATGTTGATTTTCTTTGAAAACAGCAGGCCATTCCTGGTTTCTGAGATCGTGGCTTGTAGTCTGTCTTTGAACGAAACAAGGTTGACATCCATGTTGTTGGCGAGGAACATTTGAGGTCGTGTGTGAAGTCGATTGTTGTGGCGCGGAGAGGGTAGTTTCGTCAGGCGCGAGGGCGTTGGAGTTGTTTTGGATATGATCTTCGCAGTAGGAATCCTTGGAGTATGGCGGTGTTGTAGCATCGCTGGAGTATGAAAGTGTTGTAACATTGTCCAGGTCCATCTGGTCTGGAAGCGTCACAAAAATTGCCCCCATGCACTCCCTAATATTCTCCATTGTTTCTAGAGCAGGGATCACATATGCATCACCAAAAGCGTCCGTGGCAAACGCGTGCCCATACAACTCAGGACCAGCGTTGTGAACTACCCACGCTCCCGAATCGCCCTCGTTTGCTGCTATGAAAAGAGTCAGTTATGTTCTAGTATTAAAAAATATAAATAGCAACTCACTAACGCCATCAGCCAACTCTAGCGGATACACATTTATTGATTGTGGCTTTCGCGCATGATTACTGGCATGACTGACATGGTTAGGAATTGACGTGGGGAGACGGACCTGTTGTTGGTACTCTTTTGTCGCATAGCTTGTTGTATATGACCGGCGGTTATCCCGTACAGTTTGGAGTTTGTTTGAGAGTAATTGACCTTAAAGATGCCTCCAAAGGTGACCCTTTGCGTGTCTATCAGAAGTGGGTAGCCGCAATAGGTAGAGGTGGTGGAAAGAAACGGGCCATCGTGGCATACATCCACATCAAGATATCAGCATCAGCGAGTAGTTTTGGTTCCCGCGGGATGAAGATATATGGCAAAGCCGGGCAGTCATCGGGTGTCAAGAGTGCTTTGATCGAGGTCTTCTCGAAAAAGGAATTAACGGGAGCCTCCAATTCTAGTCTGCCAAACATGGTCACCCAGTAACAGACATCCTCATAGGACCTTCCCAAGCTTTTTAGTCGTATGATCATTATGCCGTAATGGTGTCCTGCCTGAGTGATACTTTGCGCCATGCGGTCGAAGAGAGCGCTACTGATGGTTTCATAGTATCTCCATGTTTCTTCAGACCCTCCCGTCCTGAAGAGTAGGGGATCAGTGCCAGGAATGGGGCGACCTTGTTCCTCACTTTGATGGCTGAGTTCGGTGCCGACTGGCGCTTTAGATTCCGCAGTAGACCTTGGAATTGAGTTGTGGGCGGAATCTATGGCAGAAAGCGTGGCTCATCGGCTTGCTCGTTCCATTTTCTGTTGAAGGAAGCATTTCCTCGCAGTGCAATTGAGTCCGAAGCTTCTTTTTGGTCCTGATGAGAGGCGTCTATTTGAGCATTAGGTTTACCAGAGACTGATAAGTCGCCACGATCGAGATATTAACCACAGGAAGGATGTGCTAGAGTGATTCAAAATGGTGAACGGGCGCATGGGTTTGGGTTGATGGTTTGTGCTATGGACTCTGATCACCTGATCATCATCCTTGTGGGGGATAGCGCCTTGGCAGCAGCCTTGTATTTATCCTGAGCGGGGCTTTCCTTCACTCCTAGATCCTCGGCCTCAATTGTACTCTTGTGTTACTACACTGTTTTTCTCTTGTTTCTTGGTTGTTTGTTCGTGCTTTCATAGCTTTACAGTCTATTGCAGCATATATGTACAAGTAATTGTACATGATGAGATAACGCGGTGATGAGGGGGAAGGTAATACTAGCGGTCACGTGGCAATGCCACGGAGCACACCCCTATCGATGCCAGAGGTAGTGCGCAGTCGGGGAGACGGGGGGCAGCGTGAGGGATGTAGTATCTCACAAGCCTGGAAACCGTCAACTATATCCCTAATCGATACCTGTACAAGGAATTCTGTCCCAGGCGCTGGAGTTGACAACAGTTTATTCTGGAAAGGGTGAATGTCACGACTAAGATCTCGCTTATTTTCGCCCTACAATATATCTACAATATTCAGACTAGATATCTTATGTTCACATTTTGTTCAGTCGAAATTCTCACAGCCCGTAAGACCAAGGACCATATTTATTAAAGAAACTGTCCGCAGGGACCTACTGTTAGTTATTGTACTATATTAACGATACTCTGCGCTCTTACTTTCACATACGACCATAGGACCATGAATCTAGCGCTTCCCGTTCGCTCAGCTGTACTCAAGCATGATACCGGCGGATTAGTACTCAGGTGGGTGACCACTGGGGAATCCCTGCTGTTGTATGTTTTTGCCTTTCTTTTTTTTGCTCATTTTCCAGAGGTCAATGGTCTTCTGTTCGGTGGCGACCTGAGAAGGAAAAGCCAGATTCATGAATATATAGATAGCGTAGGGTTCAAGTGCTACGCGTACTACAACTAAGACTGGATGTTTCTTTTACCGAATTGGCCTGCATCGTGAAATGGTTCACCTGTTTACCATCCGCGCTCGCAAGTGTGCACTCACAAAACATTCATCACGAGGACATGGAACCGGAGAATATCATCCATAAAGGCAAACACGTGCATTTCACTGACTTCATCTGTGCTTCTAGACAATACCCCCGGATGAGTCAGTCGTGATCAAGGCAAATAGCCGCTTCTCTTGCAGGTCCCAGTTCACGTCCTCACCAATTACGCGATTCTCGACTCCCCGTTGAAACACCCTGTCTTCTCGTCCTTGCTCTCTAGTCGCTCATCGTTCAGTCCTTGTGAGTATCGAGGTATTGCTACCCCAGCGCCTCCATCAATGGTCAGACATCCACTGGACCACCTCGATCTCCATCTGACCCCCGATTGCGTCTGGAGTGCTGATTCTAGCCATCAATATCCATCTCATCACCCCATTCACGCGCATATGAATCCTGATCGTTCCGCCCGGGTTGATCCCCATATCCATCCAAACCCTCGTCCAAGACACACGTGGCTGACCCCACACGATCCGTTTCCTCGTCATCTTCATCTTCATCCATCCTCGTATCATCCTCTCGATCCTCAAACGCATCCCGCATCTTTACCTCCAACAGCACACACTTGATGGCCGCTTTCGTACCGCATGCTTCGCACAGGTTCCCAATCCAGCACGGCACCTGGCGCATCAGACCGTTTGATCGAGGAACCAGCTGTGGCTCGAGCGTACCCATCGTGTTGTTGATCAGGCAGCAGTCTGGGTTACTACAGATCCATACGAAGACTCGGTCTTGGGGTCGTCCTCCGATCCTCACATCTGGTGGAGTTTGAACGCCTCGACGATTTGGTCCATCTTGCGTGTCGCGTCGGTTTGAAGATAGGCGAGGCTCACCTCTATCGCGATACTCCTCCCGGGTGCTTCTGAAGCCTTCATAGTCACCGCCGTCATTACGAACGTTCGCGTTGCGAGGCCGATCGCGTGGTCGCTCTCTGTCATATATCCCGCGGCCGCCCTGGCGTTGCGAATGACCACGATTTCGCTCGTCGGGTAGGCTTCCCGAGTTACGAGCTTGGGACTCTCTCATACGGTACACACCGCTGACGTCGCCTCGACCGTCATCATCGCCATCGTAGTTGCAGGGGTTGCGAGATCGGTTCCTTGGATGAGGTGGCATCGCGGAGTGTCTGTTTGAAATTGTGGAAAGGTGAGGTAACGTAGAAAGTATGGAGGGTGTGGGCTCGTGGCAAAAGTGAATAGTGAAGGCGGGGGAGTGGACGACGATGGTTGCGTTTGCTGCGAAGCTTTAGCAACCCAACACGCGAGGCGCGAGTGCGAAGTTTGTCTCGCCCACTCGTCTGTCTTCGATAGCTCGCTTGGTGTTGGTCTTCTTTTCGGTACAGGATATTGTGTACTGAAGATATTGGCATCGATGAGATCTTTTCAGAAGTGACCGATTGCATAACAAGCCTGATATCCTACATCGCTTTTCAGCCTCACTCATCAAGAGGAAGATCAGGAGTTGCTTTGTTACTGCATAACTTGAGGCTATCTCCTCAAAGTGCTGCATCATGATCCAATAGATGGGGGACGAGTGAGTATCATTGCTCCAGGTTGAACTCCCTCGATGCCAACATTTGTTGCCAACGGCCATCATGGAAGGCTCTGGACGTGTATGTATGAGAGACATTTGCTACAAGCAATGATAAATAGTAGAGAAACAACGATCAGGATCTACCAAGTTGAGTTCTTGCATCTGATCATCCACCTCAAACAGGGCTACCCTATCCCATACCGCCCCTCTGACCATTCGCTCGCATATGCTACTACCTTACACGCTACTGCTTCGTCATGCGCAAGCTCGTCTCTCTACCCACTAAGATAATCTCGCCTACCTGGTACTTGCATATGCATACGCATATGCAAGGTAAGATGACGCAACCGTACCCCAAGACATAAGCGATCGATCGCATAGATGCCGTAAAAGGGCTGAAGGGCGTAGTAGAACCGGTCCAAACACTCCAAGCAAAGAAACCCCATTTCCCCGTCTCACCACTCATCTTGACTCATCCCAATGGCGCTCTTCGGAAACTCGGGTCCCCGAATCCTTCCCACGTACCCTCTCCCATGATGTTTTGAAAAACGAGCAAGCTGCCAAAGGTGAAGCAAAAGCTACAACGAAGGAAAAAAGCCCCATCCCATCCCCCCCTCATCTCTCCAACCATGCCCCCAACCAAACCCCCCCTCCCAATATCCATCCACCCCCTAAACTACGCCGACATCCCAGCCTGCGCCCGCATAACCGCAGCCGCCTTCTCCACGGACCCCCACACGCTCGTCAAACAACTCACCCCACCCCCCTTCGACATGCACGCAATCTCAAAAGCCGAATTCCTCTCCTCTCTCGACAAGAAAGCCCGCGTCTACGTGAAAGCCGTCGACGACGCGACGGGCGAGATAGTAGGGCACGCGGGGTGGGGTTTCCGAGGCGTGGACGAGGGGAGGATTCCGTGGCGGGGCCCCGGGGACGAGAGGTCTGGCGAGGAGGAGAAGGAGAAGGAGAAGGAGAAGAAGGAGGAGACGGATGGCAGTGAAGAGGGAGAAGAAAAGGAAGGAAACCCGGAGATTCTCGATGCGAGCGGTACAGCCCGCCTTCACGACCTCGAAGACGCATCCATGGCCGGCTGGTGCACCGCCCTCATGCCCCCCGGAACCTCGTGCATGTACATACTCGGCCTCATCGTGTCGCCGTCGCACCAATCCCGCGGCATCGGCACCGCTCTCATCCAGCACGGCAACGCCATGGCCGACGGCCTGGATGTCTTCACGTGGGTGCATTCGTCCGATCAGGCGTACAGGGCGTATGCGAAGTGCGGGTTTGGTGTTTTGGGGGAGTTGGTGGTCGATTTGGATGAGTTTGCGGCGAGGGCGCCGAGGGGGCGCGAGTGCGTCATGGGTGAGGCGGGCGGGCGGGAGGGGGTGAGCTGGGGACGGTATGTGCTTAGGTATATGAAGAGGATGCCGGGGAGTGCTTGACCGGCAAAGCGCCGCTGTTGCTGTATTGGGACGAACTGCATGCTCGAGAACGTAACGTACAATGCCAGCATCTCCCCTCTCGTCCCCACATTACATGCACGGCATGCCCTCGGAAATTCACATGTTCTCATTACATGCGCAGTCAAAACTCCATCTTCCGTTCAGTCATGTACATCCATCACACCTCACCCCCCCTTCCCCACCCAATGCACCAAGCCTACATCCCAACCCTCTGCCTCTCCCACCCATCCGTAGCCTCGATGCCCAGCCCCCCCATCTCCTTCCCCCCGACCGCACTCCCCACCCCACCACCCATGCCATCCAGATCAAACCCCAACCTGTCCGGCGGCGGACTCTTCAGCGCCTTCTCCTCCCACACGCCACGACTCCTCGCATCACTGCCGGGTCCATCACCCCACACGAACCACTGCAGGCCCAGCCCCAAATCGCACACGGCCTGGAACACGCCACAGACCTTGAACGCCAAGGGGACCTCGCCCTCGGCGGAGGCGAAGAAGAACCACATCTTGAACGTGTCGCCGACGATCCAGTTGGCGATGACGCTGGGCCGGAAGCCCTTGCAGCCTCTGCGGTGGTAGTTTGCGAGGAGCTGGGGCAGGGGGAGTGTGGCCTCGACGGTCAGGGCGACGAAGCCCAGGGTATCGGTGTAGGGGATGAACAGGGCTGTGCGGAGGAGGACGAGGTGTGCGACGAGCAGGGCGAGGGTGAAGTAGGCCAGGAAAGACCAGTAGGGGCGCGTGGACCGCCATTGCCAGAAGTTGTAGGGGCGCCTGGTGGAGGTGGGCTGGAAGGGGAGGTGCGAGGGGGCGGGGCGGTGGGTCAGGACGACGTGCAGGCAGAGGAGGTGGATTGCGATCATCAGGAGGGCCTGGACGAGGAGCGAGGTGGAGAAGTGCGCGCCGAACCAGTAGTAGACTCTGCGGGGTGTCAGCGGCGGGAGGGGGAACGGAGGGGGGATGGGGAGGACGCACTTCAAGATGCTCGCGACAAGCATGATGAGCGGGATGTCGAGCGAGAAGCCCGCCGAGCTCCGCGTACGGTGCATGTTGTATATCTGGTCCGCATAGCTGGTGATGGGACTCGTCGCGATGCTATTCCTCCGAGTCAGCCTTCACACCCCGCGGACGATGGGCCACACACAATATCGGCGCTATAGACGTCACGACCCCGTTGACAAGAGACGC
Organism: Corynespora olivacea; assembly: GCA_019202945.1. Lineage (NCBI taxonomy): Eukaryota > Fungi > Ascomycota > Dothideomycetes > Pleosporales > Corynesporascaceae > Corynespora > Corynespora olivacea. The sequence goes on from JAGQEM010000001.1 coordinate 439,476, forward strand.
CATCTTCCTTTCCTTCCTTTCCTTCCTTTCCTTCCTTCCGTCCCTTGCTTCCCTTGCTTCCCTTCCAATCCACCGCCGGCGTAGATATCCGACTCGACGTTCCGGGGAGGGCCGTGCGGTGCAGTCGGGACGCGAGAACGATCGGGAGCGAGCGAGCGAAGCAGGCAAAGGAGGGAGAGAGAACGCAAGAAACAAAAGGGGCGAGAGAAAGGAACGGAAAACAAAACAGGAGACCCAAAAGGAAATGATTCACATTCGCATCGGGGGCAAAGAAGAAAAGGGAGCCGAGAGATGCCGATCTCCAGGCGAAGCTTTGGATACTGCATTAGCGGCCGCGACAAGGCTGAGAATGCTTATCGCATCGCATCCCGCCTCGCCCATATAGATGGAGATATAGATATGGATATGGATATATATGAATGTGGAAATCGAGTCCAGCGTCCTAACTACAGCCCAGGTACATGCATCACACAGGCACTGTTCTCCTCCCTTCTCTCCTTCCTTCCTCCCTTCCTTTGCCTGCAACAGTAACAGTACCCACCCATCCACCCACCCACCATGCCCCCCTCCCCCAAAACCCACACCGCCTTCTTCTACGGCACCCTGATGGCAACCCCCGTCCTCCACCGCGTAATCTGGAACCACCACCACCACCACCACCCCCCCCCACCCCCCACGCACAACCGACGCCTCCACATCCAACCCGCCATCCTCCACGCGCACCAGCGCCACAGGGTGCGCCTGGCCGACTACCCCGCCATCCTGCCGTCGGCGAGTCCCGGCACCACGGTCCGCGGGACGCTGGTGCAGGGCCTGACCGAGGGCGACGTGTGGCGCCTGGACGTCTTTGAAGGCGCCGAGTACGAGCGGCGCAAGGTCAAGGTCAAGGTTTTGGAGCCGCGGGGGGATGATGTGGGCACGGGCGAGCTGCGACGCGAAGGAGGCCAAGGGTACGTCGAGGGGGACGAGGTCGAGGCAGAGACGTATGTGTGGGTTGGTGACGCAGAGGACCTGGAAGCGGGCGAGTGGGACTTCTCCGAATTCGTGCGCGATAAGATGAAGAGGTGGGTGGCTGGGGCGGGTGGGGAGATGGAGGATGTCGACGATGCCGTCGGTGCGTTGGAGGAGGGAGCCAACGATCCGACCGGGGGGAGGGGCACGAATGGAAAGATCACCCAGGAGTTGGACAAGCACACAACCCATGATGCATGATAGATAGAGTAGCTACTGAAGAAGAAGTTCCATCCCATCCATGCCGAAGCATACAGTCGTCAGTCACATGATGAAAACGCCGGTGCCATGCAGACAGAACTCGAACAAAACCGGCCCATGCATAGAGTACAGGAAAGGGAAAAGTCGCGGAAATGAAGGATTCTTCCACGAATGGGAAATCGTTAGTACATGTTCGGGTAGCGGATATCGTCCCGAGAAGGCGGGAGGGCATGGTGCCGTCGTTGGCCAAGTAGAAGAAGCCTAATCGCTTGTCCATCCGTCAGATGCAGCCGGCGACCTCGTTTTCGAGGGCGGGCTCTCTGGAACCACATCAACGTCGCTGCCCAGGTCAATTGCTACCGACCGAGCTGGCGAGCAACCTTCCCATGACTTCTCATCATCTGTTGGTGCCTGCTGTTGCCTGTGCTCCACTTCCTGCGCGTGCTGCAGATAGGAATCAAGCTGATTGCCAATAAATTCCTCTCCACCGGCTTGTGCAGATCGCCTGTGAAGCGTCCGCGACGTCGGGGACGCCTTTTGTTCCCTCCCAACGTGGAACCGAACGGATCCGGGAAGGGCCTCGATTGCCTGCCTGTTCAAGACCTTTGGCGATTCCACGGTGAAGGACCCATCCGTCTGCTTTGGGCTCGGTTGGGAATCTTCCAAAATCTCTATTGGTTCTCTGGAACTGCCTAGGGTACCTTGAAGAACAGTCTCGACGGTCGCTGACTGCTTAGCCTTCTTCCTTGGTGGCGCTATCGTGGGCTTGACAGCTGAGAAGGGAGCTGGCCTGTTGACTGAAGATGCTCTCAGCGACCGTGGCCTTTCCGAAAGCTCTTGGCCATCCAACCCCTTCCACCCTGGAGGGGGTTGGTGCTCCTTATTGGGAGGCCTGACCTCCATGTCGGATGGAGACTCCCCGCTAACGCTATCCAAAAGTCGCCCCTCCTGGTGACGCCAAGCCTTTTGAGTGCGAGAGATAATTGCCTCTCCTTCATCTTCTCCTTGCGGCCGTCTTGGGCTGTTCACCTCAATTTCACCAAGCGTGTTGCCGGTATTGCCGTTGGAAAAGGGATATGCTCGGACTTCGTTGAGGGGCTCCAAATGCGTCACCGTCGCCTCTTCAACAGGTTCCGTCTTTGGTCTCTTTGGGCTCGAGATATGGCGCCGCTTGCTCGCATCAGAGGGTGCCGAGCGCAGTGATTTGTATATGACGACGTCTGGGCTTGGGGCTCTTTTTCTGGTTGCATGGCCTGGCGATTCGCTCTGGTCAGGATCAGGATCAGGCTGGGTGCCATGACCTGCCTGTCTTCGAAACAGTCGGGGCGAACCGACCACTTCCGTTGACCCTTGCTTACCGGGTGAAGGGCTTTCTCGGACATGCATCTTGGGCTGTCGCTCCTCAAAGGGGGAGCCCAATCGAATCTTTGGCTGGTCCTGTCCGTTCATCGTGGGCTCTTGAGCCTTTGGGGCGGATTCTTCACTTGTCGGTTCGTTCTCAGCGGACAAAGCTTCCGACGCAGGTGGTGTTGGATTGACAGTGGCCTCTTGCTTGGCTGTGTTATCTGCATCCGATGGTGGAAGCTGTGTCTTGGCAGATATAGTATCTGCTTGAGGTGGGTTCATGCCCGACGCTGCCTTCTTCCCCTTCTTTTCGTTATGCGCACGTTTGTGTTCCTCATCTTGCTTGGTATAAAGATCGCGCAATATGTCTCGCATTGTAGCGCGCATTCCGGGTATGGACATATGAGACCAGTCTGTGTCTGCCTGCATCTCGGCCTTGAGCAAGCGATTCTTGAAATTGTCGGGATTCTCGAAGAACTTCTGCGTGTAGCCGAGCAGATAAACACCGCAATCGCTGAAGTTGTTCTGCATGGGAATCTGGCTGGACTTGGCGTAAATAGCATTTTGCTTGATTTCGGCCTCCATGCCGCGTTTCTCGGTGCCTTCTTCGTGTAGATAGTTTTTGAGGGCGCGGACAGCCCCGCTCTTTGCTCCACCTCCAAGGGAATCCAGAATAATGATGCAGGGCTCATCGGGATCCAATTTTTTTACCGGGGGACCAGGCTTACGCTTAGGCTTCTTCCAAGCCGCTGGTGATGAGCTACTCCGAGGGAGGATTCCGACAGGCGGAGGGTCCGCAAGACTCAACTTCTCCATTCCCACAGCCCCCACCGCGAAGGGCTCGCCCTCGGCCGGAACAGGTGGACTCGGCTCCGGTTGTGTTGCATCAACATCAACTGGGTCGAGTAATGAGTCTTCCTCAACAAGTATTCCGTCCTGTTCGTGCAGCAATGGAACAGAATCTTTCGCAAGTCCAGTACTTGCCGGCGGTGGTGTCGTACCAGGATCTTGCAGATTGGAATCGTCAAGTTGAGCACTGCGTAACAAATTGACGTCTTGCGGCAGCCGCGCCGAAGTATCTTCTACAGCTTCCATGACAGGCTTGCGATCGATGTTGCGTACGTTGCAGATGATGGCGAGATACCAGTGGAAGCTAAACCATGTCAGCGTATGCAATCGAAGATGCAACAGAAGACATACTCTTGGTTGATAGGTACGACGATGTAGTCGTAATTGAACAAATCCTCCCTAGCAGTCCATCGTGCGACGCCAGGGTAATTGATCAGACCCTTCTGACCGGAAACTTTGCGGGTAAGGGTGGTGAAGAAGTGGGTATTGAAGAAGTAGACTCGTTCCGCATCGACTTTGTAATGGTCAAAGAGATAACTGTGGTGATTAGGATATGGAGCGTTCGATGGAAGGCCTTGCACATACATCATGTAGAATTCGATCAAGGAGTCATTCAAACACTCTTCGTCATCTAGCTTGAACAGATCATCAAAATCTACAACGGCACGGCGGCGCCCGGATTTGTACGTGACCTGTCTGCACGGCATCAGCAAAACCCTGCACAGATGTCCCATTGTTTCCTCACCTTCTCCAGGGTTCACCAAGACCATTTGTTATCGAGTATCCGAGCTTGTCATGTTTCTCATCGAGTTCCACAATGGTTTTCGCGGCCCTGGTAGTTCGCTGCGGACGGGTAGAAGCGCGACGGATTTCGACTGACGTCTGCGTCTGATTTTCATCCGTAGCTGCGTGTTGCACGAGCTCGTTTATAACATTAGAAGGGCCTGATCGCTTTGCATGGCTTGCACTATTATCGTTTTGCGATAACGGCAGATCGCTGGGTCTCGATGGATCAGTATTTTGATTACGGTACCACGGCAATGAGAAAGCATTCTCCATCCAGCGCCTAAAATCGTCAGTTTAACTTAATGGTTATTCATGGTATACTTACTCATCTCTTAGGTTCACTTTGTTGCCTGTCGTAGCTGGCATAATGACATTGTTCCTAAAAGCCCTGAAATGTGGCGTATCGACGAATTCGAGATCAAGCCTGTACTGAGTGCCACCCTCGGGCTTTGGGCCTGTGATACGAATCCGCGAAGTATTATCTGCTGTAGCACTGTTGACATTGGAGAGGTGGAGCGTGTGAGCCGTGGTGAGATCGCCATTTCCGTTTTTAGACACTACGCGCCACCGATTTTCAGCTCCTGGTTTGAGCCAAAGCAAAGGCCCACGTCCTGTGAAATCGTGGGTCTTCGCAAAATTTAGCTCATAGCCTCCTGGCGGCAATCCTGGGTGAGGGGCAATTGAGGGCGCCGAGGACCGTATTGGTCGGGGCCTTTGCTGTTTGGTTTTCGTTCGTGGTGAAGGAGCCAATTCGTCGTCGCTGCCGTTATCGTCACGTTGTGCGAAGCTCCGTTGAAAGGTTTCGCGAAGGTCATCAGGGTTTCGAGGCCCAAGTCGCGACTGCTCTGCATCCGTATGCAAGTTGATTCTAGACGAGTTTGTCGCGAAGTGCTTCGACACCCTCTTCGATCCCACAATTTGCTCACTCGTCCCGGTTTGGGCAGGTTTCCGCTGATCGAAATTGGACAGCTGTAGCCGCCTTCCAATGGAAGCTTTGTTGCTTGCCGGATCCTCGTCGATATCGATGGGATTCATTGCATGGCCATTCTGAGTCTTCCCGGGGGTGCGCGTAGGTCTGCAACGTAAACTGACAATCTTGTTTGTATTTTCGAATTCGCTGCTGGAGGGACGACCAGAACGAGCACTAGCGCCATGCCCACTATCCACGCTTCGTCGAGAAGAGTGCGCGCAAGAACCTTGGGAAGGCGATGAGCGAGCCGGGCGTGGCGAACTGTGCGAGGGTTCTTCGCCGCGGTCAGCTTCCTGATCGAGATTGATGACTGGACTCTGCTGGGTGTGCGTAGTCTTCCTTCGCTTTGCCGGCGACTCGTATGGATTCGGCGGGAGCTCGTGAGGGTCTTCGGCGAAGCCCAGGACGTCTGAACTGTTGCGATGTACACGCGGTTGTCTCTTATGGGTGTACGTGCGTAGAGGTGCGTAGCTACCACGATTTGCCTGAGCACCTGCTGGAATCAAAGGCTTGAAACTCCGATCCGCCCCCGGCTACACGCCCGTCAGCAGCTCTTCCTCCACAAGACAAGGCCACAATCTGCTCACCTTCACCATGCTGCCCTCGGCCTCGGCCCCAGCCCGGCCGGTGTACCTCCAGGAAAGCGGCGTCGCGTCTTCGGGGCCTCTGTGCTGGTGGTCAGCCCTCCTTCCCAGCCACAAGGGCCCTCCCGTCCGCCGATTTCACGCACCGATATTTTCCTGGCACAAGCCGCCGAAGATCCACCTCGTTGAGAGCCTTTTTGTCCACCGGTCCAGTCTTGCCGGGGCAGGTTGCAGGTGGAGATGCAGGCGCGGGCGCAAGCCGTTTGTTTGCTGTCGCTCGCGGCGGTGAGTGGTTTGCGTAGTCTGCTTCGGCCGTGAGATCTACGGTGCCGGTCGAAGCAGTGAGAGGGCGGGAGTGGGTCGGCGATGGAGAATCTCGAATCCCAGCTTCTGCCTCCCCGGCATCGCTAGGCCGCTGTAGCTGCTGTACACAAACGTCAGCCGCCCGTCCAGGCTCCGAATCCAGTCCATTGCCCACGGATTGTGCTTCCGAGGCGGGGCAAGGCTGCGCACCTCAGTAGTTGTTCCTATCAAGCTGCGGAGTCCGTCGGTGATGAAGATGGACATGGTCTGCCAGTGCGCTGCGATTTGCGAGTTCGGAGGCATATGGGAGATGGCTGCGAGGGGAGAGAAGCAGGAAGAGGCGCCATTTGCGCGGCAGCACTGGGCAACCGCTGGTGAAGGCACGCGTGGCCCTCGAGGCCTCACCAAACGCTCGAGATACGTCAGGCGCACGGACCCTGTACCTACTCTATGTTTCTGACGATGCACAAGTAGTTACGCACCGTGACATCCAACAACATGCATACGATCTTCTGTCCATTGGCCAGGCGCGCAGAGCAAGGCAACATCGACGGGCATCTTCCGTCGATGCCATGATCAGCTTCGTGGTGTGGACGGGGCATTTGTCGACACAGGTAGGAGCACTTCCCCGCAGGAGCGGCGACGATGGCGAGCACACATGTATGAATTCAGCGGGAGTCATCCCGCCGTGGACTCGTTTCGCATTGACGTTTACCATGACAACCCAATCGCTGGCCGCCAGACCCGGACGATAACTAACCCTCCCATAGCACCGTCGCCCATGCAAGTTGTTCGGATAGTGGTGGTCTAAAATACAATGAAGTCCTTTTTTGGACAGTGAACGCGGAAATGAACAAGCTAGCAAATGCCAAAGCGCGAGATGCAAAAGCAGAACGCCTCAGAATGGATCGTGGCCCTGACAGTTGAATCCTGGTCTGGGCAGCCCGCGCTACGAGCCGGGCCTCTCTTTTGACTCGTCGGTGGTGGTCAGTCGCCGCTTCTCCTGGTGGCCCTTCTCATGTACCTGTGCGATGCTCTCGTCGTGGCTGCGCCAGGTGATGTTGGTCCCCTCCGGGAGTTCGAGGATGCGCTTGACGGTCTCGCTAAACACGGTCAGCCAAAGTACTCGACCCTGAGAACTCGACCCAGACTTACCGAATCTTGACGTTGCGGCCGCCGTTGTTCCTGGTCCAGATGCTGAAGACATCCTCGCCGCTGCGCACGCTGAGCACGAAGCCACACACCTCCTCTCCCGCCTCCAAGAATTGGTCGCCAACCATGGCCATGAGCAGCTCCTCCCAGTAACGGTCGGCCACGCCCTTCTTGAAGCGCATGATCCACTTCCCGCCCCGCTTGTTCGCCTCGTCTTCCCATACGGGCTTGATGCCCTCTCTGAAGAAATGATAGTCCGAGACGGTGGGTAGTGTGGATGGCCGCTTCAGGTTTGTGAACACCTTCCAAAACTGTTGCACCGTGCCCATCTGCCACAGTGGCTTGGTCGACTTTTCGTAGTCGGAATTTTTGGGCGCGGGCGGGCGATACCAGATCACCCAGGTGTACTTGAGCGGCCACGGGACGTTGGTGTCCAGCGGGGCCGACGAGGTCGCCATCTCTTCCGAGGTAGCCGTGGATAGCGATACCTTTCGGGCGCTACTCACAGTTCGACTCGCCGGCTTGTCCTTCTGCTCCCCTGGCGTTGTTGGTGTGCCGGCCGCCGCGGTCTTGAAGTCGAAGGCGGTGCCGGGCGTCTTGGGAGCCTTGGTAGAAGACCCGAATGACGCAAATGCGCCGGATCCTAGGCCGAAAGCAGATGAGCCGGCAGCTGTGGGAGAAGCGAGCCCGCTCCCGGTTATGGGGGAATTTATCGCATTGAACGGATTGCGGCCACCGTGCGAGGATGAACTGTCGCCGAGGCGCTTCGTCGCGGAGAAGGTACGCTGAGAGCCGTCTAGTCTATCGTTCTGGGTTCCTGAGTGGGACGTGGTCAGAGAAAGTTTGCTGGAGCTGTGCGCACAAGTCAGTATTGAGCGCCTGCAGCCGACAGGGTGTCCAGACATACTTGGAGCGGCGTGTCCATAAATTGTCCTTGCTATCCATTGGCCGATAGTTCGTGGCAGTTCCTGGTGGGGGCGGTAGGAGACGAGGGTCCGCGTATTCACTCCGCTCAAGCTTGGTAGGACAACGAGCGAACAAGCAGAGGCGACGGGCCAACGGCCTGCACGGCGGGGGATGCGACGATTGGAGGCTACGGGGTCGGTACGGCGCAATTCGGGTGATACGTTCTATTGTTGCCGGCCTGGAGGTGCTTTGGGATGGTATCGGAGAGACGTCGTAGAGCGGTAGCTGAGGATTTGATGTGTGGGCGATGTGGTGAGGTTGGAGCTTGGAAAACGTTTGAAGGCGAACGAGTTCCTCCCTGCCGCGGCATGCGCGCGCATGTTAGTGGCCTTGGCGCTTCGAGAAAACCCATCGCCTCGTGGTGGCCCGCTGTCTCCTCTTCTTCTTCTTCTTCTTCTTCTTCACAACACCGGCCGCTGCTCCCATCATCGCCAGCTCGACTCGATCCACTCAGCTGACGACCCGGAACGGCGGCCCAGAACGACATTCCTCTTCTAAAACCATCATCACGAGGGCCGCTCGGCGGCTTCCACGATGCGATGATGACCTGAAAGCAGGGACATTCTTTGTCACGCGCCGTCTGGAGTGCGCCCAGATACTGTCTCACTCTTTGTACACAGTATGTATCTTCGTCTCCAGCCAGCTTGTTGCGGGATGACGGTCCGTTTGGACCATCACTTCTGGTAGTCTGCACTCAGCCAGGAGCTACACGTCGCTCTGCGATTCCTCGGTTGAGCATGAAGCTCCAAGGCAAAGTCTGACAAGGCCACCATGCACCGTCGATACGAAGAGATCGCACAGGACGAGGCTAACTGTGCAAGACAGCTGCAGGGTGCATTCACGGTCGTCGTGCGAACTTGTAAAATTAGCAGTATTGCACAAGGGAAAAACTCGGTGTAGCTGTAGGTAGCTAACTACATAGTGGGACGGTGTTTCAGGGTACGGTGGAGGGATCAGAGACATTCTCAGCCTCGAGTACTTTCGGGTCCATGTCCAAGACAGCGTAGTAGCAGCCTTGCCTGGTGCCTCGATGAGTGATCGATGAGTGAGCAGTAGGGAGAGAAGTACTCACGATCCGACATCGGTTTTTCCATACGAGTGAAAGATGCCAGACAGGCGTGCGCGAATCCTCCGATCCGCATCCCCGTCCCCATTCCCATTCCCCGCGACGCCGACATGCATAGTCGGACGCCTGTTTCTTAGCCAGGCAACACACATGGTAGCACTGTGTTGCGCATGAGTCGATAGCAAAGTCAATATCGCGCAGAAGCACATGCAAATAAGCCCCCGTTCCTGCAGCTGTCTCTTGACCATCTCCGCGAACGCCTTACGTCATTCTGCAAAGGCTCCTCCTCTTCACACCCCTCACCCACCACGCCATGCGCCTGCCGCCTTGGACGCTCTCGATCTTGCTCGACCTTTCTCGACCTCGCTCCACCTTTCCCACCACCACACAACTCAGATATCTACGCCATTCAAGCTACCAACTGAGCCTCTCGCGAGCATCACCCCACTTTGCAGCCCTTTACGAGCTTGCTAGTCATACACGTCTCCTGCCCACCAATCTCCACCACAATCAATCCACGCACCCGAAACCATGACGCAGCACTCACCCACGCCGCACTCGCCGGGTCAGCATGCCGAGCGACCCAGAGGTAGGCAACACGCCGCACTGCCTGTAGCGCCTCTGACAGACAAACAATAGGCATTCTCAAGAACTCCAGCTCGTACCGAGGCCCGTCGCAAACCACGTCTCCCACCACAGAAAGTGCCCCGCCTGCACAATCGCCCTCCGCCAAGCGTCCGAACATCGGTCGCGAGCTCTCGGAGAAGGAGATTGTCCTGGAAAACACGCTGCGCAATGCGGGACCCCACCGTCGCTCTTCGTCGAACGCTCGGGGACCGGGTTCCCGCCGCCAGTCCGGCACCAGCGCGCTTACCGACGAGAACAGCCCGAGGCTGAAGTGGGACGAGGTCAACCTGTATCTCACGGAACAGCAGCGGGACAGCACCATGAAGATCACGGAACCGAAGACACCCTACGCCAAGCAGTACGACCCGGTTGAGGACGAGGCTGAGATCGAGATGTTGAATGCGGAGGATCTAAAGGTCGACGAACTCGACCAGCCCAAGGCGCGCAAGCCGAGGGCGGACGACATCCCGCCCTTTGAATTGGGTGAGCCGGGGCTCGAGGCCAGGAGCTCCCACACCCCCGAGAGCGAGAAGCGAGTCATTGTGGACTCGGATGCCGAAGCCGACGCCGGACACCATGGTGGGGAGCTTGCGCACCTGACGCCCGATGAGCGGGAGAAGCACAAGAAATTCGAGGAGCTGCGGAAGAAACACTATGAGATGAAGAATGTCAAGGACCTGCTTGGGTGAGTGCCTTTTTTCCGCGGGGAGCAAGTCAGGGCATGTACTGATCATCCAAAGTCACCCGGAGACGGTCGATGAAGACGAAGAAGAACAGCCAGGCCCAGTTCCGCCGCTTCCCAACGGTCAAGAGTAGTCTGCGCCCTGACGATGCACGTGACGGCACAAACAGTTTTCTTTGACGGGGGATGGGATGGAATCCGGCATGTCTTCAATACCCAGCATGGAGTCTTTCATTTTGCAAATGCCTCTTCAGGCCTCAAGTTGTACACGTCTTGTTCACGGGCGGGATGGGTTCGGGTGTATGGTACCTTCGCTTGGCCGGCCGCGTTTGCGTCTACGGTGCATGGTACATTCGGGGGAGTTCCAATGTATGGGAATCGGGAGGGCTCATTCTAGGTCCATTTCCATTGTAGTCATCGCTGTATGCTTCACACACTTGATCCGTCTTTCCTCCCTGATGGCCGTGTCACTTTTTTAGGTCACCCAGACTAAGCAAGGATGGCACATGATGGCGAGCTGTCAATGTGCATTCCAACACCCGGGCGTCTGAAACAAGTCCAGGTCGTGATTGGTGTTCGCAGTTCGTCGATTGCCTTCTGCATTCGGCTTGCACCACCACAGTGGCGCAGCGTGTCGTCCAGGCCGGTCGTGTCGTCGAGGTCGGTCGCCCGCCTCACCTTTTCGCCTTCCACTCGCAGTCTCAGCCTCCCTTCGTCCCCCTCCACCTCCACATCCTCTTTCACCCACAGACACCCGTCTTGTCTTCTCTGCACCTTCCTCCATCATGACGAAGATGCACCCCGACCTGCGCAAGACGGTCTCGACGGCCGATCTATACAGCGACCCATCCCCGCCGCCCCGCCAGGCCAGCTTATCGCGCGCGTTCACGACGGTGCATCGTCCCCGGGTGAATCCATTCCTGCAGGCGCGGGCCAATGCATCGCAGAGCTCGCTGAGATATTCCACCGCCGAGAGCCGGAGCTCGAATGCCAGCAGCGCTCGCCCGAATGGGGCATCCTTCCACGGGAACCACAGACACAGCATCGCAGCCCCGTATCCGTGCAACTTGATCGACCTCGACGATGAGTGCGGCGCGCCGAGAGAGCAGCAGAGCCCACCGCCCGTCCCGCCCAAGATCCCCGAGATCCCCGCCTATGAGCAGAGGAAGGGGGCTGCAAAAGAGAAGGAGCGCCCTGAGAAGTACACGAAGCCGTTTACCGACTTCATGACGGAGAACCCGACCATCTTTCATGCCGTGGACACGGTGGCGAAGGATCTGGAGAGGGCGGGATACAAGAAGGTGTCTGAGCGTGACAGCTGGGACCTGAAGCAGGGTGGCAAATACTACGTTGAGCGGAATGGCTCGTCATTGATCGCCTTCTCGATCGGCGATGGATACGTGGCGGGTAACGGAGCGGCGATTGTGGCAGGGCATATCGATGCTTTGACCGCGAAGCTCAAGCCCATCCCGACACTGCGGACGAAGGCTGGCTTCGTTCAGCTGGGCGTTGCGCCGTATGCTGGCGGGCTCAACAGCACTTGGTGGGATCGCGATCTGGGCATCGGGGGACGCGTTCTCGTCAAGGAGCATGGGAAGGTGGTGACGAAACTCGTCAAGCTGGACTGGCCCATTGCGCGAATCCCCACCTTGGCCCCCCATTTTGGGGCTGCGGCGGTTGGTCCGTTCAACAAGGAGACTCAGATGGTCCCCATCGTCGGCCTTGACAACTCCGGAACGGACGGTGCGTCGAGTGCGGAGGAAGGGGGAGAGTGGAAGGCTGGCATGCTGGGCGGAGAGAAGACGTTTGCTGCCACACAACCCGAGCGCCTGGTCAAGGCTATCAGCGGGGAGCTGGGAATCACGGACTGTGAGTCATGCCTTTCATTGCACACTGGTAGCTCCTACTGACGTCAACAGACTCGAGCATCGTCAACTGGGAATTGGAGCTCTTCGACATCCAACCAGCCCAGCTCGGAGGCCTGGGCAAAGAGTTCATCTTCGCTGGCCGCATCGACGACAAGCTCTGCTCCTGGGCCGCCATCCAAGCCCTCCTCAACACCTCCACCGACGACTCTTCGCAAATCAAGGTTGTCGCTCTCTTCGACGACGAGGAAGTTGGCTCGCTACTGCGTCAAGGTGCCCGCGGCAACTTCCTCCCCTCGGTCATCGAGCGTATTGTCGACGAGTTCACCGACAAGAGCGTCCGCAGCCTCGTCTCCCGCACCTACGCCAACTCCTTCCTCGTCTCTTCGGACGTCATCCACGCCGTGAACCCGAACTTCTTGAACGCGTACCTGGAGAACCACTCACCGCGCCTTAACACGGGTCCCGCCGTGTCGGCCGATCCCAATGGCCACATGACCACCGATTCGGTCTCCACCGCCATCTTCCACCGCTGCGTAAGCAAGGACATTGGCGTCCGGTCTCAGGATCCCAAACTCCAGGTCTTCCAGATCCGCAATGACAGCAGGAGTGGCGGAACGGTGGGACCCATGTTGAGCTCGGCGACGGGAATCAGGGCGATCGACTGCGGCATTCCTCAGCTGAGCATGCATAGTATCCGGGCGACCACGGGAAGCTTGGATCCTGGATTGGGTGTGTTTGCGTTCCAGAGCTTCTTGGAGAACTTTGAGAGTGTGGATGCCGAGTTCAAGTAACAATGTATTGTAGAGCATGGTGGTGTATAACATGATGATGTGGCGTTCGCTGAGGGTTTTTTGGTTTTGGACTTGAAGCTTTACGATAAATAAAATGAATCTGGGATTCGTATCATCTTGCTATGTTGGACTTGCGAGGTGTGGTGTTTATCTTTTGTTGCCTTGAAGGCTCCTGGGTGTTCTCACCGGCCTAAGCATGTTTCTGTGCGCTGCTTGTCGTGATTCTATTGCATGTTCGTGACTGCAGGTTGATGGGGGACCCAGGTACCAAAAATCCTGCGGGGTTGAAGGAGGTGGTCCAAATTCACGTCATTTTCGAGGTTGTAGAGTACAAGTCAATTTCTTGTGCCTACGCGTAAAGAAGCTACTCGGTGAAAGAGCCTTGTTTCCGAATTGGTGACAATCATTCATTCTCGGCATCCCACTCATGCTCCATGCCCAAACGCAGTCCTCCGCCTTCCCCCCATCCACGCCATCTCCTTGACCTCTTCCCTCCGCATCTCCCTCTCCCTCGCCTTCCCTCTCCTCGCCTCATCCATAATCAACACCACCTCGCTGATCTGACTATCCAGCTGCGCAAAAGCCTGTCGAACGCGCTCGGCCTCGTAGCTGATGTCGAGGATATGCCCGTCGGTCATGTCTCCAGGCTTGATGGTTCTCAGCGGATCCACGACCGATACGAGGTGAGCCATGGTCGCATTGAGCGCGGTGCAGCGACGCAGGAGCGCAGTGGCACGGGATGGGAGGAGAGCGGGATCTTTGATCGGGTAGATGTCGTCGTCGGGAGCTTCGAAGGGTGCGTGTGGTGAATGGGGGTGGAATGGTGACATTGGTGAGAGGTCCGGTGAGTACCTTTCCTCGTAATCGAACGTCGTTTTGCGCCGTGCGGGGACGCGACCGCGTCGCGATGAGGTTGGATAGAACATGGATGCTGGGGTGGTCGATTGATGAACACAGGTGAAGACGTGACCGGAGGATAAATATTCGTTCGCGGTAGGATGGAAGTGATTTCAGGTTGCCGTTGTTTGTTTTTCGGCTGCATTTGTCGGGCTGTTGTTACCTGCCAATTGCTTGTCTCGCAGAGATTGCACTGTGCTTGTTCATTTTCTGTACTGGTTTGCTGGGCGTGCGGGGAGGTGCATGATGTTGTGAAATTGAAGCTGGTAAGTAAGTATGATTTGTCATTTCAATCGATGACAAGAGAACAACCACAGTGTGATGCCTATCTTCCGGGCACCAATGTGTGTGTATGCGTATGTCTTTGGTCTAATCCGCAGATGAAAAGCAGCATGAACGCGATTGTGCGTAGTAAGAAAGCCTTCAGGCCTGCATGAGTAGCTCAACCTGTTAAACTTCCTGATAAATAGAAGTAGCATGTTAACCAAGATGCATCTAAAAAGCACTTCATTCCAAGTTCTTGTAGTAACACCTATTACAAGTGGCTTTGCAGCCTCTTTTTCCGCCTGGGTGAAGTGGTGCTCCAGCGCATTACGCTGAACAAGACGGTACCTACGCCGTTAAACTCGGTACAACACATTGCCGTTCTTTGCCGTGTTAACACAATTCTCCACTTTATCCGTTTCCTAATAATACATTTTGTCCTATTTTGCGCTATATACGCCTGCGAAAAAATCAACTGAATAGATAACGTACATTTTTCCATTACTATGGATGCAAATTGTGATAGCCGGCTGGAGCTCAAACCACCGAATTACCAGCTCGACTCTCTCTTACTCTCATTTCAATGTTCTGATCTTCGTCCTTATCTCCCTCTGCAGTAGGCTGTTGAAAAGTACATGCCGAATCTCTTATGTTCTCTCTCCCTTTAACAGTGTGATCCGAGTCCGGGTGGGGATGGTATAAACCCTGAACTGACGATGAGAGCACAGTAGGAAAATGTTTTACAATAAAGGGGCGGAGGGTCGGTAGTGAAGCGCACATAATTCCAACATTCAACTCAATAGAAGACCATATTGCGGCTCCAGTGCTATCCCATGAAATGTCCTTGGTAGTAGAGAGAATATATACTGCGTGAAGACGCAATATAGATGCCAGACCGGCACTGTACAATAATCAGCATAAATCTAGCAGTTGAAAGATTTCTCTTTTTACTTACAAACCCCCCAAACCCAGGACGAAGATCAAGGTGACCTTCTCTCGCCGCGGTAGCCTGAGGTCCCGGAGGATAAAGATTGGGAGGATTATGAGCGAGAAATCTATGACGATATTAAACGCAGCGTTGGAAAACCATAGAGCAGTTTTGTTTACGCATGTACCAGGTAGCAGGAAATTCCAGGATTTGGCGATTGGTGAGCAAGAGAAGACATCAGCCAGACTAGTTTCCAAGCCATACAGGACGGCGACGGACATAACTGTCCAGGCGCATTTCCGGACTCTGGAATCAACGGTGACCCGGAGATATTGGAATAATATCGAAACTTTCGTCAAAGTCAGGCCGATGTTGTACACGATGATACTGGCGAAAAGAGCCTGAAGCTATCAGTACATCTTCACAGAAACTTGGGACGATACCATCTCACCTTCAATGAATCAATTCCTTCCTGAAGTGTAATATCTTCCATATGGCGCCCCATACCGTAGTAGACTTCTGCGCATCCGTTAATAACTGTATTCTTCTATGAGGAGGCACCTTACGGAATCCTTGGCATATTGAAGTTGCAATACTCAAAACCTTTTTATTGTATCAGCACTGGAGCGCAAAAACAAACTGGTTCTCCTACGAGGGCGGCCCCAATCGCAAAGTCCTCGTAGGACGGGCTGTTGACGATCTTGATTCTTGTGTAAAGTCGAATGGAGACGACAATGAGTGCTGCACCTGTAAAACAAGATATAAACGCAACGACACTGTCCCCTTTATATTCGTGTAGGTGGTCGTGCAATAACGGATCACTCGAAGGAGTTGCCATGATCTGGGAGGGGTTTGTTGAAGCAAGATGTTGATATCATGCACATGCAACAAGTTGGCAGTAATCAAGCCTTAGGATGAAGTATAATCAAGGAACCTGCTAGGCTCTGGGATATGAACAGATAATAAGTACGCGCGATGGATCACTCGCAATCATGATTTATCTATGGCATTGCTAGCGACGCCTTGGTAGCATCGACTGCAGACCATGGCGAGAGTTTCTTAGCCGTCGATCCTGCCGCACCCAATCCTAAACTACCTTGACTTGAAATGGGATAAGGCGTTGATATAAAGTTCGATGTGTGACAGCATGCAGCTGAGAATTGCGCTTATGCACGCGAAACCTGTCACTGGGATCGGCTTGGCGAACCCCCTGAAATAGCGTGTAATCAGTACCAAGGCTCTGCTTGGAAAAGCTGAAACCTGAAGTTTGGATAGATATCTTGCATGAACTTCTTCTAGAATACCATCAATTTTCGAGGCGCGCGATGTCGTGACTGTTGTACGTGCCATACATAACCACATGTCTCCAAATTCAAACTGAGACTTTGTTAGTCGTCGTGAAGAAAATGTATTCCAGAGCTTCGAAATGGCTCCTTCTGTAATAATCAGCTACGCAATTCGTCGCGTGACAATCTCGACCTTTCCAAACACCTCAGGTACGGAGATGATCGCTATACAGTGGATCTTTATGATCTGCATGATCCCATACTTCATCGAAGATTGCCACATATGGCGCATCGTTATAGAGTGTAGCATTGAGCTGATGCTTCTAGAACAATTTCGTACTTGCGTTGCGATCAGAGGCGGACCTGAGGTGTAAATTCACCCATCACCCAAGTTTGAATGTGTTTCCCTTCATTGTTCTGAACTTCCGGTGCGTTGATGCGCACCTGCTTCCTTTGCATATTAGATTTTTCGCAGTGAAGTTAGGCTGGGGTGGCTGTAAAGGCGATACAGACGACCAAGACGATGTCGCGATCGAGATTTCCGGCTGCCGATTTCCTGCATGTAGGTTCCGTCCTGATGCGTGCCAATAGATTCGATTGCCTATTTCTTGGCTACGGGCTGCCTTCGGGGACCAGATACCGGTACCTCATAATAGTATATTGTTCTAGTGTTGTTCGGACTAAAGCTCATCGAATCGGACATGTTCCTTACCACACCAGCAGATCAGCTGGATCACTTGGTAGGCGAAACTGAATTATACTACGTAGTAGACTGCACGGCCCGGTTGTTCCCGTTGCCGGCAAACCCTTCTCAGCCTGCAACGGAATTAGTCAAACGAAAACTCTGGTTCAGATTTTAATTTGTAACTGAAAACTCAGCCTGTGTGAACATTTTGTCGCACGAAGAAAGTGAAAATCCGGAAACACCCTCCACCATGTCTTTGATTTTCTTTGGTCGAGCCTCTGTACACAGAAAGGCTTCCATCAGCAGTCTTGTCTCTTAAAGATTATCTACACCGCATATACTATGCGAAGTTTTCAGCTGTAAGTCTTATAGCCAGTTCCATGACTCATGTAGTCTTGTAAGGCCACGTAAGCAAATTATCATGTTTGAAGGCGCAAGAGTCATAGCCTTCACGTACGTATTATGTCTGTTTTACAATGTCATTCTGGAGAAATCACATAGAACAAGCAACCACTAATCGAAAGATTATCTACAACCTTGTCGTTCCCTACCAACTTCAGTGACGAATTTCCAATATAAAATCTTACACTGATTGCTTCTAGGCTACTACTCCAAGGAATGCAGCAATGCGCAGTCAATCAGTAGGCGAGCCAGTGAGTGTTAGTAATGTACTTTGCACCGCTAATGTTGGCATCAAGATGGATGCCTATATCAAACCAATTCGTAAGAGCTTGCGAAAGTCAACTAAGGTGATCTCCGTGTCAGACTGCTTCGTTTACTTAAGGCAATAAGAGCTTCATAGGCATACAGGGCTCTCCATAAGCGAGATATATATTGATGGCGGTGGGATTCCATTGACTTTTTACAAAACTGGGATATCCTTGACGCTTGGTGTAAAACACCATTTGCTACAGATAAAGTCAACATAACGGTTGTACTCGCTAGTACGCAGTCCCGGATTTACTAGTCTGGGATCGGTAGAGAAAAATAGGACCAGAAGCGTCTCCAAGATTAGGAAGACAAAAGCATTCAACGAGATGGTGAGTGACGTAGCTGAAGATCAGCTGCCAAGGCGACAACTATATTCGTAAGGAGTTTATTGAACACACACAACGAAGGAGCTAGGACGGACGGCATGGGGATTTCCATACAAATGCGAACCTGCAGCTATTGTGATGGGTCCAGACCGAGCAAAATGCGAACACAATATATCCAGTCCGAATATCGTATATATAGTGCGAAATAAGCGAGATTTCAGCCGTGGCAGTTGTAATCAGGTGACGCGGCGACACAGGTTGGAGTTTGGACGAAAGCTGGGGAAAGCCACAGAGTGCACGGATTTTTTAAGGCACAGCCGGTTTTGTCTTCTCCAGCCCCGCGACTTTACTCCTTGCTCCTTCGTCTTATGCGCAGGGTTCGTCATCATCGTCACCGTCATCGGTCTAGGCTATATATGTCGAGATGGTGCCAGGGATTATCTTCTTTGATTTTGTGCGAGTAGATTAGCATTGCGTGCTATGGTAGCAGAAAGCTCAACATACACCTCTCACTATATACTGTGTATGTACGAAGGCGCGTCACGTCCAGAATTAATGCTCAATTACCTACACGCATCATATCTGGATCCTTCTCCTTAGGCTCACCTCCCCGGGTTTTCGTAAAGAGGGGTTCATAACGATAACGATTTTTAACAATTTACCCGCAAATCACACGGCATGGAAGCACACCAAGCCCGAGGACCCTGGGCTGCGTATGGTAAAGAACCGGGCACGCATACCTAATATAAAGAGATAGACGTCGCTAACTTGAAGATTGAACCAAGGACGGCAACATGGCTTTCTTCACGCGTTTAATGGTCGTGGTTGCGGCTTTGCTATCCTTTGCCAATGCCATTTCCATCACCGCGACCAGGACATACAATATCGGTAACGATGTCGAAGGTTCGGTACACATGAATGGCCTTGCCTTTCAGCAAAGCGCGCTCACGACATTCGGCGATTATCAATATGTGGCTTTCTACAAGACCGCCACCGGGTATGGCAAGCACTACGTCAATTTAGGCCGACGCCGCATTGCGCCTTCGCTAGGTGATTGGCAGTACTTCGCATTCACGGATTATGTGCAGCAGACACTGGATGAGCACAACACAATCAGCATGGGAATTAGTGGGGATGGGAAGATACACCTCAGCTTCGACCACCACGACGTCCCACTCAACTATCGGGTTTCAACATCAGGCATCGCAAAGACGATCCCCTCAGATTGGAGTTTTGCAACTTTCGGTGGCTCTGTCCAGCACAGCTTGCCTGGTTCCACGGGTCCCTGGACGCCACTCACATACCCGCGGTTCGAGCGCCTAGCGAATGGCGACTTGTTGATGGAATTTCGCATAGGACAGTCCGGCGCCGGCGACTCTTACATCCACCGTTACTCCAGTACTTCGGGGCAATGGAGCGCCACTAGAAAGTACCTCCAAGGCCAAGATAATAACGCTTACATCAATGGATTCACCTCGACCAACGGTAAGCTCTACGTTAGCTGGACGGTGCGCGAGACACCTGATGCGGCAACCAATCACGATTTCTACTTTGCTGTTTCCGAGGATGATGGCCGGACTTGGAAGACCACCACTGGAGCAAGTGCTGCAACCCCGATCACACCATCGACAGCTGGCATCAAAGTCTTCCCCATTGCCCAAAACATGGAGATCATGAACCAGGAAGCTCAGACTGCCGATGAGAACGGCCGTTTCCATGGTCTCATGCGTGATAAGACTTCTGGTACATCGCGATTCTACCACTACCTTCGAACATCGACCGGCACATTTACAAAGACCGCTATCAATGCTCCAGGTCTCGGTACTGTTCCCTATCTTGCCTACCGCGGAAAACTTGCCGCAAAGGGCGACAATCTCATCGCAATCTTGCCGGATCAAACGAAGAGTACCGCTGTCTTATACGGAGCTACAGCCGCCGGAAAGTATCAGGACTGGAAGCTGCTCTATACGATCACGAATACTGAGGGCGAGCCACAGGTTGATGAAGAAAGACTAGCACAGAACGGAGTCCTGAGTCTTTTCATCAGACAAGGAGGTCCTTTCGGAATGCGACAGGTGCAAGTGTGGGACTTCGAACTGCAATTGTAGATCTATTGGTTCATGCATGTATGCATTCAGCGTTCGCAGAATAGATGGGGATAGCAAAATTGCCGAACATATAAGTTGAACAGATATGCACATCTCTCGATGTCATACGGGAGTATAATTCCCTGCTACTAAGATGGTATCGGACAAATACTATAATTAAATCGATTTATGAGTCCCTACCTAACCGTTTACACAACTTTGAGGCTTCGCGCTCAGGGCTCTGCGCTTAAGGGTCTGAAGGCCTAGGCGCTTGCTCAGTCAACTATGGTAACGCGTCCAGCATCAAAACCGCAATTGTATAACCTAAAGATGCAGCCAAATGAACGTCCATCCGTAACTTGACTTCAAGGTATAGGGAGATTAACCATCGCACCGCCCTCTAGCTCCGCGAAACCCGCCGTTGACCCCGCTTCCAGTCGAGCACAGTATCTGCTCAAGCCTTACCACGTCCTCATGCTTCTCGAGGATATCGTAACTGACATGTAAACAAAGAAGTATCCAACTGTTGCTTCCGCTTATTAAAAGGAATGTGCGAGGAGAGATTCAACACAAGGTAAAATGGGTGGGTCTTACAAAGTGAGGGCAGCTGTAGAATGTGAAATATCACCATAAGAGACACGTCCTCGCCTTTGCTACTAACCTCCTTGTTCATTGAGACCCACTTTCAACCTATCTAATTAGTTGATTGAGTCTGAGAAGTCTACGTGACTCCTGTTTTGACTAGTAGGTCTCACCCCCAAGGCTACATGGCGGAATTTCCAAGAGCTGAAGGTCTTGACTTGAGTAAACCTAGTCAAGTCGCAAGGCTTGAGAACTTGTAGGCAAATGCCTTCTCGGTAGAGAAATGAGCCTTTGCAAGGCTTTAGGACTAGTCTAGAAACGGCAAATGCTACCTCACTCAAGCCAAGACCTTCAGCTCTTGGAAATCCTGCCATGTAGCCTTGGGGTTGAGACCTCAAGGGCTTATCTCTTATAAGGCGATATTGCACGTTCTACAGCGCCATTTAATAAGAGCAATAGACCAACGATGCTGAAGTAAAATGAAGTACAAAAGGCTTCAGTAACCATCCACTGCAGCAGGACAGCAAGAGCAGCCCATACTTCTACTTCAATGCTTAATATTTTTAGCTCACCGGGTTCTAAAAAACGTTACAATCTTCTAAGATGCGCCTCTTTACTTCTACTTTTACTACAATCTTTATGATCCCCACTGTCCTAGGTGCGCCAGCTACCTTCAAAACCAGGTCTTTGACCCCCGCTTGGAAAATTTGGGCTATCAGGGTGATGGTTTCTATACAGCTGTTTTCAACGACAAATGCGTGGCCGACGTATAGTTTAGGCTTTTCTCTGACATGAACACCACGACGCCTGTCAGCAATGCCCATGTCTACAAAGTGGCCAGAAATATGCTGACTTTGTATACTGACATATATTCCAAGACACCTGGGCCCCTTGCTGAGCGTGACCTTCTTCCGCGTGCCACTGAATGCAATAGCCACAGAGATCCTACAAACGACCTCCAGTCCTTGACCCAGGCCAACGTAAAACTGGTGCAAAATGCGGGTGCCCGGGGCCACTATCCCTGTCGTAGCTGGGACTGGGTAAGTTCCTCGTGTACTGTGCGTGTGTTGGTGATTAATAAATGGAACCTAGGTTTTCGTCGACCAAGAGGCCTCCTGGTTCTGTAGTTTCCAGGAAAACTGGCTCACGTACCAACTTACATGCATACGGTTATCAGTGATAATTGCTGTGGTGCGAATGACCTAGAAGTTGGGCGTACGTATCTTGGTCGCAACTTCTGCACGGCTGATTTCGTCGGCTGATAGATTGACGGCCTTGGTTGACTGTGGTCCAAATTCATGGGCAATCAGTACATCGTGTTCATGCATGATTGAGGTGGTCAAGTGTTGTGGGTTCCATGATAAATATGAACGTTGTGGGGTGCATTTTACCACCTGGGGTACATAGTCTTTAAACCATTACATATTTGCGTAGAAAATTTGAAATGCAGATATATAAAACGAGCTCGACTAAGATCTGGATTCTTCATACTTGTTACGCCTGGTCAGATTGGGCTTTAGCTCTCGTAGTATCGTGTAGTCACCACCAGATTTGCAGTACGTGACTATCTATTGAGGCCTAGTAAAGATGGTCATCAACAGGCCGTTGCGAAAAGTCGTGTTGATGTCTTTGTCATCGAGATCTCCAAAGTAACATAATTACAATAGATGAGGAATTCCCTCAGGTGGAAGGCCGGGATTTTTGGCAAAGTTACTTTAACACGTGTACTAATAAGGAGTGAAACCCTTAAACAACAGCCTTAAGCTGATTAGTCAACCCTCGCACACTCAGATTTCTCGGTGGCTAGCCTAGCACCGTAGAACCTCTACACATACAAATGGACTACTCAGTACCAGCCACCAGTTTACTGCCTACTTTCTACAACTCTAATCTACCTCCACGCCTCGAAAGCCTACCACGGGAGATTCTCGATCAAATCCTTGACGACGTTCTCTGTCCTGATCCCTCCGAAGTGCGCATCAAGCCCCGCTACATCACGCATCATGCGCAAAATTCCTTGAAATTGACAGTATCCACCGAGGAGTACCGATTGAATGGTGCCACCCTCGTTGTCAGCAAGAACCTCAACGATCTTGCTAGAAAGTCTCTGGACCGCGGCCGTTGGATAATCGTTGAAGTCAATAACAGGGACTTGTTTATCTTGGATAACGACATGGCTAAGCTCCCCAACACTATAGCACATGTTCGCTTCATCTTCGCTCCAAAGTGTAGAGGCCTTGACTTGACCATCCTCATCCAGGAGCGAGACTTCGACACCCTTGCGCGGCAGCTTCGCATGTTAGACCTCGATAAGTGTGTCCTATTGCGGGAAGGCAGTAGTCTCCCTCAGTTTAACAACAAGCCCGTTAGACGTGGATGGAATGGCTTGCGTGTCGTCGCAAACATTGAGACGAATGCTCCTGCTGAACGCGTTCGCCCCATTATAGGCTGCTTGAAATATTTCAAGGGCCCTTTGAACGAAGTCTCCATTTCACGAGGCCCCATTCCGGCCGAAGCCCGGGCAATTGAGCAGTCGATATTAGTAACTCCTGATTCGGTCTTTGATCTTACTTTGATCTTACATACTGGGAGACGGTTTGCCATCGCGCCTGGCTGAAGCATCAATCCGATCTATGCCTCAAGAAGAAGGAATTCACAAATGCAGTCGACATGCATGCTTTGCACAAATGTAGGGGTTGGCACTTTGATTATTTGACGACAGGGGCAGTAAATTCACACCCTCTGAGCAAATCTCCTCGGCTGGTTGGGTTTCAAGGCATATACCAAGCCGCCCACGGGCTCAATGTTGCCATCTTGAACATCGAGTGCCCAGAGACGATCAAGCTTACTGGACATTCCGAACTAATCACACATATGGTGATGATAGAAGACGAGGATGCTATCGATGACGTGGTGATCCTTGGGGGATCGCTTCTGAATGCGTACGCACGCGTTGTTATAGAACTATGGTGGGTGGTAAAGTTGCGATATGACTTCGGACCAAGTTCTCCCACACAATTCGCCGAGGTTGACACACATCTATTTCTGCGACGTATTCAGGGCTGTGCAGCAGGATTAAGTCGTGTTTGGGAGATGGCGCAACGATCCGGTCGACCCAGCCATCAGCTCTTACTTTACAAGTCCGCTTCCAACTTCGCACGGTACCTGTTGGAGATATATAGCTCCGTAGATCTGGATGACGTTGCAGGAGACGAGGAAGAAGCCGTCAAAGACGACATCTTGAAGGCCATCGATGCATTCTGGGACTGGATCAAGGGCAGGATCAACCCCGTCAAGTTTATCGTGGGAAAGAACGCATTTTCGAACGAACTCCACGACAAAGAGATTTTTGATGCTCTGCCCAAGTACCATAAAGGCGCCCTTGGTAATAAAGAATGGACTCTATTCAAGGAATGGTGGAACCATGGATGTAATCATTCGGACGGATATTGGCTCTTGTAAGCCACGAAAATACGCGTTGGAATTCGCTACTAGCTGGGAAAGGAGTTGAATAAGTAAACCCCGCTAAGATTGGGTCAAACTTGGTTCAATAGTGATAACATCAGGGAGTGTGGAATACAGTTCATCGAATGGAGAAAACGTTGGAAAATTCGTCCCGTGAGAGTTGATCGTAATTCGTGACCGCAAAAGCCGAGAACTTTCCAATCGAACGATGAGTGAGTGAGTGACCTGTAAGCACCAGTTCTCAACCCATTACACTCAAACCAATGGATTCATATATCCCGTTCCGTGATGGGTCCGCTCCTCAAATACCGCCCATCCTTCCAGTTCCTCTCCTCGCCAGCACTTTTCCAGTCCGCGTAGCCAATCCTGTCTGAACCTCCACTCCTGCTCACTCTATCCCTGCCCCCCACAACGACAATCTCATCCGCTGCCAACACACCCGTCCGCCGGTCACTCGTTGTCCCTCTCCAATTAAAGTGATGGCGTCCAAAACGCTGGTTCCCCATCATCTCGAACGAGTCGCGTGAGGGGCGTGAGTCCTTGCGGTGTTGTACGAAGAGCATGCGGAAGGAGCCCACGCAGGCTACTATTATTGCTATTGTTTCCATTAGTAAAAGAGATGTGTGTGTGGTGTGTAGTGATTGTTCTGTACGATTGCCACAGAATAACACCGTAAAATGGAGTAAAAGGGACAAAGGAAAGGATGGACGAAATACACTTACCAATATTCGCTTCTACACTCGTCCACACCATGACCCACGGAACATCCATCTGTTTAGTCACACCCACAGTAGCCAACGCAGCTCTCGCGATAGCGATCACGATAGTGACAAGAACGAGGGAAAAGAAAGCAAGAAGCGCCAACTTCTGCGTCGTAAGAATCCGCGACCGCCATAGGATATTGAGCGGAATCGTCATAACTAGGAATACACAATTAGCCCCACCTGTTTCTCCATCCACGCTCGATATCCCAAGAAAACATCAAAATTCAAAAAGAAAGAAATTTGAAACTCACTCAACACA
This sequence comes from Corynespora olivacea, assembly GCA_019202945.1. Taxonomy (NCBI): domain Eukaryota; kingdom Fungi; phylum Ascomycota; class Dothideomycetes; order Pleosporales; family Corynesporascaceae; genus Corynespora; species Corynespora olivacea. The sequence continues at coordinate 464,930 of JAGQEM010000001.1, forward strand.
TCTGTCACAACATCCAAGGCACAATTGACCTTTGTGCTGATGAAGCTCAGATTCTGCTGTTGCGTGCAATAACTCGAGTTCAACGCCTTCTTCCCCCCGAAAGTGCAGAACCACGGCAAGCTGGGGAAACAGCCGAAGAAAGCGAGGATGGTGAAGATGGCCGCGGCCCAGAAATGGACTTTCAGCATGCCGATCGATTTGACGCCGAGACGGTAAAAGAAGATCAAGAAGCTGAGCTTGATGGACCAGAGGAGGAAGTAGAAGAGGATCAAAGACAATATGGAACCGCGAACCATCGCTGCAGATGTCCGGCCTTAGCAATGTCTCTCGAGTAATGGTGGCGTTTGAGTGGATCCGAGGGGAGAGGGTGATGATCATCGGAAGAGGGGGATCAAGGAAAAGGTACGTACGTCTCAAGGATTCAAGCTGGGCGGGTGTCACACTCTCGAGCGGCACCCCCTTCACTGTCATTTCGATAATGAAGTAAGTCCCATCTCGCATCCATGACGCCAGGGCCCCGAGACCGACAGCCAGAAGCCACGCGAAGACAGTGAACCCGTCATCCCAATACAAGCGCTGGAAGGCGCGCCAGCGGGCCCAGAGTCGTATAGGCAGGAATATGAAGGAAAAGGCGACGAGGGACCATACTATGGGCTGCGAGGAACAAGAAATGATTAGCGGTCCGATCTTGTAGAAAAGAGGGATAGATGATGCGAGCGGCGCGGACGGAGCGGGTGGGTAGGAAGAGGCTCAAGCAAGCTCCGGCGGGAATGCCATACCAAAAAGGCATCCCTTGGGATTCTGGGAGTATCAAAACCGGCGTGATCTGATCCACCCTCTTGTCTCGCGAAAAGGGTCCCCATGCTACCATAATCCCACATTCGTTGACATCAACAGCCTCGTCCACGTGGAGGGGAACGGAGGTCCCAAACAGATGTCGGGGATAAAAAGTGGGAGCGAGAAAAGTAGGGAAAGCGACCGAGTCCGCAGTGCCGGGATATGCGGAGAGGCTCGGTTTTTGAGAAGACTGGTGCGCATCCCTGATCGATCGAAGGATCCAAATCATTTTCATCACCGCTGCCTGGGGTGAGCTTTCGCAATCGCTTTCGCAATCGGTATCGCGGTAACGCTTTTGCGGCATACTCCGAGGACCTGGGGATAGAGGGATATGACGACCAACGAAACGAGCAGAACACGTCTATACTTTCTTGAGAAGACCTAGCTCTTCCGAAGAGAAATGTCGATCGGTGCAAGACTTGCATGCGCAGTCCCAAGCGCGCATGTAGTGTCGTGTGGCTTGACAGGTTGGCACGGCTACGCATGAACATATTTTGTATGAGAGAGAGAGACCCTGGCCGCCACAAAAGCTCCAGTCCGGCGCGCTACGCGGGAGACTGTTCACTTTTCTTGATTCCGTTCTTCCCACCAACACCTGTCTAGCCGTAAAAGATCTCTACGCAAATGTCCACCAACTCTCTAAAGCATCGTCGACACGGGTGGAACCCAGTGCTTGCTGCATAGCAGACCCTAATCGCGCGAAGATGCTCCTATCTAACTGCGAATCTTCAACCGAGGCGAGTCATTTTACCAAGGGGTTGGAGCCATGCAAGGTACATATGCAGGGACCCCCGCTCTCCCACGAGGTGTGCAAAGACCGCCCAGCCGTCTTAAGCGAAGGGGATGCACATGATGGATGTCACCATATCGTGTCTGACTCTTCGTCCTCTGCTATCGCCGTCGATGAACCAGCTGAAGCTGACTCTTCTGCTGGTGAGGTTGCTGAAGGACAAAGATACAAGCTGGGGTATCATACCGACCCACCTACCGAAGCGCCCCTGGAAACGCCCATATAGCAGCTAAAATTCAACCTTCAATGCATTCCAAGCTCAGTCTTGAGGCTCCTACATCCTTCCCCCACGCTTATCGCTCTCGATCCTCGCCCTGATATCCCTCACCAGCGCCTTAGCATCCTCGACCTCGACGCCATCTTGGCAAAGCTCGTTCGCAAGCTCCATGGCTTTCTGGTACATGCCCCTTCCGTACTCCCATCTCGCCAGCCACAGTCTTGCCTTGCTGGTCGTCGGCGTAACACCAACGCCGCCGCCAGGCTCCGAACTCACTTCATCGTACTCGGGACCCTCTTCTTGCGCGAGCACGAGCTCCATGTATGCGGCGCATTCTTGCATGTCGTGCAGGCGCTCGTAGAAGAGGGCGATTTGGTAGAGGACTTCAGGGTCGAGGACACCGCCACCGAGGCCAGACATGTCGCCGGATCCGAAAGAGGAGGCCACGCCACCATCGTAGTAGGACCCGGCCACCAGAGCGCGTTTGTAGGCGCGGATGCCGTTTGTTACTTTGCCGATCTTTCCGAAACAGAGACCGACCGCCATCCAGAGTTTTGGGTCGTAGGGCCGCAGGGCTGCGGCGCGTTGGTGGTAGAACAACGCGTACGAATGCATTTCCAGCACTTCGTACGTTTGCCCGAGGCCGTACCAGGCCCGATAGTCTTTTCGGTTGACGTCCACAGCGCGACGGTACGAGTCGATGGCGGCGTGGGTGTTCTTCATCTCGACGAATTCGTGGCCCATCAGAGTCCAGGCGGAGAGGAAGCTCCGGTCGAGTATCAAGGCCCTTCGGAAGTACACAACGGCCTTTTCGTGCTCCGACTTGAGCGAGAAGTAGTTTCCAATGACACAGCACGTTTCGGGCCGGAATTTGTCGGTGTTGGAGGCGAGCTGTGCCAGGAAGGCCAGCTTTGCCCTCATGCCCATGACGTAGAGGATGTTGGAGTAGTTGTCGAGATTGTCCAGGCGGTGCGGTTCGCTGGTCAGTATCTCGGAGAATATCACCTCGGCCTCCTCGAACTCCTTGGTGTGGTAGTGCAGCAGCGCGCGCTGTGCCTTCAGGAAGGCCGATGCCGGGAAGATGGTGAGGATCTGGGCGAGCGAAGCATGGACCTGCTCGCTCGACTGGTACAGTTCCTGCGATGCCGCGACGTGGAAGACGAAGGTCATGATGTTCTGCGGCAGGCGGGGGATGACCTGGTTGAGCTCTTCCACCGTGCCCAGCAGGCCGATGAGCTCTTGCCAGGCGCCCCAATTGTACGTGTAGTGGTGCACACTCTTGATCAGGTAGTCCATGGCCAGCTTCTCGTTCTTGCCCTTGGCCAGCACGATGCCGTAGAGGTACTCCAGCCATCCCTGCGACTGCCTCCCGCTCGTCGCAAGCTTGTCAAACCACTCCTCCAGTATGCTGCACAGGGCGGGCAGCTCCTGGTTCGCCGCCACGCCGCCGTCTTCGGGCCCAAGCAGCATCTTGCTATCCTCGTTCATGCGCTTCTCGCCCGCAATGTATCGTGCATACAGGGCCAAGAACAGGGCCTTTTGGCTCAGCCCCTGCACCGGCTCGCCGGCGATGGTCGGCTTCGTCGGGGTGCCCATCTTCGCCTTGCCCTTCTGCCTCGCCTTGGCTGGCGGGGGCGAGGCCGTGTAGAGGGCGCTTTTGGACGGCGCGCTCGGGAGGAAGACGGCGGCGCACCGGTCGAACTCGCGGCAGTCGAAGTACGTCTTCGCGAGGAGGTGTTTGTGCAGTTCCCGGGCCTCCAGCCGCCGCTCGGTGCCATCTTTGGCCATCCCGCCGGGCGTGTGTGGCGGCGAATCCGACATGGGCGAGTCGTCGTCTGACGAGGGCAGCGAATTGAGCAGCTCTGCAGCCCTGGGTAGGCATCAGCATCAGCATCAGCTCCAGCATCGGGGCGTACCGATGGAGCAGAGGGAATGAAATGAAGCCGTTGAGCAGCATGCATACCACTTCGCCGACTGGTACAAGCAGCGCTCGGTACACGACACGACGGCGTCCTGCAGCTGGCCCTTCAGCTGAGCCTCATCGGCCTGCGACAGCGTCGTCATGATCTGATCTTCTCAATGCAACACATGCAGCGCATAGAACCCAACGCGTATGGTGATGCTTGGCTGCCCGATCGGTGGACATCTACAGCAAAGTGGTGGGGCAACACCGACAGACACGCCGGAACATCGTTGATCCGCGAGGGTGAATTTGTCTCCTCCACCGCTTACCCTATCCATCTCTTCGTATCCTGCTCGTCTCCCCGCCCTGGATCGGGCTTCATAAAGTCTCTGTTCCCGACCCCCATCTAGCAGACATCATGGTGACTGCTACAACGTTGAAGGAGTTCGAAGGCGTGTGGCCGCGCATTGTGGCAGACCTGGAGGCCCACTGCAAGCAGTACAAACTACCGCAGCAGTCGCTTGATTGGTTCGTGCAGGTATAGCCCCTCAACAACAATCTGTGCGCACACTCGGTCGCTCACGGCCGTGGCAGTCCCTGAATTACAACGCGGTTGGCGGGAAATGCAACCGGGGGATGTCCGTCGTGGACACCTCCTCTATCCTCCTGGATAGGACCCTGGACCCATCTTCGGAAGAGTATTTCCAAGCCGCGCTCCTCGGCTGGATGATCGAGCTCCTGCAGGCCTTTTTCCTGGTCTCGGACGACATCATGGACGCCTCCAAGACGCGACGAGGTCAACCTTGCTGGTACCTCGCCCCCAAAGTAGGCATGGTGGCCATCAACGACGCCTTCCTCCTCGAGTCGGCCATCTACCTTCTCCTCAAGCAACACTTCCGCCCGCACAAGAGCTACATCGACATGGTCGAGCTGTTCCACGACACCGCCTTCCAGACCGAGCTTGGTCAGTGCTGTGATTTGTTGACCGCGCCCGAGGACGATGTCAACCTGGACAACTTCAGCCTGGAAAAGTTCTCCTTCATTGTCATCTTCAAGACCGCGTACTACTCGTTCTATCTCCCCGTCGCCCTGGCTCTCCACTACATCGGCGCTGCGACCCCGAAGAACCTCCAAACCGCATTGGACATCCTTATTCCCATGGGTGAATACTTCCAGGCCCAGGACGACTTTCTCGATGCTTTCGCCGATCCCGAGACGCTCGGAAAGATCGGCACCGACATCCAGGACAACAAGTGCTCGTGGGTGGTCAACCAAGCCCTGAAAAAGGTGAACCCCGAGCAACGCAAGCTGCTCGAGGAGAACTACGGCCAGAGAGACGCGTCCAAGGAGGCCAAGGTCAAGGAGCTGTATCGTGAGCTGAAGCTGCAGGACTTCTACGAGCAATGGGAGGAGGAGCGTGTGACGGATTTGAGGGCCAAGATCGAGAGGGTGGATGAGAGTGAGGGACTGAAGAAATCCATTTTCGAAGTCTTCCTGAAGAAGATCTACAAGAGAAGCAAATGAACAGCAAGAGGCAGCAGAGTTGGCCAAGGGGTGGATTACCATGTACGGATTGATGAAGCACCAGTGTTGTTCTGTGGCAATCGTACAGAATAAGCAATGCACACCAGACATCGGTTCGTGCTTTCTTTGAATTAGAGAAATATCCCCACGCTATAATCTCTCCAGAAAGATGGTATCGTATGTGCTTCCAAGACCCCCATGAAGACTATATATAACACAAACTTCGTTGGGCATCAGCAGTCTACATGGAGTACATGGGATAACCCCTGCGTTGGTAATGGTTCATTGAGGCGTATATTATCCAGGACAGAGCCAGACTATTGAGAGAAAACAAGTCAAGATGATAGGAGAATACTCCAACCTAAAATGAGCACCTAAAGCTTCAGTAAAGCTTCCGCATTCTTGGAAGCAATCTTCTGGAACTCGTCAGCGCTGACCAAGCCACTCCCCTTCAATTCCTCCATAAATTTCGACCCATCTTCGTTCGTCGCCCACGGATAATCCACAGAATACTGCTCTCGACGTCAGTTCCACTCCTTTGCGGTCCTCGAATCCTTTTTTTCCATATCGCCAGCACGTACCAGAATCCGATCAACATCCGTGGCCGCCAGCAACGATCTAAACGGCGTCAAACTGAAGAATCCGCTCGTGCTAACCCAAACATTCTTTTTCCAGGCATCCTTGACACCGACACCGCTTCCCTTCACCGGCCCCAGATTTGCCTTCACCCGGTCCAGCATGTACGGCAGCGTTTCACCCATATGCCCCAGCACAATCTTGACACGGGGAAAGCGATCCAAAACGCCACCAAGCCAGAGCCTGAGGAAACTAAGCCCGGTATCAACATGCCATCCGTACCCATGCGCCGACAGCATCGCCGCGGCAAACTCGCTGTAATCGCTGCTGTCCAGCGGAGTATCGCGACCACCGGGTTCGGTCACATCCGACGTCGGTGCGTAGGTTGGATGCAGATACACCGGGACGTCGAGATCTTGGGCAGCCTGCCAGAAAGGATCGTAGGCGGCGGTGGAGTAGAATTCCATGTTGTTCAGGTGGGGGAGTCTACGAGCGCACCGACGAATCGGAGAGATTTCACGGAGCGGGTGAGTTCGACGGCGGCGGCTTCCGGGGCGCCATCATTGGCAAAAACCTTGCCTGGAACAACCGGCATACGATACGAGGAACGGGAGGACTGACCTGTATCTTTATGCCGTTCTTGTCCATGTTCGGTAGCCTGTACTCTTCCATATCCGAGATGTACTTTTCGTACTGCCCAGTCATCACCTTGGCCAGAATTTGGTAAATGCCATTGGCTTCCTGGGGAGCGTATGAGGAGGCCGAGTCGAAGTGTTCTTCAATCGTGATGTATGGCAGATTCGCTTCATCTCTGACACTATGCGGCAGAGCGTGGGAAGACGTCCCTAAGAAGGCCGATATGGCGATACTGATGCGAAGCTTGTTCATTTTGAGACAACGATGAGAATCGGCTGTAGCCTTTTGGAAGAAACAAGGCAATAGGCGGCGGTACATTAGATATCTTGAGAAATACATTTTTTTTATATAATGCTATGGTTGTTTCACGTGACCCTAACAGAGTTGTTCCGCCGGGTGGGGCGATCAGTCAACATTGAACATAAAATCTATCCGATTCAAAATCCTCCGGACTTTGTGATCATCTACAACGTTAGAAAAGAAGTTTGGTCCGTGCGATTAACAGAGTCCCGCCTTGTTAATCAACCCTAATCGAATATGGATTACCTGCCCCACACACCGAGTATGTTGTGTATTTAGCTTGAGCCTGCAAATTCCATATCCGTACGACTTTACTAAAAGTGCCTATTTTGGCACTTGATGGACCATTTGGCCAATTCTAACAATGTATACCCAAATATCCCACTATTGACAAGGCTACGAGCACGATAGCGAAGATTTCAGTGGATATCCTAGCAGAATGAGCTTTGGTAAGGGTAGCCTGCCAGCAGGAGATTTTTTCGTAACATAGTCCCTACATTTCTTCTTTGAATCTATTATTTAGCATACAAAACATCATCTTTTCACCTCTTATTTACGGGCCAGCAATCTACAGAAAAAAACAGCCTATGAAATTCACGCTGAATAACATTGTAACGCTGTTTGCAATTGCAGTAAACCCAGTCGTAGTATCATTGGTTCCTAGGTTGGGCCAACTTCAACTCGCCGTATTACTTCATCAAACCCGCGACTCAGTTGTACACGATCACGTGCCCCTCCATTCACCCAACCACAACCACGCACCCGCTCCGCCTAAACTCCCATTAGCCCCATCTTCCCTGGCACCTGACATGTAAAACACAGCACTGCCTCTTCTGATCTCACTCCACAAGTCGAATCCCCATCTTCGCCCGACCGCACCGAAAACGGCCTCTCATTGGTGCGCCTAAGCAAGTGCCGTCACACAAAGTAAGCTGCAATTGGGCGGTGCGGATGGTCACGCATACAAAGAACAAGACACCATTGGGTGCGAACGCAGCATTGTTCACATTTGGTCGGTTTCGGCCGTGCCACGATCTGGGGAGAGGGTTTGGTTGGGTGTGACTTGGTGATGAAAACATGGTTGACTGCGTTGAAGGATGAGTCCATTGACAGACAGTGTTGGGCGAGAATTTGGGCCCGAGACAAACGAATGGGCGCAGTATATAAGACGGTGGGAATCACTGATGTGTGTATGTGACCAAACCACCAATGTCTTTTTGCAATCCCCACAACGCCACGATGCATTTCCTCACACTCCTGTTTACCGTCTTCATGTCTCTCGCCCTCGCACAGAATCTTTGCACGGGCGATAAATCAATAGTGGGACACTGCACTATTCTCTCCGTCGACGATCGCACTACTTCCTCAACCAAATCCACCGTCTCGCAATGCTTGGATACCTGTCACGGTATTTTGACAGACGCTGGAGATTGGATTGTCGACTTTACTGGTCAACCTGCGGGATACATCGACAAACTAAGCCAGTCGAAGTGTAGTTTCAGCATTGGGAGGGGAGAGGGAGAGCCATTGGATTACAAATTCTATATGCACAACCAGGACATTGTGGATATCATGGTAAGCAGGATATCATGACTTTGGAGGAGTGGCTGAGAAACTGACTTCTACGACAGGACGAGGTCAATCAGAAATTCGGAAGTTTGCATGGTAACAAGGTGGCGGGCGAGGGAACTATGAATTGTGATGGACATCTAGCGACTTGGTATGTGAATTGAAGAAGTGTAATTCTGGTCCTGAGAAATATATACATAAATGCAGGCCACGGCCTTCAGTAGGCTCTGGGATGGAGGGTATTGCTGAAAGTCGGACTGGAAGAGTCATGTTCTGTTGTCTTTGCACTGTTCCCGTCACCACTATCCTTTTGTCTTTAGTGATCACGATGATCGTGATCGTGGTCGTCGTGCTCCTCAGCATGCGACCACTCAGCCCACAAGCTGTCATCCCAGAACTCCTGCAATTTCTCCTCTTTCTCTCCCTCGTTTAACTTGGTATCCCTCATGACTTTCTCCCACTGCTTCATCTCCTTTTTCCTAAGCAGGCAAGCATCCAATACCTTGGTCAAGCCCTTCACATCCAAGCTCTCCCCAATGAAGACTATCTCTTGCCGTCTATCACCCCACTCTCCCTCAAAATCCGCCTTGATGTTCTTCACCGTCTCCTCATCAGCCATCCACTCTTCCTCATTGACCGTGCAGAACCAAGGTATCTCGGACCCAAGTGTTAGCATAGCACCCGCCGTACTCCACGATCCCATTTGGAGAGGCCGGGTTGCGAGCCAGAAGATACCCTTACTACGGTGTAGGCCGCTGAAGTGCGGGCAGGCCTTTTTGTTTGCGAGGACCTGCGAGGAATCGACAGGTTCCATGTCGGTTTCGTCATCGGTGGTTTGATTGGAATCACCAGTTGAATGGCTGTGATGATCAGAGTTAGAGCCAACGTCGCTCATCTCTTCATCTTCATCATCATAGAGTTCGTCTTGGAGGAGAATGAATTTGCCTTCCAAGGCGTGGTAAAGTTTTGAAGGGTCAAAAGGGCGTCGTGCGCGGTAGACAAAGCTTCCAATGCCATATCTGTACAAGTCAATCTCTGCACACGATCGGATGATGCAGTAAGACAACCAGCCTGGCAAAAGTATTCCAGTTTTGTTAAGAATTTCGTGGAAGAGGACTTACTCAAGCGCCTCCGGTTTTGGCGCAACTCTCTTCCTCCCCTGTACGTCCATCACAGCCATTTCATGCAGACTCTTCAACCATCCAGGACTCGCAATCGCCTCGGCAAAGTCAAACTTCCCCGTCTTGAGCATCTCCCGAACATCCACCTTCGAGTACCTCGCCTCCATAACCTTCGCCGTAGGGTTTAGAGCCTTGACATAAGCACGAACGCGACCGATGGTCTGCTTGTCAACAAGATCCACTTTGTTGATGACGATGACGTTGGCGAACTCGATCTGGTCGGCGAAAAGATCGGAAATAGTGCGTTGGTCCTCGTCCGGGACTTCGTCTTTTCCAAAGCGATCTTGAAGAAATTCTGCGGTGTCGAACTCGGAGAAGAAGCGGAAGGCGTCCACGACAGTTACCATTGTGTCGACTGTTGCGATGGATCTGAGACCACCAAGCTTTGCACTTTGGATGAAATCAGCCTCATAGCGTATAGGTGACGACAATGAACATACACTTTCATGAACGTCTCCTTCTCATCCGCCTCCATGCCCTCAGCGTCTACCATCGCCTCGGTCAACTCGGCTGTGAAAGTCTCGGCAACCTGCTGCGGCTCGCTTATACCAGAGCTCTCGATCAAAATTTGGTCGAAGTGTTGATCACTCCAGGCCAGCCGCGCAAGCTCGACGAGTAGGTCTCCACGTAGGGTGCAGCAGATGCATCCATTCTGCATCTGAATCACCTTTTCTTTCACCACAACTTCATTGGACACTGCGACATTACCGTCTCGCCTATCTAAGGTCGATGTTCGCGAAATGAGGTTGGCGTCGACGTTCACGGCAGCCATGTCGTTGACTATAACTGCGATGCGGAGGCCATGGTCGGGAGATTGGAGGATGTGTCGGAGAAGAGTCGTCTTTCCACCACCCTATTACGAAATGAGCGGAAATCCATGACACAAGATATTTCAGAGACTTGCCAGGAAGCCTGATAGAACTGTGACGGGTATTGGTGCTGCCTTCTGCTGTTGAGATGCGTCTTCCCCTTCGGTGGACTTTCTGTTGCTTCTTTTGAGCGCCATTGAATGATGAAATTGATGAGAATATGAGATTGGAAAAGAGTTATTTTACGCTTTAGCGGAAGTAACGAGGGTTTTGTTGGTATGGCAGTCTTGCTGGTCAGTGATGATAGCCACGTGACCAAGCTGAGCACCCAAATGGTGGCCTCGCATCATCGCGAAAAGGCTGCCGTTGATTGGCTGTATAGGCTATCAAGAAAGGCTTTGTATCTCTCCCAGAGGCCATATGAGTACTTATCAATCCTGGATGACATTATCGTTATGTTGGCGATGGCCATTCGGGTACTCCAGCGCTCGTTGTCTACGGATACACAAGCGGTACTTGACAAATGATGGGAGACGAAATGTCAGCAGCGAGGGGATGTTGAAGAGGCAAGAAGTCTCCCACCGCTCTGTACGATAGAGCGCATGATGCAGACCTCATCGCCCTGCACGATCATGACGCAAACTTACGCACGTCTCCGCACATTCCGCGATCGCATCGCTCAAGTTTGCCTCTGCCTTCAAGACACGAAGCTTTGCAGATGAGCCTTGGGACTGCCTTGTGCAAGGCATAAGAATGACGGTTCCATGGCAGGCACACGCAACAATAGCATGAGGCTTGATATCATATCTCTAGCTTCATCGAGGCATCCAGTCGCATGATCAAACTCACACTGCAAGGGTGTTACAGTGGTCTGAAGATGGATGTCGCAGACTGTCGCTTGCGCTTTCCTGCAACAAGCGACAGCCCTACAGCTCCGCACTCATCCGCCTGACAGTTCACCCGAGAAACGTAGAAACTACTTGCGCGAGCGTTGCGGATGGAATCTTGGGTATATTCTCGCGGTGAGCAGAGGGAGAAACGTGCCGCGAGCGGACCGCTCGCGGCGCGGTCTTTTCAAGCATTCGCTGTGGTTCCTGGGTATTGTCTTGACGTGTTTCAGATGTCTATCGGATCGACTGGGGATTTCTTTATTATCCCGAGATGTTCACGTTGAAGTCGTCATTCACGCGTCTTCTCAAGTATTCAGTCGCCTGCGAGTTCCTTCACTCTTCTTTCGACTCGTCTGATCACCAACGCGTATCGCTACCATCAAGCTTCTGCTATCCACTAAAAACACACATTGTTTTGGCATCCAACCAATCGCCATAATGTTGACGAACCGCCGCTCCACAATGATGATTCCTCAAGGCCAAGCGCCCTCCTTCCGCCCGGACCCGACTCCAGAATCCGAACCACACTGCCGCACCTCTTCCGTCTTGACCTCAACCACCGACCAGCTCCCCGGCCATCGTGTCATCAAGGTCATTGGCACCGTCCATGGCCTCACAACGTGCGCGCGCAAAGACACGAAGACGTTCCTCAAAGCCGTCGGCAACGGAAACGAAGCAAAGAGTCTCACCCACATGCTCTACAACGCCCGCGACCAGGCCATTGAACGCATGGCCCGCGACTGCATTGGGCGAGGTGGAAACGCCATTATCGGTATGGGCTTCGGCGAGAGCGAGATCTTGGGATTCGCACAGATCAGCTGCTACGGTACCGCTGTGTTTGTGGAGAGGGAGGGAAAGCCCGAATTGGAAAAGAGGCAGACGATGGTATGACTACAAGATCCTTTCGAAGATCCAGAACGAAATGCGTCGCCAGGTAGCGACGGTCTTCGGGGTCATCTTTAACGATACACATGACGAAGCAACAGAGGGGTATATCCTCCGGGAGGTCGGCACGAGCAGGTTCACCTCGGCGACGACGGTACTACATGGTGTTTCAGGGCGCAGAAATAAGGACAGATCCGAAAGAATAGCGGAATCGTTCAAAGGAAGCAATATCTTCCAGCTGGTGTTCACGTACTCTTCGTGTTACCGGGATGATGGAATCAAGATACCCGAAGAGTTTGAGCCGGCAGTGCGTAATGCGGAAAAATGTTTACAGTGGCAGCGGTGGAGCAATCCTTTTGCGTTTAGCTTTAGCTTGATTGAATTGCCATTTCTTTCTCCCAGTCAAGTCCTCGCTTCTCTCAAGATGGGCTGAAACGGCCTGCCATGACAAAATGTACGCAGCCGGTTTGGTAAGTACGTATTGTGGGGGGTTCACGTGTTGGCCTCGGCCGACGACCTCGAGTCCGTGATGTTAGTCCACAATCTCCGCGGTCTGCATTGCTCCGACATCATTTCTTACGAGCAGTAGGTTCCATCTAGACTTGATGCCATTGATGCCTAGGTGAATGCGAGACATCACGTCTGATTTGGGAGGGGATGCATATGGAGGGGCTAGGCTTGGGGCTGTGAGGAACCCATTCCTGATGTCAACGTGCGTCTCGCGACGTAGCTGCAGCTCTCGCTCCATGCAGAGCATCGAACCACCCTTGCTGAAGGAGTACACAATGTGCACAAGTACTTCCACTACGCGACAACCATGAGCGCATCCACAGGGGAGGGAGAGAAAGGGCGCATGTCCCCGACGGGAGGGGGGGTGCTCATGTCGAAGACGTGCCTGAATTGCTTCTCGTTGAAGATCCGCTGCGACAGGACGCAGAGGGCTGATATATGCGACCGGTATGCCACGCGCGCGAGGAATTGCGACGGTGAATCCTGGGCTGGGAGCTGATGTGTGGTCAGATGCGGGCGATTGGGGAAGCAATGCCTTTCCCGACCGGCGCGACGGCGCGACAACTCTGCGAAGCGTGACAAGTACGTTGAAGCTGACAGCCTGACGCGAAGGAGATGGGAGGCTGATGAAGAGGAAAGTCGCATACAAGCCCTCGAAGCCCAAGTCCAGAACCTCCTCCGCACCCAGCATCCCACCCCCACCGCGCAACAGCCCCTCCCCCTCCCGACCGTCCCCGAACCACGTCCCACAACCACAATCACACCCACACCCACATCCACATCCACGCCTCCCTCTGCATCTGCACCCTCTCCCTCCACAACCGTCGATCAAGATGTCGTTGACGAAGACATCCTCACAATGGAGCGAGCGGACACCCTGGTGGAAATGTACCGGCTCGAAATGATCCCACACTTCCCCTTCGTAATCATACCGCCTCACGAGACGGGCCGGAAGATGAGGCACGAGAGGCCTTTCCTGTTTCTTGCGATGCTATCGGTGGCGAGTTTCCATGACTTGGCTGCGCAGGAGAAGCTTGGGGAACGGTTGAAGAGGATGGTTACGGACAAGATATTCTACGGTGGGGATGGTTGCTTGGAGTTGGAGTACTTGCAGGGGCTGCTTATAATCCTGGCGTGGTACGTTCGAACTGTATTGGGAAAGGCGTTGGTATGAACGAAAGGGAGAGGGAGAGGGAGGTGCTGACTGATTGGGCATAGGAACCAATACCACGGCCAGTCGAAGTTCTACTCGCAGTATCTGCACCTCGCCATCTCGATAGCAGTCGATATGCGACTGGACCGTAAGCCCCTCCAGCCGAAGCCAAAACACCACAACGACAAGCGCGATCCACTCGTCAAAAATAACCATCCTGGGCCTCAGGCATGGGGTTCAGACGAGCAACGTGCCGTGGCTGGAATTTTCTACCTATCATCGACGTAAGCTATCCCCTATTATTTCTTTCACCTGCGCCCTGCGCTGATGCCTTTTTCCAGAATATCACGATTGCTCGATAAGATGAACATGTTCCCCTGCACTAAGATGGTTGAAGACGGCTGCTTGGCCCTCGGTCAAGTCGGCGAATACCGAACAGATAGAGATCTCTATCACGTCATCAAACTGCAACAAATCATCGAGAACATCGAGTCATTAGGCCGAGATTCTCAATCCGACGTTGAAGCACAAGGCGCCTACCTACGCGTCCACGACGAACTGGAAGCTTTCCGTGTATACCTCAGCAGCGACTTCAGCGACAGCCGTACGTGCACCTTCTCCTTCCAACTCTACCCCATACCAGATCGACCACTAGCAAGTACTAACCCTCTTCTCAGATCTCCTGTTCATGCAATTCCACACCGCAAAGCTCTTCCTCCACCAAATCTTCTTCTTCGAACGCAATCTCCAAACCCACCCACACCTCCACCTCCCCCTCCTAACCGCCGGCCTCGAATCCGCAAAATCTTTCCTCGACCTGTACCTCTGGCTCCCCCCGAAATCCGAATTGGCCCTGTCAAACTCCGAATGGATCCAACTCAGCTTCGGCATCACGCAGGCCGCGAAACTCGCCATCATCGCCAAAGCCCCCGGCGTCGAACTGCACACGCGAGAGCTACGACACAGGTTGAACATTGAGCACGTGTTCCGCCATCTGACGTTGAGGATCGGTGCGCTGGTGGGCAGGGCCGGCATGGGCGGCGACAAGAGGAAGGATATCTTCATGTATTATGAGCAGAGGGTTCAGAAGATTCAGAATTGGTACGAAGGAATGACGAGGGCGACGAGGAGTGACAGTCCGGGGTCGGCATCAAATCACGAATCACCGCAGTCGCAGTCGCAGCCGCAGCAGCAGAGATCGCCATACGCCGCATCTTTATCCACGTCGCCGCATTCACATTCACATCAGCTACCATTGCAAGCCCCCCTGTCTTCAACGTTCTCCCACCAACAATCTACTTTCTCAAATCAACATGTACTCCCTATATCTTACCCTTCGGGCGATATCCTGCAGACGCCGGCAGCGCCGGTCTCGAATGCGTACTCCATGTATGCTCCGCAGGCGACTTCGATCGCGTTCCCAGAGTTGATGAGTGCGCCCGGTTGGGACACGTTGTTTGCGGTGCCCATGGAGGATACGAGTTGGTTGATGGATGTCAGTTCAGGGCTTAGCGTTGGGGTTACGCCCCCCAGTGATAACGGTTGGGGAGGCGATGGGACGGGAAATTTGTGAAGACGTCCGCCTCGTTCGCCGACCGTACGTGCATACCAATGATTGCGAGGCCTTTCCAAATCAGCGGGAGTGTTTTCTTTTTACGTTCTGGAATGACTTTTGAAAGACGTCCCTTTCGCAGCCTTGACGCTTGGAGTAAATACACTATATACTCAAACCTCATTCAGTATGCACATTCAGCCCCGCATCTTGTTTATACGGCATGGACCTTCTCCCCGTTGAACCACGTCTCATTCACCTCGGCTCTCAGCAACTCTCCCGCCCCAAACGCCATGTTCACGATCACAAAGTCAGCCTGCGCCCCGACCTCCAAACTCCCCACTCGCTCCTCCGCAAAACACGAATACGCCACGCCCTCCGTCGCCGCACAAACTGCCTCCACAATCCCCAACTTGAAGTGTTCGTTCACAGGTTGATCCTCCGCGTCCGGCTGTCTCGCACTCCTTCTCGTCGTCGCCACATAAAGATTCGGCAACGGTGCATGCGGTGCCGTCGGTGAGTCCGAACCGATCGCCAGCGTAGCGCCATGGTCGGCGAACTCGCGGTACGCGAATGCCCTCTTCACACGATCAGGGCCGAGTAGCTTTGGCCATGCGCGGAGGATGGCCGGGTCCGAGTGAACAGGCTGGATAGATGCAGTGATACCTAGTTTACCCAGGCGAGCGGCGTCCGAAGGCGATGTGAGTTCCAGGTGCTCGATGCGGTGCCTTTGGCCAGGCTTCCCGTGTTTTTCGAGGGCGTTGATGGCGTTGTGAACGGCTTGGTCGCCGATGGCATGAAGTGCGCATTGTAGACCTGCATCGCACGCTCTCTTGACTACTGGATCGAGCATCTCGGGTGTCCAGATGGGATCTGGGGATGCGGCGTTTGAAGTATAGGGTTCCGCGAGCGCGGCAGTACAGGCGTCTATCACCCCGTCGCAGATTATCTTGATGCCGAGGATGCGGAGATCGGGGCTGGTAATCTTGTTGTATTGGCGTGCGAGTTCAATGGCGCGGTCAACCTGTTGCAGGCGATGGGCTTCTCCTGAGCCGGGGAGGATGCACCAATGCGCTCCTACTCGAATGGGAAGTCTGCCCTTTGAGGCATTGCGGAGTGCGAGGATGGCTTCCCAGGCGTTTTCATCCATGGCCATGTCGATGCAGCCCGTGCAGCCCACTTGGTGGTATGCTGTGATTGCTGCCTGCAAGGCGCCCACCTTCTCTTCGATGGAGAGCACTTTAGCGAGATGCGGCCACACGATGAGGAGCACGCAGGCTTCACTCAGAAGGCCGGAGGCATCTCCATTGGTGTCACGCTCGATGATTCCACCGGCCGGATCTTCCATTTCTTGCACACCCATCTCTTTCAACGCGGCGCCGTTACACCAGCACGAATGCAGATCCTTGGAGTCGATGTATATCGGCCTTGAGTCCAATTCGTCCAGCATACTAGCTTTTGCCTGGCCATCGGTCATCGAGTGCATCCATCCTTTACATAGAATCCTCTCTTTGCCTGGGTTCTCTTTTGCGTACTGGCTGATTCGTGACCGAATCTCTTCCAGATTCTCGCAACCATCTAGATTCACTTTGGCGAGAGATTGTCCCAGCATGAGAAAGTGCATATGTCCATCGATGAAACCGGGTAGCACATATTGTCCGTTTAGATCCTTGGTAGTCACTTCCCCGAATGCGCGAAGCTCCTCAGAGTCATTAGGTCCGATATAAGCGATCTTGCCATCTTTGACGAGCATGCATTCATGGAAAGACGACTTCGATACATTGCTGCTGAAGAAACGACCATTCTTGAAGAGCTGCGATGCTGACATGACGGGCGAGTGGTTGCACGGAGGGGTTTGTGGAAGGACAAGTGAGGGGTCGTTATCAGATGGCCGTCACCGGACCCGCAAATGATAAGATCCGAGAAACGCCCGACGATATTGATGACCTCGAACCTGTGTCCATCTCGGATCTTCTACCACACAGTAAGTACTCCGAATCTCAGACGCATAGACTCTGGCTATTCTGAAGCTGTATCAGCTCGCTTTCTTACACTCATGCCTCGAAACGGAGAGATATGGCCAATCTTCTTTTTTCCTCTAACTTGTCGCAACACCTGTCTTCAAAGCCAGCATTCTCCTTGTCCTTTTCATCATCGTACTCAAAGGATTCATTAATGGTCGTTATTCCTTCCAGATAACTATAGATGCCATCGCTGAGAGTAAGATACTTTCCCGTCTATACTTTTTCCCGTTTACAATACCAAGTGGTTGGGAATCGTTGGAGTCTTTTTATCAAAAACCTGTAACTGGAACTCCGGAGTGTTGGCATTAAGCTGTTAGAAAGTCGTACCGGTTCGGAATCGCCCGGAAATCGTACCTGATTATCTGTCTCCATTTTAATGATCCGTACACAACGCTAAGATGATCTCCTCAGCCCCCAAACTTGATCTCTCCTCCGTTATAATCTCCGCAAAACTGTATTGAATCAACTTCTACTTCTTTTTTCTCCCCCATAACTTAGCTTTCTGATGGCAGGTCAGCCAGATTGTCCAGAAAGAGTGTGGCCAATCACGCTGCGCATACACATTTATGGGCAGCTGAACGAAGAAATAGGATTATTCAGGTCCAACTTGTCCGCGACCGCGCCCCCAAAGACAGTGCTAATCTTACTATGATAATTTGTCAGCCTCTCGGCCGTAAAAAAAACAAGAGAAGTGCGACTCATTTGCCTTGTCGACGGCGATCCACCATCAGGAGCGGCATGGACCTCGGAGATGCAGTACGTCTCGCCAGACGCCGCTGAAATGATTAAAACATCAACACTCTCATATGCTTGGGGACAGTACGAAGATAATGTAAAGCATGTTTTCTTCAACGGAAGCCGGCTTCCTATAACGGTGAACCTTCATTCGGTGATATCGTGCATTGTCGGTCAGGACCAGATCCGACAGTCGTGGTATTGGATCGATCCCATCTGCATCAATTGAGAAGACGTTGAAGGGCGCAGATTCCAAGTGAGCCTGATGGAGGACCTATACTCGCGCGCGGGCCGGACTATTGCGTATCCCGGCTCAACCGACGAAAACGCTCCAAGAGGACTTGTATGGCTCAATTAGTTGGACGTAGTGAGAAAAATGTAAAAGTAAAATCTAAAGTAGAGTACCGATGTCGTCAAGATGCAGCCCATGAAAATGATTGGAGAGCCATGGACGCTGTCTTCCGAAGAAAGTGGTGGTTTCGCGCGTGGATTCTCCAAGAGAGTGTAGTATCTCTCACACTGCTCTTATTGTGCGGTGATCAACTCGTAGAGCCGACGCTTTGGAGTGGACTTTATGTTTCTCAGCCAGAAGAAAATCCAAGAGCTCCTCATCCGCCTGAGCATTGGCATGGATGGTCGCACGTATTCTAACACATATACGGACGCCTGAATCTTCGACACACGTTTAAGATCAAAAACCGGACTCTTATACAAAGCTTGTCGGAGCGCCAAGTCGACTTCCTTGTAACAAATCTTCGGAATTATGTTTACGGCAATGTTCGCACTTGCAAAATCCTCCCGCATGGGAACTATCGAGCCGAATTACACGGCCGAGGTATGGGAAGTGTATGTCACATTTATGTTGAAGTGGATCACGAATCGCGAAAACCTCGGCATACTGACTTTTGGTGGCTGGCCGCGCGGGGACAAAGATTTCCCATCTTAGGTGGGAGACCTTAGCTCCCGAAATACTGTAGGGTCAGCATATGACGGCGCAGACTGTATGTGGCTGATGAACTTAAGTACCAGGCATTGTATGAAAGATAGATTAAGGAGGTAGAGAGAGATACAAGTGTCGAGGTGCCCGAGTTCGAAAGGGCGTCTTTCCGTGCGTGCAGGTCGACAAAGGCACTGGTGACGAAAAAGGACGACGGAAAGCGAATGTTCGTAGACGAGTGTCACATCCACGGCATAATGTACAGCGGGGCTGTGAAGGAGAGAGGCTGTGTTTTTAATCTTCTTTGACGGACCCAGGTCAACAGCCACGGTAATGCCGAACGTTTTCACCACCACCATCCTGCTCGTCTCCGTCTGAAAATTCCTAGAATAAGGTGGGTGAATATTTGACGATGGATAGGAACATCATGTTTCACACGTGAAAGGTCTGTGCGTACCGCCTCCCCAAACGGGATAACCCCCTGACAAAGTCCGCATCGGAACTCACCCACTCAGCGGAGAATAGATACACCCTACACAGCCACTCCAATCTATCCTACGATCAATCGGGGCAATCCCATTACTATTTTCTCCGCGTGGTCTCGGCCTTTTGACGCGATGCGGTCTTGGTCTTTTAGCGCAAGAGCGGACATGAGGTTTAGGTGGCTGGGGTGTTTGGCGTTATAAATATCGTAGGCTGCACTTGGATGTTGATCGGTTTTTCAAGCTTTGCTCATTTTCCCTCGTTCAACTTACATTCGTTACTTTGTTAGGCCAAGATGCGGTCTACACTTCTCCTCGGCGCTGTGCTGCCGCTCACTCAGGCGATCAGGATCATTCAATCCAACGACGATGGATGGGCAGAGATCAATGCTCGGACCTTTCTCGACAGCCTGAGCACCGCAGATCACGATGTCGTTCTCTCAAGCCCTGCTGAGAACCAGTCCGGAAAGGGTACGTCAAATCCTCATACTAATACCAATGAACTTCAACTAACAGAACAGGGTCGTCTGATGCTACGCCGACCACAGTCGACGCTGACGGCTGTCAGTACACCTCTTGCCCAGGCGGTAGTTCAGCAACTGGCGCCAATGCAACTGACCCGCGTCTCAACTACGTAAACTCGTATCCGGTCACCAGCATGAAAACCGGCATCAGTGTTACCGCGCCCAAGCTCTGGGACGGTGCAACGCCCGAACTCGCAGTCACGGGACCAAACGTAGGCTCCAATGTTGGCCCACAAGGTCTCTTCAGCGGTACCATCGGTGCAGCCGTATATGCCGCACACACGGCCAAAATCCCAGCCCTCGCTTTCAGCGGGCTTTCCGGTGACCCCACGGCCTGGAACCAACCGACGCCTCTCCACAGCAAAGTCTACGCTGATCTGGCTTTGAATGTCACTTCCACCATTATCAATTCTGGAACGCCGTACTTGCCTGACGATGTGTTTTTGAACATCAACTTTGGGGGGGTCACGGATACGAAGTGTAATGATGCGAGTCAATTCAAGTTCATCTTCACGAGGGTAAACACAGGGTTGCTGAGTGCCAAGGATACAGAGTGGTGCGGAAGCACGAGATTGCCTTGGGAGGTCGATGTGATGTATCTGAGGAGTGACTGTTATGTTTCGATCAGTGTGGGAGATGCAAATGACAAGTCGACTGCGGATGCGGAAAGGCAGAAGGTGGTGCTGGAGAAGGTGAAGCCGCTGTTATCTTGTCTGTAAACAAATAAGCACAAGAAACTGGCCAGCAGATATTTTACGGATTCAAGAACCATGAGCCATCGTATCTGCAAATGCCTGCGTGTGACTGATAACCAGGCGGATTGTGGCTGGAGATGAAGCTTATCTATGTTCTCAGGCACCAAGTGACCACGCTGTGAACTTCTGCTCCAGAGAAGCTAATAATTTCTCAAAATCACAAAAGCTAAGATATAAGAAACGAAACGCAAAATATCCCACGATTATTCTACGCTGCTTGTCGATGGATCAAAGCAAGGGGTTGGTTTGTCAATCTGATCGACCAAGATCCCTCAATAGCCATCGGTTCGTTCATCATACCTTACCCTGGCCTGGATATTGAGAGAGAAAATGGGCTATGTATTCCCTACAGAATTCTACGATAGAGGTATTAGAGGTAGCTACTATGCACACCCTGCGGAGCCACAGCGTATTGCTTGGTATCTGTTGGAAATGATGATATTACTAGAATCGGTGCATACTCAAGTTCTGCAAACCCATCACGACCATCCAAACCCTTCTAAAGTGGCGTTGTTAGTTAGTCAGGGAGTTTGCGATGCCAGTACCGGTTTCGCAAAGAAGGTCAATGGCAAGATGGGAGGTTTCACGGATTTGAGTTTGACGAGTTCGACGAGTTCGACTTGATTGGAGCTGTAGATCCTATACTACATAACAGAACACTCTAACTCTTTCCGTGTACCTCCAAGACACAATTCTCTGTTGAAACATGCAAAAATAATATTGTTCTCGGAAAGTATCCAGTATATGTACTAGTAAGCACTAGTTCTTAACATCTTTAACTAAAAAACGGTCTGGTCCCCACCATCCGAAATCCCAGATATTTCAACACAATAGCTGCAATAACGAACACAAAACAGTGCCAAACCCACTCATATAGCTCGCAACCCGAGTTGTAGTGTAGGAAGAAATGCCTAAAGAATCCGACTCGGGAAGATAGGGTCGAGGTTCTGAGGATGTCGATGAAGCAAGCGGCGAAGAAACCCTAGAGGTAGGCGAAGAGGGAGATATTTGGGTATGTGTAGGCTATTAGTAGTTGAATGAGGTGGATCAAGATGTATGATAGTGCGAGAGACAAAGCGAGGTTGGAGTAAAACATCTCTGCAGTTCGAATGTGAGCTGGCTGATCTTGGGTCCGAGCTTGCCTTTGTTCAATGATGCCTTTGTCTTGCCCTCGAGTGTGGAAACTGCAATAGACTGAGAAGGCTATGAAATGACGACACAAACAACCAAGATAGAAACAAAGGTGTAGTAACACAAGTATAGGATTAAGGCTGAGGAGGCTAAGTGTG
This sequence comes from Corynespora olivacea, assembly GCA_019202945.1. Taxonomy (NCBI): domain Eukaryota; kingdom Fungi; phylum Ascomycota; class Dothideomycetes; order Pleosporales; family Corynesporascaceae; genus Corynespora; species Corynespora olivacea. The sequence continues at coordinate 487,008 of JAGQEM010000001.1, forward strand.
ACGGAGGAGAGCACCCGAATAAGTACGAGGGTGGCTATCCCAAAGAGGATAACGATCATGTGATAAGATCACGTGAGTATCTACAGCAGAAACAGTCACGTGAGCATGTGTTTTGGTATACTTAGCAACGAAGGACGCGTATCGTGCTGAAATATGTTGTTGGAGTAATGATAGATGTTAATATGTAATTAAATTTCGTGCTCAATGGGAAAAGGAGTCTAATCGTCGATCGGAAGTACCATCCTTATTCCATCATAGATCTGTTCTGTAAAACTCGTTAATAACCTTTCTTATCAACACTCAAGATCATTGCTTACCTTCAAGATATGGAATTACATGAGTGTAATCTTTGCAGACGTGATGTCCATTCCAACTCCCATCCATGGGCCCATTATCGTCCGGATCCGTTTGCTCATGCGGCTCCATCGCCAAGTCGGCGGAGCACATTACACCTTGGCGTAGATAGTCAACACAGTGGAGGTAGTGCGTGTGATAATCGCTAGGAAGTTTTTCCTGCATGTTGCCGGTGATTGCGGAGTAGATGCGCGCCATCATGAACTGAATCATTGTATTAGCTACCATCTTTAAGGGGTGGACAAAATGCTGAAAATTGGAGGACTTGCGTACCACGCAGTGTAGTTGATGTATCATTGATGTTGTGAAGAACGTTGTCTCTGGCGTCTTGTCTCCCCATCCGGTTCCCTCTGGTCGATATGGTCAGTATTGTTTCCATATGTCATGGCGACTTCAAGAGGTGATGGAAACATACCAGGCATCATACTATTCCACCTCTCCAAAGTCCTTGCCTCGAAGAACTCGGTAGTGTTCTTAGGTACAAATGACTCGTCCGCTGCAAATTTGACAATCCTCGTAGGAACTATTGTCACATTAGCACTCTCCATCATCTCCCACCCGCCTCCTTCTCCCCAAGTCGAAGGTACTCACATGTTGGCCCCATCCCCGAAATATCGCCACCAATCTGCACCTTCCCATTCCCATCCATTTCTTTCCAGAAGCCCCTAAGCAACAGCACCGAGAGTGAAATGTTAACAAGCAGAAGTATCGTATCGATAAGCCATCGAAAACGTCTGAAGTGTGCCACATAGATACTCGTCTGTGACCTCGCTTTTGCTGATTTGACAGTCCCGTGCTGTGCAGTGCGACGAGCATGCCACTGCTTCTCGTCGTCATCGACTTCGGTGCAAGACGAGTAGTCTTCCGGGTCTTCGGTCGCTTGCGGGACGGTATCGTATTTTGATTCGTCATTTGAATGTGCCATTTTGTAGAGTCAGGGTTGTGTTCAAATCGCTACCAGGCGTGATCATGGATGGGTGAGGAGCTGTCAAAGTGAAAGGACGGCGTAAAATGCGGGGATACAGCCATGTTTGAGCAAAATCCAACGCATGACCGCAACCGGGGACAGATTTGGTAGTCGGCATGTTAAATAGTACAAAGACGCTCGCCTCGAGTGGAAACCTCACGATGCATGCGCGGTGTTCAGGATGGTGAGGCGGCGATCAGGCATTTCTCAGGTTTCATCGATGACTAGGCCGAAACGAGAAGCACTGAATGCCTAAATTGTGTTTAATTGGCTGAGCTTGAGTGTTGGAAACATAGGTTGCGTACACAGCTCCATTCCATAGTTTCGAGTTCCGTAGTGGTGGCTTAAAGGGCCTGATACTGGTGGGGACTCAAATTAAGAGTTAGTGCAGATGGAATACTATCTACAATCGGTCAAGGATGTAAGGTCTAGAGTAGCTGGTTCATGCCAACGCTCCCTAAAGAAACGGTATCGCTACAAGGAGAGGAAAAGGCTATAGTACAGGCCGTCAACGAAAGGAAACAGTAAGAAGAAGCAGTACAATGCTAAAAGAAAAAGGCTGCAAGTACAGTTTAGGCCGTCGACAAAAGGAGATCAGAGGAGGTACCATACAAGAAACGAACCGCCAACGAAGCCTCTAATCAACCAAGACATGACAGCGCGATTCCAACGGCCTGAAATGTTAGAAACTCAGGTAATGCGCCTTCTTTTCCTATCGCAACTACCTCTCCGATACCGCTCTGTATACGAACTCCGATACCTCTCTGTACACGAACACTGATGCCGCTCTGGACACAAACACTCACGCAGCTTTGTAAACAGCTTTGTACGCAACTGATCTAACGAGCTGTATGGCCGCTTGATTCCACAATAATGGCATCGCGGTTTGAGACGAACGCCATTGAGGCTTAGGTCGCCAGACCTTGGTCGTACACTATGCTGACTGGGTCGTCGCTGGGAGCCAATATTCCCCAGGCTGCGGAGGGCGACTCGCGAGTTTGAGCAAAGTTCATCTCCTGGGCCACAATGCCATACTCCCAGTGCGGGTTTGATAGGGTATGGCAATCGAAGCAGCATCTCATATCTGAAATCTCCCTTAGTCCAGTCGAGCACTCGGCTTGCAGTTAATTGCCTGTCCAACTCTGCTATTTGAATGTAGTGCGAAGGCTCACTACAGTCAAATGGCAGAGCCGTTCTCGGAAGATTGGGTGTGTAGAGCCTTTGGAATCGTAAAGTCGGAAAGAAAAAGGATCTGCACATAGCAGCAAGAGCTATATGTGCGTGATCGTTGCTACATGATGTTAGGATCTACGTGAAATCCAAATCATGATTACCACTTACAGGAGTGCGGTACTAGCTGAATTTTGAGAGTGACCACCAACAACACGAACCATCTGCAAAGAGCCGTACCTGCGTAATGTTAGAGTCTACTTGAATTCCGAATCATAGGTACGACTTACGCAGAGAATGGATTTCTTGCCCAGTCATATTGACCATTGACCTCATACGCCGCTTCCTCCAGAGGGACCGCAGCCTTTGATATTTGCGAAGCAACCATGTGTTGGTTGGCAAATTTTTTGTAGTCTTCGTAAGCTCTTTCAGGCTTGAAATATTCCTCGGATCCTGAGAAGTCCAGTCTGACATTGACATATCTTAACAATGAGTTAGCGAACCAAGTAACGATAAATAGCTTGAAGAAGCATGACACAAAGGTGGGAAAAGTAAATGTAAATGGTTGAACAGCAAGAAAATGGGGTGTACCAACGTGAATCGTTTTGTAAGCTGTTTCAAATGAGTTGCGAGCTTTTGAGCGTGAGTAGGGACGAAGAAACAGACAGTGAGGTTGTTCCTATCGGTCCGACGACGACGAGAATAGTCGAATTCCTGCAGTAATTTCTCAAGTCGGTGGACGTCTGTTGATCTCCAAGAATGGTCGGCATGAAGGTCAATAGTTTTCTTGGTCTCTTGCCGTCCCGAGAGGTACTGGTCCAAAGCCAGACTCAAACGCCCAGCTTGATCTTGTTTGCGAGCGTTCCGCCTGTTTATCCCCACGCCGAGAGTATGCTGAGACATCGCAACTGCTTGGTGTGCTTCCAGAATTTTCAGGGCTTCGACAAAGGCTGTAACGTTGAAGCTGGAGATTGTGAAGCTGTGGCGAGAGCAGAATTCACAGGGCAGAAGTGCGGCATTGTCTGGTGCATCCCGGTCCAGCGATTCATGGTCGTTCAACGTAGCCTTTCTGCCAGCTTCTTCGACATTCTTCTTCATCCAGTCTATAGCTTCCTTGAGTATGTTGTGTTTATTGATCGTGGCTTGCTCTGGAATCTCGTGAAGAGAAGCACTCGATGGATGAGCATAGGAGTCCCATGAAACTGCGTGGGCACTTCTCACATGGCGACGCAAATTAAAATGGCCTCTATACGATGCACCGCATATCGTACAAACCACCCAGTTCAGATTTTTGGTCGAGGAATTAACTTGGAAAGGGGTTCTAAGACTTGTGGAATCTCGGCGTCTTAGGTCTTCGATGAGCTCGTTGATGTTATCGATGCGCTCGTTGATATTATCACGGCGGCGGCGCTCGACAAAGAAGTGCGATTCGCGGCGTCGTCTTCTCTTAACGTCTTGAGAATGGCCCTTTGTGGGCAACATGGAAGCCAGTATTTCACGCCCGGAGCTGTATGGGCTTGGTCGGCTGGTTCCATCTGCAACCTCTGGACTTTGACACATGCTGAGCATTGGGCTGTTATACAAATTCTGCCACTGAAGCGCAGATCTGATAGGTGGAGAGACGGTGAGAGAGGGATCCAGGTATACAGGAGGCTTCGTTGAGTAGCTAGGTGGTCTCGGCGACGTAGAGTAAATGCCAAAAGAAGACGTGATATCTCCAGTATCCAGAGCAGAGTAACCACCGGTTGCCAATGGACTATAGTTGAACATTGGAGCAACCGACGGTGAACCCATGTTGGAGGAAGGGCGACCAGACAAGGGAGGAGACAAGCGAGCAGGACTAGGCATAGGATTCATCTCTGGCGAAGCGAAAGAACTGTAACCAAACTGACCGAGTGCGAAATCCGCGTCTTGATCGAAATCCGCGTCTTGATCGAAAGAATACGGCATCCAGCTGAATGGAGACGACCCGAGCCAGCCGTACGTATCCTGAGAGGAGGAACTGGTGGAGGAAATGAAAGGGCTCTCATACTCTTGAGTTCCGAATGGGTTCGAGTCGTACTTCCCTGCAGAGACCTCCTCATTGTTGAAGGGGAGATCATCTGCCGATTCGGGATCCACCTCGGAGCCGGCTTCTGGAGAGGCTTTTTCGATTGAGTGAACAGGTGAAGGTATGTTGACGATAAAGTTATCTGATGTAAGAGCCTGTTGGAAAATCAGCTAAGACTTTGGAAATGCTAAATTGTATACTAACAGGTTTCCAATCATCTCGGATGTCATCTAGCCTGTCAAAGACTCCAGGACAAGCAACTTGAAGAGGAGGCAGGACTTTGGAGCAGCGCACGTAAGAGCCTGGTGCTTGAGTCTCAGGAAGGTGTATATTCTCTTCTGCTGGAGACGCGGCAGTTGGACTCGACTCAGAAGGACACGATGTCGCTTTCATCGATTCACTTGTCACAAGTTCATTTCCGGCTGTGTCTACCTCTTGTAGGATGACACCGATGGCTCTGCATACCTCATGAGCATTGTAACGAAGCGATTCGTTGCCTCGCAAGAGGTGGCCATCGACCAGGTCTAGAATTTGGCCAGTGACAGGATCATCACTCTTCATTCGAATACGCAGATGGTCGTGCCAGGATTTTACAGCGGGCAGAACTTGCATTCCGTCATGGAACTTCGCACCAGTGTTAGTCCTAGTAGATGAGCTCGTGCTCTTTCGGAGGACCTCGAATTCTTGAATGCCATGGAAACCGTCGACGACCCAGGTTGCTGCTATCGATAGGACACAGCCAAGTGACCAAATGTCTATGCTCTGGCTTACGAGATTACGTTTCTTCGATTCGTGGAGTTCCGGTGGACCTAGTTGGGTTAGTTGATTGGGTTGTTTAAGCTACATCGTTGGAGGGGAGATGTTGCAATGATTCACAAGCCAAGACAATGGAAAGAGTTGCAAGGCTCTGAAAAATGACTGCAGGTCACATTGACGTACCGTAAGTAACTGTGCCGCCATGCATCATGATCTTAGCGGGTTGTGCATCTGCGCGCTCTACGAACTGGGATAGGCCAAAGTCGGTAAGCTTGAACGCGCCGTCAACATAGAGGATATTATCTGGTTTCACATCAGCATGCCACCCCATATGATAGCCTCTCTTCCCTTCAATTCCATGGACACTCTGGAGTGCGTCTGAGATCCCTCTCAGTTGCGTCCAGAATGTTTTGATCTCTGTAGCAGTCGACGGTGGCGCAACGTCCGCAAAATATTCGGACAGATCGCACTGAGCGCTCTCCAATAATAGATTGTAAGAACGAGTACCGTTGCCGTCAAGTTGAGTGAAAGAGCCCAGGCATCGGATGATGTTAGGATGCTCGTTTGTCTGCTGACTGAGAAATGAGAAAGCCTTCAGTTCTCTTTGAAATAAAGGCTGATTCTTGCTATTGTATCGCTTGACTACCCGTAGCTGTCGCTGTCCATCGCTAGGAGTATCACTGGATCGGGTTTCAGCCTTAAACACAGCAGCGGTGCCACCCTTTTGGTTGACCCTTTCGATGCATCTGATAAAGAGCGGGTCGAAAGAAGCATCAGACTCATCAAGGCTATCGAAAACCAAGACGCGCTTGAGTGTGACGCTGAACTCTCGGTTCCAGGACGTGGGGGATCCAAAGTCCAAAAACTCGGAGAAGTCATCGCTCGCTGGGTTTGGGGGTTCCTCATCCATTTCGTTATTCCTATGAGAATCCGGAGGTTGCTCAGGATGATCGGGATCTGTGTTCCCATCGTTCCCGCTATTCGAATCCTCATTGTTTCCACTAGAGTCCTTGCTGTCCCCGTCCACATCACCATCATTGTCATCATCACCTGGATGGCCCGTATCTTCGCTCGATGTATCTTTGTCATGCCGTGCTGGTTTTGCCTTGGTACCGGGTCTCCTATGATAAAGTCGTATATGGTTGCATCGCTCTTTCCAATTTCGATGACGGTGATGCGTGCAAAGCCCGCATCTCTCGGGAAATGCTTCGGGAACATTGAGTACCCTGTACTCAGCGGCGTGCCCTATATTGAGGTGGGTCACTTTGATATGATTCCGTATCTTGTCTTCTCTGGTGAATATGTGCTTGTGAGAAGCACGCTCTTCGTCTCCGCATTTGTTACAGAACCAAAATTCCTGGGGCAATACTGTGCTTTCATGGCGGAACAAATCGTGTGCTGTCTTGAAACTTCTGCCGCATCCTAGAGTGCATTCGTAAATGCCGTATTGCCTTTCGTGAGACCGTATTCGCTGGCACCCCTTCGTTCGTCGGACAAGTCTCAACTGCTCGATGACTGCAAAAAGACTCTGTGTCAATTTCACACCCGCACAAGGGAGAGACAATGCCAAGTCGTAGTTGTGCGAGAGATCGGTTCGAATGCCTTGAAGAACTTCCTGAAAAGTGATATCGTTGGCAGAAGCTTGAGGAGAGATCGTGGTATTGTATGTCGGATTGGTCGTCATAAGCCTCTCTCCTTGCTCTTCAGGTTGCGCAGTGCTGTCGTTGGTTGCGGTAATGGCTGTGGCCCCGAAGGCTACAGGCGGCTGTTGACTACGGAGCCCGACTGTTGGAGTACAATTCAATTTTACGACGGGGAGCTGGGTATCATTCGAGGGAAGTGGTTCATTACTGCTGGGACTTTGGAACGATAACATTGCATGATCAGAAAACAAATTTGAAGCATCTGGAAATTCCTCGGTTGGTTTAGGATACGTGAAGCTGGTGTGATGGTTCGACTGTTTGGCGGTCGCAATTGTGATGCTGTTGTCGCCTTGCGAGCAGCGTTCCGGATCATCCTCGAAGAGACGATGAAGGTAGGTTTTGATGCGACTCTGAGTCGCGTCGAGAAGCTCGCTAAAATGCACAGCGACCATATCGGTATCGGTGGCTCGACGTTTGTTGTTTGTATACCAGACTTTCAGCATGGCCTTCTGCCAGCCTAACAACTCTTCGGGTAAGGAATCCTGTCCAAGATCATAAACCCCAGAATCCGGAAGAGAATTCGGAAGCAGAGAGCCGCCACTGCTTTCCATCGAATAGCACTAGAATAGTCAGGGTTTGCACACTCAGGTAGATATTTCACAGTAATATGACAAAAGTCTTGCGATGAGTCCATAGCTTGGGCCAGAAAGATTCTTGCGTAAACTCTAGTACTGCGGAAGGTGAAGACTCACGAAGCTATTAGAGTTGTCCATTGAGGTGTAGTCGGAAAATGCGATTGAGTGACTGCTTCCATCCAGTCCGTCGACGTTGGTGTTGGCGTTCGAATTCATAGTTGTGATAGTTGACTGTTAGTAGGGGGACAAGGCTACCTCTCAGCTGATAATTTGACAGGGTCGTTGTAAAGGCGTGGCTCGGATCCGTGTGAGAAGCTATTTAGCTGATTGTAGACTTAATGAGTATGGTGAACTCTGTGAACCGGTCATAGCAAGGAGATTACTGTATAAAGAAATTTTACCATGAAGAGCCGCATGAAGCTAAGCAGGGCGATGATGATGTTCCGAGTCCCTCATCGCCCTGCGCCACGCTGCACGTCGCCCTCGCTTAAGTGGAAACAGCCACATATTGCCAGCCAAGCAGGGCTTAGCTAGCTGTTCTCGAATGAGCTGCCATAGGAATATCTACTGTTGTCCTTGAGTATCTCAGCCGGAGGAACGAGGGCTGCCCAGGGCGGTCGTGGGCGAGGAGCCAGGCTCTATCCTACGTCATGCAATACGAATCCAGATATTTCTGTTTTGCCCATGAGCTGATTTTCTGAACGGGACGAAGACTGTGTGGATTTATGTCGAATCTTCAGATGGTATGCCTGATGCTGTGTTGAGTCGGAGGACTACCTGAGCAAAGATGGCGATATGTACTAATCGCGTCTACCGTGATGGTAGGGATGGGGAAAGAGTAATAAACCGTCCCACTTGCACTAGACCAAACCGGGCGTCGCCTCCACCTTCCACAAGCGCGTACTTCAACCTCTGTGTCTGGACTCTCCACTACACAACATCGGATTTGAGGACCTCATCCGAACCGTACGAAAGCATAGGAAAAATGACGCGTGGAAAATTGATCGTGTTCGAGGGGCTCGACCGAGCGGGCAAGTCAACGCAATGCGAAATGCTCGCAGCAGCGCTGCAAAAAGACGGGATAAAGGTCCAGAACATGCGATTTCCAGGTACGTTGAATGGACCCTATTCGATTACATTCCGATCATTTCCGTTGATGTATACATTTCTTCACGCCAAGTCATTCTCCGTGAAGATGCAATTCTGTGCTGATATCCGTGAACAGATAGAACGACACCAATCGGCCAAATGATCAACAGCTATCTGAGCGGGCAATCCGAGCAGGAAGATCACGTAATCCATCTCCTCTTCTCCGCCAATAGATGGGAAGCCGCGTCTAGAATTACGTCACTCATCGCCGATAACACCACCGTGATAATAGATCGTTATTACTACTCCGGCATTGTCTACACGGCAGCAAAGCAGAAACCCTCACTCCCTCTCTCCTGGTGTCGGCACCCAGATGTTGGACTCCCGCGCCCAGATCTGTGTCTCTTTCTCGATATCTCAGCTGAGGATGCGGCGAAGCGCGGCGGGTATGGCGCGGAGAAGTACGAGAAGAAGGATATGCAGGATCGGGTGAGGGACTTATTCGGTGTGTTGATTGAGGGTGGTGAGAACGGGACGGGCGAAGAGAGGGAGGATATTGTTAGGATTGATGCGGGGAAGGGGGTCGAAGAGGTACATGGGAGGGTAAAGGAGGAGGTGAAAAAGGCTGGGGAGAGGATAGATGCGAAGGGTGAGGAGTTACGGGTGGTCAAGGAGTGGTGAGAGGGATGTTGACAGGTGAGCTGCTCGGATATACGTACATGTAGACTAAAAGGAAGGTGAGGGAGACCGCTTGGATAAAAATAGATAAACACAAGAAACAAAAAGGAAATCCCACCATTTCGCCCAGAGAGAGACCAGTGCTTTTCGTAAGAAGGATTTACAATTCATTTGAAGGAACAAAAACCCCACGTGGGGTTCGAACACACAGAGGCAATCTAATAGGTGGCGACAATTTGAGATGGTGCTGAGCGGAAGCGGCGATCGGGGGTAGTCAAACCTCCCACTGCGCCAATGAGCCACGGCAACTCAAAGAACAACCATCCATTGGCAGAGCTTGTGTATTGATGGAAAACTTCAATTAAGAATAATATATACAGGACTTTTGGGGGGTGTGGGTGGGAAGATATAGGTCGAGGAGCGCACGCACGCCGGCGACCCCGCTATACGCAAACGCGCAAACATGGTACCATGTAGAGATGCAAGTCTGTTTGTATTGAATTTTTGAAAAGATGGTGGCTGCAGTGGCTCTGCTATATATACGTGTACGTCATCGCGTCTGGTTTTCCGGTAGTGCGTCCTCCCCATCTTCTACGTCTTCCACCCACGTCTCATCCAGATCCTCATCTTCTTCGTCCAGCTCCTGCGGTGCCGCCGAGTCCGTCTCGGAGATACTGCCTGCCTTCTTCCGTCGCTTAGGCTTGAACATGGCTTCCATCTCCTTCTCGCCGCGTGTGCGCAGGCTCAGTTCTTTCACGAGAGTGGCCCAGGTAAGTGGCGTCTTGCAGCCGGAGCAAGTGCCTTGAATGGGTATCAGAGAGTCTTGGTTGTTTTCTTCGGCGAGGAAGCGCGCGGATAGACAGCCAATGTGGGTGACCGTCCGGCAACCTTCGACGGGGCACATGAGGGCAAGGGTGCTTGAGGCGTCTATTTTGGACTTGCAGATGCCGCATGATCTTGATGCGGGTTCTTGAAGGAGGTTCCTCGCCTTCTCAACGTGTGCCTTGGCGTCTTCGTATGCGACTGGAACCGATTGGATGACATCGGGTATCTTGAACTGGTTCTGCAGCTCGGTGACGGTGTCTGTTGCTGGTGCTGGAAGCTCTGCGGGCGTCAGTTGGACCGGTATGCTGTTTCGTAGTTTCGGCGCCATCTTTGCCGTGTTCTTTTCCCAGGCGGTGAATACATCTGCTGCGAAGAACCTCAGGTTCAGCGGCCACCTCTCGAAGCTCTTGACTCCGAGCAAGTAATGCAGGTTCTTCAACCTCGCCTGGAGGCTCATCGGTGGCCTCCTTCTCCTCCCGGCTCCTGCGGCTTCGCCCCTCTTTCTCTTCTGCAACTCGTCGACTCTGGCATCTCTCACATCCCTCTCAATGTGCCGGGTGGCATGTGTATTTTGCCACGCCCACTCGAATTGCAGCGCAGCATACTTTGACGGAAACCCGGCGACAATGCACGTCATTTCCCACGGCCGTTTCCCCTGCATGGACGTTCGTTTTGCGCCGCCCTTGCTCGAGCCATTATGCTGACCGAGTCGACGAGGCGGGTTCGGCGTGCTCCCAATATAATACGACTTTCGATTTTTCGATCGCAGAAGATAGCAGCAGTAGAAGGCCGGAATCGGTCTGTCGACCTCCAGGGCTGTCATTCTTGATCGACTCATCGTCGGGGCTGCGGGCGAAGGGAGACGGCAGGATTCACGGGCAACAACAGAGGAAGAGAAGAAGTCGGCAGGCCACCGCTGATTGGCGAAAGGGACGAACAAGCGATCCAGCACCCTTGCAGCGGGCAACGTCGACTAGACATGCGGCAGAGATTGGCCGTCTGATATTGAAGTACAGAAAGTACGCAGGACGTGAGCGCACGCCGCACCCCCCAACGCCACGGCTGAGGAGGTGTTGCTTTTGGCGGCTTTGGATGGCACCTGGCGCGAAAGTAACTGCGCACAAGCAATTTGCAATGCGGGAAGGTCTTGCGACGGCGTGAATCCAATTGCCGTTCGGCTGTTTGCAATGCATTTGTCGGCGCAGAAAGCGGCCGGGCGATTCCTTGTGCTGAGAGAATACACGGCGCACGGTAGGGAGCGGTTGAGGGTGAGGTGTGCCGGTTCCGTGGCCATGAGCACCACACCCGATGGGCGAATTTGATATCGGGACTGTACAATGGCCGGGTCCGTCCATCAAAGAGAGCGATTTTCCCGTCAAACACCTGCACCACCCTGAACCCTGCACTCTGCCCTCTGCACAGGATCCTTTGTGAGGCGTGGTTGATTTGTGGTTCGATCCGGGCCTAGCGCTCGTTCGCATCTCGAACCTCGCTCGCTCGGACTCTCCCCCAGTTCCATTCAACTGCCTTCGCTCCACTCCACGCCACCCACACCAAGACGTCGCCTGGGACCACAAGTACGCCGAACGCCCTCGGGACGACACGGACGATAAGGGGCGTCTTCATTCCGCGTTGACTACGCTGCACACTCCCTGGAGCTGTGATCCCGTCGCATACGGCCACTGTCCCTCCCGCTAGTCGCTCATTGCCCTCGACCCAGGGCTTATGCCAGCCGATACCCGCCGCCCACGTCCGATTCCGACCCTGCAACGCTTGCTGAAGCGAATCGTGCAGGCTCCCAATCGTTACAAATTGTAATTCGCGCCGGTCGGGCTGAGAGGCAGCGCTGGGTGCAGCAGCGGCGGAGCGATGGTCGACTTCGTACCCCCGGGCGGACAGCCCACCATGTCCACCTTCCGGGTCGCTGGAGCAAACGGAGCGCCTGCTGCGGGTCCCTCGGCACCCAAGACGAGAATGGGGGGCAGTGCGATGCCCCCCATCAGCGGCGCACCGCCAAATGGCACGAACGGGATACCCTTCAGCGCTCGCAAAGCACCGGCGCTGGACCTGGCCACGGTGGAGCGCAGAGGTCAGGGCCCGCCCATCAACCCACCGCCGAAGACGAATCGCATGTTTGGGCTCCAGGAAGCTCCCACCTATCGCCCGTCCGCGGAGGAGTTCAAGGACCCGCTGGCGTATATTCAGAAGATTGGGGTCGAGGCTCGCAAGTACGGCATTGCGAAGATTGTCCCGCCGGATAGCTGGACGCCCCCTTTCGCCATCGACACGGAGCGCTTCCACTTCCGCACACGCCGGCAGGAACTAAATTCGGTCGAAGGAGGTATGCATCCCTTCCGCTGGAGTTGGAGATGGATTGCTAACGTCTGCAAGGCACTCGCGCCAACCTGAACTACTTGGACCAGCTGGCGAAGTTCCACAAGCAGCACGGCATGAGCCTCACCCGCTTTCCCAGCGTGGACAAGAGGCCGCTGGACCTCTTCAAGCTCAAAAAGGCCGTCGAAACACGGGGAGGCTTCGAGCGTGTGTGCAAGCAAAAGAAATGGGCCGAGATTGGTCGAGATCTCGGCTACAGCGGCAAAATCATGTCTTCGCTGTCAACGTCGCTGAAGAACTCCTATCAGAAATGGCTTCACCCGTACGAAGAGTACTTGAGGGTGGTCAAGCCGGGAGTGCAGCAGATGCTGGAGTATGAGAATGGCGGCCCATACACGCCGTCACCCGCGCCTTCGCCGAGGAAAAAATCGGCACATGGAACCCCCGCTGGTCATCTCGAGTCGCCTGCCATGACGGCCACTGCGTTGCTGAACGCTTCCATGGACGGCGAGGCTGCACCGACACCCCCTCCCGAGCTTCCTCGACCTGTCGTCTCGCATGGGTTCACGCCTGTCAATGCAGGCGGCTTTACCGCGGTTAACGCCCAACCACCGCAACCGCCTCCGTCCGCCGTCTCTACGCCAATCCCGAACTCGTTCGCAGCAGTCAACACCCCCAACAGCTTCCATCACCAGGCAGACTCTCGCACGTCCACACCGCTCCGAAATGGCAGCCCTATGCTGTCAGCGCACAACACACCAGATCTGCGACCGTCAGCCGTGAGTCTCACGCCGCTCTCGAATGGGCAGGCTTTCAATCATCTTAAGCGAACCCTATCCCAGGACTCCGAGGCTGGCATGAGCGAAGAGGCAGATGCGGCAAATGGCCGACGCAGTAAGCGGCTAAAGAAAGGTAGGTGCATCCCGGGCATGCAGACTTGCTGCAGCCTTTTCCCATCTGTCGTCGGAACAGGGTTGCGCTGTAGCGTATCCCTGTCTGGTCCAGGCACGGCCTGATCGGGCGACATTTCCATGATTGGTGGACAACCCTGACTAATGCCAACACTTGCAGATGCGGTGCCCACAGTAGCGGGCTCTCACATGACCCAGCCTCGTCAATCGACCCCCGGTCGACCTTCGAGCAATCCGCGCGTGCGCGCAGCCGATGAGCGTCCTGGCGATGTAAGTAGTCTTTTCGCCAAGTCGCAACGATCCGGCCGAGTATGCTATGCTGATTCTTTCTCTCAGCGCTGCGAAACATGCGGTACAGAGGATGATCCGTCGAACATCTTGCTTTGCGACAGTTGCGACGCTGGCTACCATGGCTATTGCCTTGACCCACAGATCAAGGGCGTACCCGAATACGATTGGCATTGCCCAAAGTGTCTTGTCGGGACGGGCGAATTTGGGTTTCAGGAGGGCGGCATATACTCCCTCAAGCAGTTCCAGGACCGGGCGCATACCTTCAAACAAGGCCACTTTTCCAAAAAGACGGCATTCGATCCCGTCACAAACGCTGCGAAGCCCGTAACCGAGGACGATGTCGAGCGCGAGTTCTGGAGGCTGGTTGAAAGCATCACCGAAACCGTCGAAGTGGAGTATGGCGCCGATGTCCACTCCACCACACATGGAAGCGGGTTCCCGACCATCGAGCGCAACCCTACCGACCCGTATTCAGCCGACCCGTGGAATCTCAATATCATGCCATATGCCGCCGAGAGTCTCTTTCGACATATCAAGTCGGACATCTCCGGAATGACTGTTCCCTGGTTGTATGTCGGCATGGTGTTCTCGACCTTTTGCTGGCACAATGAGGACCACTATACGTATTCTGCGAACTACCAGCACTTCGGCGCTACGAAGACGTGGTACGGCATTCCCGGCGAAGACGCTGAGAAGTTTGAGCAAGCCATGCGCGATGCGGTGCCAGAGCTCTTCGAAACACAGCCCGACTTGCTCTTCCAGCTCGTTACCTTGCTGACTCCGGAACAGCTTCAAAAGGCCGGTGTCAGGGTGTACGCACTTGACCAGCGTGCTGGTGAATATGTCATCACCTTTCCACAAGCTTACCATGCCGGGTTCAATCATGGATTCAATTTCAACGAGGCCGTCAATTTCGCTCCGTCCGACTGGGAGCCTTTTGGTGAAACGGGCGTCCAACGCCTCCAGGATTACCGCCGCCAGCCGTGCTTCTCTCACGATGAATTACTACTTGCGGCTGCGTCACGGAAGGATACGACCATCAAGACTGCAAAATGGTTAGCTCCCGCGCTGGAGCGAATGCGCGACAAAGAATTCCAAGTCCGCGCGGATTTCTTAGAGAGGCACAAAGCAGCACAGGAACACGCCTGCAAGATTGATGGCACAGGCAAAGCGTGCGAAATTGATTTTTTGGTAGACGACACGGACATGCACGAAGATGAACTCATTTGCAGCTTTTGCAAGGCGTACGGCTATCTCTCGCGCTATTACTGCGCCAACGCCAAAAAGATCTTTTGTTTACGCCACGCCGGATGGTACGAATGCTGCGCCGGTAGCTCAGAGAGTCACCGATATGGGGGTGCCCGCGGTGAACACACACTCATCCATCGCATGTCGAACGATGTGCTTTCCACGACGGTACAAAAAATTGTCGACAAGGCAGGACTACCGGAAGCTTGGGAAGCAAAGCTCAATTTTACTCTCGAGGAAGGCCCCAAACCCCAGCTCAAGGTGTTACGGTCGCTGCTGCACGAAGGCGAGAAGATCGATTGGGGGTTGACCGGACTAGCGGATCTGAAAGAGTTTGTGGAAAAGTGTTCAGAAGTGGCGGAAGAAGCCTTGACCTACACCACCCGCAAACAGCAAGCGCGACGTAAGAATGAACGTACAGCCGGTCGTGGTAGAGGAGCAGCCAGCAAATCTGCGGCAGCTGCAGCTGCCGCAGAGGTGGACGAGAAGGACCGAGAGTTTCGAAAAGTCGAGAACCTAAGAAATCTTCTCTCTACAGCCAACAACCTGGGTTTCGAAAGCCCGGAAATATTCTCACTTCGTGAGCGGTATGACAGCATTGCAGAATTCCGGGAGAAGGTACGCGCAGCCTTGCAAAGTTCGCCTGCGCAGCAAAGCATTTCCAGACTCGATGAGCTTTTGGAGGAGGGCAAAGTTTTCAATGTTGACCTTCCGGAACTCGACTCACTCGACAAAGTCGTTCAGCAACTCAAATGGCTCAAATCAGCAGAAGACTTTAGGATGAAGCAGTCGTCTTTGCAAGATGTTGTGGCTCTCATCGGACAAGGCATCGAATTTGGCATGCCGGAGACACATCCGGAGATCCATTTCTTGCAAGAGAAGAAGATCCAGGGTGAGTTGTGGGAAGCTAAAGCCAAGGAGTTGATGTCGGTCGAAAACGTGCACTATCAGCAACTTGATGCCCTGTCCAAGCAAGCTTCGACGATTCCTGTCACGCCCGATACGTTGGCCGCTGTTGACGCCATTCTGAAGAAGCAACGTGACGCTCAAGAGCTCATAATGTCTCTTTATGAGCGCAGCAAGGACCAAGAATTCACCAAGCGGCCAAAATACATGGAGGTCAGAAATGCCATGGAGGCTTTGAGCGCACTCAACAGCAAGCCTGCTGGGACGATAGATCTCGAAAAGGAGCAGAAACGTCACGAGGACTGGATGCGACGCGGTAAGAAGTTGTTTGGCAAGGCGAATGCCCCTCTTCACATCCTGCACGCACATATGAAGCAGGTCGACGAACGCAACCGGTCTTGTTTCGATCTTACGGACCAACCTAGGATGCCTGTCGAGCCTTCTTCCAGAGCAAATTCCGAGGCGTCGGATGCTGACAATATCGATGGCACTGGATCGAGCCGAGATCTCTTCTGCATTTGTCGTAAACCGGAAGCCGGCATGATGATTGAGTGCGAGCTTTGTCACGAATGGTGAGTTTGGACGG
This sequence comes from Corynespora olivacea, assembly GCA_019202945.1. Lineage (NCBI taxonomy): Eukaryota > Fungi > Ascomycota > Dothideomycetes > Pleosporales > Corynesporascaceae > Corynespora > Corynespora olivacea. Next base: position 503,451 of record JAGQEM010000001.1, read on the forward strand.
TTGTCACATATTGACGAATGCTAACCTGGATAGGTACCACAGCAAGTGTTTGAAGATCGCGCGCGGCAAGATCAAGGAAGAAGACAAATACACTTGCCCCATATGTGATTATCGGATCAAAATCCCGCGCGATGCCACTCGACCCAAGCTGGAAGATCTACAGATTTGGCATGAGGAGATCAGCGTTCTACCATTCCGGCCCGAGGAAAAAGATACGCTCGAGTCCATCATCGGCGACGGCACAAAGTTCCGCGAATACGTCGCCCAACACATCAACCCTATCCTCTCCGCTCCGGAGGAACTCACCACTCAGCGTTTCTACCTACGAAAGCTCGAAGGGGCCGAGATTCTTCTTTCAGACGAGATCAACTTCTTCCGGCAAGAACTGCACAAGTGGGCACCGGTTGCACCGTTTCCTCCGCCCATTCTCAATGTATCGCTTTCGACTCGCAAGCCTCGCCCGACAAAGCAGCAAAAGTTGATGGCGCAGCTCGGTGTAAGCACGGCGGACGAACTTCCTGCTCACCTGCGTACAAAGACGCACCCATTCAAACAGCGCAAGTCCCTGGATCCAGCCAAGCCTCCGAGCCTGCAGCCCGCCCCTGAGCCTTCGCATACGCCTCCCGGCGAGCCACCGGTGATCCGCAAGAGCGGGTTTGCAGGTGAACAGGACTACTTCAACAACTCGCCGACGTTTGCCAGCAACGGGCCGCTCAACTTTGGCGCCAGCTCATCGGACATGCAGCAGCCGATCCAGCCGATAGACCCGGGACTCTTTGAAGGCCAAGGCCAAGGTCCTACCAGCCCCTTGCAAGACGTGTTCAAGAGCTCGGCAGGCAGTCAAGAGATGTTTGGCGAAGTTCTCGAGTCTGGCGGTGGCCAGGCCGAGGAAGCTCTCGCAGCCACCGAAGGAAACAGCTACATCGACTAGGCATCTTTTTAGCAACACCCGAAGGTTGCTCTTCATGACTCCCCTCTCTCCGTTGTATCCGGCCCTTGCATCTTTCCACCCTATCGGCGTTCGCGGTTGCTGGCTTCGATATCCCCCATTACGACTCTATACGATTCCAACTTTGCTACCTTCCTATCATATCATTCACGGCTTATCACATCCCCGGCTATCCATCCGGGTCTCTTCTGCATCCTGCATGTGTTGTTCTCTCTTCCCTTCCATAGATGGTATGGTCAAAAGTAGGCCTAGGCTGCTTCCACGGGGGTGTGGCCATGTGCCGAAGCTTCCACTGTACGTTATAGGCATGTTCATCTGTTTTGTTGCGCGGAAGGAACGATGTGGGTACGGTGTATGGTGTTATTCTCCTTCCGTGGAACTATGACGACCACGACGGCGGTGGCCGTTCAGTGGGTGTATGCTGCACAAGGGACGGGAGAGGGGGGGATTTCTGTGAACTGGGTATTTTGATAGTCGAGTGAATGGATAGTGCAGCACACCAAAACTTACATCTGCAATGCACAACTCTGCCCTGTTCAGTTTCCATCCGGCCTTGTGATGACTGCGGTGGACGTGCACGGGGGCGAGCGAGGGCGGACCTGCAGTTTTGGCACCAGCGGGCATCCGAGGACTTGGCGCGACGCATCTTTTTGGATTTCTTCCCGGCTCCGCTCCGCATCATCAGGTACGACGACTGCGCATCGGACGACTCCCATCGGCACAATGCTTCCTGGTAGAGGGCTACGGCCCCATCAATTCGCTCCTTTGGCGCGGAAACCGTCTTTGTTGGTACGCCAGGCTGGCGGCAGACAGGTGTGCATATCCCCCTCCTCCTCCTCCTCCTCCTCCCCAAAGCTTCGTGATGCTGCACACATTCGCAGTTGCATGTTCGGTAGCAGACCTGATTGGCATTTCATCCGTTCATGGTGGAAGGGAGCTGACGATGGAATTCTAGTTCTCCTCTGTCCCGCGCAAGAGCGCCCTTTCCACCCTCCCATGCCGAACGAGCCCTCTCCGGTCGACCAGCTGGCGTGCAGGCGCGGCACTCAGGCCAAATGGTAAGATGGATGCTGCGTCTGTGAGATACGGGAGTTGGTATGCGCCGTGGAGCTGGGGGCAATCGAGTGCGCCGGCTGATGCAACTCCTCCTACCACCTTGTCCGCCGCCGACCAATTCGTCCCCGAGCCCGCCGTTACAACCGCCACACCCGAAATCGCACCGGCCGGTATAGACAGGGCTGCAGCCGTAAACTCGTCGGAAGTCACCAGTGTGGAGGAGCTGCTTGGTTTGGACCCCACGCCGGCGGTCGATACCACACCGTTCGTAGACGTCGGCGATCCGATTTCATATTGGGGGAACTTGAAGGACCTGGGTCTCGACTACGGCTGGGGCACCACGACCTTCTTCGAGAACTTGATGGAGCTGTCGTACCTCCACTTGGGATTGGGATGGGTCGGATCCATCGCCGCATCGGCCATCGCGCTGCGCTTTATCCTCTTCTTCGGTTTCCAGGTCCGAGGTTCAGACTCCATGGCCAAGATGGCGGCTATGAAGCCGGTTTTGCAGCCGTTGATGGAGCAGCTGGAAGAGGCGAAACGGAGAGGCGATGACAACAGGGCGGAGATGATCAAATTGAAGCAGCAGAGTATCCTGAAGGAGGTTGGTGGCGACATGTTCAAGAACCTGGGTACGCCGATTGCTGGAATGGTGACGGGATTTGGCGCGTTCAGGTGCTTGAGGGGCATGAGCGACCTGCCCGTCCCAGGGATGAGCACCGAGTCGTTCCTGTGGATCAAGGATTTGACTGTCGCGGATCCGACGTATGCGCTTCCGTTGTTGACGGGTGGGCTGATGTACGCTGTGATCAGGGTACGTTCTCAGACCGCTCCACCCTCTACCGCAGAAGACGAGCATGAGCTAACGTACAACTCCAGTCGGGCGGCGAAACGGGCATGAACAACGAAGCCACCATAACCAGCTTGCAGAAGCAGATGCAGGTCGTCCTCCCCATTATGATGGCCTTTTTCACCACCTTGCAACCCGCTGCTGTGCAAATCTACTTCTTCCTTTCCTCCTTCATGGCCGGCGGTACTGCCCACCTGCTCAAGAATGACGCCGTGCGTCGCTTCTTGAGGATCCGCCTCCTCCCCTCCAAAAAGAGCAACGAGTTGTTCGACAAAGTGGTGAAGGGAGAGGTCAGCCTCGACGCCATCAAGACTCCCAGCGGGAAGATCCGATACCAAGCCCCAGCATCCACATCGCCGTCCCCCTCAGGCTCACGCCCTTCAGCGGCGGGACCATCAAGTAAGCCACCCACCTCCACCACGGGCGGCGGCCGCGGAGGTGTCGGAACCCTCAAACCCGGCATCCGCCTCCCCGCGCACATCTCCCCTCTCTCCGCATCCTTCCAGACAGCACAGACTAAGACGAAGGGGAAGGCGTTCGATCTCGATCCACAAGACGACTATGATGCCGGCATGCCTCAGGGCGGCGTGGGAAGGAAGCTGCAGTGGGTCAGGAGGCATTATAGCGTCTCCAAGGGGTGGAGCTGGATCAAGAAGAAGATGGCTATGGATCAGAGGGATGAGGATGTGCGAGAGTTGGAGCGGAAGAGGATGAAGCAGAAGGAGGCCAGCAGGAAGTATGAGGAGGCGAGGAAACAGAGGTTGTCGGGCTGATGGATGGAGACGGGGCGATTCGTGTATGATAGATGGGGAGGGATCGGATGGGAGAGGTTCGTTTCTTGTGTTGATACATCTGTACGTGGGTGGGTGGAAGGTGTTTCCTGAGTTGATACATCTCCACGTGGGTCGAAGGTGTATCCTGTACCAATACTCCCGAACCGAAGTGGCTGCCCGTTGAACTTGGATATGTAGTTATAGCATAGAATTGGAGTTTTTTTTTTTGGAATCGCTTGCTTGCCCGTCCCTCAAACGCCGTCCGTGTGTGTACAGTACAGATGCAGATATCGATGGATATATGTTCCTCGCATTCCCCTGCCTTGCATGACCTACGTTCCCGCTGAACGAGCTTACTCCAACGACGTGTAGGCGTCCATTTCCCTCCCGCTCCTCCGCCTCCGCTCGACGGGATCGGCGCGCATTTCGACCCCAGGACCTACGCGGCGAGAGTCGGACCGGTGATTTGGAAATATCTACATCACGCACGCACGCACACGCACACGTCAGCCTGCACGTCCCGACGACAAGAGGAATCGATGCCCGACCCACCTTGGTGCCAGACCAGCCCAACCGAAAGGCAACCTCGTTGGCGACCAATTCGCCGAAGCCCAGCATGAGACCGTTGACGAAGGGCAGCACCAGGTTGATGGCGGCGCCTCTCACCAGGCCCCAGAGCGTGGGCGGCTTGTAGAGGATCAGCGGCGAGGACGAGGTCGAGGGTGGTGAGGGCGAGGGCGAGGGCGAGAGCTCGCGCGCGTTGCTGTCGTAGTTTTCGCTGTCCGAGGGGATCGTTATGCCTGAGCTGCCCAGGTCGTGGGGGGCCGGGGAGGGGGAGGGCTCGGCCATGGTGGGATTGGGCTGGGGGGAGGGTGATGGGGTTGGGGGTGGGATTGGGGGTGGTTTTGCGGTGAAGCGCAGATGGAGATGGTTCGGTACCCCACGGTGGGTCGGGTTGTGGTTGGCCGGTCGGTCGGTTGGTCGGCTGGTTGGTTGGTTGGTTTGGTCGGTGACGGCTGCAGCTATGGGGGTTTGAAGCTGCTGGGACTTCTCGGGCGGCGGGGGAGGAGGGTTGGCGGAGCTTTGTCCCGCGGGCGCTGCAGGTCTGGAGTCGAGGTTGAGTGAGGCTCTGGGAGATGGCCGCGGTGCCAAGGAAGGGGTATCGGAGCTTCGATGCCAGACGGGATGGGATGGGCGATGTTTTGGGTTTTTCCTATTTTTACCTTGCCGGGGACGACATGCGGAGAGGAATAATGCAGAGGTGCTCGATATGGCGTTGAGAATGCAAGGGAGCTGCGAGGACGGAAGGTGCCATTGGTGCCGCGGTGAGAGAGGGAAGGAACGTGTGGTCGGCCAATCAGCAGGCAGTGACATCAACGTCGGCGGGAAAGAGCTTCCTGGCTGCCCGCCCACCCCGCAGGCAGCTCTTGGAAGGTACTACCCCCCCAGGCCACGAGACTCTCGCCCCACTCTATACACTCACTGCCTTGTCCATTGCGCTTGCGTTGCGCTACCTGCCATGGCTTCAGCCCCCCCTGCCAACCAGGACGCCCTCATTGCTGAGCTCTCGAGCTTGACCGGCCTAGCTCCGACACAGGTAAGAGAATAGAATCCCGTGGAAGCCCCTGCGGCATTTCTTACCAACACCCTCCTCCAGGCGGAACAGTTCTTAAACGCCGGCAACTGGGATATTCAGACCGCTGCTGCCCTCTACTTCGACGAGCAGGCGCCTGAAGCCGGAGACGCACCGGACGCAGACGACATGGCCGACGACGAGCCCCAGAACCCCACCCCCAACCCGCCGCAACAGCAGCAGCAGCAGCCAGGTGGCGGACGCACCCTCGCAGGCGACTATGTTCCCCCGAGCGAGCCTTCTTCTTCTTCTTCTTCATCACGACAGCCGGCGCGTCGACAGCCGCAGCGGGGCTTGAGGACGCTGGGTGACCTGCAGCAGTCTTCGGCCGGGAGTGGCCATGGGCACAGTCACGGTGACGACGACGACGACGATGACGACCCGGACTATCAGGACGACGAGAACCAGGACTTCTTCGCTGGAGGCGAGAAGTCTGGCCTCGCGGTGCAGAATCCAAACCAGCCCAGCTCGCGCGACCACATCAACAACATCATACGGCGTGCGCGACAGTAGGTCTGCCGTGGCATTTTGCGTCGCCATGCACGCTGACGGACTGCAGGAATGTTCCCCGGCCCGGTGGTGACGATGACGACCAACCCGCCGCCTCGCGCTTCCGCGGCACGGGCATGACGCTGGGCGGCGACGATGCACCCTCGCGCACCATCCCCGACCCGACCGCCAGCATCCCGCCGCCCGCGCTGCGTGCATCGCGCGAGCTACACCTCTGGCGCGATGGCTTCTCCGTCGACGACGGCCCTCTCTTCCGCTACGACGACCCCAGCAATGCCCGTACACTCGAGATGATCAACACGGGCCACGCCCCGCTGCACATCCTGAATGTCCAGCAGGGACAGGAGGTCGACGTCCAGGTACATGCGCACAAGGACGAAGACTACGTTCAGCCGAAGAAGAAGTACGTTCCCTTCTCGGGCGCCGGTCAGCGCCTCGGCAGTCCCACCGCCGGAGGCAGCCCTTTCACCCCGCCGCCCGCCGTGGCTGCGACCTCGGGTACGGCGCAAGCTTCGTCCTCCACGGATACCCCTGCTGCTATCAACGTCGACCCTTCCGCCCCGACCGTGACTCTCCGCATCCAGCTCGGGGATGGCTCGCGGCTCACCTCGCGCTTCAACGTCACACATACTGTGGGCGATGTGTATGGCTTCGTGGACCGCGCGAGCACAGCCGGCACGGGCCGAGCATACGTGCTCGCTACGACGTTCCCTACCAGGGAGCTGACCGACAAGGCGGCAGTTATCGGCGACGTTGACAATCTCAAGCGCGGAGGTAATGTGGTACAAAAGTGGACATAGAGGGGCACATGCATGTGTGTGGTGCTTATTGGTGCGGCGTCGAGCTTCTGGAAGGGCATGGCTGCCTCAGCTGCGAGCAGAGCGTTTGACGCTTGATGATGGGGCTGCCACAACGTTTGGCCCGGACTTTTGGCAACGCGTGGAAGGGATGGTCCGGCGAGAGACTGAAAGTGGTCTCAAACTTTGGGCAATAAACCCCATGGGTACATGGATGCGGTATAATTATCCCATACCTGGAATAGATCAACTGCTTTGCACGCACAGCATGTCTTGCGACTTCTTGCAGATGCCCCTCGCTGCTGTTGCATGTGCTGCATGTATGTACCGATCTTTGGCTCCCGCTGTCGTGATATGTCTCGTGCCGCTGTTTGGCGGGCGAGTGTCTTGCGTGAAGGGATGACGCTTGCAACGGACGTGCCTGGCGGATGATGGCGATTATTTTTCCGCCGGTATAGATATACATGTGCACTTGGCAAGGAAGGTGATGACTCGGATAATCGCAGTTTCTCCCAAAGTCGATGCATCAACCTGAGAACCCACATCGCATCGCATCGCATCCCATCCCATCCCATCCCATCCCATTCCGTCTGTCGCGGAACTTGAGACAATACTTGATATTGTATAACGATCGTCTTCTCAAAGCTTGATTTCGCAGCCCCTCCCCCCGCGCGGGTATATGAAGCTTCCTGGATGGATGCGTCGTTTCGATGGAGCGCATGAACGTCGCCTGTGGAGACTGCGGTGGAGATGACTGTCATCATGTACATGTCTATCTATGTGCATCGTTGTACTCGTCACATGCATATATAGCCTCAACGCGGAGTCGCGGGGGGTAGATAATCCATTGCGGGCCAAGTAATCACTCCCTGCTGGCCTGGCCCACCACGGCCATGTCAACACGAAGGAAGGAAATCACGGCGTGCCTGATATCCATCATCGTATCTGCAAAGGCAGTGAGTGCACCACCCGCCCGCCCGCCGCCCACACCGCACACAGACACACAGACACACACAAACACACACACACACGAAGGAAAGTATCGATTCGAAATCGCCGTCGACGGTCGTTGCTGCCGTACGTCATTGGCGGGTGACTAATATAGCTGTGGGTCGCTGCGTTACACCCATCGCTTCAAACCCGCGCGTCGACGGCTGGGAACCCCTTCTACGAAACACCCGTTGCAAGTCGCAGAATGCGGTCCGCTGGACAGGACGTGGGATGGGCATGAGGTACGCGTAAGAGGGCAGGTGGGTCTGTGCGTGTGTGTGTGTGTGTGTGTGTCTGTCTGTCTCTCTCTCTGTGTGTGTGTGTGTGTGTGTGTGTCCCGATTGATTGTAGATTCCGATTTGCGAATGAGAGGATGAGGCGCAGTGCGTGCAGCTGTGTGTTAGAGAATGGGCGAGATGAGGTGAGAGACGATAGGCGTACCGATTTAGTTCGCTCCGTCTGACATCACGGCGTACACAGTGTGTATCATCTTGGGAGATCACTTTTTCTCATGTGCTGGGATTGCTGTTTTACACTCCTTTTCATCTTTTCATCTTCTTCTTCTCGCTGCTGCTTTGCCGTCTTTTTCCTTCAACTTGTTCGACACTCAAAGGTTGTGGTTTCGGTCTTTTTAGTGGAGTGCTGCTATAGCTGTTTCACGCTGTTCTGCTATTGCACGGCGGCTCCATTGTCTTTCTTCACAGCACTTACAGGCTCCTTTGACTGGGGCGGCGGCGCTTGCGTCCATCTCTCTCTCTCTCCCTCTCCCTCTCTCTCTTTCTCGTCACTCTTTTCTTTGCTGTTCTTTTCCCTTGCGATTTGAGGTGCTATTTTCTTTCCATCCTTCATTTGTTTCACTGCGATTTCACCATCTATTCTTGGACGCGTGGGAGAGATTGCCTTGTGTCACTCTTTTGTATCTTGGACCGCCGAATAGATTGGGGACTTTGGGTATCGACATCGTGCCGGGTGTGGGCATTGGAAGGAATAGCGGAGAGGTGGAAGAAGAGAAGGACTATATTTTCTAGCAGCTAGCACTGCACACACGACTACCCACCATGCTGGCGAGATCACCCAAGAAGCTCGCATTCCTCTCCTTCTTCACCTTGGTTTTCCTCGTCGCGGTATGGCACCAAAGTCCTTGGGCCACCCGCAACGTATACGAACAATTGCCTGTCTTTAGCGGAACGAAACAGCAGCCCATACCGAATGGCGATACACCGCCGCCTCCTGCAACCGGTGGGCGGATAGGGTCGGGATCGCAAGATGTGTTGAATGAGCAGGCCGGGGACAGTTTTCCTTGGAAAACGGGTCCGGCGAAGTCGAAACCGAGTTTGGACTTTGCGCCATCGCGGCCGAGCAATTTGAGGGAGTACATGAAGGACATGTTGAACTGGCCTAGACCCAGTTGGAGTGGGCATTGGCCACCTTTCGGGGACTACTTGAACACCGAGTACGATCCAAATCGGTGGGAGAACTTCGATCTGTGAGTATGGAATGGGTGGAGGTGGTTTGACCACGTGGTGAGCTAATTCGCATCAGGGACGAACGGCCGTACACCTCTGGTCATCACAAGCTGAACAAGACGGTCGCGGAGAACCCGGTAGCTTACAAACCGTTTCCGGAATACAATTCGAATGAGTGGAAGAAAATGTGGAAGGGCGAGTTCGTGGCGTGCGAAGGCCCGAGGGGTGTCAATCTGAATGTCAGTACCGACGACGAAGTGCAGGTGTATGAGGGCGTACCAGCAGGATTTCCCAAGGAGTTCGTAGGGGGCTATGACATCGTGGGGCTGGATAACAACGTCTGCTTCGATCGTTATTCGCGGTACGGTCCGTATGGCTTTGGCGACGAAGAGTTCCCCGAGGATGTTAAAAATTGGAAGGCGCCAGAGACGGTGCCGCAATGGAACAAAGTGCGATGGGGACAACTCCAAAACGAATGCCTGGAGCGCAACCGGAAGCGGTATCGACCTGGAGCGAGATCGCCAACGGTGAAGACAACGAGTACCGCTCTTCCAGACCCAGAGTCTGTTTCCTCGGCTTTTGCGACCCCAATGGATACCGCGAGGGGAAACATGGAGAATCGCAACACGAACAAACCAAAGTACCACCACCGTACGGCGGTTCTCATCCGGGCTTGGACTGGCTACCAATACGAGGAAAACGACATTACCGCTATCCGCGCCATGGTCTCCGAGCTCTCGCTCCAGTCCGGTGGCGAATACCAAGTCTTCCTCTACGTGCACGTCAAGGACCGCAACCTCAAAATCTTCGAAAACCCCGCCCTCTACCGACAGATCATTGAACAAAACGTGCCAGTAGAACTCCGTGACATCACCATTCTCTGGTCCGAATCCATCTTTCCGTCCTGGTACCCCAAAGTCGGTGACTGGCAAGTCTACTGGCAGCAATTCATGTGCCTGCAGTACTTCAGCCTCACCCACCCGGAATTCGACTATGTTTGGAATTGGGAGACGGATGCTCGGTACACAGGCCATCACTACCACTTCTTCGAGAAGATCAGCGAGTTTGCCGACAAGCAGCCCCGCAAGCTCCTCTGGGAACGAAACAAGCGCTACTACATGCCCAGCGTCCACGGCAGCTACGAAGAGTTTGTCGAGTCGACGCACAGAGACGTCCTGAACGCCTCCGCGCACTCGCTCATCCCACCTCCCGTCTGGGGCCCGCGACCCTACAAGAAGGCGCACCCGCCGCAGAAGCCCCTCGGCCCAACCCCACCCACCTCCTTCGACGAAGACAACTTCCAATGGGGCGTCAACGAGCCTGCCGACTTCATCACCCTCCTCCCCATGTGGGACCCACGCAACACGTCCTGGTCCTACAAGGACAAGATCTGGAACTACCTGCCCAACGTCCGACCCATCTTCTCGGCCCAGGACGGCCAAGCGGACTGGTTCACCCACCCCGGCTTCGTGGAAATCGAGCGACGCGTCTTCATCAACACGGTGGTGCGCTTCAGCAAACGCATGCTCCAGGCCATGCACGAGGAAAACCTCGTGGGCCGCAGCATGCAGGCCGAAATGTGGGCCGCCACCGTCGCCCTCCAGCACGGCCTCAAGGCCGTGTACGCGCCCCACCCCATCTTCAACGACCGCCAGTGGCCGGCGCCGTACGCCGAAGGCATCTTCGACGCCTCGTCGACCGTAAACGACATCACGGGCGGGCCCATCGACAATGTCCAGGGCGGATGGACCGAACAGGCGGACTCCCCGTACAACCATGACAGGGAGTACAACTTCCAGGGCTGGAGCTGGTACTATGCGAGCAAGTTCCCGCGCACGCTGTACAGGAGGTGGTTGAACTGGCCGATTATCGTGCAGCCTTGGGGCGAGAAGGAGAGTGTCGATGGGGGGCCTGGGGCGGATGGGGGGACGGAGGAGAAGAGGATGTGCATCCCCGGGATGCTGTTGCATCCTGTCAAGAGGATGGAGAGGGCGAAGGTGCAGCCTTGATTTCTGATTTGTTGAAGCTGGTTTTGTTGCGGATGAAGGTGTGGGTGGAAATCCACGCGGGGGAGAGGGGGGGGGGGGGGGTTGGTATCGAGTTCGTTCGGGCGTATGGCGGAGTCAACGTGGTTGACTTGCAGAGAGAGAGATGAGAGAAAGGGAGACGGATAGCCATTGTGAGAAGAGTTCCCAAGACCGGAAGACGAAGCGAAGGGGACGATAAAATTTACACATGGCGATGGCCGCGTACATTACACGGTTGACGGGCGGGTTTTACGTAGACGATAAACCTCGCATAACGGGAGAAGAACAAGCAAGGAAGGTCGGCGCCGAGGCGTTACCAAGGGAAACAATCTAGCCTGTTGGATTAAAAGTGTCGTATTTGTAGTAATAGATGCAGATTTGTATATAGATGGTCATCATACACCTGGTGGGGCATGCAGATAGGGAAGGGCCTCGCTTCAAGGCGGCTTTTGTTCATACGTACCCAAATCGCCACGGTTTCTGGACGCCGTGATGGTCAAGTGCGGCGATTGGTTCTTGCGTTTTCATCGATGTCGGGGGGGGGGGGGGGCGGGCTTTATCGGTGGCGGGTCTATCCGACCTGAGAGGGAAGCTGAAGTCTCCTTCGCATAATTGTATATACACACGCACGCATGTTCAGCGTCGACGTCCCCAGGCGCCATGTACCCTTGTAACCATCCCCATCCGTTCGCGTTTCCCGCTCATGATCCGCAACCGTCCTCAAGCAGCTGCATTCCCTCCTCCCCGTCCCCCACTCGTTCTCCGTGTGAACCTTCCCGGCCCAATCTTCCCTGCCCCGACGAGTCACACCCCGCCTTTTTGGCATTAGCAAGTCCCGAACCCATAACATTGCACCCGAATCACGCATCGTCAACTACAGTATCAGCGGCCGAACAACGCTCCGAAGAGCAAAACTGTGAGGTGGTAGGTAGGGATATGGGTGGGACGGTGGATGATGTTGATTGGGTGAGATGGTATGTCGATGAGGGGGGAGGCAAATGGGAAGGAAGGGGGTGGGGATGTTGCAGGGGGGGGTGGGAATGATAACGGTCATGATGATGGGCATGATCAGGGAGTCTCTGTGCCGTGAAGGAATATCAGGTGGTAGATAGTGATGAAATTAGGCAACGATACCACGTGCCATGGATACGGGAATTAGAAAATAGTATTCGTGGTGGTAGCATTGGATATCTTTGCAAGGCTCAACCTTGCAGATTGACTTCATTGTAGGTTCTTTTCGGGCTTTGGAGAGTGTCGTCAGCCTTGGGTCGCTCGAAAAGATCGTACATTCCATCATCACTCCCAAAGCATCGGTCGTCTACCGGCCGAAAACAGATTCTCGACTCTGGAGAGCTGGCAAAGGTGGCCCCATGCTGCGTTCCGACTGTACCCCTGTCCTGCAGCATCTTTGAAGCGGCTTTGGGGTGGAGATTGACTTTGCTGCGACGATAGCACGTCTCCTCTGCACTTCTGCACGGTTATTTTTTGATCCATGCACACTGCATGTAGTGTTCCACTTCGACCGTGGGTGAACTGAAGCGTTTGGAGACTTGGCGTTTCCCAGTCGGATCAGGTTGGTCTTTCCAGTGACATTGCAAGATACGGGGAATTGTTCTCGTGGTCTCCATATGCAAGCGCTTGCAGCAACGGAAGGCAAGTGTGACAAGTTCTCCAGCTGTCAAGATCTTGCGGTTGAGCGAGAGTCGAACACCGTTGCAGTTTTGCTTCCGCTCCAATACACTCCGAAGTAGTCGTCATCTGGGGGCTGAGGGAGTGGAGGAGTGGAGCGAAGAACGTGGCCGCTAGGACCCTCATGCTGGGAGTCGACTGATAGTGGCCGGCAGAGTCATCGGGTCGAACTATCGACTCTGAGAGTGGTGCCCGATTGATTGGAACAGTCCGCGAAACGTTTTCGTGCCATTTCCCCCCCAATCCATAGGCGGGTGATGCAGGGTGGCAAGCCAGAAAGCTGTATACGTGAGGGCACACAGACGACTGCTGGAGGAGGCGAAGTTGCAGCCTCTTTGCATGGATATCCACCTTCGCGCCTGGGAGCTGTGATTACATAGCACGAGACCTCCGATGGGACTGATTCGAGAGCTCGTCTGGTCCCGTGTCCGAGATCAGATACCGCGCAATGGGACCTCTTCACATGCCAACATCGACACCCTATGATGGGTTTACCGGGCGTATTCGTTACCACAACGGGAGTCTCGCAGCACATGCGGAAAGCGCTAGTTGGCGGTGATAGGCATCATTGACGGTAGAAATGGCTTCGACCAGGCTCTTTGCTCGCTATCGGCATAGACGATGGTCGAGGGCCAGAGTTGAGGCATCCGGATTCAGGTGGGGGTCGTTTGCCGCGGAAGGAGCCAGAGCTGCGGGTGGGAAGTGGCCAATGTGTGCCTCGAGGTTTGAGTTGAGGCCTCGCATCGCTGGACAGGACAACACGTTTCGAGGTGACAGGGGGGAGGCGACGAAGGCAAGACTGTACCATAGTTTGTTCAAAGAGGGTGAGTGCGATGGGATACGCGGACAGGCCAGCTGCTCTCGTGCACCGTTTAAGAAGCGTCGCCGGCCTCAGTCACGGCCTCGATTCCTCAGCTTCAGGCGACTTTCCATTCCCATCCATCGCGGAGAGGTAGAAGTTGGAATCATCTTTGCTTGCATTCCTCCAGGTTGGTGTCCTTGGCAGGCTGAAGGAGACGGGACTGACCTGAACAGGCCACAACGAGCCAAGCCCCCAAGCCCCGAACGAAGCCGAGATCGGGCGGGTCGGATCTGATAACGCCGCCGTCCATCTGATAACACAGCATCCTACCTCTGCCCACCAGCGTCATGTTTGGGACACTTCACGATCGCGGCAATGCGACGTCGCCGACTCCTTCGCCCTTCTCGGAAATCCGCTCGCCGTTCGACCGCCGCCCCTCCAGCCCTCGAGGTACGTTTGCTCCCGCCATCTGCACAGCTCTTTTTTTTTCTTCCTCTTCTTCTCCTCGGTACCTGGTGCCATTGTACCACGGCCCGCCCAGCCAGCCAACCGAAGCTGCGGCCGCCGTAACTTTGCCCCCCAATTCCCCGCCATTGACCGTTCCATTGTTCCCTGCGTCGTGCGTGCGCCGCTGTGCCTTTCTTTCGATAGAGCCCGCAACGCAGAGTGCCCCGCACTCGGCCCTGCGTCTGCACCTGCACCTGCACCTGCATTGGCATCAAAATCTGTGCCCGCGGCTGACATGGCGCGCAGCAATTGTACCTCTTACCAGCTGTACCTCCGGCCTCAACCTGCGAGGCTCGATTGCCACGGCGTCCTCACCGGCCAACACGACACTGCTGGCCTCTCCCATCGGAGCTGGTCCCACGAGCTCCAACTATGTGATCCCGCCGCGACCGAAGCCTGGCCGCAAGCCGGCCACGGACGAGCCGGCGTCCAAGCGCAAGGCTCAGAACCGCGAGTCGCAGCGTGCCTTCCGCGCCAGGAAGGCCGCCAAGCTCAGCGAGATGCAAGCCCAGGTCGAGAGTGTCGAGTTCAGGCACCGGGAGGAGATGAACCTCAAGCTGGATGAGATACACCAGCTCAGTCAGAGGATCCTGAAGGCGGAAGTAGAGCTCGCGGAACAGCGCAAGGTCTGCGAAGCGGCGGCTAAGGACCGCGAGTACTGGAAGAACCGTGACGAGCAGGCCCAGCGTCGGATACGCAGCCTGGAGAAGCACTTGAGGGACTCGGACTATCCCCTCGATACCTTCGCCGAGACGCAGCCTCAGCCTGTTCTCTTCCAGACGCCGTTTCCAAATTCTCGCCAGGAGTCTCCCGCTCGTGGCTCGGTTTCCTCCCTTGGTGGCTACCAAACCCCGAGGATGGTCGGAGGCTGCGCCCAGTGCGGAGCGAACGGAGAGTGCGCCTGTGTTGCAGAGCATCTGGTGTCGCCCATGCACCCCATGGCCGCCGTACCTCTCCTCCGCCCATCTGCTCGTGGCTCGGTGTCACCCGTCAAGGCTCCTTCGTTCCAGTCTCCTGCCAACCCCTACGCCGACCAGGAGATCGACATCACCTCGCAGTGGATGGCAAGGCGTGGCTTACCAGCTCAACAGGCTCGAAATCCTTCATCTCAGTTCCTACCCGAAGCCGACGAGACTCAGAACTGTGGCTTCTGCACCGACGTGACCAATTGCCTGTGCAGAGACCCGTCGTTGCAGTTCCAAAACACCATGCGCAGCGGATTCGATTCGAACCCATCCTCCTCTTCCGACGGCAGGAGGATGGCTCCAAGGCCACCCGCCAATGCGCCGGGCTCCTGTCCTGATTGTCAAGCCAACCCAAATCAAAAGGCATGGTGCCAGAGAGTTGCCAGATTGAGGAATGCTGAAGATAGCTTCTCGTATTCCAGCTCGTCGCGCAACTCCAGCATCGGTAGTGCCATGGAGACCATGGAGCCACACATCCCCGATGCTTCCATGTCGGCACTGGGCGAGGGATCCATCGGGTGCAGCGAAGCATACAGGTTGTTCGAGGGACGCTATTCCATGGACCAAAACAACATGGATTGGATCATCAATCTCAAGGCCCTTCCCAGCATTGCAAGGCGTGACACCGCTACGCAGGCAGCCGGAAAGTACAGCGCTCTGGAGCTGGACACGGCTGGTGTCATTGCCACCCTCGGAAACACTATGCAGCCACTACAGGAACGTGTCACGGATGCGCCCAATGGCCACATTGTCCGTGCCGCGCAAATGCGACAGATGAGCACATATACACCCAGTACGAGCATCGGCTCGCCATTGCCCATCTCGTCCATCATGAACACCACGGACACTTCTCCAAGGAGGTGGGGATGAATTCGGGGGCCTTTTCGTCCTCTGACAGTTCGTCTCGCCAATGGCTTGGTGTATTACTATGGACCAAGTCGGTACACCCCTCCTGACCTTGAAGGAATGGTCGGCTGATGATGAACGTCTCTCCTTTTGGTATCAATACCCGGTAGGCTTTTTCTTTTTTCGCATGGAATCGTTCATATGCATGGGTTTGGTTGTGGTATGAAAAGACCTATGATACACTGTCCGTATTCGGTCACGAGCCGTTGCAGGTCGTCGTTTTGTGGCGAGCTTACGATATACTCGAAAGCCCATGGCGGTGAGCCTCGTTCAAACTCACACCACCCCCACAACGACTTGATTCCCACCATTCCCAACCTGCATGAACTCTTGTTGCTTTTATCGCCTATCTGTCACTTCTTCCCAGCTTAGTAACTTTTTCCCAGCTCAGTAACTCTGAAATTTACACGCAGTGCCGACATCGCTCTTTGTTCTTCTCGCCTGCCCATTCGCATCGTGTTCGCTCTCGTAACTGGCTGGAAGTTGCCCCACTAACCTGATAATCACGCCATCTCCGAAAAATCTCCCGCCCATACGCAACTCATCTGTTCGCATAACGAAGATGTTGACAAGATTCTGTCGGTAGAACCCCTCTCTGGTTGGTGCATGTCATCCTAGTACCCACGTGGGAAACCGCCAGGCATGCCTACATGGTATAATCGTCGTGTTCCTGAAGCCTGGGCCATGTATATCTGCTTACTTCGATGTCTTGTAAACGTAGCCCATATCCATCTCGAACAAGAAATAAAAAATCTCCTGAATGAGTTGCGAACCCTACGTAAAATTTCCCAGAAAGCTTTGCAAAACGAGCAGGGCGAGTGGGTTTGGCGAGAATGAAGTAGACCAAGACAACCGATCACGCCCAAGCTGATGAAACTGCCATCGTGGTATGATGGATGGTGTTGTTGGCACGTGAAGGTCCCCGCACACTTCCAAACTTGCATGAGCACCCCGACCACTTCCCGCAAAATTCCGACGACATCCATAGCTCTCTCGACCGACCGACATGATGGCACATTTCCAGCATTCACAAGCGATCGCAACGGAAGATGATTACTACTCACTAGCTTGAGCCGAATCAGGTGTTTACCTCGGCTGACGGCTACACTTCCCCACACGGACCCCAGACTCGGACGAAGACATGTAACGCAACGCGCCATACCGAGCTTCACATCTTGTAGATTCTGTTCTTCCTTCTGTTTTCATCCTATATCGAGGTACCCTTCCTATACAGTCTTGTCTACAGTCTTGTCTTTGACCATCAGCCACCATGCCGTTCAACACGCAGCTCACACGGGCGCTCGGCATCAAAGGTATCTATCCACCTCGTCACCAGACTTCCCAAAAACCTCATAGTGACTCTCCACAGTGCCCGTCGTCCAGGGAGGCATGCAGTGGGTGGGCTATGCCGAGCTTGCCTCTGCCGTCAGCAATGCAGGCGGTCTCGGTATCCTCACGGCTCTCACGCAACCCACGCCCGAAGACCTGCGCAAGGAAATCCGCCGCTGCCGAACCATGACCAAGAGCCCCTTCGGTGTGAACCTGACCCTCCTCCCCGCCATGGTGCCTCCCGACTATGGCGCATACGCCCAAGTCGTCATCGACGAAGGGATCAAGATCGTGGAGACGGCGGGGAATAGCCCTGGGCCGGTGATCAAGCAGTTAAAGGCCGTGGGCACAACCATCCTGCACAAGTGCACGACCATTAGACACGCGCAGTCCGCTATCAAGCTCGGCGTGGATTTTTTGTCCATCGATGGTTTCGAGTGCGCGGGACACGTTGGCGAGACAGACATTACAAACTTCATCCTGCTGAGCAGGGCGCGCCAGTCCCTCGATATACCGTTTATTGCGTCAGGAGGCTTCGCAGATGGTCAGGGTCTGGCTGCCGCGCTTGCGCTGGGTGCGTGTGGAATCAACATGGGAACGCGGTTCATGTGCACTATTGAGGCCCCGATCCACAACAACATCAAGCAAGCCATCGTCGACGCACAGGAAACAGACACCGAGCTCGTGCTCCGAAGGTGGAAAAACACGTCCCGGCTATTCGCCAACAAAGTCGCCAAGGCCGCCGTCAAGGTGGAGAAGGAGAGCACCACGGGCAAGTTCGAGGAGGTGGCCGAATATGTCAGCGGGAAGCGAGGAAGGCAGGTTTTCCTGAATGGCGACAAGGATTTTGGTGTAAGTAATCCGCGACTCATCATTTGTGACCCGGTTGCGTTGCTTCCGTTGCCATGGAGAGGGGATTGGCTAATATTATCAGGTATGGACTGCGGGCCAGGTCATCGGTCTCATCCACGACATCCCCACTTGCGAGGAGCTTTTAACCCGCATTGAGCGCGAAGCCTTCGAGACGATGGCGCAGAACCAGAGTCTCTATGTTGCCGAGGGTGATGAGCCAGTCTCTTCCACCGGCACAGTGGGTAAGAACACGAACAATCCTGCTGCAGAAGTATACGGCATCGGGAAGAGTAAGCTATAGGCACTGTGGGGATGTATTTCTACCATCGATATATTGATCTTTCCCGTGTTCTCCTTCCCTCAAGTCAGCTGGTCCGTCTCCTCAAATCAGAGCTCTCGCATTAACAAAACGTGGAGAGCACGAATGGCTTATTGCATATAAGACTACTTCAAGGTAAATTCAACCTGTTCCAAGTGACCCAGTAGGCGGAAATTTGCGCTTTCCTTGGTTCCCGGCATCACCTTTCCAGGGGACTGGGTTCATCGCCACCTCAACCACCCGACATACCACTTCGCACCACCTATAAAAGTCGGACAGTCCCCCTCCCCCATATTCTCTTTGCACCGAACTCGACAGAGAAAGTCGTGACAAGTCAAGACCATAGCACGAGAAGTACGACAGTACGTCAATATGAACATGACGTGCCTGTCTCGAAAGGCCTGGTATATCTGCCTCGCCAGTGAGTACTTCCATCCGAATTGACACACCGACTATCCATTAACCTTTGATAGTCGCAAGCACAGTCTTGCTGGGGGTTGTGGCCCACCCCACTCTCATCCCGACCGACGAGCACGCACTCAACACCACGAACCCGTATGGGCTTGATTCCCCCGTGACTGCAGCAACGAGCACTTCCACACCCATCATCACCGCCGCCGCCGCCGCCACACTGCACGCGCCCCCCTCCAAACGCAAGATCATTTGGGCCCTGCAAGCCTTGGACTTCGCCGTCTTCAACCGCTGCCAGAAGTCGCCACGCGGCCTAGATCGCTGCTTCGAAGACTTCGCGCCCTACAAGGCCGATATCATCCAGGCGATCGTTTACTGCGAGGGGGCCAAACACACAGACTTCAAGGAGTTCCTCTGCTTGGTGCTGCAGAACAAGCGTCTCAAGAAGAAGTACAATTACATTGCCAGGCTGAATTCGCCGAGGAAGCGGCCCGGGTATGTGGATTGGTGGGACAGCGGGCTCCCCAAAAATCTTCCGAAAATTTGGGAGCATTATTTCGACGGCGAGTAGTGTGCACAGGGGGTACGGTATATGGGATGGTCCTGTGCGAGAGAAGACAAACTTGGAGTCTGCAGATGTCTCCTGCTCGTACCGGGGCACTTGGGAGAATGTAAAGGAGTCAAGGTGTTGTTGTTTGTCAGATGAGGATACATGGAGCGTGGGTGTTTTGTGATGTTCCCTTTTCATAGAATAGTCTCGACGACATGGGCATCTGATTTCCTTCCTATCCCCCCTTCCACCCATTCGTTGGTTTGCTCGTTCGTTCATACATACAAGCCCCATGTACGCCTCTGCCGGATCGTCCAGAGTCCATCTAAGCAACGACAACGCCGCCAGGGAGTTCCTTCAGCCCTGTAACCAAAAATGTCAGCTATACAATTCGTCCTCAATCACCTCGATTCACCCTTCCCCCCCCCCCCTCTCTCTCTCTCTCTCTCTCTCTCACACACACAGTCGAGAAGGAGAAAATTAAGGAGGAAAACGTACAAGTACTCGTCCCGACATCTTCCTTGGCTTGCTGCGCCTTGGTACAAGCGATAGCATCCTTGCCAGCCTGGATCTTGAGAACCTGATCGCAGTACTCGGACCCGCATTTCGTGCCCAAGGCATCCATGCCGCGTTGAAGCGCATCACCTTCCCAACCGAAGAGGTAGTCACCATGGGCGCCGTAGCCGGTTCTGCCCTTTCCGTCAGAAGCGGAGACGGGTATTTTCAAGGAAAAAGTAGAGAGAGGGGTGGGTGCGGCTCACGGATCTCCAAACGAGTAAACGAGCGGTTGCTTCCCGTTAGCATAATACTTCGGATCGCTGAACGGCTTCGTATCGAACATGATCTCATACATGACCTGCGGGATCCGCACCGGGTGCGTCGTCGGACACTTGTCCCCCGCCAGCGCGCTGCCGCCCGGCGCATAGGCAACGTGGCTCCTGTGATCCGGACTGTCCGTGTTGTTTCCATCCCAGCACGAGGGGAAGATGATGGTCGCTCGGATGCCGCCTGGGCACGGCTTGGTGGGGAATTCCTGCGTGTCGGTCGAACTGCACGGCGCCCCGCTGCCGCCCATGATGGCCTCGCTTTCCTTGAGGCATCGGTGGCAGATGCCGGGGTACTTTGCGCTTTTGGTGCGCAGGGTAGGGTCGCCTGCGAGCATGCGGAAGCCGGGCTTCATCGCCGTGGTGGTTTTGGAGGAGCCGGAGAAGGGGCGCATGTAGTAGATTGTGAGACCGCCGTCTTGCTCGAGGAGGGTGCCGTTTTGGCGGCCGTTGGCCTTTTGCGGGACACGCTTGAAGGTGCCGTTTTCGGGCGATTGGAAGTAGATGCTGCGTATATCACGTTGGCATGGGGTGAAGGGAAAAGCTGGGCAGAGCGGTTGGGTACGTACCTGGCGGTCCAATAGTTGGATGTGTCTTCGGTGTAGATG
Source organism: Corynespora olivacea (assembly GCA_019202945.1). NCBI lineage: Eukaryota > Fungi > Ascomycota > Dothideomycetes > Pleosporales > Corynesporascaceae > Corynespora > Corynespora olivacea. The sequence goes on from JAGQEM010000001.1 coordinate 524,264, forward strand.
CAGGAGGTGCAGGTGGAGGTTTTGGGTGGGTCGATGGTATCGGGGTCCATCTAGATCAATATGTCGGTTGGGAACTTGGGGTTCTGTAAAAAGAGGGAGTGGTGGGGTGAAGTACGTACGGTGATGTTGAAGGAGTTTCCTCCCACGACTTGGTGTCTGGCGTTGCATGGTTAGGATGGTTTCGCGTCGAGTGTTCATCGAAATGGGAGCATACGTGTGGGGGGATGGAACCAAGCCCGGATTCACAAGCGGGTCAGTTCTTTCGACGACGAGCTGAGAGCATCCGAAGCGGATAAAGTCCGAGGCTCCCAAGTTCGTCTGCGCAAAGGCGGTCTGCACAAGGGCAGCGAGGGTGAGAGATTGCCAGAACATGGCTGCAGAGATTCCAAAGTCGAGTTCAACACAGACAAAGTTTCCGTTTTCCTCGATGATGAAGTCAACAAGGCCGTGAGGATTGCTTATATCGACGTGACAAGCCCGGGCCGTCACCAAGTCCCGACTATGGAGTGTGAAAAGGGAAAGGGGCATTTCCAATCGCCCTGCAACTGTAATAAAGACTGCTCTCGCTGCCGCTACTCTTGGTACCCATGAAGCCAATGGGTGTGAGGGGATGGAGGAAGCACTCTACTCTATATTGCGACGAGGCAAGCCCCCCACAACTGCCGAGCGAAGGCGGTTTCCATCAACGTCGGTATCATCAAGCCCGATCTCGAAGCAAGGAGATGGCATCTCACGGGACGTCTGGGCTGGTGGTGCAGCGTGGCGATGGAGGTGGTGTGTGCGGTCCACATTGGGGTACTGCAAGCGACTCATTGTTTTCCCTTATCGCTCGGGCCTTCTGTCTCGATTCCTCCTCCCTTCCAAGGAGAAGACTACGATGTGTGAATGTATTCGCTCCCTTGCGCACGTGACTCTCCAACGGCCCCGTGCAGCTCAACCTTCCGGCACGATGGCGTGATTGTACTATATAACCACTCGGGCATAATCACGTCGAAGGCGATAGGACAGCGTTGCTGCTATCTGCCATGCCCTCTGCCACGCCATCCGCCATGCTGAGCCTGCAGGCTGCCGTGGTGAAGAGAGCGCGGGGGGAGGAGGAGCATTAGTCATAGGGGACATGGACCTTCGGATATGCCCATCCGCGATCCGTGGAGGTGAAGGGATCGACGGCCACATGCCACTAGCGAGCGGCTTGCTCCAAGCTTGTGACGGCAGACGGTCTTCGTTGCGGCGACATGTCAGTGCGAGATATTGTGGAGGGGCGACACCGGCAGGTCTGCAGCGGCAGAGGGCCTGAGCATGCATTCTCTTGCCAGCGAGAGAGTCTTATCTCGGCCGTCCGGCGCGGAGCTCGCGATTGTCAGACCTAGCGCTTTCACGTGCGAGCCCCATTTCCATGTGAAAGCCATTCAGACGAGGCAGGCCGATCTGCCCCCAATCCACACGCATGTCACGTCAAATCGCACAGTCGACTCCCCCCGCCCAGGTCGTCACCGTTCCATCTCCACCCAACGCACCACCCAACGCACCACCAGCGACGCCATCGCGAACATGCCCGCCTACGTCTAGGAGGGCCTCTCCCAGCAAACACGCTTTTCCCGCTCGCTGCTGGCTGCTCCACAGATTCCCGCTGGGCACGTCACCGCAGCCAGGAGGGCGAGCAAAAAGATGCAGCAAGAACGCGAGCGCGAACAACCACCGCCAGCGCAATCGCACCCGCCGGCCTACACGCAGCATGACCCGCAGAGCCTGAATCTCCCGTCGGTGCCCACGCATACGCTGCCGTCACTGCGCAGCCTCGACCTGCCCGACGTCTCACACCACCAGCATCTCCAGCACCCCCAGCACCACCAGCACCAGCACCACCATCGCCATGTCTCGCGCGGCAGCGTCGAGCTCAGTCCCAAGGCGACGAGTGCGCAATGGGGGACGATGCCGCCGTTGACCTTCCCGCGCGTCCCGGAAGGCGAGGTCGGCAGCCCGATGGATACCTGCAGCGTGGCCAGCTGGAGCGACGACCGGCGGAGGGAGATGAGCGTCAGTGTAGATGATCCGGACGTGAGACTTGCTGCCGAGGCCCTGAGCGGCCTGGGCAATCCAGGTGGGTGCTCCCTCCACTTCCTTTGCGTTTGTCCCGTTTCATCTCCGTTTATTTATTGATGGATTGATTGGTTTTCTTTTTTCTTTTTTCCCTCCTTCCATCTGAAGTGGGACAGGAAGTCGTGGCTGCGTCATACCTTCCTGGTGGGGATGTATTGAGGAAGTCTCGACCGTCTGCTGATCGCCCCTGCTAGACTTCGCTCGCTCACCCACATCGCGCTCGATGACCCTCTCTGCCCGCTCCCCGACCGCAAATGCCTCTGAACCGGAGCCCCTTCTCAACCTGCTCACATCGGCCCACCCATGGCTCGGTGGCAGCATCAACGGGTCGATCTCTGCCTACAATACTACAAAGACGTACTCTCCGAGGCTATTCAAATACGGTGCCGAGCTTATCGAGCGCAACATCGGATCCCCCGTCGTCAACACGGTATCATCCGTCGGCAGGCGGACTGGTGTGGAAAAAAACCTCCGACGCTATCTGGGAGAAGTGCACCGACGGCCCAGCGACCTCGAGCAGGGCGACGCCGAGGTGGAGGGCCGCAAGAGGCAGCGCATCATGAGCCCCGCAGACGTGGACGCCATGGATATCGAAGAGAGCACCGTCTCCCCGCGGACCAGGGGCGATTCGCAATCCTCATACACGGAGTCACTCCCCGCGTACGATGACCACCGCTCGCCCAAGTACGAAGAGGCTGCCGTCGTGGTCGTCGACCCTGTAACCGGCAAGGAAGAGCAACCCTCGAGCTCCAACCAGGATCGTCGCGTGAACTGGTCCACGCAGCTCATCATGACGACATCCGGTCTGGGCGTTGCCCTTTCAGATGCTTCTCTCAAATCGCTCAAGATGTGTCTGAGCATTCTGCGCAGCGCGACCAAGCACATTGACAGCGTGATGCGAGCGCTCAGGCAGCTCCTCGAAGAGTACGAGACTGCGCTCCGCAACAATCGCCAATCGGATGGCGAAGCCTTCCACAACGAGAAAGTGTCCATGGATGTGACCATGACCGATTCGACCGGTGACGCTGAGAAGGACGAACAAGTCCGTCGTCTTGCCTCCCGTATGAAGTCGCTTTCAACGGATATTTGGAACACGCTGCAAACAGTCGTGCACCATGTCTCGCGCTACACGGGCGGTGCGCTTCCACAGAACGCGTCACAGGTCGTGCGCACACAACTTCTGTCCGTGCCGCAGCGATGGCAGTTGGCGAATCGCAGCGCCGCGGCTGAGCAGCAAGGTGAAGAGGTTCGGGGCACGAACCGCATGCTCAACTTTGCAAAAGAAGGCTTGGATATGATCGGACAGATCACCGCTGTCGTGGATGGCACCGTTCAAAGCGCCGAGAACTGGTTGGCCCGAATTGGCAGACGGCCTGCGCAGCAGCAGGAGAACGGAGAGCCGAGCTCGCAAGCGGAGAAGGCAGAGCTTCTGGGTGTGAAGCACTGAACCTGTTGATGGAGAAGAAGACATCATTAGCGTCGGAGCAAGTCATTATGGCGAAGGGGAGCGAAAGAAGACGCGAAAAGCAATCGAGGCGAAAGACGAAAAGCAAAAGGCGCGATGCAAAAGCTTGGTGGTGTTACCGGTGCGCCAACGTTGGTGAAACAAATCGTTCCCTTGTCCGGAGACAATTTCTCTTTTCTCATTTCGTTTGGATCCCGGGTGTGTGTGTACTGGTATTGGTTTGGAAGCGGATGGATAGAAGATATGTGGGCTCGTTCCCGTTCCTATTCTTGGTATATCCCCTTTTCTTTTGTCAAAATTTTCCTTTCAAGTCGTTTGATTGATTGATCGTAGAGCAGCACGGCGTTGGTTCTTTAGCGGTGGGGTGGGCGGTTCACACGTCTCTTACATACGATACGTATCTATTATACTAGTCCAGTCTGTCCCTTCGGTTCCGTACCACAGGTATGAAATGCCAATTTCCTATGCCTTAGCAGTGACGATCACAGCACTACAACACTCCACCTGTCCATTTGCACAGCCCAAATGCGTCCATCTGCACATGGGTCACGGCACCATCTGCAAGCTATACGATCGACTGCATGCATACATACCAGCGAGTACACCCCTCGAGGGAACGTTGCGGACAAGCCCCCATCTCGACCCGATGCGATCCAGCCAAGCCAAGCCCCATCGAGAAGGAAAATCGATCATCTCCGCGGCCTCGTGTTCCCCTACCCAAGCTCAGCCTGGCCTCAGCCGCCACCCAACCCCAACCCCGACCTGCTGCACACTCGCTCGGTTCCCTTCCGACCGGTTGCTGGCGCGCATCGCATCACCATGATTCCAGCACGCCGGCTCTGAGCTGGGATGACATGACATGGGGGGGGGGGGGTGCTTTTGGAACGGCCCGAATGGAATGATGGGAGCAGGAGCGGGGATTATTGTTGTGTTGGTGGTGATGTGACGTGGGTTGGTGGTTATCGTGCCACCACCGGTGAACTGGATGTGGATAGTGGTGGGGGGGGGGGGGGGTAAGTGAGGTAGGGGAAGGAAGAGGAGGGAGGTTAATGTCATGTATGTATGGATGTATGGATGCATGTATGTGCGGGAGTGATGGACTGGGGGAAACAGGGTTGCAAGAAACACTTGGCGATGGTGCTGCCGATGTATATTTAGATATGGATGGGTGGTGAGGTTACATTGCCGTCGAGAGACGGGACTGCAAGGTCCAGCTTGATGTGCGATGACATGTCTTTCGTTTGGGGGTGGCGGATACCGTGATTACAATGGTTGCAGCGGAGGAAGCGGGGGCTGGTTCGAAGCTGACCCATGTTGATCCTTTTCTGAATCCACCCTATTCATCATCCGAGCGATATATCGTGTGTCCTGGAGTCAGATGGACGGGATGTCGATTCTGCCTCGCGCGTGATCTCGTGACGACGTAGAGCTGTTGAAACGTCCTTCCTACTACGCGGTGCTGGTGTGCTGTGGAGCCACTCGCTCGGCGTGAGGGGTTTGGGAAAGTGGGGGGATGTGAAAGACGTCCATCTCCCGTTCTGAGGTGGCCGTTGCGTCGGCGAGGTCGTCGTAGGTGGGCTCGACACAGGTGAGGTTGGCTTTTGTTGCGGCGCCTGCGGTTGGAAGAAGGGGTGTACGTTGCTGCCTCCATACGGCGACGGTACCGAGACGATTTGAAAGGGTGAGAAACGGATCGGGGGTATCATCATGTGCATGGACGACTGTATGTTTTTGGCCAATGATGGAAGCGAGCAACTGAAGATGAAATGACTTCGCATGGAATGGAGACGGAGGAAAAGAGGGAGCAACTCCAGACGTAATATAAAGAAACATGGTACCTGAGCCGCCTCAAAACGGCGTATTCGCAAAGGCATGAGGCGCCGACGCTTCTCGTATTCCTTTTGGAGAGAGCTTCAGGTGGAAGATCGATGCCGGGATGTGTACCCGATTCGGCTAGCGCACCCGGCGCATCTATTCTTACCCAGCATCTCCAACATGTATGGAACGCCCTACGCAACGACACATGGTCGCGAGTATGCTTTCCAAAAAGGTACTTTGGAGATGGTGAACGCCAGGCCATGCTGCGGTTGCCTGGCGTTGCACTGCTCGGCAAGGCACCAAGGTGCACGTAGTCGTACGTATCGCAGAATCACTGGGGTGTCTTGTCGTGATAGGCGTTCACGGATGGTATACGCATGCTGTGCGAGCCTGGCGTCTGTGGAGTCGCGAGGTCGTGCTGTGTATATATATGAACTTTTGAATCGGCGCTGACTATGCAGGGCGGCGGCAGGGTGCACGTGATGCGCTGTAGGATGCGCCGATGATTCGTCATCAAGGAGCCCTAACGGAGCAATTATGCCCCGCAATGGAGTACCCAGGGTGACGATCTGTCGAAGCGACATGAAGTTTCTGTGTTCGTCCGATAAGCAATTTGAAGGGCCACGCACCATGGTGGTGCAAGGCAAATAGGAGGCGTGCGTGTCGACCGTGCTGACAAATGCGGAGTGCCAAAATGTCAGTACGTGGTATGAACAATCTCTTGGCAGCTTATTGCGGGAAACGGCCCAAGATCGTATACTACTGGATATGTAGGTGGTAGATATATCAGAAGGACGAATTTCCGCATCTTCAAAGGGGTTGCATGTGGTCAAAACGTTGCTTAGCAATCGGTGCGGAGTGTACGCAGACGCGATGTGGGGATGCCTCGGGTGGAAGATGGGCTCCGAGATGCGGCCGCCGCGGTGATGTTGTTGCTGTGGATCGTCCGCAGAGCAGGCGGATGAAAGGGGATGCTTGCGCCTGGAGAGCGTCGCCCTTCCCACGCCCTTCTCACGCCCTTCTCTGGTGGCCTGGGCCTGTATACTAGTATCCACCAATCTGGCTCACCCTGAGTCACTCCACACCGCCCGAGTCCCAACCTGCATCAGGACCCGGCGTTGCGATAGCGGGTAGGTGTTGGCCGCATCGAGGCAAGCGTATCTGGCATCTGGCATGTGGATCTGCTAGGGCCTGGCTATCACCTCTTAAACCCGAGCGTGTTTCTAATATTTCTTCGGTTGTCGGAGGAACTCTTGTCCTGCTCTGTCCTTTTCATTGTCCCCAAGCAAGCACCTGTTCGGTCGTTTGTCGTCGCTCTTTCATTCCCATACACGTCCTGTCGCCGTGGTCGTGGGCAGGCAGCGCGAAGTCATGGACAAGACCGATGCTTCATCCGGCAACTCGACTGCTCGTGAGGACACTGAAGGACCCACGTACGCAGCAATCCGTTCCCCGGGCCGCCACACCAAGAACGACAACGGGAGTATAACAACCATCATCGACTCCGCCGAAAGCACGGCGGCGCACACCCCGGAGAAGAGCAATGCCCATTCCAGCGGCGGCGTGGACATTTCGCGCGCCGAGGCCGACTTCGCGGAGCTCAACCGCGCACTGTCGAGGACCAGCCACTTGAGCCGCGTCCAATCCCGTCGAAGCCACAAAGGCGGAGCCGCCCCCGACGTGGAGAAGGCTGCGGATGACTCCTCCGCATCCGAAGAGCCATTTGACCTGCAGACGGTGCTGAGAGGCAACCGCGATGAAGAGGAGAGCGCAGGCATCAAGTCGAAGCGCATCGGCGTGTCGTTCGACGGACTGACGGTGAGCGGAATTGGCGGCGTCAAGAACTACGTCAAGACTTTCCCCGACGCCTTTGTCTCGTTCTTCAATTTCTATGAGACCGCCGTATCCCTGTTGGGGCTGGGGAAGAAGGGCCGCGAGTTCGACATTTTGAAGGACTTCAAGGGCGTGGTCAACCCGGGTGAGATGGTTCTGGTTCTCGGCCGTCCCGGAAGCGGCTGCACCACGTTTCTCAAGGTCATCTCGAACCAGCGGTACGGCTACACAAAGGTGGACGGCAACGTGCTGTACGGTCCGTTCGAGAGCGACTTCTTCGAGAAGCGTTATCGTGGAGAAGCCGTGTACTGCGAGGAAGACGAGAACCACCATCCCACGCTCACCGTCGGCCAGACCCTGGACTTTGCCCTCGAGACCAAGATCCCCGGCAAGCGCCCGGCCGGATTGTCGCGTCAGGATTTCAAGGAGCGTGTCATCAACTTGATGCTGAAGATGTTCAACATCGAGCACACGCGGAACACAATCGTCGGCAACCCGTTCGTTCGCGGTGTTTCCGGAGGAGAGCGCAAGCGTGTCTCCATCGCAGAGACCATGATCACAGGCGCATCCGTCATATCCTGGGACAACTCTACCCGTGGTCTCGATGCTTCCACGGCCGTCGACTACGCCCGTTCACTCCGCGTCTTGACGAACATCTACAAGACCACCACCTTCGTTTCGCTGTACCAAGCCTCGGAGAGCATTTACAAGTGCTTCGATAAAGTGTTGGTCATCGACAGTGGGAGACAAGCCTACTTCGGTCCCGCCGAGGAGGCTCGCGCCTACTTTGAGGGGCTCGGATTCCTCGAGAAGCCGCGTCAAACCACCCCCGACTACCTCACCGGATGCACGGATCCTTTCGAGCGCGAGTACAAAGCCGGAAGAAGTGAAAGGGACGTTCCCAGCTCCCCAGAAGCTCTCGCTCAGGCTTTCCAGAACTCCGAGATCGCAGCCCGCAACAATGCTGAGATGACCGAATATCACGCTCGCATGGTCGAAGAGAAGCACGTTTATGATGAATTTGAGATCGCCGTTTCGGAAAGCAAGCGCCACGCACCCAAGAAGTCCGTCTACAGCATCCCATTCTACCTTCAACTCTGGGCTCTTGCTCGGCGCCAATTCCTGCTCAAGTGGCAGGATAAGTTCGGTCTTACCGTCTCCTGGTTCACTTCTCTCGTCATCGCCATCGTCATTGGTACTGTCTGGCTCGACATTCCGAAGACTTCTGCCGGCGCATTCACTCGCGGTGGTGTTCTGTTCATCTCTCTTCTGTTCAACGCTTTCCAGGCTTTCTCCGAACTCGCATCGACCATGTTGGGGCGACCCATCATCAACAAACATCGCGCATTCACCTTCCATCGACCATCGGCACTCTGGATAGCACAGATCGGAGTTGATTTGTTGTTCTCAAGCGTCCAAATCCTTGCCTTCAGTATCATCGTGTATTTCATGACAGACCTCATGCGGGACGCTGGAGCCTTTTTCATCTTCGTTCTCATGATCATCACCGGGTACCTGGCTATGACGCTGTTCTTCCGAACCGTCGGCTGCCTCTGTCCCGACTTTGATGTTGCCATCCGTCTGGCGGCTACCATCATCACATTGTTCGTCTTGACTTCTGGTTACTTGATCCAATGGCAATCCGAACAAGTCTGGCTTCGATGGATCTTCTACATCAACGCTCTTGGCCTCGCCTTCTCAGCCTTGATGATGAACGAGTTCAGACACCTTGACCTGACCTGTGAGGGGGCATCTCTCATCCCTTCCGGGCCTGGCTACAACGATATCAACGCCCAAATCTGCACACTCCCAGGCAGTACCGCAGGCTCAACCACCGTCTCTGGAACCGAGTACCTCCAGCTCGCTTTCAGTTACGCCACCAAGGATCTCTGGAGGAATTGGGGTATCATTGTCGTTCTCATCGTCGCCTTCTTATGCGCCAATGCCTTCCTCGGCGAATTCGTCAAGTGGGGCGCCGGTGGCCGTACCGTTACGTTCTTCGTGAAGGAAGACAAGGAGCTGGAGGGTCTCAACGAGAAGCTCCGCGAGAAGCGCGACAAGCGGAACCGTAAAGAGGAAGACACCGATGCTAGCTCTGGCTTGAAGATCACGTCCAAGGCAGTTCTGACCTGGGAAGATCTCTGCTACGATGTCCCAGTTCCGTCCGGTCAGCTACGTTTGCTCAACAACATTTTTGGATATGTCAAGCCAGGCCAACTTACCGCGCTCATGGGTGCGTCTGGCGCAGGGAAGACGACTTTGCTCGATGTGCTCGCCGCGCGCAAGAACGTTGGTGTCATCTCAGGCGACAAACTTGTCGACGGAAAGCCTCCAGGAATTGCCTTCCAGCGTGGTACTGCTTACGCTGAGCAACTGGACGTTCATGAGCCAGCCACCACCGTTCGTGAGGCTCTCCGCTTTTCGGCCGACCTTCGTCAGCCGTTCGAAACCCCTCAAGAGGAGAAGTACGCATACGTCGAGGAAGTCATTTCCCTTCTGGAGATGGAAGATATGGCAGACGCCATCATCGGCGACCCTGAAACCGGCCTTGCGGTTGAACAGCGTAAGCGTGTCACTATTGGCGTTGAGCTGGCTGCTAAACCTGAGCTGCTACTCTTCTTGGACGAACCCACCTCTGGTCTCGACTCGCAGAGCGCTTTCAACATCGTTCGTTTCCTACGAAAGCTGGCTGCCGCTGGACAGGCTATTCTGTGCACCATCCACCAACCGAACTCTGCCCTTTTCGAGAATTTCGATCGCCTGTTGCTACTCCAGCGCGGTGGCCAATGTGTCTACTTCGGCGACATCGGCAAAGACGCCCATGTACTCCTCGACTATTTCCACCGCCACGGTGCCGACTGTCCTCCGGCTGCCAACCCTGCCGAATGGATGCTTGACGCCATAGGTGCCGGTTCCACTCCTCGCATTGGGAAGCGCGACTGGGCAGATGTGTGGTCCGACTCGGACGAATTCGCCAAAGTCAAGCAAGACATCGTCCGCTCCAAGGAGGTCCGAATCGCAGAAGTTGGCTCCGTCGATGCCGTCGTCCAAAAGGAGTATGCCACACCGCTATGGCATCAGATCAAGCTCGTCAACAGGCGCATGAATCTTTCCTTCTGGCGCACACCGAACTACGGCTTCACACGTCTCTTCAACCACGTCATCATCGCCCTCCTCACTGGACTCATGTACTTGCAACTCGACGACTCGCGTTCCTCCCTGCAATACCGCGTCTTCATCATCTTCCAGGTCACTGTCCTGCCCGCCTTGATTCTCGCCCAAGTGGAACCCAAGTACGCCATCGCCCGCATGATCTCATACCGCGAGCAAATGTCCAAAGCCTACAAGACGTTCCCCTTCGCCTTGTCCATAGTGATTGCAGAGATGCCCTACAGTATCATCTGTGCTGTCGGCTTTTTCCTGCCCATCTACTACATCCCCGGTCTCAATCCGGAATCCTCGCGCGCGGGCTATCAATTCTTCATCGTGTTGATTACGGAGATTTTCTCCGTCACGCTCGGTCAGGCGATTGCTGCACTTACACCCTCGCCGTTCATCTCGTCGCTGGTGAACCCATTCATCATCATCATATTTGCGCTGTTCTGCGGCGTGACGATTCCCAAGCCGCAGATTCCTAAATTCTGGAGGGTCTGGCTGTACCAGTTGGATCCCTTTACCAGGTTGATCGGAGGCATGATTGTTACCGAGCTGCATGAGCGGCCGGTGCAGTGTACACCCGCTGAATTCAATTCATTCCAGGCACCCAAAGGTACGTTTTCCCCTCTCATGATTGCATTCACCCTGGAACCTATGTTGATCAGAAACGAACAGGGCAAGACTGCGGCACATACATGTCCTCCTTCTTCGCCAACGGCGCCCCCGGCTATCTCCTCAACAACGCCACCGACATGTGCCAGTACTGCGCTTACAAGGTCGGCGATGAGTTCTACACCCCGCTTGGATATGAGTTTGAGTCTAGGTGGAGGGATCTGGGCATCTTCGCGGCGTTTATCGGATCGAACTTGGTTATTTTGTTCCTGGCAGTAAGCTACACTCACCTCGTGCACACGCTTTACAGCACTTTTACTAATGTTTGAAACAGGCCCGTTTCCTCAACTTCAACAGACGGTGAACAATCACCACGTCTACCCTGTATTCACATACTGCATATCACTGTTTGTCACGACGCCAACACTGCACCACGAACGGCATACTGTTGCCTTGTCACTTGGGCCACCAAGGCCCAGCGCACACCCGCGCCGCGTGAGCTTGTCTACCCAAAGCTCTGCGCCATTTCCCGTTTTCTCTATCAAAAGTCTCCTTTTGTGTTCGTCTAGACTGTACTTCGAGCCTCTGTCAGCGACTTCAAGCGTGCGAGCGGATTGGCATTGGCCAGCTATAGATGGGGCGAGTTGCCCGTTGCAAGTAATCATCCGGGCGGAGTTTGTCATTAGATAGATGGCGCCTTGCTTTCGCAAACCTTTCATCATCATCGTCGTCGTCATCATCACCCTACGCACGTAGATAATATTCCGTTTCTTGTATCCTACTTGATATTGACCATGCATTATAAAAGTGTTTCTATCCCATCCGCCCATGAAACGATGTCAACATCTTTATCCCAAGGCGTCGAGGTGGGTGTCAAACAAACGAACGTAGGTAGCCGTGCACTTCCACGCGCGTCGACCGCAACTGGAAAACTAGAGGCTTCGACAGCCAAGGCACGAGTGACTACCAGCGCATTCAAGCGCGCCCTTCCAGCAAAAGAAAAATGCCAGCAGATACGCCGGCGAACCATTCATTCGGAGCCCGCGACCATGGAAGAACAGGCGAGAGGATCCATGTCCCTTTTCCGCGCCCACAGTCACGAACAAGCACGCGCGTATCCGATGTTTCTTTCCGGTCTCGACATGTTTCTACGCACGCTTGCTTCCACCTTCACGAGCCGTGCTGCATGCATTGTCTACCTCCTTCACCACCTTTCTACAGGAAGGAGACTCTTTCTTCGATGAAGGCGGAATCCGATGTCACGCTTGTTGTCCTCTGCTTCTTCTTCTTCTTCTTCTTCTTCTTCTTCTTCTCCCTACATCTCCACCACCACCACCACCGCATCCTCTTCTTTTGATATAAATTGATTTGCACGTTACTCAACCGACACCTGTTACCGATCAGGCCAGACGCAACCCAGACACCATGGTCCCGACGTCTGAAGTCCCTTCCCACCCCCCGCCATCCGCACACCTGCCGCACACCTACCGCCCCGCAGGAAACCTCTTCACACCACCGAGCTACCTCCCCCTCGCCCACTCGCCGCACCACCACCACCACCACATCCTCCGTCCCGACGCGGTGGGCGCGCGCTGGGGCACCGGCGCTGGCATGGCGTCGAGCGTGGGCGCGGTAGAGTTTCCCGAGTGGAGTTTTGCGATGCGGGGAGTGCTGTTTGCCGGGTTGGGGGTGGGTGTGCTGTGGTGTGTAATTGTGAGGTTAATGAATCCGAGGCCGGGGACGTCGTCGTCCCCTTCTTTTCCTTCTTCCAGGGGCGAGAGGAGCGACGGGAAAGCAGGGGAAAAAGGCAAGGAGATGGGCGGCGAGAAGAAGACGAAGAAGAAGAAGAAGAAGAAAACGACGAAATACGCACATCTGCCGTCCCCACTGCACGACACAATCGGACACGGCGAAGGAACAACAACGGCGGAAAGCATGGAGATGGGTGACATCGGTATCGCGGTGACGACGGCAACGCCGCGGCGACGACCCGCACTCCTCCCACCGCACCATGCACACCCGCGGCACACGGGCCCCCGTTCCGCCATCCGACACCGCCCTCGCACCTCCACGCCGCCAATCATCCGCATGACATCGAAGGCCGAAGAGGACGACGATTCAGCCTCATCGCCGGAAAACCCGTACCTCCCGCGCGTCTCTCAGACAATACTTCGCCCCCGTTCGAGCACCGAATACCTGACCGCCCACACGAGGTTCTTCCATTCGCAGCCGCGGCCGTCACCGCCAGACCCACCATTCACGGCCTCCGACGTCGACGATCTCGAGGCACAGACCACCACCTTTTCCTCGGTGCATGCGCACCGCAGGGCGAAAAGCAAAAGTCGTGTCGACCGGGGTTCCGAGCTGGATGGGTTGGGAGCGCCGAATGGCGGGGACGCGACGAGGAAGCGGTGGAGTGGCGCGAATTTACTGGATGCAGTCGATGGTGCTGTGACGTGGGGGGTTGATAAGATGGTGCGGTGGACAGAGGAAGGGATGGGAGAAGACGGGCTATTGTTACCGTTGAAGGAGAAGGCAAAAGTGGGGTAGTCAAAAGGAGAGAGAAACGGACTGGGGGGTCAGGGGGAAGGATACCTCGTTCCTTCCCGGTGTATCAATGCCACGATTGCCACGCCTGGATGTGGGAGAGTTCGGGATGTGTGATACGTGAAGTGAATTTGCTACATACCCAGACAAGACCAGACAATCAAACGACTCCTATAGACACCGACCGTGACAAAAGTGAGCTGTCGTGTGATGTGATGCTGCCATAAAGAAGACTCCATTGCCACACACACCAATGGGTGACGTCCGTGCCCTCCAATGTGATCTGCGATGTGTCGACGCCCTTCTCATATACCATAAACGTTCGTATTGAGCTTGTGAAGGACAGCACAGATCCTGTCGGATGCATCTAGACGTACTGGCTGAGCCATCGGATGCCCTCGCCGTACCCTATCGCCCCGTCAGTCTCCGTCTCGTCTCATGTGCACGGCCATCTGCATGTATCGGACTCACCTTGGCGCATGACCACACTGCACATGAACACCTCGATCGGCCGAATGCCCTCCAGCGGCACCTTGCCCTTGCCCGTCGTCTGGTACAGACCCAAGCTCGCCCTCAGCTGATCCTCGGAGATGGCGTCGGGGTGATCGATCTTGTTGCCGAGAATGACGAACGGCGTAGAGGCCAGCTCCTCCATGGCGAGCAGGGCGTCGAGCTCGGCCTTGGACTCGATGAGGCGCTCGTGGTCCTTTGCGTCGACGAGGAAGACGATGCCGGAGACTTCGGGGAAGTAGTCGCGCCAGAGACGGCGGGCTTGCGCGTGGCCGCCGAGATCGAAGGTCGTGAACTTTACGTTCCCTATCGAGAGTTCTTCCGAGGTGGGGTGGAGGGCTGGTACGAGGTGTCAGCGGGATAGGGACGGTTGATTGGGGAGGGGAGGAGGCAGAGGGCGGCCTACTGGGTTGGAGGACGGCGACTCGGTCACTACAGATCCCGCGCGTCAGCTCGTGTGCGAAACAGGGTGGTTGGTGGGGGGCGCTGTTCCCTACTTCTTCAACATGTGCAAAAGCGTCGTCTTGCCCGCATTGTCGAGGCCGAGGAACTGCATCCGTCCATCAGCGCTCGCTCCATTGATCGCCACGCCCGCCACCACCTACCAGCAGTTTCGCGTGCTTGTTGGCCAGGCCCAAAGAGGCCAGAATGTCCCACACTAGTCATGAAATATCAATACCGGCATCGACGACGTGCAAGGGTTGCGATCGAGGGTCGGGTGCTTACACCTGGCGGGGTGGTCAGTTGGCTCCATGGCTGTGGAGAGCGGCGGGCGTGGGCTTCCGTGGAGGAGGGCACATACCAGTTGACGATCCACATGTTGCTTGGCTTGATTGCTGCGTGAGAGGGGGCGAGAGGGTAGGGCGGTGGGTGTGGGTGTGGGTAGAGTGCGAAATGTGCAGGACTCGCTGCTCTGGGTCGGAGGTCGGCGTTGGAACGATAATGATAATGCTGGCCAGATTGGTATGACTAAGCGAGCGGTTTGCCAATCACGCCTCACGCCTCACGCCTCGCACACCTGTCCAGCCCAACGTCACATACCGGATGAGCAATATCATGAATGGAAGTGATGACTTGAAACGTTCACGATGGGGACTGCCAAAGGCGAGCTGGTAATTAAAGGACGTTGTAAATCATCCCCCCCCCACGCGATATGCATGCCGGTGCTTTTGTGACCAAAAAAACATGAAGTGGTATCTTCCTCCCGTCAACGCCAATTCAATCCAACGCTGTCGTTCCCGTGCCCAAGGTTACGCCTGCAGACCCAGGTCCGTCTCCAATATAATCTGCACCACGCCCGAGCGGTTGCTCGCTATCAACCTGTCGGCCAGTACTTCGCCCACCTTCTCGACCAATCGGTCCCTCTGCCCTTCGAGGTGGGCGACACCGTTTGCCCTCGTGGGTCGGATTGCCCTCGCCATGTCATCCAGCCCCAAGAGGATCTCGGCCACCACCCTGTCGACCTCGTGTTTCTTCGACTCATCGGCCAGCGCCTCCTTCAACGCCTCGTCGTAGATCTTGAGGTTCGGAAGGACAAGCATTCTGGTGCCTTCGACCTTGGCGATGAGCCGTAGGGTGCGCAATGCGCCAAAGTGGGTACCCAGCGGCTTGTACGGGTCCAGGAACGACTTGAGACAGATCCTCGAGACCCGCGTCTTGAGATTGTGATTCGAGGTCGAGTATTTCCTGCACATCTTCTGCAGCAGAGACGCGGCCATTTCCCGGATCTGGAAATGGTCCTGCTGATTGGGCCTGTGGCCGTTGACTCCGTTGCCGTTGAGCGTCTCCGACGAGGCATGCGAAGGGGCCGATTGCGGCGGTGGACCCAGGTATTTGCCGGTGCAACACGTCAGCACCGGAGGCACCATGTAGGTTATGTACGGGGCCAGATATATGGAAGGGTTCGCCAGCAGCTTCTCCGTGGCCAGCAGCATGGAGCGTAGCACGAAGATGTTCTTCATGTTGTGCGTCACCTTCTCGGCGATGAACGTAAGCAGGTACGTGACCAGCTGGTGGATGCCCGGATCGGTCTGGATGGAGGCGAGGGCGGCGTTCTGCCATTCGGGGTTGGTCTCGTCGAGCAGGGCGCTGGACAGTTTGGCAAACAGTTCCTGCGACTCCTTGGACAGGACGTGCTTCACAAGCGGCTTGACGTTGGTGTTGTCCAGGCCGTTGGCTTGGGCGATGTGCGGGTTCGCGTTGGGGCCCTTGGGGAGCAGATCTTGGTGATTGCTCGCGGTCGGGTTCTGGGGGATGGAGGGTTGCACGCCCTCCACGGCGAGCCAGTGAGCTGTGCGCGTCAGTCGGGGGGGCATCCAGACATGCTCCTCGACGGGGCGAGCCTACCGGTAAAGGTGATTTCCCGGGGCACCTTGGGCAGGGGAGCATTGATCAGCTTCTCAAAGTCGACCTCCTCATCCTCGACGTAGTAGAGCGGCTGGCCAGGCCCGAGCGAGGCCTCGCCAAAGCGGAGCGGACGGGTGGACTCGTAGCCGTACAGGGGCTCCACATTCAATATCCTCAAGGCGTGCGAGATGTCGTGGGTGCTGAGCGTCGTCCGCTTGCTGTGGCGCATGAACTTGAGCGCCTCCTCCAGCACCTGGGCCAGGCGATAGTCGACGTCTCGCGCCAGCTCTTCCACCACATTGTCGGCCAGCGACACCAGGCCCACCGACTCGGCGACATCGCGCACGTTGTCCGGGTTCCATACCGACCCCATGGCGAGCAAGTGGGTCGTGATGGGAGGAGGTTGGCGCGTTCAGGGCCGGTGCAATAAGTGAAGCGGGAGGGAGGGAGGCAGGCGGATGGCTTACCTGGGCGGATAGGGATCTGGCGTGCAACGATTGCGGTAGTGCAGGTGATGCAGGTGATGCAGACGGCAGGGCGAGAAACAGCCCTATGTGGATTTCGGCGGTCGATAGGGCAGACAGCGCCCCGATTCCGGTAGCCGGTAGAACAGGAATCGTCCCCGCTGCAGTGAATGCAATCGCGCGACGGCACGGCGTGTATGTACAATACTGTTGAATTGGAGTGGGTTGGAGTGGATTTGTATTGTATTGTATTGTATTGTATTGTATTGTATTGTGGGCGAAGCTCCGAGGCAGTCGCGATCCTACTGGATCGGGGGCCTTGGCAGAGTGTGACCCGCGCCCGCGCCCGTGCCCGTTCCGCTGTCCCCTCCCCGTCCCCCGTCCCCCTCGTCAACCTCTGCTGAACGTTCCCTCGTCAACCTCAGCTGAACGTTCCCTCGTCAACCTCACCTGAACGCCCCCTCCCCCTTGACGGCGTGCTAATCGTCAGACACACCGATGAACCAATCAGTCAATCAGTCAATCATGAATCAATGACGAGGACATGGCTACGGTGGCCTGTTTGCTTGCGTGCTTGCGTGTTTGCGTGCTGGCTTTGCTGGCTTTGCTGGTTTGCTTGCTGGCTCGGTCGCCAATTGTAGGCAAACATGGCTCGGCCACTTCGTCACCTCACCGATCTGCCCCCTCGCCGTCCTGGTTGTTTGACTTTGACCGTGATATGTATCTGTCCTGCTGCTCCCCCCTCCCATTGCCGTCTGATCGTCTCCACTCTGCCTGCAGCTCCGTGGCCTGGCCGCTGCAGCTCCACCCGGCCTGCCTTCGAATGGCTCCAGCAGGCCAGACCGCTTTTTGCCTTCGGCTTCCCACCATCGACCGACCCAGTCAACCGACTTCGGCTGCGGCAGTCTTCCCCGCTGGTGGCACATCAACTTTCCATGGCCTCGGCTCCCACCCGGCCGGACCGTCACATATCTCCCACCCTGCTTCTACCTTGTACGCATCACACATCACACATCACACCTTGCTCTTGCTCCCTGCTGACGAATTGCTTTTGCTCGTGAAGGCTAGGCCAATGCCAAAACCGCCCCTAAAAGGCTGCCTCTGTCTCCCCATTCCAACCGTTCCTCCCCCCATTGTGACACTGACACCATCTGCAATTCCTCCTCCCGTCTTTCCGGCCGGGCCGTTGCGACCCTGATTGCTTCTGCGAGCTGTACATCGTTTGCCAGCTGGCCCCTGTCAACGTATGGCCATGGTCTATTTAACGTCCGGCCATGGCACTGGTGGTGTTGTTTCTTCAGACCATCACTCTTCCTCCACCCACCCCGCAAGTCCCGCATTTCCAACCCACCATCTGCCCACCTCCATCATGGCGATCCTCGACGCCGTCTCCACCCTCGACTCCTCCAGCACCAAGACCGTCTTGGTACCCAACTTTCCAACCCAATCGCCTGGCGAAACGGTGCTGCAGGAGCGATCAAGAGATGACCCACCTTCTCCTCCACCCCAGCCTCCCCCAAGTCCGGCACACTGGGGTCGTCCAATGCCAGCGCTTGGCAACGTGATGGATCCGGTGCGTCTATCCCACCCTGAAAGCGTTCATGGCTAATGGCTAACATCCCACGCCAAGGCTGGTTTCCCCGTTCCCTTGGATGGTTGAGCAACGAAAAACATGGGGAAAGGGTGCTGCTGCCCTTGAACGCTTCGCTTCTCTTCTCCTCTCCCCCTCGTGGTGGTGTAGCTCTCCAGGGGTTTAACCTGCTTCTTCTTCTTCTTCTTCTTCTTCTTCTTCTTCGTGTACATTCTGGTGGATTTGTATCGGTGATCTGGGATCATGGGGCAACAAGCGAGACTGCTGAGGCCCTTCGACACCACGTTTTTGTCGCTTTCTTTTGCGTCCCCCTCGTGGCAGGGGCGTCTCTGTACTCCAAGTTGGTTGAAATGAAACATGCATTCTTGGTATACCCCGGACAGTTCACCGTGCTCGGAATGTGCAACCGAGCCATCATCATGGGCAATGGCTGATTTCGGAATGCGGGCTCCAACATCATGTCTTTGTTCTCTAGGTTTGCAGCTGACCGTTCACAGGCCATCACAGACGAATCGTGAGACTCCGGAGTGCGATTCCGCTATCCGCTAGTAGTCGCCTTTGTTTCACAAACTCTACCCTTTTGTCTCCGACCACGCGTATGCGCCCGCTAACATCATACCACTCCATCTTTGATGGGACGAGGGCCCAAGGGAACAGCATGTCCACCACTGCACCCTGTTAGCCAGAACCTACCGCCAAAGCTGTCTGCCCGGACGGAAGCGCCATGGTAACAGCTTGGCATCACTACCATCGCTAGTTCCCTACCCATCATGCCACGGCAACCACTGAACATCGTCGTGCTAGGAAGCTCTTACGCTGCTCTTGCAACCGCCCATGCTTTTCTCGATAACGTCCTCCGCAATCCCAGCACGTTTGACGGCGCTCCCCAATACCGGATTGTCCTTGTCAGCCCATCCACACACCTCTGCTGGAACATCTGCACTCCACACGCCTTGGTCTCCAGCCTAGTCTCGCTTGAGGAAACATGCATACCCGTCGAACCCGCTTTTGAACGCCACCCTCCCGAGTCATTCATGTTCGTTCAAGGCTGGGCTGCAGAGATCGATACGAGCGCGAAGAAAGTCCACGTAGAACTCGTCAACAGTCGAGCTGCGCAGCGGTCGAGTCACATTTCCGGGGAGAGCTCCTCGACAGCTTCGCCGAAGCCGCTCCCTGCAAGAGATCCGAGCCATCGTCCAAGCAAATCCAGAACGAAGACGATACGGTACCATGCATTGGTCATCGCCACGGGAACTTCTTCGCATTCGCCCCTCTTCTCCCTCCACGGCAAACATGAAAACACAGTATCCGAACTCGCATCTTTCCACCGCCAGCTCGCAAAAGCACAGTCGATCACGATCGTGGGAGGAGGCCCCACAGGGGTTGAAACAGCCGGCCAACTCGCCACATACTACAACCGCGCCTCTCGACGAAGCCAAACCCACCACGCCACCTCCGCGCCTATACTCCCACCCGGACGCCATCTGGAACGAAAAGGTAAACAGAACTCCGCTGCAAGCGACGAGACGAATGTCACTTCACCTGCTATCCCCACCACGACATCCTCCGCCCAGCAACCACTCCCACGGATCCCCAAAGCCATCACCTTGATATCCGGCCACCCGCGTCTGCTCCCCAACCTACCACCTAAAATCGGCAGAAAAGCAGAGAAGCAACTCAAAAGTTTGCGTGTTCATATAGTCCACGACACGCGCCAAATTGGACATGGCATGAATGCCGACGGGACATCGAACTGCATGCTGAACAACGATATGACGATGACATCCGACGTGCTTGTTCAAGCGACAGGCGTATATCCCAACACGAGATTCTTACCGCAGCATATGCTGGATGAAAAGGGCTATGTTGTTACGGATACGCGGACGTTGAGGGTGCGTGGAGCAAGGATTGGAGAGAGGGTGTATGCTATTGGAGACTGCGCCGATTACTCGAACAATCACACACTGGATGTGTACGACGCTGTTCCGGTGCTGGTCAAGAACATGCACAACGATCTCATGGCTCACGAATACAAGTTGCAAACGGTGACGTCCCTTCATGATATCGACACTGACGTCGAACCTCCGCCTCAACGACGCAGTCGAGCGCAAGAGTTCAAGTATCATATAACATCACGTGCCCCGCGAAGATGGAAGCTCAGGAGAGAAACCACAAATCGACTCTCTCAAAACCCTGTTTCGACGACGGAGACGCATACGACCGCGTCCACGTTTCCTACGGCAGTGACGAGCGATGGCTCACTTCGACTCCAACTTCCTCTCACAACCATCAGTCCAATGAGCACGAGCTTTATCTGGTCCATCCCACTCCCCTCCCAACCTCAAACACGTGACCATGCTCAACAGGACGAAACCCCCACGTCACAGCGACCACGCCCGCCGCACCGCAAAAGCCGCACCACCCCACCCCCACCACCAACTCCCCAATCCAATTCTGCATCCGCCCCTCCAACAGGCACTACAGCCACAACGCCTCCCTTGCACCACCGCCCCCTCCTCACCAACGCCGCAGCCCGCGCCAAAACCGCAGCCCTGAAAGACGCACAGTACACACCCAGATCGCAGCCCACGGAGCTCATACCCATCACGCGATATGGCGGTGTAGGCGTCATCGGCGGTCGGAGCGTCCCTGGCTTCGTGGTGCATCTGATCAAGGGGAGGGATTGGAGGTTGAGCAAGGCGAAGGGGGTTGTGGAGGGGAGGAGGAGTGTGTATGGGGTATTCGGTGTTGGGAGGAGGAGGAGGAGGAGGAGGAAGGAGGTTTGTCTGTGTTGAGGGGGGATGTATATATATACATCAACCGCCAGGAATTCGATACCCTGTTGTCTCGTCAATACTTGCCCAACATGCACGTTTTCTGAAGAAGTAAAAAGGGGGGGCTCTTTTCTTTACAAACGCTCGAGTAAGTATACGGTATGATATCTACCAGTGGTATCGTCGCTCTTTCCCATACCATCTGTGTACCGTATCTCAACCACCATATTTCATCGCTACTCAACACACACACACACACACACACACACACACACAGACACTTCCCTCCTTCCAGGCACCCCATCCATTCACCCGAACCAACCCCCGGAATCAACCCCTCCCCGATTTTCCCAGACCGCAACAAACCCCCCCCCCCCTTCCTTTCCTCCGAAGAGGAAAAAAAAAAGGAGCCCGTGGGCGTATATGTGCACTCCACCGGAGTAAAACTCATGTGCAACGCTTCTCGTCTGCGTGGCCGTTGGTACTTCGGCCGAGGATTGGCCATGGAGGTGGGGCGGGGCGGCGGACGAGCGGAAGGCGTAGTCTTAAGAGGGAGGGAAGTGGAAAGGATGGATGGATGGATGGATGGATTTGGAAAAGTTGTGGGTTTGACTGCTAGACGAGATACGATGGTCAAAAAGTTGGAGAAGAAGAAAGATAGAAAAAAAAATAAACCTCTCCCGAATACAAAGTGGTATATTGACAATACGCCAACAAGGTCGAAAAGAGAAATATATCCCAAGAGTAGTAGTCTAAATGTATACAAATGCAAATTCTTTTCATCCTCTCTGTCTCTCTCTCTCTCTCTCTCTCTCTTCCTCTCCGTCTTGTCTATTACGGGTAGCACAGCGACATGGTGATTCCACCCCTTTTCCTTTTTTTTTCCCTTCGCTTCCTCATTCACATCCCGTTCGTCTATAGAATGTACCCAGCCAAGGGCTCCAAAGACGAATGGGAGAAGTGAATCGTCTAGTCCCGGTTCAGGAATTTGGCACTCCTCCTCAGCTTGTTCTTCTTTCCCTTGCCATTGGCTCCAGCAGCTGCTTGGGCGTTGGCATTGTTGCCTCCTGCAGCAGCAGTAACAGCAGTAGCAGCAGCTGCTGCCTGCCCATTCGCTGCCTGGGCATTTGCGTTGCCGGCATTTTTGCCTTTACCATTTCCAGCCGCCGCTGCCTGTCCGTTCGCTGCCTGTCCAGCTGCTGCTTGGGCATTGCCTCCTGCGGCAGCCGCTGCTTGTCCTTTCGCAGCCTGTCCAGCTGCTGCTTGTCCGTCCGCTGCTTGTCCAGCCGCTGCTTGTCCTTTCGCTGCTTGGGCATTGCCTCCTGCGGCAGCAGTAGCAGCAGCTGCCTGGCCGTTTGCTGCCTGGGCATTTGCGTTGCCGTTGTTTTTGCCTTTACCATTGCCTGCCGCCGCATTGCCCGCTGCTGCATTGCCCGCCGCCGCATTGCCCGCCGCCGCATTGCCTGCAGCCGCATTGCCTGCAGCCGCGTTTCCTGCCGCCGCATTTCCGGCAGCCGCGTTTGCGTTTCCGTTCTTGCCATTGGCTTTGCCCTTGCCATTGTTCCCAGCGGCAGCAGTTTGCTGAGCAGCAGCGGCAGCCGTCGGAGCGGGATTGACAGCAAGAAGAGCTATGACACGACTAGTCAGCCAAAAATTCGAACCCAGCGTAACCGAAACGACGACGGAAGGGGTAGAAGAAAGCCAAGAAATCGGAGAAAATCGCAAAAGAAGAGAGTCGTACCCGAGATTGCGGCAGCATTAGCAACATCGTCACGATTGGCAGAAGCTGCTGCTGCCGCACCCGCAGCCTGATTGGCAGCAATGGCAACAGGCAAGTCTTTCTGGTTCTGTAGGATTTGGGCTTGAATGCCCTGGAGTGTCTGCGCAGTGGTGATGGCTGGCGACAACATGTGAGCCATGCGCTCACGTGCTTGGGGAGGGGGATGTCAAAGAAAAGGGGAATGGCTTACCGGCAGCAGACGAGTTGGTACGGCCGGTTCCGTCGGTTTGCTGGACCGCAAAACAGCCACCGAAAGGTCCGGCAAGGGCGTTGTTACGGCAGCGAACTGTGCAGATGTCTCCGGTCGAGGCTGTGGTGGTCGTTAGTTGATGAGAGGGGTGATGGAGCTGGAGGGTGCGTACCGCCGAGGCAGTTCATGTCAGCAGGCATCTGAACGTTGATTGTGAAGTCCTGTTCCTTGGCCTGGGAGAAGCCGTTTGCACCGGGGATGTTGTTGGTGACCTTGAGGGGAACATTGCCGCCAGGGCCGGCGTTGCCGCTCTGATCCAGGTCACATTCGTAGGGACCGGCGCCATCGGCGTTGACCTAAGATGTGAGTTCATGGAAGTTGAACCAGAATTTGGGTACCTACTTGATGGATGGTAACTTTCATAACCGTGCCGGATGCGACCTGAGTCATACGTCCAGCTGCGAGCTCAATCTCTGTCTGCTCGCCGACATCGATGTTTCCGTTGATTTCGGTGCGACCGCACTCGTTCACAATGTTCTGGGTGATCTCTGCATCTCGAATGATCACAGCGTCTTGTTGGCAAGGGCTGATGGTTGTGCAGTTACGTGCGAGCGTCTGGTCGACTATCAAAACATGTTAGCTGTTGGTCATTCGAAAGCACCAGGATCAACTCACCCAAGAAGCCCTGACTGGCTCCGCTATCACCAACTGCCTTGAGGATAGCACCATGGGCGTTGACGGAAGAGATGGCAGCGGCTAGCGCCAGGAGGGAAGAAGAGGAATAATACATCGTGAGAATATAAATATGCGCCCGGCGCTTTTGTAAAGAATGAAAATGGCAAGAATGGGAAAGGAAAGAAACGGATCACCTGTATCCTAAAAAGAGAAGAGAAAAAGACGACTGAGATCGGTGGAGGGGGAAGCTGGAATAACCTACCTACACTCGCATTATAAACACCCACACCTCCATGCGCAAATTGTGGATATGAGCGCCTCAGGAAACCTCAATGGCTCCTGAGGACCCATCGTGAAGTGGGTTCATGATGGCACTAGGTACTGTGATGGTGAGGTATGATGCATGTGCCTGCGTGCCTGCGTGCCTGTATTTATGCCTCACACATGTCCTGGGGTGGTTTAGCATAGGGTCTAACGCCGTTGGTGGTTCCAGTGCTGGACATAAGCGATCGTTTCCCGGCACAACCTTGTCTGTTTGCTTTGACCTCGTGGGAAAGCATCCCGCTTCAGACCAGTCTCGGTAGAGCTATTATCGAATTTTGATCCAGAACATCAGCCCATGCCGCATTTGTCGGTTTGACATGGGATAACGGCGTGTGTGACATCGGGCTGGGCGTGCCTAGTGCCGCATGTTCGGTTTCGAAGCACGGAACCCATGTTTCGTAGTAGCGTACTTGTCGAAAAGCCGACCCAATTCCGAAAAAATGACATGCAACAACAAATGCTTGATCTGCGTCATGAGTCTGGACAGAAACCATGGGGAGAGTCGCTTTGTGAGCTGTTTCATGTTTGGGCGCACGGTATATCGCCTGACGCCTCATCCGATCACGTCGGATATCTAGCGCTATAACGTGCGACCGTTGTAAACAGGGGGAAGGATAGCGAGAGGGGACGCAAAATTTTAAATACACTCGATTGGAGGGATTGGGCAGGATGCTTGAGTCGAGCAAACATTCCGCTCCGCGGATGCATGCCGTTGATGGGATTGAAATTGGGATTGATGCTGGGTATCTGCGGTATGCGCGGACGGGCGGCTTAGTCGCAGCCCATCCATTCACCTTCGTCCTCTCCATCCGCCATCACTTCGTCCGCGCCATCGTCCACTTCTCGAACGCCGAAATCCAACGTCAAAGGCTTTTCGGCCTTTTCGACTGGCTGTGCAAGCAAGTACTCTATCCGATAGATGTTATCGTCTGCAAGTCGTGCCAGCTCTGCTTGTATCCTCCTAACTGCCTTTTCCACGCTTCGTAGTTCCGCTTCGAGACCTCCACGGTTGTCCTTCATCCAGCGACCGTGCTTGCTCAAGAGTGCTTCTATCCAGATCAGGTTGAATTCGAGATGGGGAGACTCGTCAGCTTGTAGGGCTACGAAGCGTAGCAGTCGGCCCAGATACACAGATGGCATCTCCTTGACAACGAGTGGGATATCTGATACGGGTGTTGCTTCGTACACGCGACGGATCAGTGAAGGCTCGTTGAGCCGGAAGGCCATTACAAGTGCTTTCAAATACTCTTGCTGCGCGAGTGTGGAGAGCGTGGTTGCCGGCGTGACCGTGATGTCGAGATCGAAGGGGTCGAACTGAAACACGGTGTCCAGAGAGTAGATGAGTAGGCCCTCTGTTGACGCAGCGCAGAATGCTCGTCCGGTAGGCGAAAAGGCTACGGCAGGCACACGCACTGCAGGTCGCGTCTTGCGGGCGCCTTCTCCCCGTTGCGCACCTGGAAGGGTGGCGTCTCGCCGATCTTCCAGCTCCGACTCTTCCCCTTGTTCGTCGATGAGACCCTTTGGTCCGGCTTCGGTGAGCAGCTTGCTGTTTAGGAATTCCTGGGTTCCGTCAAGTGCAAGGTTCACAGACACGGTGAACTTCTTGATCAGGACGCCCGACTGGACGTCGTACAGGCAGATGTACTTGCTCTTTCCGCCCGCGAGCACACATGTGCCATCCGCACTGTATTTCACCATGTCAAAGCTCTTCGTCCCGGCCACGTTGGCGGCTGTTCGTCGATCGCTCATCTTTCGACCGCCAGAAACATCTCGTCTGCCATCGACACCGCTCTGCTGTGTAGCTTCCGATATGGACCAAAACGTCAATTGACCATCTAACGTTGTCACGGCAAGCTGTTTCGAATCGGGTCGCACCGCAACACAGAGAACATCGGCCATCAGCTGGAGCGGCTCGCTCGTCTGCGTTCGCGCAAAAATATTCCATAGGCGGACGGTGCGGTCCCAGCTTCCACTGACCAACGTGCTTCCGTCGGGTGAAAATGCCAGTGACATGACGGGTCCCTCGTGGCCAGCCAGGCGGTCGAGCAGCTGCCCTGTCTGGACCGACCAGATGTGTATGTCGAAAGAGTCGAGCGATCCTGCGCAAACCACCTCGCCGCTTGGGTCGACCGCTAACGAGGTAAATTGTAGCCGTGAAGGCGCCGTAAGCGTCCGGAAGTTTCGATATCGGATGAGATCCCATGCTCGAACCGAGCCGTCCAAGCTGGCCGTGTAGAGAACGCTTCCTCGTTTCGCGAATTCGCATGCCGTGACGGCGCTCAGATGCTCTGTAAAGGTGACGACGCAGAAACCAGAATTGACGTCCCAGACCTTGATCTTGCCGTCGTCAGCTGCGGTGATGATGCGCTGGCCTTCTGGAGAGTACGCAATCGTATTCATGGCATCGAAATGTCCCTGTTGCTTCAGAATGTACGACTCGGATTGCCATTCCCATACCAGGAGTTGGCCTAGCTTGGAAGCACCAAACGCCAGCCATTCTCCGGTGTTGTTGATGGCAACAAAATCAATGTCGTTTTGTGAGATGCTGCCAACCGTTAGCGGCGCCCATCGGCTCCGATTTCCATAGCCTCACCTCAGGTTCTGTATCTGGCTGAAGTCAGGCAGCTCATGTATGAAGAAGATGCCGTGGGAGAAGCCAGTGACGAGCAGCTTGGACTCGGGATGGAAGCTGGCGCATGTGACGTGTGCACTGTTCTGCATGAAAAAGTGGCGTTCGGAGATTCCCCACTGCATGTTGTCGTCGCTCTCTTCCGCATCCTCGGGCGCGTTGTATCGCAGCATATACCGCCACACGAACAGGGCCCCATCCTTGCTGACGGTGTAGATGGTCTCCTGGTCTTTGGAGAACCACGCGCCCACCACGGCGTGCCTGTGGCCCGACAGCGTAGTCTGCGCGAAGCGTTCCTCCGCATCCACGCTCCATATGCGGGACGTCATGTCCTTGGACGAGCTGATGAAGAAGCGCGAGTCGGCCGACCATTCGATGCTCTGCACCGTGTCGAAATGGCCCAGATAGATGCGGTGGCGCACAAACGGCGCAAATTCGAGGTCGCCGTCGGCGACATCGGGCGTGGACGGCGTGTGCCATACTTGGAGCTGCCTGCCAATTGCCACTGCGAAATGCCGTCCCGAAGGAGCGAAGGCGAGCGCATTGACCTCGCCGCGGAGCGAGAAATGGTAGAGAACGATTCGACGGGGGAGGTTGGTGAGGATTGCGTGTCCGTCCTCGTCCACCGAGAGAAGGAGGTTCCCTCGCGGATTGAGCGCTAGGCGGGCGATATTCCGGCGATGTGCGAAGGCGAGGGTGTACGATTTGGAGCTGGTTCAATGCCCATCAACACCCGTGCATCGCCTGTTTTGAGACATGGCTACCTACTTGACCAGGTCGAAGACGGTCACTCTGTTGCCGACGGGCGAAAGCAGGCACGTTCCATCCGGGGTGAACAGAAGGTTCCCCCGGCTGTAGACGGTGCCCAGCAGGTTGGAGAACTGCGGTGTTTCTGTCAGCAGCCGCCCGGGGACGGTCGTGGAGAGGCCCAACTACCTGGAAGTCCGTCTTCATCTCGAACCAAGCTTCCGATGCAGCGGGCGCCGGTCGCGGGGGCGGCGCTGGACATTCACAGCTTTTTCTCGACATGGGAGCTCGGGCCCCTTCCCGTTTGGGGCTCGTGCTTGGCTGCGAGAAAGGGGACACCACCACGCCCTCGCCACGACACCACCCCTCCCTCACCGACCTTGCGCCCTGTCCCGAGCCTGTCTCTGGTGATTGCCCGTGTTCGGTTGGAGAGGAGCTGCCCCGGCTGACGGATAGCATCAGAAACACACACATCCACCCCAGACTCCAGCACCCTCACGCCCCAGTCCAGCTGCACAATGGCCGACTCAGCTTCTCCTATCGGCATTGCCAATGTACGCTCCCCTCCATCCCACCCCCTCGCCGCATGTCTTGCTAAGTACCGCGCTGCAGTTGCCCAACCAGCGGTATGTCCCCGCAGCCGGCCACGACACGTTCGGGGCCCAGTCTAACAATGTTGGACAGACACAAGATCGTCGCGAAGCGTGGAGCTGCCTTCACCATCATGGTATGCATCCTCGTCCGTGATGGCTGACGCGAGTGCTGACCCGGTGCAGGTTGCTGGCGAGTCGGGCCTGGGAAAGACCACCTTCATCAACACGCTCTTCTCCACCACCATCAAGAACTATGCCGACCACAAGCGCCGGCACAACAAGCAGACGGACAAGACGGTCGAGATTGAGATCACAAAGGCCGAGCTCGAGGAGAAGTTCTTCAAGGGTAGCTATGAACCGCGCCCGACGAAGCCGTGGTACTAACGGCTCCAGTCCGCTTGACCGTCATCGACACGCCTGGCTTCGGCGACTATGTCAACAACCGCGACTCATGGCAACCCATCATCGAATTCCTCGACGACCAGCACGAGTCGTACATGTTGCAGGAGCAGCAGCCGCGCCGCACCGATAAGATCGATCTTCGCGTGCACGCCTGCCTGTACTTCATCCGCCCCACCGGCCACACCCTGAAGCCTCTCGATATCGAGGTGATGAAGAAGCTGTGCACGCGCGTCAACCTGATCCCCGTCATCGCCAAGGCCGACACGCAGAGCCCTGCCGACTTGGCCAGGTTCAAGCAGAGGGTGAGCGCCGTGATCGAGGCCCAAGGCATCCAGATCTACTCGCCGCCGCTCGAGGAGGACGACGAGGCTGCGCTCAACCATGCTCGCAGCTTGATCAACGCCATGCCCTTCTCCGTCATCGGATCCGAGAAGGATGTCCAGACCAACGACGGCCGCACCGTCAAGGGCCGTCAGTACGCCTGGGGTGTTGCCGAGGTGGAGAACGAGGAGCACTGCGACTTCAAGAAGCTGCGCGCCATTCTCATCCGAACCCACATGCTCGACCTCATCCACACGACCGAGGAGAACCACTATGAGGCCTACCGCGCACAGCAGATGGAGACGAGGAAGTTTGGCGAGGCCCGTCCACGGAAGCTGGACAACCCCAAATTCAAGGAAGAGGAAGAGGCGCTGCGCAAGCGCTTCACGGAGCAGGTCAAGGTGGAGGAGCAGCGATTCCGACAGTGGGAGCAGAAGCTCATCACCGAGCGCGATCTCCTCAACAAGGACCTCGAGGCCAGCCACGCCATGATCAAGCAGCTCGAAACCGAAGTCGAGAGCCTCCAGGCTACCATGGGCAACCGCTCGCACGGCCGCCGTTAGCTGAACACACCCGGGCGTCGGCGGCGTTGGCTTCTTTCCACTACTTCGACTGGCTCGTGGCATGAGCCTAATATTACCTTCGAGATTCCCCTCTTTTTCTGCCTTTCGTATGTTTGTAATCGTCGCGGGGATGTCGTGAGTTGGAGGATCGAAGAGAACCGCGTGGCTTTGCAGTATGGCTGGCTAGCCGGTCGGGTTCTTCTGGACATTTTGCACAGGCTGAACCATGCGCGTGGTCGTGCTGTTCGCGTGACATCTCTTATCAATACGTCGTTGAAAAGAAAAGTCTAGAGGGAGCTTTGTAACGGTCGGGCAGATGGGCAGCTAGCATCTTCTGAGACTGTAGATTAATTTATGTTGGTTCCTGCTGCTGCTGCTGCTGCTGCTGCTCGTAAACCTCTTGAGGGCAACAGTCGATCCCTTTTGCAAACGACCGAGATCTCCACCTGGGACTGATAATGCCCAAGCCCTCTCTGTAAAGGACCCAACATCACGCATCGTACACTGGCAGTACTAATCTATCCAAGTCTTCACTTCATGTCCAACCCTCCAAACGCCCGATCCAGCGCCTCACCCTCCCTCTCATCCGGAACACCGTCCCTCCTCTCCACCAACCCCTTGATACCCACGCTAGTCCTCCTCTGGCCCTCCCTCCCCGTCCCACCCATGACAGTATCCGCAGCCCCACTCCCGCCCTCCCCCGTCTCCGCGGTGACATTCTCCGGTCTCAAGATCTTCACATCGCCATCCAACCACCCCGGCGCAACCCTCCGCTTCTCCGCCAACTCAGCCGCCCTCCTCCTCTCCTCGAAGTCCCTCAGCGTCTGTTTCGCAGACGATTCGAGGGACTGGAGGTGCGACTGCAGGGCAAGGCAGGAGGCGAGGATTTGGTCCGGGTGCGCAGAGGTGCCCGTGGTCGAGTGGATGTATGCCGGTTTCTGCCCAGCATTTTCGGCCGCGGCCGCGGCGGAGGAAGAGGAAGAGGAGGGGGGGGCTTGGTTAGTGGGTTGGAGGACCGAGGGCGGGAGGGTGGAGGGGAGTTGCCTGTAGGTGTACGGGAGGGGGGTTGCGGTCGGGAGGGTGAGGAAGGGGGATACTGTTAGGGGGACTTGGGCGAGGAGCGGGTGGGGATCTGGAGGTTCGGCGTCAGTGGTTGTGAATGGATGCGCGTCGTACATGCATGGGGAGAGGGTGTGAAGGGCGATTATTAGGCTGTGGAGGAGGAGCTTGTATGGATGGAGCTTCGCATCCTGAGCTTGAAGAAAAGTAGCGGGCGTAGCTTGAGAGAACGACGCGCGTGCTTGGAGTTCGGTGCAGTGCAATGCCCTTTTCCCCCTTCCAGAGCTCCAGGTATGTCCTCGAAAGGCGAAGACGTGGGGATGGTGCGTTGGGTCACTACTCACGTTCGTCGTGCATTTTGGCTGTGGCGCGTGCGTTTACGGCAATGCGGCTCTGCGGCGTAGGGTGGATGGGATGTGTAGAGTGCGGGTAAAGGTGTGTGGAGTGCAGAGTGCAAGTGTGGAGTTGGGAATGTGGAGAGCTCGAGCTTGGGTCGGTAGGTGGGATGGGGGGGTAGGTAGATGACGGGCGCTTGACGCTTGTGATTGGTCGCTCTGATCTGCAACCCATATCTACATCGAGATGGTTGCTTCTGATTGTTCTTCGTGAATCGTCGTTGCATGTATGCCCATGCGAAAAATCTGTTACGAGGAACTACTGCTGCTATGTTCTTGCGTCGTCTTGTGGTTTTACATCGACCTGCTTTTCCTCCTTCCAGCACATATTATGATAACGTACTGTAGAGGTTCAACCAAGAGGCCTAGTTGATTCGAGGTCAAGCAAAAGACTTCTATGAAGTATACGATCGTAATTCTCAAATCGCAATTGTATACGACTGTACAAAGATCCCCCCTCTAATCTCAATTAGAAGCAACGGGCATCGATGAAGTTGGTGCTCGTATTGAAATCTGGCTAAACGCGCATCAATAATGTACCTGCCCAGACTCACATAGAATAACTGATCTTCACGTGCCGATCTCGGGCTGAATGCGGCTGCATGTTCGCCTCCTACCCATCATATGGGTACAGTGCGGTTAACGTGGCTGCGGCACTGCCACTATTTCTTTCAGACCCGAGCTGTCGCTTCGAGGTAGAAACTCGCGTGTCCTGAAGCGCCGGCGAGAAAGTGAGCAAGTTACGAAAAGGCTGAGTGCTCGAGGTGATGTTGTTGGAGGACGGGATAGCGAATGCACGCTTAGAACGCCGTAATCTTCCTAATAGAGCGCGGAGGCAAGAGTCGGACATGAGAGGAGAAAACGGGCGTAGGATTCCGGCAACGGAGAAATGTGGACCTCTGTTTGGCAACCACACCGTCAAGTCAGATGGTCGTCGTTCGGACAGGACGGCGGTTTTTCCGTGCTCTAGACGCGCCGAACACTCGAGGGATCTGACCAAACATACGACACAAATCAGGATGCCAGCAGAAGTAGCCCAGAATAACCAACAGGGACTGGAACTGAGGGCAAATGTGCCGGTGGGTGGAGGGAGAAAGACATGGGAAATTGATTGCCGGGCAAGAAGGAACGAGGGTTGCGCTCGAGCAGATCCACATCTCCTTCCAATTTAATAGATTGGCATCTTGTAGCAAGCCCGTGATGATGTTTCAATCGTCAGCATGAAAGACGCGTGTTATTGGCGAGAGGGAGGGACGTTCACTTCGTGGCAGCGCCATGCGGAACCTGCGGGCCTCAGATGGGACGCGAGAAGCTTAACGACGATGCCAGGTACCGAGCCCGGCATGTGGCCGTCAAGCTTCTCGAAGAACAGAAAAACATGTCGTGAAACGGGCATGGAAATGAAGAGTGTCCGGTAGGTGGAAAGAAAGGTATGTAATTGTCACTGGGGTGTCACGCTAACCCTGTTTCAGGCAGCTAGGCGAGTGTGGGGAGGGGTCGGCGGCAGGGGTCAGCGGCTGTGCGAGCTCAGGATTCCGTCTCTTAATCAATCTACTTCAATCAACACCCCCCTTTACTCGTCAATACTCATTCACGCCAGATTAAACAATTGCCCGTGATCCCCACCCAGAGTGCCCATGTGATGCAGCGTCCAGTCAGAGGCACTGCTTTTCTCATCCGCCCCTATACATCGGATCGAAGCGCATGGGTTGTGCTGAGATGATCCGGTTCCTGGATCCATGCGAGCCTCTGTGGCCGTGAGTAAGTTTGAATGCAGCGGAATCTTGGTATAGTGGCTAATTGCTGTCAGTTGCATACGCGATGTTGGCTGGTCCTGCTTCATTCCGGGGTAAAATGAGAATGTATAAATTGTCATCGAGGGCCGGTATGGATCTGACCGTGTAGCCGCTGTCTGCTTCCCTTCCTTTGGTTTTCTCCCAGGTCTGTTCGGTCTATCGTGTCGATAGCTGTTGTACAGATGAAGGGCTCTTCACTTCTCAAGGCGGCGTCGCTGCTGTCGCCTCTCTGTACGTCTCCATTGAGCGTTGTATGCACGAACATTGACTAATCGAAACAGTGGCTTCCATTGCCTTTGCTCAGGACAAGTACACTCATCCTGGCACTGGCATTGAATTCCTGTAAGCTCTTGTGGACATGGCATGCGAGATCCACTCTGATTTTTCACAGCCGTCAAACCATCGCCGACGGCCAGACTACAGGTGGCTTCCAGTGGGGTTACGCATTGCCAGAGACTGGTGCTGGTAACAATGAGTACCTTGGTTATCTTGTAAGACGGTCCTGAATTACAAAGAGGGTGTGTTTGCTGACGCCATCCAAGCTCGGTTCCTTGACCACACCTGGAAAAGGATGGTCAGGTGTCAGTCACGGTGGTGGTATGCCGGACTCCCTCCTGCTTGTTGCGTATCCTAGTGGCACCGATGTCAGCACAAGATTCGTCTGGGCTGGGTAAGTTTTTCAGTACTTGCATCTCCAATCCCTCTCTAAGTCGCAATAGTGGATACGTCGCACCTGAAGATTACGTTGGCAACGCCACAGTCAGCCAAATCTCACACTCCGTAAACGACACCCACTTTGAGCTGGTCTACCGGTGCGAGTGGTGTTGGTCTTGGGACCAGAAGGGTGCGGCCAATTCCCAGATTCCGGGCCACGATAGCAGCGAAGTCCAGGTGGTCGGTTGGGCACAGCACAAGGACGTTCCTGGAACCACCTGGGTCTTCCACAACAACGGACAATCGCAATTCGGCATCGATGTTGCAACTGCGCGCAATGCAAAATATGCTGAATGGGCTGCCAAGGCTGGCAATGGAACGACTCCCACCCCTACCCCTACCGGAGCTCCTACCCCGACTCCCACTGGTCCTACCACTTGCTCTGGCACGCCTGCTCCTACCGACACTTACGACTATATCGTTGTTGGTGCCGGTGCCGGCGGTATTCCCGTTGCGGACAGGCTCTCTGAGTCTGGCAAGAAAGTTCTCCTCATTGAGAAGGGCCCGCCGTCTCTCGGACGCTTCGGTGGAACCATGGGGCCCGCATGGCTCGAGGGCACAAATCTCACACGATTTGACGTCCCCGGTCTCTGCAACCAGATTTGGGTCGACTCTGCCGGCATTGCTTGCACGGATATTGACCAGATGGCTGGATGTGTTCTCGGCGGAGGTACTGCCGTCAATGCTGCTCTTTGGTGGAGACCGGTCCCCGTCGATTGGGACACCAACTTCCCGTCTGGCTGGAAGTCAGCTGACATCAAGGCCTCGACTGATGCCGTCTTCAAGCGAATTCCTGGCACTGACACTCCTTCTGTGGACGGCAAACGCTACAAGCAGGAGGGTTTCGACGTTCTCGCTTCCGCTCTGTCTGCTGATGGCTGGAAGCAAGTCACTGCCAACAAAGCCCCGGAGCAGAAGAACCGCGTCTTCTCTCACTCCCCTTTCATGTACGACAACGCTCAGCGACAAGGTCCTCTCGGTACCTACCTCGTTAGCGCCCTTGCCCGTAAGAACTTCAAACTCCTCCAGAACACTGCGGTCAGGCGTGTGGTCCGTAGTGGCAGCAAGGCTACCGGTGTTGAGCTTGAGAGCGGTACTTGCGGTACCATCAATCTGAACACTGGCGGCCGTGTCATTCTTTCTGCTGGTACCTTTGGGAGCTCCAAGCTTCTTTTCCGAAGCGGTATCGGGCCAACGGATCAGCTCACTACTGTCAAGAACAGTGCTATCGATGGCTCTTCTTTCATCAACGAAACACAATGGATCAACCTCCCAGTCGGCCAGAACTTGAATGACCACGTCAATGTAAGTCTAACAGCCTCAAGCTCCTCTGTTGTGCATCTGCTAACCTTTTCAGACCGACCTTGTCATTCAACACCCCAACATCTCCTTCTACGACTTCTATGAGGCCTGGGACACCCCTAACACCGCCGACAAGGACCTGTACCTCAACAAGCGCTCCGGTATTCTCGCCCAGTCTGCCCCGAACATCGGTCCCCTCGCTTGGGAAGTCATCAAGGGCTCAGACGGCGTCGATCGATCCCTCCAATGGACCGCTCGTGTTGAAGGTCCCAAAGCCAACGACACCCGTAAGTGAACGCCACGACTTGGCTATGTGCATTGGTGCTGATACTTTATAGACTCCTTGACCATCTCCCAGTATCTCGGTCGCGGTTCTTCTTCGCGCGGCAGCCTCTCCATCAACGGTGCTCTCAGTATCGTTGTCTCCAAGGCTCCTTACCTCCAGACTCAGGCCGATACTGATGTTGTTATTGCTGGAATCAAGAGCCTGCAGAAGGCGATTGCCAAGATTCCGTCCATTACCTGGGAGGTCCCGGCTGAAGGCACGACCGTTGAGGCCTACGTTGCTAGCGTAAGTTTTCTGCAAATCTGCCCTCCCGTTCGAAGGCTAATATGTGTTTCAGTTGCCCAAGACCCCCGCCGCCCGTCGTGCCAATCACTGGATCGGCACGTCCAAGATTGGAACGGACAGCGGTCTTACCGGCGGAACCTCTGTTGTTGATCTTAACACCCAAGTCTACGGCACCGACAACATCCACGTCGTTGACGCTTCGATCTTCCCTGGGTAAGCATCCCGTTCACATTCTATGCATGCACTAGAGCCACCACTAATGCTTTCCAGGCACATTGTCACCAACCCTACCTCCTACATCGTTACCGTTGGTGAGCACGCAGCCAAGAAGATTCTTGCCCTCAAATAGACTGCTTAAAGCACTTTCTCCCATGAGCAAAATCGGCGTTTGGGGAGGCTTGTTCGTCAATTGTCGTTTTCGTTGTTATCGGGCTAGCTGTTGTACACACTGGCGGAGTCGGTCTTGCACTGTGACGGTGGTGGCTACAAGTGCAAGTTGCGTTCGACTCCATCGGTCCTTTTTTAGGGCGAAGTAGAGAGGGAGGCTGATACCCTGTAGAAGTCGGGCTCGATTTATAGGTGCCTCAAGTGATGGGTCGGACTTGTAGGAGTATAACGGGGGCTTTGAAAACCCATACTCTCATCCCGGTGGGTTTTGCATAGCTTATTCTTTTTGTATATATTGTCATTATCGAATGCAAAAGTCATTCTGTACGGAGGTCGCGATGGCGTGGTGACGTTGTGGTGTTGGTTCTCGCCCATGGAGCGTTTTGATATTACGGGGAGGAGATCTGCAGCTAGACTAGATTCAGATAGGCGTGGTCAGGGACTCCAGCCCTATGCCAACGTCATTGATCGTCACAGATGCACCACCTCGGACAACAAGAATATACGCGTATTAAAGAAGCCGCAGTTTGTTTCCTTCGCTACTCCGTAAATCCCAAAATTTCCACGATGGCGTCGAGCTGCCCTTCTATACACTCTCCGAATGCCGACGCGTTGTTCAATGCGACGGATATCCTATGGGAACGATGGGAGCACAGCCCTGATGACGATAGAAAAAGATTGAAGTTATGCTGGGGATATAATGACTGTGGGGACTGCCACCGGAGTAAGGGGTTCTGTGGGTGGTGTGCTCTGGTAAGTGCAACAATCCAGCAACGTCTATATCGAGGAGTCATCCGAACACATGACTTCACGACGTACTTGATCATTGAATTGGACGCTGACCTTCATCGATAGTCACAGACATGCCTCCCTCTACCGACAGATCCCCTTTCTCGCGCCTTTCCCCTGCTATCTCCCCTGCGTTACAAATTCATCTGCGCCACTGGCCCGGAGCGCTTCGAACTGAGAACAAGCGGATTAGGCTGCCAGGTCTCGACCATCACCTTCTTGACTTCCATTGTCACCATTTTCTGCACCCTTTTTGGCGTCCTTGTTTTATGCGGCTTGATCAAAACCATCAAAGGCATCGTCTTTGCTTTGAAAGCCAGAAATGGAGGGTGGACCGTGCATGGTGACGGCAATGAGGAGGTCTGGGTTCGGAAAGGTGAGGGTTGGGGAAGGTGGTCACGGAGGATAAGGGGCCAATTGAGGGACGACGAGATTGAAGAGCTTGACGGTGGGACGCGGGAGAGAAGTTGGCGCTTTTGGAGGATCTGGAGGAAGGACCATTTGAGACTTGACGGCCCGGAAACAAGACCGCTGCTGAGATGAACGGGCACGCTTGTTTGGTTGCACTTGTTCGTTTGCACAGCCTACGTGACCCCACGACGCGACAATTCCGGCATACCCGACTTGCAGTACCGGTGCGGAAGTCTTGTGGCACTTTTAGCAGGCCCAAACGAAAGCGTTGGGAGACATTGGACTGCACGACCGGCAGCGGCCTTGAATTTCTCTTCCAACCGAAACGAGCAGCCAATCCGCACTCACCTAAAGGTCTCCATACCACGAACAGTCCGTGCGGCACGTTCAGTCTTTCCCCCGATGCCGCCCAGCTCTTCGCCTTTACATGCCTCGCTCCAAGTCCCATAATTTCAACTTTTGACCCTCACTTCTTTCTCTTACCTCACCATACCTAAATCGACAACGAGCTTGCCATGTCTACGTCTGAAGATTCCGGAACTCCGATCTGGACACCTTCAACAACCGACAGCGCCAACTATTCATATTCGCAGGTCGCCGCCGCCATGGACGATCTGGTTTCTGTCAAAGTCCCCGCGCATATTGCGGCTAAGATGCACGCCAAAGGCCTGTTCAACCCCGTCAAACCCCCCACACAGAGCCAGCGCTGTGTCCCCCCTCCCTCGCCTTCCTCTCGCGCCTTCCGTTCCCAGGAATTTTATTCATCAGGTCCGCTGTTCCCTGATGAAATCAACAGCCGGGCCGGTGCACGCGACTCAAACTTCATCGGAGACGGTGTTGCGTCTACTAAGGCTCACTCTAACGGAGGCTCGTGGGCTAACGTGAACGCCGAGCCGAATAACGAGAACAAGCGTGGAGAACCCCAACCTGTCTACACCTACATCAAGGACGAAGAGGAGGAGATTTCGACAGCCTGGATTACCGCTTCCAACGACCACTTTGGGGGCTGGGGCGCTAGTGGAGTTCGGGACATTAACAACGGACTGGAGACTACTGGCGCCTTTCGCAGCACCTCCATCCCTCCGCAGCGATTATGCAGCTCGGCTCTTTCGCGTAACGTCAATGAAGGGAGCAATCGTGACGCGGCATCCGACAATGAGCCTCGACTGGGGAGTGACGAGCCAAAAGTGGCGTCCCGCAAGGCATTACTCGAGATCCTTGCGCGTTATGACAATACAGACAAGAAAGCGCACAAAAGTTCGATCAGCAATCACGACAAAAATCGCTGCTGCAAGGCCTGTGGATACGCTAGCGAAGAAGACACGGTAGCTAATGAGCAGCGTGTCAAGTCGACTTATGTCAACGATGGCTGGGGGGGTGGAGCGTGGAGGACTGACAGCTTTTGCGGTGAAGATCTCATGACCGAAGGAACTTACAATGCCGGCGGTTGGCCCAGCAGCGAGCGTGCTGAGTCTGTCAAGAGCAAGGGTGTGAACATGAACCCATACGCGGAGTCACTTGACCAACCCACCCCAACATGGCCTTCCCGTGCCATCTCGCCGGCATTCTATCATACGAATCCCTTTCTATCAAAGACCGAGACTGATTGTAGCAACTCTCCAGACCGACACCCTCGCAACGGTGGACGTTCCGCTCCCGAGGGTCTCTCCGTCACCTACTGGGCAGCGGTCAAATGCGGCAACCATACCGCTCGTTTCCCCGTTGAGCCCCAGAACATCACGGGTCCGGAGAAAGCCATCATCAACACTGGATTGAAGAAGGTGTGGAAGTGGGTCCAGGATAAGGGGCTTGAAGATATGGTGACGCTTGCGGATGCGTTTCATCTCGCCGAGGAAATGGTGGATTCCAACAAGACGGCCGAGAAGGAAGGAGACGCTGCCCATGAAGATCAAGGTCAAGATCAAGATCAGCAGCAAGAACAAGACAAACAGCAGCAGCACGAGGACGACGACCATGTCGAAATCACCCATGCCCATCCGCACCTGAACGCGGGCGGCTTCGGGAACTGCAGCGTTCGCGGCTTCGAGAACTACAAGTGGTCTGAGCCGTCAGTGTCTTGTCCCGGCTGGAAGAATGGTTGGTTCTAAAAGGCTCCCTGGAGGTTCTTCAAGGCTTGATCCCAGTATCTAGCTCCAAGCAACGGCATTGGGATGTTCGATAGCCAGCACGTGTCTGATTCTCGAACATCATTGGAATGGATATCATGTGCTGGTGATGAATCGGCTGGATAGAAAATGTAGTCTCTGATTCCTGGACAAAGGGCCCGAATATGAGAAAATGCATCTGTATGCTCCACTTTTCCTGCTTTTTTTTTGTCATGGGAAGATTACGCAGTCGAGCTGCAGAGCGTGTGGGGCCAGTGAGACCATTGACTCCACAGCTGTGACGTGCAGAGAAGGGACTCACAATGTTCGATGACTGTTTGGTGTCTTCACGTAGGTTGATAAGATCCATGGCCGTTTATCGAGTAGACTCTTGATCCTACAGACCAGAATAAGGAATCCAACATCCGAGCCCTCCAACGAATACCTTTGCACCCACTACACCCCCGAATAAAGTCGTCGACGCCATCGGCAGCCATGACAATCTGGTATCCCGGCGAAAACAAGCTCACCTGCTTCGAAACCATACCGCGCGAGACATTGCGGCTGAGCAAGGAGCTCC
This sequence comes from Corynespora olivacea, assembly GCA_019202945.1. NCBI lineage: Eukaryota > Fungi > Ascomycota > Dothideomycetes > Pleosporales > Corynesporascaceae > Corynespora > Corynespora olivacea. The sequence goes on from JAGQEM010000001.1 coordinate 563,813, forward strand.
TGGAGAATGCCAGTCTCAATGCGCCTGACGAGGCAAGCCGAGAGGAGCTGAGAACAAGTTGACGGACGCTGGTATCGCATGGCCTCTGGCAGTCGAGGCTGGCAGACGTCTTGCGAATGATTGCGAGCAGATCATCGTGGAGGCAAAGAGAGCCTTGTGGCAGCTTTTCGACATGTCGACAAGGCGGCTCCTGGGACGCCATCTTCAGCCGTTGCCGGTCTTTTACATGGAAGGAGCGGATGTTTCCTCGGATGGTCTGCTGGTAGCCGGCGACGTCATGGAGCTCTACCAGATGAAGAAGGGGGGGCGAAGACGATAGTGAATGGGATCATCAAAACTGCGACTGGCACATTCATCATCGAGGTCGACGCTCCCGACGTGTCCGCACCAACGGCCAAGGTCCTCGACACCACAAGGAAGCTCTGGGAATGGATGGCGGAGAAGGGCGTGGCCGACAGGTTGTCAATCCAGGACGTCTACAAATTGTCAACGGAGCTGTTGGGTGGGTGATGGGCACCATCGGTAGAACTGGCATCGAAGGTGAAGGGAAAGGGGTTGATCTCGGCTGCATGGGACAAGTCCACTGGTATGCAGAATGGAAAGAATGTACACGGTCTAAGAAAACCCATGTGACGTGATTTGTGACGCCAGGGGTGAGCTCCTCCTCCTCCGTCGTCGATGTCCGCGCGAAGGGCGCTGGGTTACAAATGATGGTATCTATAAATCACCATCATCATGCCCCCACGGATGGGCTCAGCAGAGCGGCAGCGCAAACAATGCGCAGGCGGAGGCATGGGGCTCAGCAGAAGGTGACGCTACAGGTGAAGACGGGATGGAGATGGAGCCAGCCTTGGCAACTCTCCACCAGTCAGACGAGGCATAATCCTGCTGACAGCCCCTGTGGATGACCCTGCGGATGTCTCCCCACCGCAGCACGTATTTGGCGCAAGTCACTTTACTATGTCGTGATCAATGCGCCCGATGGCATGAGGAAACGCTGTTCAGAAGGGAATTGCTGTGCTCGAGCGCGGCGGTGATTGGAAGGCCGAAAAAGACTCACACCAGTGTGGCCTGATCGTTCCTCATGGAGCTCCGCCCAACGATATTGACCTCTGCATTTGTACATGGCATCTACCCCACAGCTGCCGCCTTGCTGTCGATACTCCGAGGCCGAATAGCTACAAGACTTGGTCCGTTTCTCAGCAAGAAGCCTTTTTTTGCCTTTTGTTTCACCAACTTCCAAGCCACACGCATCACACACCCGCTCTGCAAGCCCCATACAACTAGTAACTGCCCGACTCGGCGCCCATCTCCGACACGCATTAGTTACCATCATCGCGCATCTGCCGCCTAGCTAGCCTGCCTGACCTCAGCCCCGTGAGTACCGCCGTGATGCCCTGCCATGAGTTAAAGCAAGACGATGCGCCGCGTAGGCCGCCACGTTTCTGGCTATTTCTGTTTGTCGATACATCCCGGACTGACTTTGTTCAGGTATTAAGAAACAAGACAGCCGGCATCTCTCCATCAACCACATCCACCTTCCGCCGGCCCCACATCTTCATTCACAGCACATGGCCATCGCCTGTCCAACTTTCCAATCCAAACCCATCCAAGCATCTTGCCTGGTAGCCTCCGAGCTCGACAAATCGTCTCTGCATCCGACATGTCCTCCACACACGCTCTGAACCAACTTCGCCGCTATTCCACGCAGCTGCCACGCGACCCCCGGTACAGGCTGAAGGCCACGCTCATGACGACGTACCTGGTGTCGGCGTTCACGCTGCCCTTTGTCCCGCCGCTGCTGGAGACCAGGAGGACGAGGGCCGACGGCTCCTACCTTACCAGGTGAGTGAAGCTGCGAAATGCAATCCCCGTCCCCAGGCTCAGAAGTTCATGATGCGACAGGGAAAACGCATACTGCTCCACACACCATGCGTGCGCGAGATGATCAACCCCTGGGCAACACATGTCGCAAGATTCACGATTTGTATCACCACACTCCCATGAGCGGAGAGCAACTCATACCCCATGATGCATTTGGCGTTTCCTCTCTTTGGCTCGGCGTTGGTCCGTTGGGGATGCATCTCGGGCGTTGGGTATATCGACTAGAGGGCGGAGGGGACGGGCACGTGAGTGGGGGAGAAGCACCCCGATAGCGCCCCGGAGGAAGACGGTAGCCATCATGCAGGACAGCATAGCACGGCCATTCCCTTTGTTGGACAATGTTCACATAGTCGGGCCATCGCCGCCTGGACCCGTCGCAGTGAATGTATGGTATATACATACTACATAGCATGCATCTCCACATACATGGCACCACCGCAATCCCGATGAATGTCCGTGCGCCCAGCTACCCCTCGCGACTGCCTCTCTCTCGTTCTACACCACAACGCCACCACAACACGACCCCGCTGGCCACAATCCCCACGACCAGTAAGAACCTCGAGCATGCCGCCTGTCCACGGGAGCATCCTCGATCGACTTCCCGACGAAATCCTCGTATCCATCATCTCGCACCTCGCTGCAGACAAGCGCGCCCTCTGTTCCCTCGCGCTCGCCTCCGCCTTCTTCCGCCACGAGTGCGAGAAGCACATCTACACGTCCATCCATCTCCTCTCCACCGATGATCTTCGCGCCATCATCGAGGCCTTTGCGCGCCGTCCCGAGCGCATCGCGTCCGTCGAAACGCTCAACATCGTCTACAACTTCCACAATGGCATTGGCACGACGTTGCAGGAACGCAAGGCCTTCAATCGTCGCGTGAGGGAGATGAATGCCCTGCGGAGCTGGCACATCGAGAGCCCGTTCGACAACTTCAATTGGAATTCCAGTGGCGGGGCCGAGTGGGTCGAGGAGGACATGGAGGAATTCAGGCAGGCCTTGGAGGGGGCTTGCTTGAGGGCGGGCGATGGTGGGCTGCTGCATGGGGAGGATGCGGGGCTGGCCAAGCTGGAGAAGCTCACAATCCACTCGCACGGCGCCTCCTCGGACTTTTGGGAGCTCAATGGCTTCCACTGCCTCTTTCGACATCCCGCCCTCCGCTCTCTCCACGTGTCCTGCTTTGTTCTTCCCGCCGACCTCCCCGAGCTTGAGCCGTACAACCGGTCCACCGCGCTGTCCACCCTTTTCTTCGACGAGTGCATCTTGACCCCCGGGAGTTTGGCATGCATACTGAAGACGCCCAAGAACCTGAAGCACCTCACCCTCGGCGAGAATGTCTACAACGACCGGAGGTCTCTCTTCGACGTACCGAGGTTGACGGAGAGGCCGCATGCGACGTTGGAGGCCTTGTCCGCGGTTGCGCATTCCTTGGAGTCTCTCACTCATTTGGATCCGACGTGGAAACGTGCGAACGGCACCATGTACAAGCAACGCCCCATCGGCGGAAGCGGCCTGCGGGACTTTCACCACCTCGCATTTTTGGACCTCGACCCTTCTTCTTTTCTGCACCAATTCATCCTCTCCCACAGACAAGCTCCGCCGAACTTGGAGACATTTCGCATCCATCACGCCTTGGTGAAGTACTGGGAAGAGCACAACGACAATCTCATCGATCTCTTCGAGGAACTTCCCCCGGTGGGTCCATACACCGCCCTTGGATCGCTCAAAACGCTCGAGTTTGTGCAGGCAGCCTCGCTGGAGACGCATCTGGCGCACCCAGAGCACATTTGCCAGGAAGACTCTTTCCAAGATCGCCATACATACGCCTACAGGTTATTCAAACGCGGCATCAACATGAAGATGTACCTCGAGGCATCGTGGAGAATGGGCCTCATGCCACCTTATTTGCACAGAGAGCAGAAACCCGAGCTCGTCTGTGTGTACGATGCCGCTCAGGTTGGATTTCGTCGACACGTCCGTGACGATGAGCCGGCCTTCTACCCAGGAACCCACACCAGCGTCGATGTGCCACGCGAGGAGAATTTGGAAGCACCTGGCTACGCCATCATGCAATCCGAACATACTCCTCATTCAATGCCGTCAGACTCCCAGAAAGAGGCCAAAGAGCAGCCCATGCAAACGGGAGAGAAGGAACCGCCCGAGACGGATAGGCTCAGCTATTTGGACATCATAGCATTCAAGAACGAAATTAGGCGGTCCATACTGTCGGTTCGCCATCGCATGTCGCGTGTGGCCACCGACTCGGATGATGACATGGTGCTCGGGTACTTTGGCGAGGTCGAGCTGGACGACTTGGAGTTTGAATACGACCCTCAGGACGAGACTGACATGGACGACGAGGAGATGGATGAACTCGACGAGGAAATCGATATGGATGGCTCGGATTTTTACGAACCTGGCACGGAGACTGACGTGGACGATATCGACCCGACCATGTTCTATGATGCGCTATCGGAACACGAGAACATGGATGAAGAGGAGCCCGAGGACACGGACGTGTACTACGATCCAGAGCCCGACGACGCCCCCGATGAGCGACATCGCGAAGAGGGGATGCATGGAAAAGATATTGATGGTAATGGGAACGGCGAGGATGGAGAGGGTGTAAAGGTGGCTTCTTCACCTTCATAGAGCTGCATAACGCTCGACTCCCATGGCAGCCGATTTGGCGATGCCAGGGGAAAATCCATGGAGAAGAATGTTTAGCATTACATGAATCATACAACGTTCCATCTACCAGCCGTCGGGACACCTCGTCAAGAAGCATGAAAATAATACGTAGCCAACGCCAATGAAGAAAAGCCCATCCAAGACCCACCCCTCGACGCCATGGATACAATCACACCATTCCCGATTTCCCAAGTTTCCGACCCCCTAGACCGCTCCCTCCGCACTCTCCTTCTCGACCTTCTCGCCCTTTGCTTCAACGTCCTCCTCCTTCTCATCCCCCTTGACACTCTTCCACTCCACGACCGCAGCACCGACAATCATGACCGCACTCGTAATCGCCACCATCCTCAGAACCTTCATAATCGCCGCATTGAACGCATCGACGACGACGACGATTTCGTCCGGCGGAACGACATCCCGGATCGCCGTCGCACCTGTATTGATGATTGCTCGTGCATCGAGTCCGGCCACCCCGCCAAGCCTCGTCACCATGGTCGAGGAGAAAATGTTCTGGCAGATGGAGAGGAAGACGGCGCCGCCGATTTGTTGCATGAAGAACATGAGCGCGACACCAATGGGGACATCGACCTTCGAAAGCACCGTTTGGGCTGCCAGGTGTGCTTGTTGGAATCCAATCCCCAGGCCAGCGCCGAAGAGGGCCTGGTATCCGATCCAAGCGCCGTGCCCCGTGTTGCGGTCCATCGTGCTCAGCATGCCGGCGCCCACGGCGCAGAAGACGGGGGACAGGAGCATGGCTGGCACGTAGTAACCGTACCATTCGATGCACTTTGCGGCCAGGATGGAGAAGACGACCATTCCGAGGACCAGGGGGATCGTGCTGATGCCGGCGAGCGTCGCGTTGTCGCCCTTGACCGCCTGGAACCAGATGGTGAGGTAGTAGAGGATGCTCATGATGGCGCCGGAAACGAGGAACATGAAGAGCATGCTGCCGGCGATGGACCGGTTGAGAACCACGCGGGCAGGCGCCATTGCGGTGGAAGGGGCGAGTGCTTCGGTGGCGACGAAGGCGATGAAGAGGACGGCGAAGGTGACAAGGAGCCCGATGATTTTGGCGTTGGACCACGTGTATGTCGTGCCTCCCCATTCCAACGCGAGGATGAGACAGACCATGGAGGGAGCGAAGAAGAAGGAGCCGACGGGGTCGAGGCGTTTAATGGCCGCGAAGGCTGCGAGACCATCACGGGAAGGCGACTTGATGTGGAGGAAGAGGAACGTCGCGAGCATGGTGAATCCGCCTATTGGGACGTTGACGTAGAAGCACCTGGAATCGAGAACACGGCGTCAGTGCATGCCTCGCAACATCGCCCCGGGCGATCCTTACCATCTCCATGACACGTCATCGGTGAAGGCGCCCCCGATGAGCGGGCCCAGCACCGAGGAGATGCCAAAAGCCAGGCCAAAGAAGGCGGTGTAGATGGCTCGTTTCCTCAGCGGGATCAGCGGCTGTATGATCATCATGCCGCCGGAGAAGATGCCAGACGATCCAAGACCTGCAATCGATCGTCCGAAAATGAAGGCAACGGACTTGGGGGCGGCACCGCAGAGGATGGATCCGACCTCGAAGAGGGCCATGCTGGAGAGATACGTCCACTTTGTAGAGTAGATTTGGTACACCCGGCCGAATATCGGGACGGAGATGGCCGCCGTCAACATGTAGGCGCTGCCGTACCAACCGATGTCTTGGATCGAGTGGAATTCGTTGGAGATGGCTGGGATGGCGACGGCGATGATGGTGCGATCCTGTGGAAGTAGGGTCAGCGAATTGCGCAATCTTCTTCACAGTCTGCGCTGCTGAAGTGTTGCACGACTTCTCCACTGCTTGTTGTAGAGGCTGTATACGGTCGTGACTTACCAATGCTACCAGGAAGATGGCCATGTACATTCCAAGAATGATGGACCAAAATTTGAACGATTTGGGCTGGTAGTTCTTCTCAACATCGTCGTCGTGCTCATGTACTTGGTCGACGGATCGAGGTTTCGCGGCGGGTTTCTCTTCGCTTGAGGAATGGAGAGAAGAAGCTACGGAAGACGACATGATCGATGTTTTGGTCTTGTGCAGCGTGATGGGAGTGGATTACGATTGCCTGTAAACAGCAGAGGCGTCCATCTTTATACCGCACATTACATTTTTGCGACGAGCATCGCCGTTGCTGTTCGGAAGTATGCAAGAGTCCTAGCGCGTGAGGTACGGATGGTGAGGATAGCTGGCTTCGTTTCGGGAACTTCTAAACCCCGGATGCGAACGAAAACTCGCGCGAACCTCCCAACCCGCCACGCTCAGCTCGGACATGCATGGACTCTTGGAAAAGGCTTCGGATGCTTGATTCGTACAACCATGTATCAAAAGTCTCGCAACGCTTTCCACAATGGAGGCATAGAGGACATTGTTTGTTACCAGCGCTGCCCGACTCCCCAGTTCGTGGTAGAAGCGGCCCAGCTCAGCTGATTTTCAAAAGGGTGGAGTGGAGCTTGTCCCTGCATATTGTCTGCATACGCCCCTGATCGGAACGCGTTGTAGACTTCGCTTCCACTTGGCTCGAACGGGATGTTGTTCGTCGTACCAAAGTCCATTGGCATCATGAATGGAGCATGTACGCCCGATCCGCCCCCTCCTATTGTACTGTCCATCCAATCCAGAGCAGCATCGGGAGGGGATGGAATCTCCTGCCTGTGCTTCCACATGTCTTTCAATCTGGTGATGAATGGTGGTGGTACGATCATCTCGCCCGTTTGTATAAGAGCAGTTTCCCGATGTGACCATGCCCCAAGTATCATTTTGTAGATCAGCTCGTGGAGGTCGTTATGCTTGTCAAAAACCGCAGCATCCCAGTGTGTAAAATTCTCACCGAGCGCCTGCCATGCCCTCTCAGCCTGTTCACTGAGGGGACGCCTCTTCAAACATTTGACAAGGTGGATGTAGGCTACCATTGGGAAGTTGAAGTGCGTCATCCACAGATAACCTTTGGTCAGAGGGGAGGACGTCAACTTTGCATCGCATTCCAACATGCGGATAGCGTGGCCGACAGTGCTGTCGAGCTTCTCGTCGCTTTCTGGTGTGCATGAGCTGGATTGGATGGAGTAGTCTTCCATGAGACGACATTTGGCAAGGTTCGTTCGTGCTTCCCACATGGTTTGGAAGTGGAGAGGGTTCTCCTGATTGCAGAACCTGAGGTATCTGTCTTCGATCAACTTCTCCAGCTCCACAACTTCTCCGCCTTCTGGTACAGGTCCCTTTCCTGCCCTGGCAAGAGGTGCCAGTTCTGGGGCATTGTAAGCAAGGTTGAAGATGGTGTGGCGCATGAAATCGCCAATGGTAGATCGTACGACTGCATATATTGCTTCGGTGGGCTGGTCGTGAACAGGCGGCGGCTCTTTCATTTCTGCTCGAAGCTCCGCATCATTCACGTTGAGAGGAACCCGGCAACTGAAAGTTGGCAGAAGTACCTAAATAATGGGTGCTAAGTTGGCAAAAATCAATCCTGAGGGGTGGCAGGGCATATCGTCTTCGACAGCAAAGTTCGAGGACCTATCTATGCGCTGCGGTTTTCACCATAGTTTGTGCCCGGGATTAGACGCACCTTATTTTTCTCCCCCGCGATTTGCGCGACACGGTGGTCGTAAAGGACAATCGCCCACCATAATCGTCGTCGCATTTCGGCTTCGAATACGCCGTGCTCGGAATTCGCTGATTCTTTATCGATCTTTAAACGTTGCGCAATTCGAATCACCATTGCCAGGATAGAGGTAACGGCTCGGGGATCGGTAGTGTGCGAGAAAGATATCTGATGATTTCAGCCAAGGCAGAATTGTTTTGATTGGGAGAGTGAGTGCCCAGACACCTTTCCCTTCCAAAACCTACCAGGTAAAGTAAAAATGCGGTCAAACAGTCCCGATCAGTGGTCCGCAGGACTCCCGAGTTCGCCAGAGCCTGCTGACAGCCAAATTGGTACTTTATGAGGAGTTCGCTTTTGGATGAACCGAACGTAGTTGAACAGTCCTCATCGCTGAGGCTGAAGATTGCGTTGGAATAAATGCTGAACAGAAGTGCCTCCATGTCCGGCCTGATACTCTTGTTGTTGCCTGCGGCTTCAATAATCTGCGGCTGTGTGGTGGGGCCATGAACTACTCGAAGCAGAGGGTTGACATTGTCCATGAACAACTGCCAAAGTCGGAAAATCTGAGCTGGCTCGGGGTGCAGAGGGGAGAGGTCGACAGGAATCTGGCGAAGTCCTAGGATGAGAGAGCCATCGTTTAGAAATACTTGGTCTATCGTTTTGTACACAGTCAGGCCAAGATCTTCTGTGGCATACTCGTCGCTGTCATCATCTGAACCGAACTGCAAGAATTTTAGAATAGACTCGGGTAGTACAGGAACCGCATACTCTATCGCGAACTGCATGCCAGAAGTCCCTGTAGACATAAGCGCTATTCGTATTCTTCCCTCAGAGAACACATACTTGAACTCGACTATGGCCTCGGGGTTGACAGTCAGGGAAGGAGAGAGCCCTTCCGTTACACCAGGTTGGTTATCTTCTGCATCATGTACACGCCCATCATTGGGTGATTCCTTGGTGATTTGAGGGTCTTTGTGTAATGGTTCGAATTCGATGTTGTTCTGACGGAGTAGATCCTCATATTTGCGGAGTTGGTCCAGTAACTCTCGCTCCGCAAAACGCCGGCGACGTCTTCGTGGGAGCTGCGTTGCCAGCACACATTGTGCTCGTGACTTGGTGCAATTTGCGCAGGGAAACTTGCGATCACATTTGACCTTGCGTTGTTGGCACAGCACGCAGGCCAGTACCCGTTGTGGTTTTGATGGCTGTGAGCTGGCAAGGGTACTCTGTTCAGATGCCATGACTGCGGCACTGCCAAGGACTTCCCCAGAAGCCAAGAGCTGCCAGCTGCTTTGACAGAATCGGCCTTGTAGTGCCTGTACTCTTTTGTGCTCAAGACGAGGGCTCGAGGCGTTGAAGGAATGCGGGTGACCCGGACAAAACGTTTTGCGACGAAGGCTCGAGGGATAATGCCAAAAAGAGGATGTCAAGATTTTCTCATGATAGCTCAGGGCAAGAACCAGTCAAAATCTGTGTTGAAAGCCCATCAAGGAATGATATGGTAAGAAGAGATTGTTCGTACTACGTAGATGTCATGGCCATCGATGGAGGTGACACGAGCCAATACGCTAAGCTATTCTTAGATACTCCATGATAGCGGAAGAGGAGCGATAGGCGAGGTACTGCAAGTCTACTATGCATGGTACCTTTGCAGCTGTCTTGGATAAGGGGAGACACAGAATGGCATTTCCCCATGGTGACTTTGATTACTCGGGTCCAAAATTCACCGTTCTCGAAGTCAAACCCATCGCTCGACCCGATATTTCTCCCGTTCGACGTCTGATACCACATTCTCGTTCGAGTCCGTTTTTGGAGTCTGCGTTAAAAGTTGAGGAGGTTGACAAACTCGAGAGCGAGCGTTCATGACGGGGAGGTGGAAGAGCGTGCACGTGATGTGGTCATGTTGCGAGTGAGTACCGAAAGTGAAGTGGAGGGAGGATCGAAAACGGCTAGCGCGCACGTGCCTTCGCGCGCTAATCGCGGGCCGCGTCGTCCATGGCACCTGAACATCAATAATAAACAAAGCACCACACCACAACCCGCAATTCTTATTTCATATCAACAACCATCCTTGTCGTGGCCACCGCAACCCCTTCTGGGCATGAGTCATGGCGCGTACGCATTCCTCTTACACGGCGAGTCCGACACGATGGCAGTCACCGCAACGCAGCCCCGCGCGTCCCCCGTCGCAAGACGGATCACAGTACGAGATGGATCTGGACGTGCTGGGTTTGAACTCGACATTCGCCTCCTCCGATCTCGACGATAGCCATAAGCCCAAAGTGGACACGGTCGGAACCAGCGACATCGATGGCCCCGAAGACTTTACGATGAACATGACCTACTGGATGACGGCAGACCTCTCTCGAGCGCGACAAATTCGGTCGCGCAAGGAGGCAAAAGTACGTGTATCCGAAGTACGAGGCGACGCGACACAGGGGCCGGAAGAGGCGCAGGACACAACTGTAGAGGGAGACAGGGCTGTCACAGAAGAGCGTTCGCCGACAATGCGCAAGAATGGCGCTTTGAACGGCGGATCCAGCAAGAAAGCCCCCTCGGATACGTCTATGGAAAACGACGAAAAAGTCCGGAGTTACCTCAGCGCGTTGCCTGACACGGAAATCGGAGAAGATGCCCTTACATCCACACCGCTACGCATACCCCGACAAAACCTGTTGCAGGTCCCCAGCCCCATTCCCGCGAAACCACGATCGTTGCAAGCGACGGTAGAAGACTGCGACACACCGCGAAAGCCCACACAAGAGACGGTCATTCACCATCCCCCCGAGCGAATACTAGAAACCGAAAGGGATGAGTTGCAGAAACAGCTCACTGTGCTCCAATTGCGTCTCGATCAGCAGGAAAGCACATCCAAATCCCGCATCGCCGAGCTCGAGTCGCTACTCAAATACACACAAGCCGACCTTCAAGCGTCACGAAATGAGACGCACAAGTATAAGGGGCAAGTCAAGGACATGCTGAGAGACGGCGAAAATTGGAGAAAGGACGTGGAAGATGTTCGGGGCGAAATGGAGAGACGACTCAAGAAGCAAGAGGAAGAACTCGGGGCGAAGATGCAGGACTTTGGGGAGGAGCTGCAGCAGCAAAACCTGGCCAAGCTGCAAAGCCAGAGAGATGATTTTGGTCAACAAATACAAACATTGAAAGAGGCGAAGCGCGTAGCTGACGAATATGGGGGAGAGAGGGACCAACTGCTTCAGCATATGAAGATCGAGTTGGATCAGCTGCGAGAGTCGCATGAGCAAGATGTCCAGAACATGAGGAATGCAGGTCCAGGCGGACCACATCCAGAAGACAGAGATCTTTCCCGAGAGAACTTCGAGATGCAGACCAAGCTATCCTCGCTACAGTTACGCGCCGACAACCTTCGAGCTGACCTAGAGAAAGCTACCGAAGATGCACGATCTGCCCGCGAAGAGGCTCGAGCGAGTGCCGCACGCCAGACTTCTGCCCAAACGATCAATCAGACACAGCGCACGCGCATCGCGGATCTCGAAACCCGCCTAGAATCTCTTCAAAGTCGGCTTGATTCTGCTGAAGGAAATGTCAACTCGAAAGACCAGCAGGCGGAGGACTTGGTTGATCTCGAAGAACGTCTTCAATGTCTCCAGACGCGACTCGAAGATTCCCGAGCAGAAGTAGCGGCGAAAGAGAAGCAGTTGCTCAAGACTCGAGATGTTGAGTCGCAAATAAAATCTCTGCAATCAAAACTGGAAGCGGTACGAGTCGACACAGTTGCAAAAGATCAGCAAATGCTGCTCCGCATTGAGGAGCAAGAGCAAACCGAGCAACGGTTACATAGCGCGCAAGGCCGCGTACAAAGCCTCGAAAGCACCGTCTCCACTCTGCGCCAACAGCTTGCAGAGTCTCACCGTGACAGTGCCAAAGCGCGAACGGATGCCGAGCAATTGGAGCAGAATCTCGAGGACGCCAACGACCACCTCCAAGACGTGCGCGCCGAAGCCGACCGGCGTATTGCAGACGCAGAGAGAAAACTAGCCAAACTCAAAGAGTCGAAAGCAGAGGTGGAATCTCAGCTCAAAAAGCTGCAGTCGCAACATGACGAACTGGCCGAGGAACAGGAGGCCCAGCTGGAAGACGTACGCGACAAGGCCGAAGATGCGGTACGCAAGGCAGGTTCACTACTCGAGCAGGAGCGCAGCGAAAGGAAGCGGCTCACGAAGGAACTTAAGAAGACGGCCCATGACCTCGAACAGCTTCGTACCTCGGCAGCAAAGAAGGCAGCTGAAGAAGAAGACTTGTCCGACGAAGAAGGCTCCCTCCTCTCCGCCATGCACCCTGATGCAAAAGACACCGAGATCGAGAACCTCCGCATCCTCCTCCGCAAACAGACGTCCATCCTCAAGACCCTGAAATCCGAAATGGCCACTCTCCGCAGGGAAAACACGCGTTTGAAGACGCAGGTCCACGCATCTGCTTCCTCGACGGACAGCGTCACTGCACTTGAATCCGAGCTTTCTCTCCTCCGGCGCGAGAACGATAGATTGGTCACCGAGGCGAAAGCGAGGGAAGAAGACTTGGAAGCCGTCAACAAGGCAATGGACGAGCGACTCGCGGCGATGCTAAGTAAAGTGCTCAAAGAGCGGGCGAGAAGTGCAGTCGGCAAGCGAGATGACCAATGGGCTGATAGCGTCAGCAGGTCGAATAGCGAACGCGAGCTCATGGGCAAGGTGCTCATGAGAGAGTGGGGCAGGCAGGAGGTTGGCGTAGCGGAGCCAGGTGAGGAGCAGGCGTATCGGTACAAATATGTGCGACGTAACTGAGTACGTTTGGGCTGTACCTGGGAAACAAAAGTACTGCATCTTGGAAATGGGGTTTGGGTCGATTTCGGTTGAGATCTGGTATGGGGGGTACTGCTTTGGGCGCGCATAGGCTTCGAATTATACGACTTGATGACTGATGGGTTTGGGTATGGGTTGGCGCTGAGCGGTCACGTATCTTATTCCATCCAGCCCCTTGAAATCGAACAAGTCCTGGTATCCTACATTCCAGCCTCCAAACGCCGTACCTCATTCATCATCCCTGCCTTCATCACCCGTGCCTGCCCATGTCTGTTATCCACAACGTCCTCGCCATCTACAGCAACCCCTTCCTGGCCAACTCAATCTTCTTCAACGTCTCCCCCTCCTTGTAGCCGCCCTTGGACGCACAGATGGAGATTCCCTCGCCGAGCTCTACCTTATCTTCCACGCCTTCCCAGGCGCAGGGGCAGTGGTGTGGGAAGTGGACGCAGGAGAGGGTGCCGGGGCAGAGGTAGCGGTCGCAGTGTGCTGTGGAAAAGCACCCGAGTCAGCCACGTCCCGTCGGAACAGCATGTGGGGGGACAAGGTCGTGACATACCTCCTTCGTATTGCTGCTGATACCACGCCGAATCGCTGCGCACATTCTGCTGCTGCTGTTGCTGATGCCCTCCACCTCCGCCGCCGAACATCTGGTCGAAGAAGCCGAATTGGGCATTCGCCGTAAACGTGAAGAAGCCCACGACCATCCAGAGTACAGTTCGAAAGCCCATGGCGCTGGTATAGCAAGGCGTTGCAGTGGGTGTGGAGGCGTGGAGGCGTGGAAGCGAGGAAGCGACAAGGCCGATGATGCTGATGTGGAGCTTTGAGCCGCCGCAAACAGCGCAAACACGCCAAGATGTCGGCGCCGCTGCAAAGAAAGCTCGAGTGGGTCCGGGCCCGTGAATTTTGCGGGCGGACCGCCGAACCAACGCAGGTGTGAAAAACCACCATCACGACTTCCAACCCCCCGTCGCGCCCACCCACAAAGACTGCACTCCCTCCCTCCTGGCCCCTCGCTCACCAAGTAAGCCCGCGCCGTGCCTCCGCGCCGTCCCTCCAACCACCGCCTCCAACCACCGCCTCCAAGCTGACGGCGTGCGCAGAATGCATCTCATGTACACGATCGGTCCGGATGGCAAGCGCATCTACACGCTGAAAAAAGTCGTCGACGGCGTCATTTCCGACTCTGCGCACCCGGCGAGGTTTTCGCCCGACGATTCGTACTCGAGGCACCGCGTCACGATCAAGAAGAGGCACGGGCTTTTGCCGTTCCAGGCTTCGCAGAGTGAGTGGTTTCTTGCAAGGGGTGTGCGGGAGTGCAATTGCTGATGGCGGGCAGAGAACAAGGTCGCTGAGAAGCATTGAGCTCGCTGCTGGGCGTGACGGCGATGATTGATCCGTGGGATACCACAAGGCGTTTATCGAGGAGTTCTGGCGCAAAGAAAAATCCAGGCATGTGCGGAAGGAAATGTACGAGGAGGTGAGATTGTTCGTTAATCCAGGAAGGGAGGGGATGTTTTTCGTCCCGCCAGCTGGCCAGGTAGCTTCACCCAACTATCAAAGCTCCTCCTCTGTTCCAACTGCAACGTCCACGGCTCCCTCCAATCGAACACTTGCTCTGATTACGATGCCCTCGTGCTGAATTGCTTCCAAGCGCGACTCCACCTCGTACCTTCCATGTCGACGATGAGATGTAGACTCCAGGGTGCAATTGTGCCAACGAGTACCGTCGATGACAGAAGGAAACCACAAAAGGCGGTGGGATTGTGGAGAAGGCATTATCGTGGTGTGCGGTGGCACGCCGAAAAGGCTGAAAAGGCGCGTCATTGTGAATGCTCGCTGGACCTCTCCCCATGTTTCACCGAGCTCGTCAACGCCATGGGTGTGGACATGTCCGCCAGTGGCGGGCCGGCAATTGTCGCGATGCAAAGCGAAGCCCTTTACGAGCCCCCACAGGAATCAATGGCGGCGTTATGAAGCGAGGAGGAGGCGTAGTGATGAGCTGGCGTCCGGCGGCGAGGGAGGTCGGTCGATGCATGGCCTCCTCTCGACTGCATCCTCCCCCCCAGATAATACCGTATTACGAGCGTGTCTCGCGCATGCATCCTGGGTCTTTGTTGCATCAAGTTGCTCGGTCGCGTGGGGTCATGTGCTTGGCTACAGGAGGAGAGAGGGGTCGACAGGGGAACAATTCGCGACAATAATGGGGTATCGATGCGGGACGTCGTAAATCTGGGGGAACCGCAGCACGTCATTTGTGGCATTGAAGGCCGACCCGTGAAGTGATCGGTAAGGACACACGAGCATCTGGCGTGGTGGTGGCTGCGGGGGGGGTGGAAGTCTCTCGTTGCACGGCAGTGGACATCACCTCGCATCTCTCGTCCCTCGTCCCTCGTCGCCACCTCGAACAGCTTGTTTGGTCGCGCTCCCACGTCCTGGACAGCAGCTGCAAGTACCATGTATACGCACCGTTGGACAGGCCGAGGGGCTCGGAAGTTCCTTTGCGGTCATCATGCACGCAATATGCATCTGCACGGTTCGATGTTCAGTCACAAACAAGAACATCATGGCATCACGAGGGGAGGGCAATTGGATGGCGTCGTCCGACCAGCAGATTGGCAAGACTGCAAGATATCAGCCCTACGCACATCCCGACGGCCGACCCAGACACCCAGACGCCGTGTGATGCCATCGTCCAGATGGGCCTCACATGACCAGGTACGCTCAGGTACAGCTCCATGTACCATGGGGATGACGCACGGCCCGTTTGGGCGGGCGGGGTGTACTATGGCGAAGGCGTTTTTCACGCATTCTTATTCACGACAAAGACCGGACCGGGCTGGTGAATCTTGCTGCACTGCATGTCTTTCAATAATGCCATCTACTTTGACCTGCAAGCAGACCCCCTCTTCCGCGCCCACTAGTCCGGGCGGCTTTTCCTCGTAGTCCCAGTATGACGGCACGCCGTCGATGGAAATTTTCGGACGCTGGTTAGAGTCAACCATTTCCCAGACCGCCTATAGATACAGCATTCCTAGCTCCGCTAGCACGCCGAATTACTTAAACCTCTAACCTCACCATCGCATCCATCTCCCGCTGTGCTCATCGGCCCTCACGCGGGTCACACCCCATCCCATCCCATCCCATCCCATCCCATCCTATCGATATTCCTCAGCAGCAGCAGCAGGAGCACACCCGCCGCACGCGCAGCACGCGCTCACGTGCCTCCGCTCCCTCCGCTGCCTCCACTCCCTCCGCTGCCTCCACAGCGCCAAACTCAATCCTGCCCGTGTTCCCCCCCACGCACTCAGCCGGTACGCGTCGTCCTTGAAGTGCCTGGCAAGACGTGCAGGGTCTTTCTGTCGTAGACGGCAGCTGGCCAATAACGGCATCGCAACCTGCCCCCCCACTCTGCACGCTCTACCCCAGACTACAACCGTAGCTGTCTGTCTCTGCGCCCGAAACCTTCTTCTAGCGGCTCCTGCGGCCAACTATTGCACCTATCGCGGTGATACCGGGCCCCTACGGCCGCTGCAATAAAAGGACCAGTGTACCATCACGCCTCCAAGTCCAACTTCGCAACGTTACACGGCAACGCCCTCGATCGATATTCTGGGAATGAACTTCAAAAACGATACCTCCCACTGGCCCGTAGGACAAGGTACGTGTGCGAAGGAGCTGGCTGCTACACCATTCCACTAAGACCGAGCAGAGCACATCAACCGCTGAAACCCGCATCCGTGCCCGGCTTCCCCGCACCCTCCATTTTCTCACCGCAAACCGGTCACGGGTTCTTCGGAAAGCATATTGCTTCTCCCGCGCCTTTGCAGGCCAACGAGCCTGCTTATTGCTTCGGGACCAAACGTCAGGCCTTGGCCGTAAGCCTCGTCGGACGTCGTCTCGTCTGGATCGGAACTAGGCTGTAGAAACCTGCAGGCACCATTCCCCACGACCACAGGGTCGGTCGTCATCAGACGGCCTATTCTTATCTGGCCGTCGTGGCACGTAATGGAGGCTTCCATGACACTGCTTAGTGCGCACATACAATTTCTGGTATGTCCGCACCATAGTCCAGCATGCACCACACGTGGCGTGGCCAAAGTCCATGCCTTGTACCTGCCTGATTGTGGTTGGGCAACGTCCCGTCTGCAGGGTGCTCCATAAGGCTGCTTTATATTCGCCTCTCAACTCGAAAATCTCTGCCTGGTGGGCCTCTACTAACATCATGATTGCCCTCAAGGAAACCGAACTGGCCCTCATCCATATCCCACTGCATCTGTACACCAGCTTCCTCCAGACCATATTGCAGCTTTTGCTTCCCGACGAATCCCGCACCAACGGCACCACCAGCAACGGAAATGGCGCTGTGCTGCCACCCCAAGGCTGGCCGTACGAGCATCCGTTTGTGAACATCTCAATCACCCCACTCGAATGCTCCGTCGTCTGCTCTCGGATTCTTGCAGCAGAACTATTCGTTCCCGCACTCAATTCACTCGATGCAGCATCACGAACCCAGGTCTCCATCACGACCGAGGACTATGTCGTTATGCAGGTGGATGGTGAAGGGCTCGATGCAGGCCAACGCGTCCTGGAGCTGACGAGCCCGCTTTCTCTTGCCGGAATGTAAGTCCATCGACACTCCCACAAAACACGTCCTCCTTTCATCTGACATTTCCAGCTCCATCTTCTTCATCACAACCTACTTCTCCGACTACATTCTTGTGCCGAGCCGATATCGAACGCAGGTCGTGCATGCGCTGGAAGAACGCGGTTTTCAGTTTGAGGATCAGACTTCGTCATACATTAACCCGAGTGCTCACAGTCGAAAACATTCGTCGACGCCATCCTTCGAAGTGAAGCCACCAGGCACGCCGCCTCCGACGACGATATCCGAGCTTCAGACCCGAACATTTTCCACCCTGAAACGCCGCAACATCCAACCCGCCATCGACTCATGTTTACGTTTGGTGCAATGCGCGGGCCGCAAAGACAGTGCCAACGGCATGCATCAAGGTGGAAACCGTAGTAGCATGACGAGTGCTGCCGACGATGCACTCCACCTCGGCCTCGTCAAATGCCTCATTTCGTTCCCGCATCCAAAGTTCCTGTCCCTAACCCTCACCGACACGGAGCCCGCTTCCTTGCTTCTCGATCACACTCTCTTGCCGAATTTCACGCAAGACATCCTCCTGGGCTCCAAAGACGACTATCTTATCCCCATTATGCTCGACCTCCGGGAACTGCCCCTGGAGAGCACAGGCATCGTCTGTGGTGTCGCTGGACGTCTGGTGGGCGCGACCTCTGCCCAGCTCGAAAGTCCCGTTGAAATGAGCTATTTGAGCACGGCACGTGCTGGAACAGTCATGGTCAGCGAAGATGAGCTAGAGCGGGCTTTGAGCGCTTTACGCGGTGCTGAAAATGGCGCGTTATACACGCCGGCTTAGCCATTCTCTTCAAGAGCGGGGAAGTGGGATGCGCAGGTCATCCGGAGCGACTCATGCTTGCGACCGCTTGTTGTGACCGACCATGTACACCAAGCTGAGCAAAAGGAGAGCAAGACGTGGGGCACGTGGGACCGACTTTCCATCGGATACGCCCGCCCGCTACCCATACCTCAGCGCGGCCAAACGTTCAATTCCTCTTCTCCATTATTACACCATCTCGATGGTGGTGACGATCCTTCCCCAAAACGGCTGTTCCTCGGATTCCTGATTTTCTGCAACATACCAAAATTGGAACTCTCGGCTCTCGCCTCGTCTGCATGATGTCGTGCATATATTCCAATCACATGACCGTTCATTTCGGTCCACCTTCGTTTCCGGGACCATGTCCGAACGTACTATCTTATCGTCTATAACAGGGTCCAGCGGCTCAGATACGATACGACAGAAGCTGCGGCGTACCGCTGCGTTGTACCATCGGTAGCCGCGTCCGGTTCCTGAGCCGTCGTTCCTTACTTGATCGTCCTGCCGCTATTGTATGTACCTCTTCGCCAACGCGCTTAGCGCCAAATTTTCTCCTTTCTCTTTGGTCTGGACTATGTTTTCTTTTCATCTCTATCTTCCTTCCCTTGCTGCTACGCCCGCAAACCATGTCGACGTGAAAATGCATCATTGGAGCACAGCATGGCATAGCATGGCAGGGTTGCATCGTCCATGTGGAGTACCTCTGTATCTACGAAAAGTTTTTCCTCTGCTTGTGGGTCTGGTTGGTCTTGTTGAGGCTTCTGCGTAGGGTAGCATAGGCTTAGGTGCTTGCAAAATTACTACTGCGTTTCCCCTTGGAAAGTGCCCCGCTTTTCTATCTGGAAAGCAATCTGTTGTTGTTGTTGTTGTTGTTGTTGTTGTTGTTGTTTGATAACGAGTTCTGAAATCGAGGATAGCTAGGCGATGCGATGCGGTGACTCCTCTGGGAAACACACAACCGTATCTCGACTCAAACTTGAGCAATCAGAAGAGCTGGCTATTATCAATCGCCCAAGCCTTGCCCCAAGCAGATGTCGTCGAGGTAAGTTGTGAGCGGTATCAGTAAAAGGATCAAAGCATGGAGCGCCGGGACGTCCATGGCGCCTTACGATGAGGAGGTTTTTTGCCGCGATTAAAGTCTGAGTCGGAGCGAAGCCTCTTCGAGTATCTACCAAGTTCGCGTGAATTCGGTATGTTTTTATGTTGATGGCACGTGGTTATGGTGATGCCCAGGTCGATCTGCGCGGTACGGCGGAGCGGGCGGGACTCTTAGCTCAATGTAAATGAGCTTAGCGCGGAATGTTGCGCCCAGCAATAATAATGGGACGAACAGAGCCACCCACCCTAGCCCCTGAACTCCACTAGATACATCCCACACTAGATATTGTATCGGGACCATCCATCCCCCCTCCGTGCACCATGCTTCAACCGGCCGTTGACGTACGTTTTCAAAGCTCCTCACTGTTTTGTGTAGTGTACCGATAGAACTGTTGTAGCCCGCTGCTCGGAACCCTTCTGTTGGTTGTGCTGCTTCCGCAAAACAAACACCAAGTGCGGTTTCCCACTTTCGCGCAGCCTGCTGCTCCCACTTATCTATAGCCAAGCCGACGAGTTGGTGCAACTTGAAAGTTGCGCTTATGGCTTCAACCGTGCCGTATTTCCCCTCCTGCCAGAGATGATGGGAATCAAATCGGTGTAGGTTTGATGATTCAGTGTTGGTTCACTCCAAGTGAACAGACTTCTGTTATGTGACTGTATACACTGAATAGCGGAAGCAGAGTACGATAGTCTTCTTACATCACACATTATTGCCGCCTTTTCGTCTCCCGAGTGGGGGAAACATCCCATTAAACCCACAACCAGGATGCCCCTCACACGTACTAATAGTATGAATATACCTAATCTCCCCATCCACAACCCTAAACGTATGCGAATCCGGAGCTGGCTCAGGACTATCTTTATCCAAACCCGGGAAACCAAGGTAAAAATTCACAACACCGTACACCACATCGACCATATATCTGCATTCGAATCAGCACTCTGAACAGACAGCTCGAGAACTCGCAGCAAAAGGGAGCATGTTGGATAAATACCGTTTCCCCACCGCCATAGCATTATCTGGTAGCCCCAAACTACACGTATTCGTCGTAACATTCCCGTTATCCGTATACCGCCCTCCCTCCAGCCTTGCACACGGTGTACCGAACGGTACGCTCATATTAGCGTTACCTAGACGGCTCAAATACGCATCTCCCGCTTCCATAATCACCTCCCTACTGTCCCGTTTCTCGAGCGGAATCTCCCCCCAGTCCTCCATCCCATCGAACAAGGCATACCCCGTCGCATTGAACAGCCAATCCCCCTCATCGCTCACCAGCGTCTCGATCCTCGTGATATTCATACCGTCGGTGGATTCCATACGAGCGCCGATTACGTACGGATGCGAAGGGTCGAGGACAATGTATTGCGTCAATGCGGTGCAGAGGTCGCCGTCGTAAAAGGAGCGGTGGCTTGTTATGTTGAGGGGCTTGGTGAGGATGCTGGCGTTGAGGGGGAGTGGGGTGAACTGTTCGGTGTAGGTGAGGTTTGCGGCGAGAGAGGGAATTTCGTAGGGGATGCCTTTGGATTGGGCGCTGAGGTAGGCGGCGGACATGTCGTTGAGGAAGGTGCGGTCGCATGCTGCGAGGGCTTGGGAGACGACGAGGCTGCTTACGATGATTGCAGTGTGCATCCTTTTGGAGGGGGTGGGATGGGATGGGTTAGTCGGTGTTGATAATTGTAGTTTATCCTTCACTGAACGTTCACTGTGCTCCTTTGCATCGCAACTTATACCTTCTATAATAATGATGAACGTTTCTCGCTTTTGACTTTCTCGGTACTCCCAAGTGCCGAGGAATAATTGTCATTGACAATCGATTAATCGCACTGCTTCCTACGGTATTGAAACGTTCGCCGTGTGCATGTACTGCGAGCATCCAATGGAGATCAACATCTTATTGTCATAAAATCTAATAGTATGCGCAAGCGGTTTATATAGATTGTGTGGGGAGTATTTGCCGGTTATCGTGATTGGTGTATGTTATCCCTGGTGTTTCCCCTCCTTCATGTGGGGATGATAGGATGAGCTTGCGTTCTTTATCCGGGATACTCAAAGCAAGAAATACACAACCATCACTGGGATTGAATCCCGAAGGGCACTACAAGGTTATTGCCGTATAGTGTTGCTTTGTTTTTAGGTGGCAAGTAAACGAGTTGGTCACTTCCTAGCTTGTGTAGTGCTGAAGAGGAGCCACCTGATCCAAATTACTGGAGTGTTATCGAGTCTATGGTACAGGGCTCGTCATCTTATGTATCTGGTCTAACCACTCGGCATGAACGTCCTCATGGAAGCTTTCAATATGTTCGACCATCTTTTTAGCGTTCTCGACGGTTTCGTAAATAAGCTCGTTTATTGCTTCGGAATTTAGTGATGACCCAATTAATCTACTCTCTTATTTCTCTTACACCCTAACCTTGAACCTGAACCCAGTGATAGTCAGCCTCCCGATCAATATTACCAACGCTCCCATACACATCATGCTAGCACCCCACATCTGCGCGACAAAGTAATCCCCATTGTTCTTCTGCACCAATGCGCCTGCAATCGGCGGACCAATCAAGCTGCTCAATCCCACAACACCCAACCCCATGCCTAAAAGCAAAGTCAGTAACGCACAACTCAGAACAAAGTGCGGATACATGTCGGCCTTCCCAAGCGTAGACCCAGTATGAACTTTGGATTTGACGTACCATTTCTTGTTCCAGCTTTACTCAGATCCTTCGTCAAATTGCTCAAGACGGCCGGAAACAAGCCTTGAAACCCTGCAGAAAAAAAGCCATACAGACCTGCAAACGCATACAATGAAGGCACGGTAGATACAGCAGACCAGCAGTATAACATAACAGCCGTGATAAAACAGAGAGGCAGCAGCGTGTTGTAAGGCCCCAGGAACCGATCAGCAATGAAGCCCGGAATCAATCGGCCGAGGAGACCTACCCCGTTGATCAGAAGGAGGAGATTGATCGAGGTACTGTACGGAGCATGCAAGATGTTTATGGCAAATGCGGAGATGTAGTAGAAAGCGAAAAAGACGCCGAAACAAAAGAGAAACAACCCAATCAGGTAGAAGGTATACGCCGGTTCTCTAAACGCTCCCCACTCGAAAAGCGCTCCTGATTTCCTTGGCGGCAGTCGCGGTTTCAATAGACTACAGTAGCAGCTCCCGACAGCGAGCATGATGAAGCCCATGATGCGTACCGTCCAGGCAAATCCGATGCCGGGAAGGAGTTGGCGGACTATGGTTGGGTACAAGAGGCCTCCGGTGGCGGACCCAGAGGCCATGATTGCGAGCGCGACGCTCCGGTTGCGAGAGAAGTAGGTGGTAATGAGGGACATGGATGGCGCGAATTGGAGACCGCAGCCACAACCGAGGAGAAGGCCTTGGGCGAGGAAGAATTGGTAGTACGAGTGGCAGAGCGAGGTCATGAACATGCCGAGGGCAGCGAGGAGCATGCCAGGGATAACAGACCAGTAGTAGTAACCTATGTCGAGGAGGCGGCCGGAGAACATTCCTGAATCCGTCCAGTCAGTACATATACGCACTTCGGTTTCGTCTGCTTCCAAACATGAGGTTTGTTACTCACCAAGTCCGAAATGCCCCAGCATCTGCATACTTCCAATCCAACTCACAGCACTAGGTTCCATGCCTAACTCTTGCGTGTAATACGCCTGGAAAGCGCCAAAACTCGCTATCATGCCCCATGTATTCATGATGACGAGGTGGCCCATACATGCTTGCGTCCAGGCTTTGACGCCGCCGTCTGGTGGAGGGCCGGGATGTATGAGTGTGGCGTTTGAACGTGCGGTGAGCGTTTTGATGAGGTTGAAGGATTTGCTGGGTGGGGTTTGCGAAGTTTGTGTCGGTATGCGTTCGATTTCTTCTTGTTGTAGCGTTGTCTCTTCTACCAGTGGAATTGCGGTGTTTGATGCTGATGGCGAAGCGCTTTCGGCGACGTCAGAATTTGCATCGTCATGGCTTGTTTGCCGGAGACCTTTCTCGAGATCCACCGGTGTAGGAATATTTGGAATAGACATTATATACCAGCCATACTCATTCAAACCTGCAATCAAACGTCTGGAACTCGGATCGTAGGAACGGTAAGTCGTGAACCCACGTTCGACGAAAAAAGCCCAGCCGAAATCTTTTGAGAAATCCCCATACTCTTAACCCATCCGATAGCGTGCCGAGTCGTCTCCACTCCTCTGCAGTAAGGACCCATCGTGGAAACCAGTTTCCCCACAGTTTGACATAGGTGTCATGGTGATTGGTGGACAAGGATGGAAAAACGACGGCCAGTTCGCTTTTCCGATGGCAGAGTTGGGGTGTTGGAGTAGCGCTAATGGTATTGGGTATAGCTCAGTCATAAATTCGGTTATGTACGAATCGCTTGGGTTTAAAATACGACCGCTGTCTTGATTGCTGTAGAGAAGATTGCCATTTGTAAGTTTTCAGTAATCGGTGAGTGTCACAGCAACACGAACTGCGACCTGCGACCGGAATTCGGATAACGGCGCAGGTTTCGGAATAGATCCATGGATGCCGATCAAACCTCATACCATCTCTACTTGAGGGACTATTATACGAGATGTTAGAAAAATGGTCCATCCTAAAGATCGAAGTCTGCTACTGTTGTTAAGCGTACAGTTGGTTCTGTCGATTCCTGAGCTTTGTTTTATAAAGATCCGAGCAAGACGCCACAACTTCAACTCTTTCCCACTCCCCCTCAGCGTCTTCCTCTTCTGCACCGGTAATGCCGTCGATTGCCTGTTCGGCAGGCAGGCCGAATGCTTCTGTATTCCAATTCTTCTGCTCGAGGTAAAAGTAGACTCTTCGTCTCCACGAGTTCACGTCGGAAAGGAGTTGTCGCAGTGCAGTGACTTCGGACATTACTTCCCGTCAAAATCTCGTATCGTTCCCGCTTTCAACAATGTAAAGTCGACCTTTTATTTCCGAAGATGCAGCGAGCGTCCGATACGCCTCTAGTTGTGGGAGTTTGTAGATACCAACGTCCGAGATGTCACCGTTCTTGAACTCAAGGACTTTGATGCGTGTAGAGTATGCTTCATGCAACCCCGAGAAGCCGCGATGACGCATGACGAACCAATTGGTCGGAGTGATAGGAGCGAACCAATTGCGACCGCTGGATTTGACTCCGACACCACCAAATCAGTACATAGCTTCATAATTTGATCAAAGCCACCCTCACTTAGATGCAAAGGTCTGAATGCATCTTATCCGATGGCCCTATTGTACGTACTCAAGCTCAATTTGGAGCGCTCAGCTAAAAGTTTTGAAGTTGTTCAGTTGATGTGGTCTAGCTATCCCAGTACGTAGGTAAAATCCCAACCCAGAGTTATCATACCGATGACGCACGTAAAGAAAGAGAAGAGACACCGTCAACACCCGTGAGCCAGCCATATACCACAACTCCCGTCCATACCGAATGTGGGTATGCATGAACTGAACCGATCATAACTGGCACCATGACCGAATGAGATCCGAGATTGAAGACCCGCACAAAGAAAGATGTCGATATCGATGCCGAGGAGAGGCAGATTGCATGTGGATGAGATCCTTCCCAGTGTCGTGAAGATGGACGCCAGTTGTCGAGAGATATTTCCAGAGATGGAGGACCATGAGCCGAGCTCATTATCGGCGATGAAAGGCCAGGTTTCCGAGCTCAGGGTTCATCAACCACTCGCCCGGTTGGCACTCGTTCTCGATCTGGTAGAATGAACGAAGGTGCCACTCTCCAGTACGTTCTTGACACCAAAACGGATCGTCGGGTCGGGCATCGGCGGGCTTGATGTACTTCGGGTTGTATGCACCACGCCTCTGAGCAAGGACCTGTTCCCCATGCTGTATGCCGCCAGCTCGGTAGGTCGTCGTTACAGGGACATTGGTAGTGCCAACGACAGCGCAGGTTTGAGTCGGGACAACGGGCACAGCGACAGCCGGAGCCATGGTCTGATAGGCGTACGAATATGCGGGGGCAGCGACCCCGGCTGTACAGTAAGACCTCTGGTACGGGTAATAATAGTTAGCATAGGTGCCACATCCGACCCCGTAGTTGGCGTAGGGAGAGTAATAGCTATAGGAGGGGAAGTTGTAGTAGCTGTCGGGATAGTTGCAGTATCGTGGGGTGTATGTGCTGTACGAGACATTCGGGCCGTAGTAGAGCGGACGGGTGTGGAACTGCGAGCCATATGCGCCAGGGTAATAGCCAGAGCCGCCGTGGTACGCTCCATGGGAAGCACCTACCCCAGGATAGTACCCTGCCGCGCCATAGTTCATGCCCACCCCCATTCCCATACCCATACCGACGCCGCCAGGATAGACGCCACTGGGCGCAGACCCATTCGGAATCTGGCCGTTGTGTACGAGAACACCGCGTCGACCTGGCTGCGGAACATGAATGTACGAGTGCCGAGGCCTTGGCAGCCCATGATTTTGCTCCATGGAGGGGGTGCGTTGGCGGAGGGCACGTTCGCGGATACGACGTCCAAAGGGCGGGAGCGAGGTCCTGGGCAGCAAAAGGGGTGTATGTGCAAAGAAGAGAGGGGTTGAGGCGTAGGATAGGAAGCGCGTGGGG
Source organism: Corynespora olivacea (assembly GCA_019202945.1). Classification (NCBI taxonomy): domain Eukaryota; kingdom Fungi; phylum Ascomycota; class Dothideomycetes; order Pleosporales; family Corynesporascaceae; genus Corynespora; species Corynespora olivacea. The sequence continues at coordinate 590,000 of JAGQEM010000001.1, forward strand.
CAATTCCAAGACGCAGAGGGTCCGGGCGGCAAACGGTGCCGCAACGTCAGGTGAGAGGATGAGGAAAGAGCGGTGGAAGCGGAGTGGAGGTGAGGGAAGAAAGGGCAGGGTCGGACTTACCATCGCGGCATGGGTCGGCATTGCAACACGGCCGTATCTGCCACCTCCGTATCCCATTCCAACGCCTCCGTGATAGCGAGGGCTGACCGCGTAGATGACCGGAGGCGGTTGGGCGTAGTACCGGGCCGGGTAGTACGTCTGCCTGGGACCATGGCGGCGCCGAACTCGGGGCTGGCGTATCACGGCAATTTCCTCATCTTTGCCAAAGCATCCGCTGAAGAGACCACCGCGGCCGGGCTTGGACGAGGCCGATTCGCGGACTCGACTGCCCGAAGAGATGACGGTGCTCTCGTTGTAGCTATCCCCTCCACACATGTTGAAGATGAATGCCTTGAAGCTTGGGGAATATGGGCCGAAACAGGCGTGAGAGAGGAGAGAGGATCAGCCAGAACCAAAGGAGATGATGAATTGGCGAGTGACGTCGAGAGTTGACTTGGCAGCGGGAGACCTTCAGTCCTCTAACCCTCGTCCGGAAAGTACCTGGACCTATTGTGTCGATGATGTGGTTTCGTTTGTACCGTCTCTTGGGCATCATCTAAGCTTCCGCCCCGCCACATCTTCGCATCCTTGCTGCGGTCTGTGCCTACTGTGCACCGTGGAGTAGGATAGGCGCCTCTTCAAAAGTGCAGAATGGCTTATTTACACCAGCGATTGCCAAATGCAGCATGTTGTCAATTGCAATACCAGAGCAGAAGGCTTAGGCCCAGCGTATGGATATTGGACACATGACTGCAGCCTATCTGCGTAATCTGCCGTACGTTGACGAGGTGGGTCTTGAGGTGTGGTTGCCTTTCCGCCGCTCTATGGGACTGCACCCGCATCGGTCGCTCCCGTGCCAGCGCCTCCAGATCCATTTCCCTTTGACTTGCTCTTTCCGAACATCCGCTTGAACCTTGCCATGATTGGCACCACGGCTTTCCTGGCAAACCATGGCGTTGCCCAAACACTCGCGATGATTCTCACTGGTATCAGCACTTTCGTGACCGCATACGCCGTCGCAAATTCGACCACCAGCCTGACTCCGCCTTCGCCAATGTTCCACGCCTTGTCCCGGTTCCTCGTCTCCACCTTGAGCTCTGCTTCCTTTGCATCCTCACCCCGGATCCACCCCTTTTTCCTGAAGTACTTCCCAAAACGCTCAACACCCTGCAGGACGACAGTGCCTTCTGCGAACCACGGCGGGAGCCAGTGGGTGTAGTGAAACGTCGCCGCGAGACCGAAGAGAGGAACTATAGCCGTGATCTCATGCAGGAGGAGGAAGGACGTGATATGCGAGATAGGCGCAGAAGCCAGTGCATCCGTGTGTTTGTGGAGGAACTTTGGCACGCGGCGATTGAAGCGTTCGATGCGTGACTGAGCAGTGGGGGGAGGAGGTGGAGGATTGGCCGAGAAACATCGTCGCGGGGAGTTACGGAAAGGACGGGGCGTGTTGAAAGGTGGATGGAGAAGCGGCCGTCTGAGTGTGATGCCGCTCCCTATGGAGAACTGTTGCGGTGGATGTCGAACCTGTCCGTCCGTGTTACAAAAGTCCACATTCACACGAATGCCGTTTGCTTTCCCATGAACGGCAATTGCTCTGCACGGAAGAGCATCTCGGGCAGCATCAGATAGAGGCGGAACAATTTACCATTGACCGAACTTTCGCTCGGGAAGGGGCGACCACCATGTACCGTAACAAGAAGCTGCGTCTGATATTCTCCACAACAAGAAGCTGCGTTTGATGTTCTCATACCAGGTGGCTGTGCTGGTGTTGGATCAGCCCTACCGGATCAACAATGCTGCGGGGGTGTGGAGCGTGCACGCTCCACCATCGAATTGTACTGTTGGGCCTTGGCCTTTGCTTGAACTTTCTTTAGCTTCACCACCGCGCGAACCGCGTCCATAGTGTGTATAGCACCATTTCCCGCCACTAATCTACTAACCTGCAGTCATTCGGTATCTAGGTTTCTCACCATGGCGACGAATACTCCCAAGCAGATGTCCAGCCGGCTTTCGACCATGAAGGTACACTTTTGGTCCGGTCCACAATTGCGCCTGACGATGGCTAACGCGTGCACAGTTCATGCAGCGCGGGGCTAATAAGAATGCAAGTGCTGAACCCTCTACGCCTTACGGGCCGCCCGCAAAGAAGCTGCGTCTCTCGAATGGGACCTCCGCGCCGAGCACACCTGGGACGCCTGCAGGCATAGCTACTCCCCAGTCAGCCGAGGACAAGAGGCGGGAGGAAGTGCTTGCGCGTGCTGGAGAGAGGGCTGGGGAGACTAAATGGGTATTGAGCTTTCAGGACCCGTCGCGTCTCAACAAATCGCCAGCCATGCAGGTCAGGCAAGCAGGGTTCGCAGAGCTTGACGCTGAAGACGACTCTGAAGAGGAAGAGGAGCGGCGGCCAACGCGAATGAAGTTTGGCGGCGGCGTCAAAAAGAAGCAGGTGGTGGGTTGGGAACCAACAGGCCGGACAAGGAGTAAGTGTACTGATCCAGCGCAGAAAACCGCGACGCCTATCAAGTCCGAGGAGCTGGATTCCGATAGCGAGTCTTACTCGTCGGATGAACTCAGCTCGGACGACCCCACGGCAGCGCTCATACGAGAGACCAAGCGCGAGGTAGCAGCCAAAGAGCGCGCCCGCAAGGCCAGGAAGTTCGCAGACGAGGCATCACGGCGCGCCCCGCTTGTAGACGAGGACGCGATTCCCGGTGGTCTGTTGTCACTATCTGGCGACGGTCGAGCAGGGGGAGGTTCGGCTCATGTAGAATGCTTCAATTGCGGACAGAAGGGTCACATCCAAAGCAAATGCTCTCGGCCCTCGCGCGGTTCTGCCGGCAGAGGCAGAGGCGGGGGTTGGGGCAAGAGTGGCCGTGGCCGGCGATAGCTGCCTCCTTAGCCAACTTTATTCCCGTCTTCAATCAGCATGTACTCATCCCCGACCATCATCCGCATCTGAGCGTCGTCCATGAAGTTTTCGTGGTCACCATTCAGCGCTGCGCCTTCTTTGTCGTACAGGAACTTGGCCAGCGCGTAGTAGTCTGGGAAGACAAAGGTGCATATGGCGTCGTAGTCTAGTAGCTTCGCCTTGTTGTGCATGATGTCTTGGATCAGCTGCTTGTCGCGGCCCAGATGGTACGTCTGTTCTGAGCATCAGCGGCATCCGTGTCTTGACGGGTACCGGAGCAAACATGAATCAATCGGCAAGGGGAGCCTTACAAGGCTGTAACTGATTATGCCATGGCGCTGCAGTATCGGGACGGCCTTTTGAGCATGCTGGTTGTTGTAATACTCGATGAAGTCCTCGTCCGACATGCCTTCCTTTTTCTTGACCATTATGGTCGCTTTGACGACCTTGCGAAACCCTGTCGTGTTCGCATAGCCTGCTTCGAAGGCCTTGGGCACCATGATGGAGAAAAGACTGGGGGTCGAGTTGGCAGCGACCAGGTTCCTCGGAGGTTATGCTGTGAAGGATTGACTGGGGCTAGTTATTATGCGGCCATTGTCGACATCTTATGCGCAGGTCCCGAGGTCCCGGGACTGCAACTTGAGCCTCCCCCCACGACGTCAATCCAGCCCTCAGGCGACCTGCCACCCTCGATCCCCTTCCCTTTTGCACTGCCCACAGGCGAGGATTGCCAGTTTGCTGCTTGCCTCACCGTTGTGTCCGTGAGCCTACGTAGACGTCAACCGGCTGCGTGTTTGCGTGCTTGGACGGACTGGGTTGCTCCTCGACGGCCCCCCGCCTCCCTCGTGGATGCCCACTCTTCGGCGCGCACATCTGCCGGGTACTTTTCTGTGCAGACAATCGCCTGGCATATTCGGTAGCAGTCCCGCGCGCGTGTATCCATCGTCAACGTCACCGCCCGCTCGGTCCACACCAGCTTCACCTCAATTGACTAAGAGTACCTTGCTCTCTGTTTCCGCCACCTCTACGCCACGACGCCGTTGTGTGGTCTCTCTGTATAAGTCACCAGCAGCCACGTCTTCGAAACCTATCTCTACCACATTTTCGAGGCTCCTTCCCACTACCACTTCGAGAAAGTTTGCTACGTATGCAACAAGACGCACGCAGTCTACAAACAACAACCACAACAACAACTACAGTAACAACAACAACAACAACAACAACAACAAAAACAACAACAACATGGCACAGCTTCGAACTCGCCGGAGAAGAAGCCAGTGCCGAACAGCTATCCACAGCCATCGCTACACCAAGTCTCCACCCCAACGGTACCACACCGACAGAATTCAGCC